>CM045729.1:49906079-50316079 GCA_024760905.1 Plotosus lineatus | reverse complement strand
AAATTGAATGGAAAAAAAATTCTTATTCATATTTAGCTCAAATGTTTCTGAGTTGTGATGTATTGTATAATGTTTTTTTTTTTTGCAGCCATCATCATCATTTCTAAATGAACTCAGCAACTGCTAAAAACTGCTGATCTAACACATGACCCTGTTATTTCCCTGTTTTGGTATCTATTTTGTTTCCTGTCATCTGTAAGTCCAGCTCACCTGAATCCTGTCCATGTCATGTGGGGGACGACCTTGAACTTGGCCGTCTCCTGGGTGGTGATTGGTGGAATGCACCTCCTGTTGTGTTTTTAAAGAGCAGGCAAATCACAGCTCAGAGTGCAAATTGTCTCCTGTGTGTTTGGCAGGGTCTGTGTGCACCTTTTCTGATTTTGTCATTTTTTTAGTGCTGCATTTTCGTGTATACGCCTGTGCCTGGTTCTGACTCTGTTTATGTTTTCTCCTCTGATTGTTGACTTTGTGTGTGTCTGTGTGTGTGTGTGTGTGTGTGTGTGTGTGTGTGTGTGTGTGTGTGTGTGTGTGTGTGTGTATGTATGTATGTATGTATGTATGTATGTATGTGTTTGTTTATATATATATATATATATATATATATATATATATATATATATATATATATATATATATATATATATATATACTAGTCCTCAAAAAATTACCATATTGTGATAAAGTTCATTATTTTCTGTAATGTACTGATAAAAATGAAACTTTCATATATTTTAGATTCATTGCACACCAACTGAAATATTTCAGGTCTTTGATTGTTTTAATACTGATGATTTTGGCATACAGCTCATGAAAACCCAAAATTCCTATCTCAAAAAATTAGCATATCATGTTCAGGTAGTCTAAATGAGCTATTAACCTAATCATCTGAATCAACCAATTAACTCTAAACACCTGCAAAAGATTCCTGAGGCTTTCAAAAACTCCCAGCCTGGTTCACTACTCAAAACCGCAATCATGGGTGAGACTGCCGACCTGACTGCTGTCCAGAAGGCCATCATTGACACCCTCAAGCAAGAGGGTAAGACACAGAAAGAAATCTCTGAGCGAATAGGCTGTTCCCAGAGTGCTGTATCAAGGCACCTCAGTGGGACGTCTGTGGGAAGGAAAAAGTGTGGCAGAAAACGCTGCACAACCAGAAGAGGTGACCGGACTCTGAGGAAGATTGTGGAGAAGGTCCGATTCCAGACCTTGGGGGACCTGTGGAAGCAGTGGACTGGGCTACAGGTGCCGCTTTACCCAGGTCAATCCACTTTTGAACCAGAAACAGAGGCAGAAGCGCATGACCTGGGCTACAGAGAAGCAGCACTGGACTGTTACTCAGTGGTCCAAAGTAATTTTTTCGGATGAAAGCAAATTTTGCATGTCATTCGGAAATCAAGGTGCCAGAGTCTGGAAGAAGGCTTTGGAGAAGGAAATGCCAAAATGCCTGAAGTCCAGTGTCAAGTACCCACAGTCAGTGATGGTCTGGGGTGCCATGTCAGCTGCTGGTGTTGGTCCTCTCAGTTTTATCAAGGGCAGGGTCAATGCAGCTACTGAAAAGCTTTATGGAGATGAAGATTTCATTTTTCAGCACAACCTGGCACCTGCTCACAGTGCCAAAACCACTGATAAATGGTTTACTGACCATGGTATTACTGTGCTCAATTGGCCTGCCAACTCTCCTGACCTGAACCCCATAGAGAATCTGTGGGATATTGTGAAGAGAAAGTTGAGAGACACCAGACCCAACACTGTGGATGAGCTTAAGGCCGCTATCGAAGCATCCTGGGCCTCCGTAACACCTCAGCAGTGCCACAGGCTGATTGCCTCCATGCCACGCCGCATTGAAGCAGTCATTTCCGCAAAAGGATTCCCGACCAAGTATTGAGTGTATAACTGAACATAATTATTTGAAGGTTAACTTTTTTGTATTAAAAAAAATTTTTTTTATTGGTCGGATGAAATAAGCTAATTTTTTGAGATAGGGATTTTTGGTTTTCAAGAGCTGTATGCCAAAATCATCAGTATTAAAACAATAAAAGGCCTGAAATATTTTGGTTGGTTTGCAATGAATCTAAAAATATATGAAAGTTGAATTTTTATCAGTCCATTACAGAAAATAATGAACTTTATCACAATATGCTAATTTTTGAGAAGGACTAATATATTAATGTGCTCACAGCGATGTGGTTGGTGGGATGTGGTTGCCGCTGTCACCCCCCCCCCGGCTTTTTTCCTGGTTTTGGGTGAGCTAGGGAGTGAGGAGGCTGCTGTGTTTTGTTTGTTTTTTTCTCGGCGTAGGGAAGACAAATTGCTCATTTAAAGGCAGATTTTTTTTAATCATTACTGTGTTATTATTATTTTTGTCAGGCAGGTTGCTGAATGAATGGCAATGGAACAAATATAAATAAATGAGAGAACAAGTAACAAGGAACAGAAGTTGTATTTCTTTTGTTTATTCGGATGTTATGGCTTGACCTAGACCAGGTCATAACAGAATTGGGTCTCAGCGGGGATGTTTGAATGATCTTATAGCAGAATGAGGGGCTCATTGTGTGCCTTCCTTCAATTCGGCCCATAACACTTCGGCTATGTGTTGTTGGGCGGTTTTGTGTGACGTGTGTATGTTGTGTGGTGTGTTTATATTGTGATATGGGGACGACTAAATTTAATTTAGATCAGTTTGCTATGTATAGCTGCTAACATTTCCAACCATAAAACAGACTGTTCTCGGGGCCTGTCAAAATGTTCCGAATCAATAAGAACCACCCCTTTTCCCCCATATTTTTTTTTCCAGACTTAAGATTCTTCAGCATGCTTTCAGGTGATTCACATGAAATACAACAAACAGTAAAGGGTTGTTTCCTAGTACTAAGCATTTTTACATACCACAAAGCAATCCTAACTCCATAGTGTAGACATCACATCACTTGAAAATAAACTTCCCCCATTGAAAAGTATACAGACAGACAAGGGGATGTCACCACAAAGCTATTATCATTGTTCTAACTGATCCTTTTTAGCAGCCTTTGTTCTCTTTAAGAAGGAGGCAGTGAATGACTGTTCATCACAAGTGATGCTTCTTGATTTTTGAATAAATAGGGCTGACAGCATGTCATCTGATAGTGATCCCCAAAGTCTGTCTTATTTTTCCTCACCTGACTGAAAATTTTTTACACATTCAGCATTGCTGTGTGGACTTGATAAAACATCTAACATGCAGTGGCTCAACCTTTGAAATCTGGGTGTCCCATCTCCTGTCACAGTGTGGGAAACTGAGAACCAGAACTCACCTGCAGGCATTCTCATTTGTTCCTCTTTGAAAGTGGTTGAACAATAATCATTAAACTCTATCTCAGTCGTTGATGGCTTCATCTGTGTCTTCAATTCTAGTTTTGATCTATACTGGAAACTTTGTGAAAAAGAGTCTGAGGTAATTGAAGGTACAGCTGTTTCTTTTGTTTACATCTGCTACTTGAGCAGTTTGTCCATGTGGTTCGCAGCAGCTAGAGGCGCCACATAAAAGGCTGCAAACAAACATTCAGCTTGATAGTATTGTAATTTTCTGTCTTTCAAGTGAAAGAGATCAATGAAGTTTTAGCACGTCCTACCTCCGATTCAGATTATCAAACCCTTTCATGCACCTTGCTCTTACATTGCTGCACGACTGCTTCACAGATGCGTTCGAGTTCATGGCTCAACTTCGGCAGAAACAATGCCCATAGACATGCGACGTGCCCATACACATGCGCAGTGTCCAAACACATGCACAGTTGGTACTCTGAGCAGATCATACATTTTCTTATTCACATTCTTCTGAGCGCATCTGCTCACTTTCTAAGACCTTGTTGAATATTCTTGTCAGAAAATCTACTGCTACCTCCCCCAGACACTTCCATACCTCCATACTTCCATACTTCCATACCTTCCATACCTATGTCATCAGGACCAACTGCCTTTCCATTCTTCATCCTCTTCAATGCCCTCCTCACTTCACCCTTACTAATCTTTGCTACTTCCTGGTCCTCAACGGTCACCTCTTCTACTCTTTTTTCTCGCTCATTTTCCTCATTCATCAGCTCTTCAAAGTACTCTTTCCATCTTCCCAGCACACTTCAGTCATCAGTCAATACATTTCCCACTCTGTCCTTAATCACTCTAACTTGCTGCACGTCTTTCCCATCTCTATTTCTCGGCTGCGCTAACCTGTATAAATAATTTTCTCCCTCCTTACTATCCAACCTATCATACAAGTCATCATACGCCCTCTGTTTGGCCTTTGACACCGCTACCTTCGCCTTACGCTGTGTCTCCCTGTACTCCTGTTTACTCTCTTCGGTCCTCTCAATGTCCCACTTCTTCTTGGCTAATCTCTTCCTTTGTAGACACTCCTGCACTTCCTCATTCCGCCACCAAGTTTCCTTATCTTCATTCCTTCCAGAGGACACACCAAGTACTCTCCTACCGGTCTCCCTGATCACATTGGCTGTGGTTGTCCAGTCATCTGGAAGCACTTCCTGACTACCCAAAGCCTGTTTCAACTCCTCCTTGAAGACAACACGACACTCTTCCTTTTTCAGCTTCCACCACTGTCTTCTGCTCTGCCTTTGCCTTTTTCGCCTTCCTCACCTTCAGCGTCATCCTGCACACCACCATCCTATGCTGTTTGGCAACACTCTCACCCACTACTACTTTGCAGTCACTGACTTCCTTCAAATTACATCGCCTACACAAGATGTAGTCTACCTGTGTGCTCTTACCTCCGCTTTCATAAGTCACCCTATGCTCCTGTTTCTTGTTGAAGAAAGTATTCACCACAGCCATTTCCATCCTTTTTGCAAAATCGATGAACATCTGTCCTTCTGTGTTCCTATCCTGGATACCAAACCTGCCCATCACTTCCTCGTCTCCTCTGTTGCCTGCACCAACATGTCCGTTGAAGTCTGCACCAATGACCACTCTCACCTCTGGGGGTACTCTGCATCACTTCATCTAACTCACTCCAAAATCTCTCCTTCTCTTCTAGCTCACATCCTGCCTGTGGGGCATAAGCACTAACAACATTGACCATCACGCCTTCAATTTCTAACTTGAGTCTCATCACTCTGTCTGACACTCTTTTCACTTCTAGAACATTCCTGACAAATCCCTCCTTCAAGATGACTCCTACTCCATTTCTCTTCCCATCCACACCATGGTAAAACAGCTTAAACCCTGCTCCTAAGCTTCTAGCCCTGCTACCTTTCCACCTGGTCTCCTGAGCACACAGTATGTGTACCTTTCTCCTCTGCATCATGTCAGCCAGCTCGCTATCTTTTCCTGTCATAGTTCCAACATTCAAAGTCCCTTCTCGCAGTCCTAGACTCACACCTTTCCTCTTCTCTCTCTGCCTGCGGACACACCTCCCGCCTCTCCTTCTTCAATGTCTTCGACCAACACAATCTCACAAAATCCATGTGTTTCACAAAACTTTTATTTTAAGGGGGTGGGGAGGGAAGAACCAATAATTATTATTAATTCTTTCAGTTAATTCTCTCCTGTGCACTCTATATTTTCCCCTAACTCAACACGAATCCAAAGTGTGATTCTGGCTTCTTATTTTGTCATTACTGGGTGAGTTCCAACCATGCAGCCTTTTGTCCTTCATTTTAACAATAGGAGATCATTAGAGGATCTGAAGAAAGAAGCAGACATAGTCTATGTTTTTTAAATTGGGTTGATTGTTACAATCAGACTGGAATATGCCCATGTGTTTTAAGTTAAAATGTAGTCAGTAAAATTCACAGGAAAATGTGTCATTCTCCTGCTCCTTGGCTATTGTTAATAAGCTGAACTTCTGTATTTTATGTGAGTTTTTTTAATGATTGTCTTACAGAGAAGTTCCTGTTTAAATACTGAAAAACATGCACTGCATATATCTGCGGTTCTGTGTATTTAATTTTTTTTTAAAATGGCCTTAATGAAGAGGACAAAAACACTTGAATTCCAAATAGTTTTGGCGGGTGTTACCAGACAACATGGATAAGTGTGTTGTTCTGTGGCATTTGAAAATTAAGATGAACATTGGCGTGCTTTCGGAAGAGAATTTATAACTGTAGATTATGCACTCTTTTCTCACCAGAGTGGTGGTGCAGGAAGATAAGCACCTTGGTGATACTTTAGTGCTTCTTTTTTAATGTGAAGACACGGGTTCGAATGCCACTGCACTTACTGTAATTATCTCCAAGATTATTCATTTATCTTTGCTCTTTTATTCATATTTATGAAACACGACATATGTTTCACTTTATTGTACCGTAAACTGGAGCACCAGATTTTACTTTGAATGAAGTAGTCATCTTGATGAATCTGTAGAAAGCAAACAGAAGTACGGTAAATGTCGACAGAATGGGTGTAATGTAAGACAATGTCACCAGTTATGAAAACCAGTGAAACCCGTATGACATTAATTAAAATAATCTATACAGCATAACGTTAGTGAACACTGTTCATGAATGGTACTGCTGTGGATGTTGTCCAGTAAATTAAGTTAATGTACTACAGGACAGTTTTTGTATCTGTCACTATCAGAAGAAAGTAAAAGAGTTATCATACTGAAGTGCCATCATTCAAGACTGTTAACCTGGACTGTCCATATCCCTGACGCATAACTAAATGGGTGGAGGTGTGCTCGATTGTTCATTGTTGGTGCCCCAGATATTGACAGCAAATTTTTTTTCACTAAATTTTTTACACACCACATTAACAATAAAGCTCATCCGTTTTCACCACACTCTGTGTCCTGCATTTTTTGGGTCTTGCTGAATGTTCCTGGTGTCACAGAAGGGCTAGAAGATTCTGTGATGCCAGGAACATTCAGCCAGACCCAAAAATGCAGGAGACAGAGTGTGATGTAAACAGAGGAGCTTTATTATTTTACAGGGAAGGCACTAGAGCAGTGGTCCCCAACCTTTTTATCACCACAGACACTTGGCAAATTTACGGGGGGGGGGGGGGGGGGGGGGTCAAAGATTGTTTGTATACCTTGTATATTTAACATAACATTTATATAAATTATTATTATTATTAGTAGTAGTAGTAATAATAATAATAATAATAATAAGCACTCCATGAATGTTATTTTTCAACAGCTGAAATAAAGTTGGTTGGGAAGTAGAGCTTGAACTTTTCTTAAAAAAAAAAACATGCGATCATTCACCAGCTGGGAGAATGAAGGCTCAGTCTCACCCAAAATCCCCACTATTGTTTGAAACATGTCCAGCACGCCTCTGTTCATGTGCAGTCCCCTTGTGGGTTACATTTTAGGGCTCAAATAACTGACATATAATAAAGAAAATCCGGTCATTTTTCAAAATAAAAGACTTTTTCAAAATTTAAGATCGTTCAGACTCAGATAATAAATAAAACGGAAATAATGAATTCTTTCTTCTGCGGACTGGTGCCAATTGAGCTACGGCCCGGTACCGGTAACCACTGCACTAGAGCACAGGGAAATTGTAGTCACTGTTAGAGAAACCCGGTGACTGCTCAGTGGAATCAGGTGTGTGTGCTTAGCACTCCACCCACGTGTGACAGCCACGCCCCTCTCCAGTGTGAGCATGCAAAAAGAGAGAGAGAGTTCGAGCTGCCAAAACCAGAGTCTCTCACAAAAGAGACCATAACACACTAAACCCATCTACCATCGGTACAATATTGAAGCAGAAGGAGGTCTTAAAAGGTATGCTTTTATAATTTTTAAATATATTAATATTCCAGAGCCCTGGAACAAATCACGCCTTTTACATGTAAAATGCGGTTTCATTTACGAAAAATCCAGGTTAAGAAAAATGCTCTGGAACGGATTAATTTCGTAAGGTGAGGTACCACAGTCCTGTAGAATCATTTGTTTTTTTTTTTCTTAACTTATTCATTCAAATACGAATGCGACTTACATGTGCATAATAAATGATTGTATTTTATAAAAACTATTTTAGCAAGCAAAAAAGAGCAAGGTTAGACCATCAGAAGGAAGAGGAAGAGAAAGCACAGCAGAGAACTAAAAAGAAGGAAAGAACAGCCAATCTCCTGTCGCTCGCAAGGAAGATTAAGCTTAAGAAGTAAAACAACAAGAATGAGATCTATACATCGTGTCAATATTGAACATAGTTCGTATAAATAAACTATTTTTCTCAAAGACACAAATTTTAAGAGTGGTCCCTTCATCTTGAAGGATGGAAGGTAAGATGATTGAATTTTTGTAATAAATACCTATAATTTATTGTATGCCTTTAAAAACACTATGAACAGGTATCATAATATGCACATCTGCTTTTTCTACATATATGTGATCCAGCAATGCCAATTCTTTTTCAAGTACTTTAACTTTTCAAACCTTCCAAAAGTTATGAAATTACTAATCTTTTGGAGAAATAATTATGATACAAGTTCGATATTTCTAGGTTCTTTTTATTATTACGTACTGTAATTATTGTGGAAATAATTCCGTATTAACTTTGTTTGAACTCTGAAATTGTGGAAGAGTACAAGAATAAAGAATACAGTACACATGTAAAATATCATTATATCAGTGGGTACTTGGGGCAATTGTGGTCTAGTGGATAGGGCGCAGGATTGCTGATCCTGAGGTTGGGGGTTCGAGTCCCCACAAGGTTTCCACTGTCCCCCCCAGTGCCGCTAACTGGGTTATCAAAGGCGGGCCATGTCTCTCACTGTCTGTGGTGTGAGGAATGTAAAAGAACCATTGCTGACCTTCGTAAAGAGTAGGCTGCAAAGCCATTGGCGTGTTTCTGTCCCTTGCTAAAGGGTTGTGACAGGAAGGGCATCCGATGTAAAAACCTATGCCAAATCAAATGTGCGAATCAGATGATTCGCTGTGGCGACTCCCGAGAAAGGGAAAAAGCCGAAAGAGAAGAAGAAGTGGGTACTTACAACTCTTAAGATATTTTGATGTTATTTATTCTAAAAAAGTGAATTATTCAATAACATTATAAATCTTCCAAAGCTTATTTTTAAATGTGTGTAAAACCACCATTTATTTATTATCACAAATTTTTCTGAACACCCCCCATTCTGCTTTTTTCCTCCTGGCCAATCTCGTGCCTGATGTATAACATAATTAAATAACAGATAAATTATGGCTTATTATGTCTTATTAGTATTACTTATTTAAAACCTAATTTTTCTGTAATATGTCTTCAAATATGTTCATTTCACTTATTCTATAATGATCAGAATGTCCTTGAAAATTTGCACATCATCATGGAAATGTCCTTGAAAAGTCCTGGATTTTTTTTAAGCAGTCTGTGCAAACCATGTTAGTTTTGGTCCAAGAAACTTTCAGTGCTTGGAATTGAGAGGCTTTTAAATTTCAAAATCTGATGAGACTGATTTGATTCCATAGTAGTGCTGCATTTGAGATTTTTAAAAATAGGAAAGGCATACTCCTTTATCTCCTTAATTCAGTGTGTTAAAGAGAGAATAGTTTATAGTGAATTGTATGACCTGAGGCTCAGTTCTGACTCATATTTCAGTTATAGTTCATTTCTCTGTAATCAACATTATGTAATAATTTCATGCTATTTCTAATTACAGCTTATAATTGCAATAAAGAATTCAGAGACAAGGCCATAGAATCTTTGTTATAAAATATTTAATACTTAAACGGCTAGAACAATTTAAGGGAATTCAGGTCATTATACCATTGGCTTCCTTTTTGTTGTCCCATTTCAAGATAAAGTGTAATGGGTAAAATAATATTTGCTTTAGACAGACCTAGACAGGTACCAGTGAACCTTTTGCCTTTTTTTAATAATTTTTGAATGTCATTTGTATTGACTGAGCAAAAGATGCGCGATATTAATGGTTGAAAGTGTATTCCAAAGAGTTAAATTAAATTGTGGCTAAGTCAAAATGACACAGTACATTTCCATAAGACCAGTTACTTCTGTGAAATTTATTTCAGGTGACATGTTGGCATAGATTGCACTTCTGCCTCACGACAAGAAATTTCATGAATATGTCCAGTAACATTTGTCTCTGCACAAGAATAGCACCGACTTGTTTCCCCAATTAAAACTTTATTTCAGTACTCATTATGCGGCATGCATCAGTTAAGATAAAACATATTACTTGTTTACATTGCTTAAAATTGGCATTCCAGACTGCTCCTGTTTGCAGATCAAATAGTTTTATATTTATAGTAACATTCTGCTTTAAGCCTCAGCCTATATTAATAGAGTACTAAGATACTGAAGTGTACCATCAGTAGATTTAAGTAGATATACTGTGTTGTTAACATTCTATGTGGTTAAATTATTGGCCATCTACAACGCATGAAAGTAAAACCCACTTAGGGAGAAATCAGGAAGCCATGTTCTTGTTAAGGACAGGAAACCCATAAAGGACCCACTGCCCAAGTCTTCATCGTTTCATCGTCTATAACATGTGCCTGCCTTGAGCAGTACAGTACTTCACCAAAAATAACATGATAATTGCATCAATTACTGAACAGAGTGCAGCCCCTTTAGCACCCCATAATGGCTGTGTGCAAGAGGAAGCTGAAGGTGCTTCTGAATAATCTTCTGTTCAGATCTCCCCAGATAGTAAAGACCAACTTACTGAGCCATGATTTTCAGAGATGGATAGAAGGACATTATTTTGGCACAAAAGCCTCAAACTAAAGAGAAAAAAAAAACATAAGGCTCAGAGGAGAGGAACATGATGCCAGTCAGTCTAAAAACCAAAGTGGCAGTAGGAGCAGGGATGTTTGTGGGGAGTTGGGATCAAAGCATGAAGGTAATTGATCTGTTCATCCTACAATACTAGCCTACCATCAAGCCAAACCTGAGTGAAGGCAAGCCCATTACTGTTTTATTGGCATGTTTGTGGTTTGATTTTGTCTTCTCAGGGCTTCCTTAAGGGTGGAGTACACCCTCAACAATTCACCAGACCATTGCAGGGTCAGCACACGCATACTTTATCATCTAGGGGAATTTGGAACAGCCAGTTAGCCTAATGTGAATGTTTTTTGGACCGTTTGAGGAACCTGGAGTACTCACATGGAAACCATGCAAGCATGGGGAGAACATGCAAATTCACACAGAAACATGTAAACCACTATGCCACCATGCCACCCTGTTTCATGTTGTAATTCTTCTTATTGTTATTTCAAAATACACCCTTAAATCTTGTTTCTAATTCTTTGAACGCATTTAAAAAAATAGGATTGTAAACAATTTACTAGTATCCAAATGTTCCAATTTTTTTTCACTTACACAAGGACTGAACACACCAGTGGATGACACTTTTCACGTGTTTTTGTGCTACTCTTTGCTGGTAGAGCAAAGATCTCTGTTCTATATTTTAAAAATCCCCCATACATTACTACTGGGAGAATATCAGGACTCCAGGTAGGCCAACCTAGCACCTGCACCACCTTCTGCATATGCCTTTGTAATATGTGGGGTACGTGGACTTTTAAAAAGGTGAAATATACCTCCACATATCATTTAAAAAAAAAAAGAAAAGAAGGGCAGCACGGTGGCGTAGTGGTTAACACGTCCGCCTCACAGCAAGAAGGCCTGGGTTCAAATCCAGGCCTGGGCGTTTCTGTATGGCTAGGAGCTCCCTCCCATTGGCTATTATGGAGCTGCATCTCCATATGCTTTTATCTCCATGATGCTTTTCGTGTAAAGGACAAAGTTACTGTTGTTTCCTGAGTTTTTTGAGTATGCTCATTCCAACTTTATTTTTGGCTCAGGCTTTTAACCTTGCATAAACATTTGTAAGATTCTAACTCTGCTAAGAAGACATGGTTAACACACGTGCGCACACACACATGCACACGCACACATATGGGCGTGTGATTCCCGGTGCGAGTGAAAAGAAGAAGCGGGCTCGTGGCATGCGGTTGAGTAATATCACAAAGGAATATGGCCAAACCCGTCTACCATTGGTATGATATTGAAGCAGAAAGCAGCCTTAAAAGGTATACTTTTATAATTTTTAAAGGGTTTTGGGGGTAGTATTACAGGCCTTGGAACAAATCAGGCCTTGTACATGTAAAATGCGGTTCAACTTGCGCAAAGATCAGGTTAAAAAACCACTTCTGGAATGGATTAATTTCGTAAAGTGAAGTACCACTGCATTTGTGAATTTTGCTGTTGAAAACAATCAATTTAACATACCAGGTATGATAAATTCATTTTTTCAAGGGCAGAAATTCACAAATATAATAATGACATTTAGAACAAGGGCAGTGGTGACCTAGTGGTATAGGGTGCTGGATCACTGATCCAAAGGTTGGGGGTTCGAGTCCCACTCTCCACAAGGTTGTCGCTGTCCCACCTAAGTAAGTTATCAAAGGCCAGCCATGTCTCTCACTGTCTATGGTATGAGGCATGTAAAAGAACCATTGCTGACTTTTGTAAAGAGTAGGCTGCATACCCGTTAGTGTGTTTCCGCCCTGCGAAATATGAAATTAATATTTAAATTTAGAAAGTGATCAAATTTTTTATATTTACTTTTTTGTTCTATTGTGATTCAAAAGGTGTTTATCATATTTACAAATCATTAAACTCTGTTTTTATTTACATTTTGCACAAAATTGTACATTTTACACACTTTAAAATTTGGGTAATACTTTGTGAAACTTACATTTGGGGTTTTTTTTGGACCTATTGATTCCAAATTTTATCACCTTTAAGAGGCTGAGCTGTTTTGGCAGCACAAGTGGGACCTACACAATATTAGGAAGGCAATTTTAATAGTTAGGCACATAAATATTTTGACAGTGACCCAAGTTTTATAATTTGTCCTCTGAACACCACCACTAAATGCAAATTATATGCTAATTTTCTGCTTTTACAACTACACAATAACACTGCTGAGCATGATGCACATTTATATGAAAACAAATTGGTGACGTTTACTATACCCTCACACTAAACCAACCATATCCTTGATTCTGACACATTGTACAGAACCCCACACACACCGAAATGTATGCAGATTTCAGGGGAACCTAGAGCTTTTGGTCTGAAAGTGCCTAATAAAAGGCCAACTTCCTTGAATGTGTTCTTGACTTGGCTACATTTATTTATTTATTTATTTATTTGTTTGTTTGTTTGTTTGTTTTTTTCAGCATTATAATTGCCTTCTTCACTTGGATTGACACCTTTTTGGAACGCATATAGGTCCAAAGAACGGCTGCCAAATGCAAATTCCCCATTTAAAATAAACTTGTCTTTTTAATTTGTCATGAAATAGTAAGGATGCAGGACACAGCTCTCCAAAAAGCTGGTTTCTTTTGAGCCTATGAGAGTGAAGAAAAGTATGTTTAAAAAACCCCATCTCTTATTTCAAAATGCTTATTTCAATGCAGCAAGTCCACTATTTAGTCACCTCACATGATCATGGGTTCATTTCAAATCTATTGTGGGGGGGGGTATAAAAGTAACTAAAAATTATAAATCACAAAAGACTTCCCACTTGGTGTGTAACTCACCAATATAAGTATTTATATTAGAATTCATATTTTTGGACTGAGTTCTCATTCTTCATGTTGCGGTAGTGCAGTGTGCAGTCTAGATTTATGTAACTTTAATAGAGGGAGCTGGATCTGCATGCAGGATAGAGTGGTTGAGTTTCATTCATCTTTGTGTTAGTGCTCTAATGATGTCTGTCAAGTTGCAGTAGAGGGCGTGTTCATTGGAGATTAATTCCTTTTGTTGTCTTTAAAGGAATTGTTGGAATCCTTACCCTATTCAATCTCTGTTCAGAATACACAAAGAGCTCTACTGAACCCTGTACCTACTTAACCATTTCTCTTTTCTCTGCTTCTTTGTTGATTAAAGTCACCGTCTCAAGGCAAAAGATCAAGCAGCACACAGCCTTGATAAACCTAACTGTAGCACTGACTGAACAGAACAGGTAATTAATGATGAAATTATAAGCAGAAGAGAAAGGGAGACAAGTATACTTAGGACTTTTGATGTTTAGTTATTTTAACGGTAGCATAGTATACAACTGTGTGGGGCTGGTGGCGTAGTGGTTAGGGTGCTGCGCTCATGATCGGGAGGTTGTAAGTTTGAATCCCACTGAGACCCTCACTGTGGTAAGACCCCTGGGCAAGGTCTCAACCACAAGTGTGCCTCTGTTCACCCAGCAGTATAAATGGGTACCAGTAAAATATACTGGGAAGGTAACCTAGGATGGACAAGTGTCCCATCCAGGAGGAGTTAAACTCCTGGTCGCTTCACACTATGGAAACCGGGGATAAGCACTGGCCTGATGAGCCACTATGGCTTGGGTGTAAAAACCCAACAGACTTTACCTCACCATAGTATACAACTATAGTATACGCTGTATGAGCAAATAGGTTTTGATTTCTATAGAGATTGTTTCATCTGGCAACATGTTATTTGACCTTAACTGATGCAGTGAGTACCTTCCCATTTCTTAAACAACCACGTCAGAAGACATATACTGTGGTCGTGGAAGGATTTCCAGCGGATCAAATTATTTGTCTGGATCAAACTACTAAGTAGGAAATTGGGGAGATTGCTAAAATAGGGTTAATAGTGTCATTTAACGTCATTGTTAAAACCTGATAGGATAGTGGTGAACCTCTAAAATATGTAGGAATGTAGTGAAAATAAAAAATCTTGACCCAGATTGATTGACGTTTGAGTTGTCAGTTCTCAATGAGAAGTGAACCGATAAGAATCCTTATCAATATAAATAAGCCTTGGGGAGCATCAGGTAAAATGACATTTGCTCTTAAAGCATTACAGAGACTACGTTTCATTCATTCATTCATTTTCTGAACCGCTTAATTCTAATTAGGGTTGTGGGGAGGCTGGCGTCCATCTCAGCCGACTCTGGGAAAGAGCAGAGTACACCCTGGTCATCACGGGGCAGAAATACGCTGATGGTTATGCAGACTACTCTTGACAAAAGTCAGACTACATAATATGCATGCTTAAATGTTTCTTCTAGTTTATTAGGATACAATTTTAATGAACTATTTGGGTTATTTTAACTTTTCATGCGGACCTGTAATAGATTGCCAACCTGTTTTGGGTTTATCCCACCTCTTGCCTGAAGTCAGCTGGGATTGTCTTTAGCTTCCCCAATAAATGCCACCTTCATTGCTGAAGTGGTCTTGATCAAAGACCTACCCCACCATCTGCTCTCTTGGTGCCCAAATGTGTGTCTCAGCCCACTGCTCTGTCTGTCTGTCTGTGTGTGTGTGTGTGTGTGTGTGTGTTCACGTTGGATGGGTTAAATGCAGAGGCATTAATTTCCCTTGCACGTTTAATACTGCATAGTAAAATCAAAATAAAAACCAAATCAAAACCCTGATGGATGTTTCTATAGCACTGTTCACTTTCTGTATTTTTTGTCAGCACATATTTTTGTTCAAATGAATCACTTTGTGAGTGGGTAGTCTGCCAGCAGTCAGGTGGTTATAATGCCTCAACATTTTCCCTGTTTCAACTTAGTCTACCACTGACCTTTTATAGTAAGCAAAAAGGAATAATTGAGGAGACTAAGTACAGTCACAAAATAGACAAGGTAAAATCATTTTAAAGAGTTACTGAAGGTCACCCAGTAGTTGCAAACTTCTTTCAACTCGTATACCATTGTGTCAAACGAAATGCTGATTAAATATGCTGCTCGTGATGCTCAAGAATGAAGCGACAGATAGAATATGGAGAACATGTTTTCTGACTATGTTCAGTCGGTTTCCAAGGCTTTCTCTTTTTGTCTCCTTTTTTTCCTGTGGGAGTTATTGCAGTAAATTCAGAATGAGCAAAACCACTTAGTTCAAGTCATTTTAATGGTTTTGGCAGCTGATGGTATTTCCATCTCTGTCCTTGGGCTGACTTGTGCAATAATTATTGCCAATTAACATTATTTACAATTAAGGCAAGTTGTTGCTTTGATTTCAAAGTATTTCCAAGCTTTCCAAGGAATTACTGAGTGGTATGACAACAAAGTGTTCACCCCAATGAATAACTGTGATAACTGAGTGGAAAATCTTTGACACTTGGCAATCTGGGCATTTGTGGGCTCATATACAGTATGTGGAATGGGACAATTTTAGAAAATTGTTTTAATCTAATTGTTTGTAATTGAAAAATATATGTGGTTAACTCACCTATTACAAATGGAAATGTGTTCTGCTTTCAAGTACTGTGTTAATTGTGAATAATTTTGTCGAATGAAACACATTTAAGTGAATTGCATATCTAAATGAGGACTGTTATTGGAGTCTGGGACAAATAAGCTTGATCATACATTTTGGTGGTTGAGTTGTCTTTAATGTGGGGTTGGTCCATTTTCTTTTAACCTGAAGCATCTCTCCACATTTAAAAATTTAGGAAAATATATACAGTATTTACATTAGGGCAGTATGGTAGCGTAGTGGTCAGTAGTTCTACCTCACAGTAAGAAGGGTCTGGATTTGAACCTTGTGTTGTGGCATTTTCTGTTCATCTTGTGCTTGTGTGGGTTTACTCCCACAGTCCAAAGACATACACATTAGGCCATTTTTCTATTGTGTGTGTGTGTATATGTGTGTATATGTGTGTGTATATATGTGTGTATATGTGTGTGTGTGTGTGTGTTGGCCCTGTAATAGTCTGATGAGCTATTTATGGTGTACTCCACCTTTTCTCAGAGTCAGCTTGGATGGATTCTAGGTTCTCCCTCATCTAAAGGATTAAGCAGTTTTAAAGTGAAAAAATCTTTACTAGGAATCAGTCAGCTAGAGGTGCATAAAAGCATGCAAATCTGCTAAAGGGTCTCGTATATTTTACAACTTTGCCAAACTGCAGACAACAGACATGAAAAATTTCTCATTTTCCAGTGAAGCATACCTAAAGACTTCCTTCTTGCAGTTTGCATGTTTTTATTGTTTATACAGTAGGTCCTCGTTATTCGTGGGGGTTTGGTTCTGGCCCCTCCCCCGAATGAAGATAATCCGCAAGTTCTGTACTCGGAAGTAAAACCCCATGTATCATATTACATGCACGAATTATCGACCGGGAGTAAAATACTATGTATCTATTGTATGCGCTAAAATATTAAGTGATCCTGGATGTTTACTTTTAGTTTAAGGTCTGACTTTCACCAACTTGCAGACAAGATAAGTGTGTACAGTAGGCCCTTGACATTCGTGGGGGTTCGGTTCCGGGCCCTCCTGCGAATCGAGATAATCCGCGAGTTCTGTACCCGGAAGTAAAACCCCATGTATGACGTCACATGCACGAATGACCAGCTGTAAGTAAAATACTATGTATCTATTACATGCGCTAAAATATGCTTCTTAAACACATTCTGTAGACAGTCTTACTCATTAATACAGTATTAATGTAGTAAAATATAGTAATGATTAAGAAAAACTTAATTTTGTACTGTGATATATATTGATAATAAAATATAAACATTATACAGCATATATGTATTTGTTGTGATAAAGATTTAGGTTGGGCACCAGTATGGGGCGATGATGCATGGAGTTGTTTTGTTTGTTAACCTTAAGTATCTCAGGTGAACATGAAGATGGGTGTGGAGAACACTGATTGGATAATGAGGTTCAGGTGAAGAGGTGTTTGCTTTATATGGGCTTGTGAAACTGTAGGGGTGTGTGTGTGTGTGGGGGGTTTGGGGGAGATCATCACAGGGTCCTGATTCTGTAGTCCATGCTCTGGAGGAGAAGCTCCTGCTGCTTCTGGATCAAAGCTATATACATGCTCGGATTGTGGGAAGGACTTCACAAGGACTGGTATTTCAAATGTTACCAGGTATCCACTCGGGAGAGAACGTTTATGTCATGAGTGAGAAACCAGAACCAGTGTTACCAGCAGTGAGATTGAAAGACCTGTTCCGAATAATGTATAGTGAAGAATCCATGAACAGTGGACAAACCGCTGCATGATACAGAGCGTTGGACCCGTTTGTGAAATATTTATGCAATGTTCTACAGACTTCAAAATGCAGATGCCTGCAGAATCAAATGGGACTAAACAAAGGAAACATGGGAAATCTTTATGGGATTCTGATCATAAAGCATCCTACTGGGCTTTTGGTGACACTGAGTGAAGTGTCCAGGATACATATACATATATATATATATATATATATATATATATATATATATATATATATATATATATATATATAAAAAGAACACCTTTAAATTTACAGACGCTCCCCGACTTACGTTTTAGTTAGGTTTCGGATGGCCGAACATAAGGTGAAAAACGAAAAACGTAAGTTGTTGCTGTATGTTCCAGTGATGTATGACGTTCATACTGTACTATACATCCATAAATACCATTACCGTATCTTATAAAATACCCCTAAATCAATTATTATAAACATAATTTTGTAAAATAATATCAAATATATCAAATAATATCAACATTAATTTCAAATAAATTAAATTCAAGCAAAATAATTTCAAATAGATAAGTTTTAATCAAATTCACTCATCAAATATCAAATACAGTATCAAATATAACCTTTAACATGCTCTGTGTTGCGATCTTTCTGCTTGTAAATGGTTCCGATGGTCGACGGACCCATTTGGAAGAAACGTGTAACAGTCGCATGAATTTTCTTGGTAATTTTCTTGATAATCGCCATCTTCGTTTCTAATGAGATGGCTTGCGGCTTTTTCTGATTACCACTATCACTAGTAGGCTTACGCTTCTGACCAACCATATTTGCTTAGGGGTACAAAAGTCCGCAAAACAGTGTAAACACAAAGATCACAGAGACGACGTCTTAACACAAAGGTAACAGGGAAGAAGGAGGGGCACATTCAGTCTGTCATTTGTAAACAATGGACACAGTGTCATGCGGAAGTAGCGTATAACGTCAGCGTACTATGTAGGTACGTCTCATACCACAGAGAGCACGCTAAACTCAAAATTTGACTTTTTTTTTTGTTTCTTTGTTTTTTAAATGTAAAATCTAAAAATACGTAAAACGTATTTACGTGAACGTAAGTCGGGGAGCGTCTGTATCGTCCATGAAACATACAGCACTGTAGTTTTCAAAAATGCCCACTAGAGGGATATCTCTCAGGCCTCCGTCAGTCGTTGCCAAATATGGATTTCGCGCGTTAGAGAGTCAGATTTTTATTGGTACTTCCGACTGTGGCTGGCAAGACCAATGCGGGAGTGGCAATCACGAGTGCATCTAGAGCAGATATAGTTTGATGGTATGGCTGGAGTGCAAGCCTTTTGCTTGGCTTTCTTTTCTCTGGTAGTGGTGTAACATAACATAACATAACATAACATGAGTGGTGAGAACAGGCCATTCAGTCCAACTAAGCTCACCATTGTCCTATTCTAAAGTGACTCTAACCTTAAAGACGCACCATGACTAGATGGTATCCAGCACTAGATCAAGTCTGCTTTTGAAGACTTGTAAGGTTTCTGCTTCGACAACGTGGTTAGGCAATCTATTCCACACTGAAATTACCCTCTGCGAGAAAAAATATTTCCTAATATTTGTGCTAAATTTACCCTTGAATAACTTCCATTTATGACCCCTAGTTCTACTTACAGAACTTAGCCTAAGTAATCGGGCATAGTTGACTTTATTAATCCCCTTAAGATACTTAAAGACCTCAATCAGATCACCTCTAATTCTCCTTTTTTGAAGACTGAAAAGGTTTAGGATCCTCAGCCTCTCCTCATAGGATTCCTTTTTTATACCCGGAATTAGCTTTGTTGCTCTTCTCTGAACTTTTTCGAGAGTCTCGATGTCTTTTTTCAAGTATGGTCCCCAGAACTGTACTGAACTGTAGATCTTTTCTTCTCCAATCTTGAGTTGTTTCTTGGGGAGCAGTGCACCATTTGCTGCGGTCAGCTGCTACCTCTTCCCAGTTCTCTGTGTTGATGTTCAGGACTTTCATGTCACGCTTGCAGACTTCTTTGTATCGCAAGTGAGGCCGGCCAACACTTCTCTTGCCTGAGGCTAGTTCATCGTAGAGGAGGTCCTTTGGAATACGTCCTTCTTCCATCCTACGCACATGACCAAGCCATTGGAGTCTGCGTTGTCTAAGTAGTGTGAACATGGTGGGAAGTCCTGCACGCTCAAGAACTTGGGCGTTGGAAACTTTGTCATGCCAATGAATGCCAAGAATTCGACGAAGCAAGCGCATGTGAAAGTTGTTAAGATTGCGCTCCTGTCGGGATTATGTTGCCCATGTTTCGCTGCCAGAGTGCTAACGATGCAGGCATTGTACACTGCCATTTTTGTTGGAGTTGTCAGCTTTGAGCTCTCCCAGACGCGGGTGGTGAGGCGTCCCAGTGTTGTAGCAGCCTTGCTGATGTGCTTGTTGATTTCGGCATCGAGCGGAGTTGATCATCGTCGATGTGAATGGGAGGTGCAGTTTTCACATCCTGACACAGCACGTTGGTCTTTTTCAGGCTGATCATCAGTCCGAAGTCTTTGCAGGCCTGGGAGAACCTGACCATGAGGCATTGACGTTCATGCTCAGTGGGTGAAGTCACAGCAACATCATCAGCAAAAAGCATATCTCTAACAATTTTCTCCCTTACTTTTGTTTTCGCTTTCAGTCGAGTGAGGTTGAAAAGTCGACAGATCTTGTTCGTAGATGTACACCTTCAGTTGCAGTTCCAAAAGCGTGCTTTAGAAGCATGGCAAAAAAGCTTCCAAAGCGAGTCGGAGCAAGAATGCATCCCTGCTTC
This sequence comes from Plotosus lineatus, assembly GCA_024760905.1. Classification (NCBI taxonomy): domain Eukaryota; kingdom Metazoa; phylum Chordata; class Actinopteri; order Siluriformes; family Plotosidae; genus Plotosus; species Plotosus lineatus. Next base: position 50,295,347 of record CM045729.1, on the reverse strand, counting down.
AGTCCACTCTTGATGTCAAATGAGTTGGACATACTGCCTTCATACTGGATTGTTGCCTTCATGCCTTCGTGAAAGGATCTGATGAGAATGTGAAGTTTAGGAGGGCAACCAATCTTTGGAAGGATGCTGAAAAGTCCTTCCCTGCTGATGAGGTCAAAGGCCTTGGTCAGGTCTATGAAGGCTATATATAGTGGCTTGTGTTGTTCAGTGCATTTCTCCTGAAGTTGGCGCAAGGAGAATATCATGTCCACTGTTGAGCGCTTGGATCGGAAACCGCATTGGGACTCGGAGTAGATGCGCTCTGTAAGTTTTTGAAGGCGCACAAGCATGACATGGGCGTAAAGTTTTCCCACAATGCTCAGGAGAGAGATACCTCTGTAGTTGTTGCAATCACTCCTTTCGCCCTTGTTCTTATAGACGGTGACAATCTAAGCAGCTCTCATGTCTTGTGGCACAGCTCCCTCTCTCCAACATTGGCATAGGACGTCATGAAGAGGCTGTAGTATGGTGTCTTTACAGCACTTTATTAAGTCGAGTGGTATGCCATCGGCACCAGGTGCTTTTTCGCTGGCTAGGCTGTCAATTGCTTTGCAGAGCTCAGCAAAAGTTGGTTTAGCATCCAGCTCCTCCATGATGGGTAGAGATTTGATGGCATCGAGGGCTTGTATTCAGTGAGAGCAGCACGTTTTGCTTCAATCACGGGAGACATCTCAGTGGACTTGGCATCAAACCAGTCATTGTTCTTAGAGGTCTTCTTCCCAAAGGTCGCAAAGGCTGTTTTCTGAATGCCATTTCAGATGTGGTCCCATTTCTCAGAGGCAGAGCTGTGTTGGTGTTCAGCAGACAGTGCTTCTTGGAGAAACTTGGCAAGTTCCACAACTTTCTCTGGTAGTTGCATGCTGGTGGTATCCATGCGGGGTTTGCCTTTCTGTTTATAGCTGTGGAATTTCTTGGGGATAAGCCTGATCTTATAGCAGATGAGAGGGTGGTCAGTATCACAATCTGCGCAGTGGTATGTGCGGGTGATGTGCACAACGTACGACGGGTCAGGATCATGTCTAACTGATGCCAATGCTTTGAGCGAGGGTGACGCCATGACACCTTGTGCTGTGGCTTTTTCTGAAAGAAGGAGTTGGTCATGCACAGTCCATTGTAGGAGCAAAACTCCAGGAGGCGCTGCTCATTCTCAGTGATCTTGCCAACTCCGTGGTGTCCTAGACAGGAAGGCCAGGAATCGTGATCGGCACCCACGCAAGCGTTAAAGTCTCCCAGGATGATGACATGTTCCTTTGGAGGTATATTTGACATGATGTTGTTCATGCTTGCATAGAACTCATCCTTAGTTTCTGATGAAGATGTAAGAGTGGGAGCATAGGCGCTGACAAGGGTGACGAAGCCTTCAGAAGTATAGAGACGTATGATCATCAGATGTTTGGATTCCTTGTCTCCTGGTTCAACCATCTTCAGCAGGGTGTTCCTGACTGCAAATCCAACTCCATGCTCTCTTCGGTCCTCAGCACTCTTCCCTTGCCAGAAGAAGGTGTAGTCTTTCTCGTTGAGTGTTACTGTGTCGGCAAGGCAGGTTTCCTGCAGAGCAGCGATGTCTACATTTAGTCTTGATAGCTTGTTGTTGATGATGGCTGTCTTTCTTGTATCATTGATTGCAGGTGTCATCGTTCGGATGTTCCAACTTCCCGCCTATTTTCTTTTTCGTTTGTTGTTTTGCCTGGAGCGGGTCTTGCAGTCTGCTTGTCGGTTTTTGTGCTGATCCCCAAGCACCCAATGAGGAAGGCAGACTGTGGCGGGACAACACCTTATTGACTGAGGGCTTCCCAGCTTGAGGCCGGCGGTTGCTATCCAGTGAAATCTGAAGATCTCTTCCACCGTAAGAAGCAACCCCTGGCGCCACGGTATTCGCCAATCAAGCACTGTGGTTTATAACCGGTATCTGCTGTAGCCCGTGTGATTCCACGCTGTGAAGCGTAGCTGGAGTGACCTCTCCAGGGCACGAGCCGGGGCAAAAATGTTTTGGAGGAAGAGCTGTTGCCCATGTGACAGATCCCCCCCTCTCCGTACTGTTGATGGATCCAAAGGAACAGCAGAAGCTGGTACAATTTGGCACCAACTGTGTCGCAGGAGATGCCGGAACGTTTCTGATGTCAGAAGCGGACCGCCTTAGGGACTCCATCTCTGGATTTTTGCTCAGGGTTTACTCCCAAAGCCTTCCTCTCAAGTGAGTGATCCACAAGGCAGTAGAGATTTAAAGTCAGTTTTCCATCTCCTAGATGAGTTGCCTTACAGGGCTAACGGGTCTCATCTACCTGTCCCATGCGGCAGGTAGTACTGTTACCCGTAGCAGGGATAGTCCTGACCTGAATTAATCTGACTTAATGCATTACTATTTGTGAGGTGCATTTCCGAGGCAGCGTGAGATTTATTTTTAGAGTGCATTTATTTTTCAAAGGGAAAGCACTTAAGCAGCGCGCTTCAACTGAGGTGAGCATGCGGTTTGTGTTATCGGGAGTAGATGAGGACTGTATTCAGTCCGAGCAGCTCAACGAAGCCCCTCAGCCGGAGCGGGAAGAAAGCAGAGTTTTAGAGTAAGAGAGTTACAATATAAAAGAAGCGGTGACGTGATGTGAGTTAATCCTCTGGTGCAGAGGTGAGCGTGCTTGTGTTTATTGAGAATAGATGAGAAGAGTGACTTCAGGTGTGTGCCACTGAGCAGCTCAGCCACGCCCCTCAGCCGAAGCGTAGAGAAAACAGTTAGTTAGAGGCACAGTGCCAAAATCAAAGTACCCCCAAAACACAGACCATAACAAAAAGAAAATGAACTGTAATAAATTGGATAAACAAAACAAAAGGATAAATATGCTAAAGCACAGTACATAAAATCACACACACAAACATTCTAAACATTAACTTGGGTACTGTACTGGAATAATAATTGTAAAAGACTTTAATACTAGAGTGTTTTCCAACAGTTCAGATGATTATTCCTCTTCAGGCACTTCAGACATCCCACATCATTAGCTTTTTCTGATGCTTAGCTGGCGTTCGAGTGGCATCCTAGAGCTTAAAATTAAAACACACTTTAAAAAAAGGCTCATTGACAACTTGTGTGTGAATGAGGAAAAGGGGCGTATACATCATCTCAACCAATCAGCAGGTAGGAGGACAGCCATTGGCTGAATTTGAATCATGTGACAGTTGCTCGGCAATCTGCGAATATGGCCATGCGCGAGTTCAAAACTGCGAATAGTCAAGGTCCTACTGTATCTGAAATTTCTGTGTTTTATTTTTCATTTATGTTCTCTTTTTAGTTTGTAAAGCACTGTGTATGAAATGATTTATATAGGCAAAATAAATCCACTGTATTTTCCGGGCCACAAGGCACACCTGATTATAAGGCGTATTAAGCAAAGCAAAAGTCAGATAAGTCAAACTTGATTCAACTTTCACAATAACTCTCATCATTGTTCAGCTGTAACACATAAAATATAAAATAATCCACTTCAGAATAACTCTCAACATTGTTCAGTTGTAACAATATAAAACAATAAACTCACTTTTTCAATTCATTCCTCTTCCAAAAATCCATCAAATTCTTCATCTTCAGTGTTTGAGTTTAACAGTTGCATGAGTTGGACATAAAGCCTGTATCTCTATTATATTTTATTATTATATTATAATATTTTATCTATTATTCCCCCGTGCATGGAGTCAGATCAATGAAGACAGAAATTTGAATTCTTCTGGGTCATGACCTAAACTTTATCTCAGCCACGCCCCCTTAAAGAGACAGCGCATTCACAGTAACAAACATGGCAGTGCCCATTTGCAGCATGAATATTGTGTTCATTACAGAACAGAGGTCATTACTCTTAAGGAGCTGTATCAGTGTAACATTAAATTCAAGAAGGTTAATCCAAGGTCTCAGGAGGGCACCTGTAGCAGTGCTTTATCCCGGTGATGAACGTGAGACTCTGATTAAGCCAGCTGAGCGTTCTGAGGGTAGAGACAGAGATTAGGTGGAAAACCACTCGCGTATTACTCAGTGAGTCACCTGACTAAGAGAGCAGGACATAAAGCCCAGAGCCCTCTAATTTATGACCTTTTGACACCAATACCTAGTGGTTAGAGTTCTTCGGTTAATCCACTGGAATGATGGAAAGCTCTGAATTAGTTTGCTTCACTTGAGTTTTGACAGTGTCAGTGAGATGGAGTCGTGAAACACCATCAACACACAAGGTGCACCGGGCTATAAGGCGCAACTTCAATTTTTTTTGAAGATTAAAGGCTTATGATCCAAAAAATACAGTTCCTTGCCTTTTTTGTGTATACAGTCGGCCCCTTACTTATGAAACCCCCTGGGTACGAAAACTCTGGGTTACGAAAAACATTTTCCTAAGTTTTCATCCTCTGTATACGAAAACAACCCCCTCTTACAAAAAGCGCCAAACGCGCCATTGAAAATTCAAACACGCCAATCAAAATTTCACACGATGCGCGAGTTGCTTTCTCATTGGGTGTCTCCTAACATCCAGCCCCACTGGCCTCCCACTGGCCAGGAGGGAGCTGACCTGTACCCCTTACTGTACCCATTCCTTTTGTCCGCCACACACGTGAGAAGAGTTGAAGAGGACTGTTGGCTTGTTTTGAGATCCTTGCAGCGTTATATTTCGTTATTGCCGAAACCCCTCTACAATCAAGACGATATTGAAGCAGAAGGAGACCTTAAAGCGGAAATACAGAGATGGAGGCAATTATTTCGGCACGATATTGAAGCAGAAGGAGCATGAGCAGAGTGCTCCGTGGAATAAGACCTCCCATCTCGCAAGGAAACAAGTTAATATTAAATCAGGACCTCTGGTCTTTCAAGCAGGTACTGTAATTCTGCTTTAAATACAACATTCCGTCCATTTAAACATTTAAATAGAATTGTTCTGTCAGCTGCGCATTGCGTGTGGACGGAGCCTGCATTCGGCAAAACGCACCATAGAGACAATTTTGTGTGTGTGTGTGTGTGTGTGTGTAAGAGAGAGAGAGACTGAAAGAGAGAGAGAAACTCTGTGTGTGTGTGTGTGTGTGTGTGAGTGTAAGAGAGAGAGACTGCCTACAGAGTCAGTCAGAGATGAAAGGAGGCTTCACTTTCTTTCGAGAGTGCACATTGCTGCTTATTTTCCATTTTTTAAGTTGTTTAATTCAGTAAATGTTTAATAAATGTGGCGCGCTCTGCGGAATGTGAGCAAAACGCACCTTATCTGGACCTCTGATCCCTCAAGGAATCAAGTTAAAGTTGAGTTTGGACCTCTGATCTGTCAAGCAGGGAATGCGCTTTGAATTCCCCATCTTAAAATGCCCTGGCGTCCTGCGTGTGGGCGGAGCCATGTGTATTCTGTATGTGTGTTCTGTGTGTTTGTGTGTGTGTGTGTGTGAGAGAGAGAGAGAGAGAGACAGTGTTGTGTGTGTATGTGTGTCAATAAAAATGTTTAATAATGGTTTAATTAATAAATATGTTAATGTCTTTCTTTCGGCTTTTTCCCTTTCACTCGGGAGTCGCCACAGCGAATCATCTGATTCGCACGTTTGATTTGGCAGAGGTTTTTACGTCGGATGCCCTTCCTGTCACAACCCTTTTTAGTAAGGGACAGAAACACGCTGACGACTTTGCAGCCTACTCTTTACGAAAGTCAGCAATGGTTCTTTTACATACCTCTCACCATAGACAGTGAGAGACATGGCCCACCTTTGATAACCCAGTTAGCTGCACTTGGGGGGACAGTGACAACCTTGTGGAGGGTTGGACTTGAACCCCCAACCTTTGGATCAGCGATCCAGCGCCCTATTCCACTAGACCACCACTGCCCCAATTAATAAATATGTTAATAAAATGTTCAAATGGTTTAATAAATAATTTCCTTTTACTTTAAACACATATTTCATGCATATTTCATTAAAAATGGGTGTACTTTTATCAGTTTTAAAGGGTTTATGGGGTAGTCTTGGGAGCCTTGGAATGAATCAGGTGTTTTACATGTAAAATGTGCCTCTACTTACGAAACCTCCGCGTTACGAAAAAGGCTCTGGAATGGATTAATTTCATAAGTAGGGCATCGACTGTACTTTTAATTCAAAAGTAAAAAAGTTTATTATTAAAAAAGTAGTTTAACATTAGATAAAAGTCTGGGCTTTTTACACCTGAGCCATAGTGGCTCATCAGGCCAGTGCTTATCCCCGGTTTGTATAGCGTGAAGCAACTAGGAGTACAACTCCTCCTGGATGGGACACTAGTCCATCACACGTTACGTTCCCTGTATATTTTACTGGTACCCGTTTATACTACTGGGTGAACAGAGGCACACTTGTAGTTAAGACCTTGCCCAGGGGTCTTAGCACTTTGGGGGTCTAACTGGGATTCGAACACACAACCTCCTGATTATGAGCCCAGCACTATAACCACTATACCACCATCCCCAGTTTAACATTACTTGCTTGTTATGTCTTTTCTCCACACTATCACAGTGGTGATCTATAAATGGTTCTCGAAAAGATTATGTATGCAGATATATATATACACACAGACGCTCCCCGACTTACGTTCATCCGTTTTACACTTTTTTGATTTTACTTTTTTTTTTGTTTGTTTTGTTGTTGTTGTTTTTTTTTTTTTAAGTCAAATTTTGAGTTTAGATGTACCTACGTAGTATGCTGACGTAATGAAACAATGGCACTGCATTCATTGTTTACAAATTACAGACTAAGTTTGTGTGTGTGTGTGTGTGTGTGTGTGTGTGTGTGTGTGTATATATATATATATATATATATATATATATAATCCAAAGAGTGTATACTTATTTTTATATTAATATTCATTAGGATTTGTACTTGTTCTTTGGATGCATCTCTTGAATAAAGTTTACTTATTACTTACACAAAAGAAAGAACGCTCCGCTTTGCTGGGATTTACATCAGTGCAGGCTGTTCTAAACGAATTCAACGGCACCCTTGTGCACTTGAAAGACTGGAAGTCTATATAACCTACAGCAAGTACACTAGTTTTGCAAGTACAGTACTTTCAGTATTGAGCACTTCACATATTGTAAGTGTTGATTGGCTGTTTTAAGCTTCATGTAAAGTAACTCGGTATAAATAAGTGACTTATTTGAAATTATTGTTGATATTCTTTGATATATTTGATATTATTTTACAATATTATGTTTATAATAATTGATTTAGGGGTGTTTTATGAGATATGGTAATGGTATTTATTATGCATAGTACAGTATGAGCGTCACAAGTCACTGTCACAACTTACGGTCACTTTCAACTTGCGTTCGGCCGTCCTGAACCAATTAAAAACGTAAGTCGGGGAGCGTCTGTTGTGTGTGTGTGTGTGTGTGTGTGTATATATATATATATATATATATATATATATATATTTGGGGGGGGGGGAGTAGCTATACATCTGTGTACACTCTCACTGGATTCAACAAGGAGTCCTCATTGTCATTATTCACAGTAACCAACTACAAAAAAGATAAAAATATAAATTACATCTTTTATGACTAAAGATACAAAAAAAATATTAAACTACAAAGTGTGCAGCATGGCTTTAAAGATATTTTTGACCAAGCTAGATATACAGTAGATATTGGCATTGATTTTTCACATAAATGTGGTAAATTTGTCACTGTAGACTAACAGCTCCTGAGCAGTAGTAAGCTGAGCAAAACCGTAGTATCAGGAGCACAAAGGACCTTGTACAGATCTTAGTGGGCCATCTGTAAATGTCTAGAAATAAAGGAAGAGAGATTTTTTTTTTCATCTAACCCCACAGATTTCATACTCATTCATTCATTTTCTGAACTGTTTAATCCATGTAGCCCACTCTGGGCGAGGGCAGAGTACACCCTGAACAGCTCACCAGGCCATCGCAGGGCAGAAACACACTCACGGCTATCCAGCTACTCTTGACGAAAGTCAGCAATGGTTCTTTTACATGCCTCTCACAGATTTTGGTGGTCATGTGGGGATCTCGGTCCCAATTAACCACGGAAAGAGAGGGATCCCTGTACATTATAAATGTTCGAAAGGTTTGCTGAAAATGTGAAGACAGAGAACCAGACAGTGGAGTCATAGAGAAAAATTCAGTGGGCATACTTTAGATTTAAAAAAAAAAAAGTTACATTTCTTTTTTATTATAGGAGCAAATTAGGCCTCAGATTTAATTACATATATCATTCACCCTATTATGGTCATATAGTGGCATTTTGACCATATTAAAGGAGCCTCATGATGTCATCATTACCATTAACCAACTTAAAAACGACACAGAAGGCAACGCTCAATTGAGAATTCATCATGAGAAATTAATGAACACACATGATACTGCACTGGCTATCTGTGAATTATGCTCATGAATTGTAATGAAGCTGCCTCTAAAATGTAAATATTTTTTATATATTTATTAGATTTTTTCTTTTGAAAACAAAAGTAAAAATGTAGGTGCACAGGACTTCAATAGCTGGAAATACTGCCACACGCAGGCTTAATTTGAAAGCAGTAAAAATGTGTTTTGATCAGCAAATACACTAATGATAAGTTAACTGTCCTGGTTGATTTTGGCACTTGCATCAGGCGGACTCTTGCAGCAACTTTTACTTGCGTTTCGTGAATTTCACTTGTGTTGCGCAATTGCTAAAGAAGGAATTTAGAGCCCTGGCAAGGAGTATAAACAAGTACATGAGATCTATTTACAACCAAAAATCTTCTCTCTGTTTATCACTGCACACACAGGCCCACCTAAGCCAGCAAAAGCATAAACCAGCCATATTTTTATCCAACCCTTTCTCTGTAGAGTTGATTGCAACACAGTGGCGTAATGCTTAGCACGTCTGCCTCGGAGCAAAACAGTTCTGTGTTCAGGTGCTGCGGTTGGTGAGGGCATTTTTGTGTGGAGTATGCATGGGTTTGAACAGGCGAGCTGTTCAGGCTTTACCCTGACTGGCTACAGTCTGCTGAAATCGGCTTCTGCATCCCAGCTGCCAGAGCAGCATAAAGTGGGGAAAATAAACGAATTAGTAATACACAGTATGAGAGGTGTACTGCCATGTGGCTGAACTTAAAAAAAATTCAGAGGCTGCACCTTTCTGGGCATTGAGTGTGGTTTCAGCTCCTTTAGCAGGCATTATCAGAGCATAAATAATGCTTATTCTTTAGTATTCCATTTATTTTTCTCGGACAACTGAAATTAGTGGGTTGAAATCAGACTGAGAAGACAACTCGGATTTTTTTAACAGAACAATTTTTGGTTTCATTGGATGTATGTAGTGTTGCACAGTGGTGCACTGATTCGCACTGTCCGTGTGGGTTTCCTCAGGGTGCTTCAGTTTCCACCCAAAATCCAAACACAGGCACATTGGGTCAGCCAGAATTGCCCATAGGAGGTAATACGAATGTGAAGGGTTGTTTGTGTCTGTGTTAGCTCTGCAGTAGATTAGTGACGTCTTCAGAGTGTTCCAGGCCTCTTATTCTGTGACCCTGACAGATAACAGTACGGGTGATTGATGGCTATAGGGCTGGGTTCACATTTATGCCAGTTCCCAAATCATCAAATTTCAGTTGAGGGCATTCTTCAAACTGGCCTGCTATTTCTATGAATCATAAATGCAGTCATACTGAAGATGCTGACCCACTTCTTTATGTTTGTATAGAAATGGTGTTCTTGTGCCAAGCTTTTCTTAACCCTAACATGTCATTTTCTACAAAGGCTATACAGACTTTTTCATAAACCCTCTTGAGCATCCAAGTCAATGTCTCATGCCTTTTGAATAAAAGTAAAATGTGATAGTTTGATGTAATATAAGGTACATTGTATTGTTTGTGAGGCGCAGTGGTGGCCTGGTGGTAAAGGGCGTTGGATCGCTGATCCTAAGGTTGGGGGTTTGAGTCCCACTCTCCACAAGGTTGTCACTGTCCCCCCAGTGCAGGTAAGTGGGTTATCAAAGTCCGGCCATGTCTCTCACTGTCTATGGTGTGAGGCATGTAAAAGGACCATTGCTGACTTTTTTAAAGAGTAGGCTGTATAGCGTGTTTCTGACACTTGCTAAAAAGGTTGTGTCCGGAAGGGCATCCGACGTAAAAACCTATGCCAAATCAAACATGCGAATCAGATGATTCCCTGTGGCAACCCCAGAAAAAGGAAAAAGCCGAAAGGAAAACAAGATCGCATTGTTTGTGAAGGATGCTTACATCTACACACAGTATGCAGTAAGTGAAACTAGTCAGTGATTATTCCACAATTTGTTCAAACATATTTTGATTTGAATTCTGAAACACCAAGTGGACCAAACACAGATTAGCAGCTACATAGCCCCAATGCTGAGCATTTTATTGCAGGGTGTGTGCTAAACACATTGTTTGTTGTAATATAACTTTACACATTATTGCTTGTTATTTTGAAGATTTAGAATTCATAACTGGTGTAGAGTATCATTAATTATTTAAGCAAACAGTTTTTCTTGCACCAGCCTTCGTACTGTAGTTCAGAATAGATTAAATCCAGCCATAGATGCTGACACAATTCATTCATTCATTTTCTAAACCACTTAATGCTAATTAGGGACACAGGGAGGCTGACGTCCATCTCAGCCGACTCTGGGCGAGGGCAAATACATCCTGGACAGCTTGCCAGGCCATCACAGAGCAAAAACACGCTTATGGCTATGCAGCTTACACAATGATTAATTTTTTTGCATTGGTACGAACACATTTTAGAAATGTAAGCACTTATATAACGTATGCATAGTGCAGTGGTGACTCGGTGGTAGGGTGTTGGATTACTGATCCCATGGTTAGGGGTTCAGGCCCCACTATCAGTGGTTACCACTGCTGTATCAACAGTGAAGCTAACTGGGTCATCAAAGGCCAGCCATGTCTGCCATGTCTGTGGTGAGTGGCATGTACCATGAACCATTGCTGACTTTCGTACAGAGTAGGCTGCATAGCTGTTGGTGTGTTTCTTCCCTGTGATGACCTGGCAAGCTCCCCATGGTGTACTCTGCCCTCACCTCGATTGGCTGAGATGGGCACCGGCCTCTTTGAAACCATAATTAGGATTAAGTGGCTCAGAAAATGAATGAATAACATTTTATGCTGGGATCAGACTACACAGTGGGTTTGTTTTTCAATATAGTCACAATATATCCTATTGGGCAGCCATTATTTTTGCCAGGGTTTGGTCGGGATACTAGAGACATTACAAGTTTGACCCCAACCAATCATTATGCACACCCTTGTGTGTCAGAGGGAGGGGTGTCAAAAAATAGTCAATAATGGCAACAGAAGGCATGTCAAAAACACATCATAAAAGTTGTCAGACCACATGAGAGATCCAAAAATTCTGACTTTTTTGTTGGGGTCACATGGGGATCTCATGCCACATCACTGTTCTTCTGTCATCTCACAGTGCATGACTCGTACGTTATTCTCGATTTCCCTGGAGAACTGATACATATAATTTGTCGGACACATAAGATCTTGGGAAAATCAAGCTGAATTTGTATTGTCATGATATAAATTACAAATTTTATTACTTTGGAGGTGCCAGAAACAGAGTAAAGGGATGTTGAAATTACACTATTAAATAGTCTGTTAGTGATATTATGAATCCTCAAAGAAAACAATGTCTTTTTTTCATCGTGGACTCATTTGTTCAGTGATGCTTTATGTGGATTATGTACAGTGCTGATTTTTTTATGCAAATACCCTCCATAACCTCACTAATGCTATGGACAAATTCACCACTATACTCCAGCACCACTGTGCACTCAATATGTGTTTGAAGTGGCTTTGTATGTGTTGAATGAAGAGACTCACACAGAGTACGGAGGTTGTTGTGCTTCTCTTCATAGTATTGAATTGCCTTCTGAATGCTCCGGTGGAGAGCAACAGTGATGACCACAATACTGTAGTGAGCAAATCCCTGATGCCAGTTAAACCTTTTCATCTCTGCATTTACGTAAATTTCAGTTCAACTGCATGTACAAAACTGTTTAATATCAATAATATGAGCTGTAAGTGTGTCACACAGCCCCCTCCAAAAGTATTGGAATAGCAATGCCAATTACTTTTTTCCCCCTGTGCACTGAAGACATGCGTGAGATCAAATAATAAATAGCAGAAGGAAGATCAGAGTTTTAGATTTTATTCCATGGTATTTACACCCAAATATGGTTATGTGACATAAAACAGAACATATTTTGTCTCAACCCATCCAGTTTTTCAAGTGAGGTAAAGTATTGGAGTCTGACAAGTGACAGATGTTTCTTGTTACTCACGTGCGTCATGTAAGATTGTCGTTCAATTATTAAGTGATCCTGGATGTTTACTTTTAGTTTAAGGTCTGACTTTCACCAACATGCAGACAAGAGAACTGTGTACAGTAGGCCCTTGACATTCACGGGGGTTCGGTTCCGGGCCCTCCCGCGAATCGAGATAATCCGCGAGTTCTGTACCCGGAAGTAAAACCTCATGTATGATGTTACATGCGTGAATGAGCAGCTGTAAGTAAAATACTATGTATCTATTACATGCGCTAAAATATGCTTCTTAAACACATTCTATAGACAGTCTTACTCATTAATACAGTATTAATGTAGTAATGATTAAAAAAAACTTTTCAATTTTTACTGTTACATTTATTGATGCTAAAATATAAACATTATGCAGCATACGCATAAAACACCTTTGAGTGCATTCTCTTTCTAAACATACAGCACTGTAGTTTTCAAAAATGCCCACCAGAGGAACTTATTTTTTTGCATTATGCATTAGGCATGACACGACTGAATTCAGGTATTAACTGCATTAAGTCCGAGCAGCTCAGCCACCCCCCCCCAGCTGGAACCGGAGTACAAAACAGAGTTTTAGAGTGATAGAGTAAGAGGCGTTACAAACCAAAGAAGCGGTGATGTTGATGCGAGTTAAGAGAGATGATCGTGCTTTTGTTTATTCGGAGTAAATGAGAATAGTGAACTCAGGTGTGTGTACTCCCCAGCAACTCAGCTACGCCCCTCAAGAAGTAAACAGTTAGTGAGAGGCACAGCGCCAAAATTAAAGTCTCCCAAAACACAGACAATAACAAAAAGGACATAAAAGAACAAGAAATGTAATAAATTGGATAAACAAAACACAATGAGAAACATGCTACAACACAGTAAATAAAATATTACACACAAACATTTTAAACATTACCTTAGGTCATGTACTGGAATAATAATTAAAAAAGACTTTAATAGTGGCGTGTTTTACAACAGTTCAAACTGTATTCCTCTTCAGCAATGACGTGACTTCAGAGGAAACTGTCATTTCTTCCGGAGAAAGTTTTATTTCTTCAGAAGAGACATCCAACATTATTTACCTTTTTCTGGTGCTTAAGCAGGCGTTTGAGTGACATCATAGAACTTATGTCCGCAAATAAGGAAAAAGGAGCGTTATATCACCTCAACCAATCAGCAGCAAGGAGGACAGCCATTGGCTGCATTTGAATCATGTGCGAGCTGCTCGGCAGTCCGTGAATACTCAAATCGTGAGTGCAAAACCGCGAATAGTCAAGGGCCTACTGTATACGAGAAAAGCATACTATCTTGAAGCTGAGAAATGAGGGAAAAGCCATCAAAAATATTTTTAAATCATTGGGCATAGACAGTACGACAATTTCGAATGTCCTAAAAATATGGAAACCACTCAGCAACAAGCATCAAACATGAAAACAATCAATTACTGAAACGGTGAAGAAAACGCTGAAAACAACAGTCTGTAACAGTCATGAACAACCTCCAACGAGCAACGGTGGAATATTTCCTCGTTTGAAGGCATTGTGGCATAATGGTTAGTACACCTGGCACGTTCACAGCAAGAAGATTCTGGGCTCAGGCCAGGCCTTTGTGAAGCGATTACATAAGCTCCAAACAGTCCAAAAATATACACATTCGGCTGTTTGGCTGCTTCAGATTGCCCCTTGATATGAGTGCGAGTGGTTCCGTGTTGTCCTGCAATGTTCTGGTAAGCTGTTAAAGGGGTAATCTGCCTTCAGCCAGTGTAGGCTGAGATATGCTCCAGTCTCCCCTTGAAGTTTGTAAAATGACTGGATGAGTGGAGGACATACTGCAAGATGCAAACCACGCATCATCAGTAAAAACTGGAAAGTCAGATCGGAAATTCAAAAAGAAATACAGACAAAAGCCACAATGACAGTGAAGTAAAAGCCAAAGTATGGAAAAAGAAGGGACCTATTCATAATCCAAAACATATAATCTCAGCTGTGAGGCATGGTGGAAGTTGTGGCATGGCTTTGACTTACATGGCTGCTTCTAAAATGTGCTCAATTATTTTTATTATAATAGAAATATACTGTCTGTGACTTTACAGAGAAATTCAAAGTAACCATGTGGAGCTTTATGATGCAGAAAGATAATGATCTAAAACACAGTGACCCTTCAACAAATTACTTTATTGGTGGGGAAATATGGGATATTTTGTACTGGCCATGGCAATCAACAAATCTTAAATTCAACTGAACAGGATTCTCACCTCCTAAAGAAAAGACCGAAATGAATGCCTTTTAAAAGAAAAAAATACTAAAAGGTAAAAGCATAGAAATGCATAACCAGTGAAGGAACATCTAGTCTGCTAGTGTCTAGAGGTCTTGGTATTGATTTGGTTATTGCAAGGTAGAGATATGGAACCAAATATTAAGTATACTATAGCTCACTAAAAGAACTGGGACGTTGTATGTTCCATGTTGCTTAACATATCTAGATGTAAATATTATGAAATAAAAGCTGAAAATCTATCTTTTGAGCTCACAAACATATTCCGTGCACAGCAATAACAAATTAATACTCCTTGTTGCACCAAGACTTCTGCAGGGGAACAGATATTCGCTTAAATTTAAAAAGTATGAGTCCGATAAAAAGAGTTCAAACAGGAAAAAAGCAGTTGGTATATGTGTGTGTGTGTATCAGGGCACGAAATTAAGAAAATTTTCCACCGGACAGGGAGGCAGGCAGAAGAAAAAATCTGCAGGACCTTAAGAATTTTACTGGACCCCTCTTTTTCTGGAATGATTAATTATGTGATAAGATAAGTTTAATAAGTCATATTTTATTTAATTTAACCAATATTTTTTGGTGTTTACAATGTAATTTGTACTGAGGCCTATTACAGTATTAGTACTACAGAGTTAGATTTAAATAACATTAAAGTAGTGCGTTAACTCAAAGTGTGGGTATAGTTATTGGTCATACCAGAAAAGTTCTCTTTGGACGTCGATTCTTTTCATAATCTTTATAATCTCTGACATGAGTGCTACTTGGTCCAGCATCACATTGTTTTTTTTTTTTTGTTTGTTTTTTTTATCTTGTACAAAGCTGGTTAACTTTGTTTGCTTTGACATCGTTAGTTACAGTTAAATTGTTATTATTATACTCGCAGATTAATGGCAGCCTGGCAGTTACTGGTTCTTGATTCAAATTTAGCCAATGGCTGAGAGCTTTTGTTTCTCCCTCCTGCTGATTTGTTGCAGATGATGTGTACGCCCCTTTTTTTCTCCTTCGTGCACATGTCATCAATGTGATTGCTTGAATTGTGAATTCACGTTTTTTTGTGTGTGTTTTTAATGATTTAAGCCCTATGATGCCACTCACCGCCCTGCATCTTCTCTAGCTTCTGGTAAGAAGCTTTCATTGAAAAGTTTTTATATATATATATATATATATATATATATATATATATATATATATATATATATATATATATATATATATATATATATATATATATACACACAGGCCTTCATACTTATTGCCACCCTTGGTTAAGATATGTTCCTTAGCTTCTAATATTTTTTCCCCCCTAAATAATCTAGGACCACAATAGGAAAAAAAAGGGGAAAATCCAAACTATAACTAAAGTGGGGCAGCACAGTGGTATATAATGGTTAGCATGTCCACCTCACAGCAAGAAGGCCTGTTTTTGATTCCCAGCTCAGGCGTTTCTGTGTGGAGTTTGCATGTTCTCCCCCTGCCTGTGTGGGTTTCCTCTGGGTACTCCGGTTTCCTCCCACAGTTCAAAAACATGCATAGTACGTTAATTGGTTGTTCCAAATTGCACCTAGGTGTGAGTATAAATAGTTGTGTGAGTGTTGGCCCTGCGATTTTCTGGCGGGTTGGCTGAGATGGGCGCCAGCCTACCCGCGACCCTAATTAGGATTAAGTTGTTCAGAAAATGAACAAAAGGATGATTGAATTGGATTCAAGTGCCAGTGGGGAAAAAAAAATCCTACATTAAGGAAAAAAATCTTTTACATCACATCATGTGTGCCACATTTACAGAAAGAGGGATCTTGGACCATTCATCTCTGCATAATCTCTCCAAAGCATCCAGCAACCTGGTCCTCTCCTCTGCCCGCTCCTCTTCAGCTCACGCAACAGTCTTTCAATGGGGCTGAGGGCTGGAGACTGAGATGGCCATGGAAGAAGCATGGTCTGTGTCTGAACCATTTCTGTGCATATTTGGCCACATGTTCAGTGTCATTATCTTGCTGAAAGACCCAGCGATGACCCATCTTCAGCTTTCAGTCAGAGGCCACCAGATTTAAAATGTCCTGGTATTTCCAAGCATTCATGATTCCATGCACAGTAACAACGTTCCCACTGCCTCTGGAAGAGAAATAGGCTCATAGCATCACGGATCCTCCATATACTTTACAGTGTGCATGAGGTGCTTTTCCGTATACTCATCCTTAGTATTCTGCCGGACACTCTGAAAGTGTTTGTTGCCAAAAAGCTCTATCTTGGTGTCATTTGACCAAAGCACACGGTCCCACGGTCTCAGTACCACTTAGCAAACTCCAGATGTTTGCGTTCATGAATGTGAGTAAGAATTTTTTTTTTTCTGTGCATGCCTAACAAACAGCTTGTTGACATGTAGATGGTGCTTGATGGTTGTTTTGGAGACTTTGTGACCCTACGATGCTGCCATTTGTTGCGATACCACTGTACCAGTTGTTTTCAATTTCTTAATGATTCCTCTGATGGTAGATATGGGCCGGTGCAAGCAAAGGGCTATTTTCTTGTAACCATTGCCTGACTTGTGAACATCGACATACATTTTTCTTACTTGAATGGTGTGTTCCTTTGTCTTTTCCACGTTGAAGCATGGATAAGACCAACAGCCTCTGTGTCAGGTCATATTTGCAGCCTTGGGAAACAGGAAGTGATGAATTACTAATGACTGAAATTGTTCCTAGATACTTTTATTAACTTTGGAAACTACTGTAGAAATGACAAATACTTCGAGTACATTTATTTTCTTGGAATTGATAGGGGTTCCAATAATTGTGGATCAGGTGATTTTATGAAAAAATTATTTCTTAATCAGGGATTCCCCCCCTCCTCCTTAAAATTTACTTGAGTAGAAGGTTACATTTTTATATACATTTTATATATATATATCTCAAGGGAAAAAGTGGAAAAGAAGAAGATATACACACACACAGTATACAATGGGGATAAGTATTGGGCAACGTAAAAATGTGCAAGTTCACCCATTTAAAAAGATAAGAGAGGTTTGTAATTTTCATCATAGGTACACATCAAGCTTGAGAGACAGAATGTAAAAAAAAAAAAAAAATCCAGGAAATTACATCGTATGATTTTTAAACAATTTATTTGTGAAAATGGGAGGCCAATAAGTATTGGGCAGCCAGCAAAAGTTACTTTTAATACTTTGTAATGTAGCCTTGGTTGGCAATGACAGAGGTCAAATGGTTCCTGTAGTTCTTGACCAGGTCTACACACACTTTAGTTGGTATTTTGGTCCACTCCTCTGCACAGATCTTCTCTAGAGCTGTGATGTTTGATGGCTGTCGCTTGGCAACTCGAAGTTTTAACTCCCTCCACAGGTTTTCGATTGGGTTGAGATCTGGAGACCGGTGAGGCCACTCCAGAACCTTGATATGCTTTTTACGGAGCCACTCCTTGGTTTTCTTGGCTGTGTGCTTTGGATCGTTATCATGCTGGAAGACCCAGCCATGTTTCAACTTTAATGCTCTGACCGAGGGAAGGAGGTTTTTACCCAAAATGTCACAATACATGGCCCCATTCATGTTGCCATTGATACGGTGCAGTCTTCCTGTCCCTTTTGCAGAAAAGCATCCCCAAAAACATGATGTGTCCACCCCCATGCTTCACAGTAGGTATGGTGTTCTTGGGATGCAACTCAGCATTCTTCTTCCTCCAAACACGGCGAGTGCTGTTTAAACCAAAAAGTTCAATTTTGGTCTCATCTGACCACATCACATTTTCCCAATCCTCCTCTGGATCGTCCAGATGGTCTTTAGCATATTTCAGACAGGCCTTTACATGTTTTTTGTTTAGTAGGGGAACCTTTTGGGCAATGCAGGATTTCATCTCATGACGACGTAGTGTGTTAGTTATTGTCATCTTTGTGACAGTGGTTCCTGCTGTCTTTAAATCATTGACCAGTTCCTGCCGTGTAGTTCTGGGCTGATTACTCACTGTTCTCAAGATCCTTTGAACCCCACAAGGTCAGATCTTGCATGCAGCTCTACTCCCAGGGAGGTTGTCAGTGATGTTATACTTCTTCCATTTTCTAATAATGTTTCCAACTGTTGATCTTTTCTCACAAAGTTGTTTACCAATTGCAGTTTCATCCCAGCTTTGTGCAGTTGTACAATTTTATCTCTATACTTTTTTTGCCAAAATTATCAATATTAAAACAATAAAAGGCTTGAACTACTTCAGTTGTGTGTAATGAATCTAAAATATTTGAAAGTCTAATGTTTATCAGTACATTACAGAAAATAATGAACTTTTTCACAATATGCTATTTTTAGAAGGGCCAGTATATATATATATATATATATATATATATATATATATATATATATATATATATATATATATATATATATATATATATATGTGTGTGTGTGTGTGTGAGTGTGTGTGTGTGTGTGTGTGTGTATATATATATATATATATATATGGTAAGACAGACACATCCCCCTCCCTCACGTCAGACCAGGTGAGGAGACAGCTGAGGCGACTAAATCAGAGGAAATCTGAAGGACCAGATGGCATCAGTCCCAGGCTGCTGAGGACCTGCGCAGACCAACTCTGAGAGGTACTATGCTACCTGTACAACCTGAGCCTCAGCCTGGAGAAGGTTCCCGTCCTGTGGAAGACCTCCTGTGTGGTTCCAGTTCCCAAAACAGCTCAAGCGAAGGAACCAGCCCACTATAGACCTGTCGCCCTGACATCCCACCTTATGAAGACCATGGAAAGGCTCCTCCTCGAACGCCTCCGCTCTATGGTGAGCCCCACCCTAGACCCGCTGCAGTTTGCCGACAGGCCCAACATCGGGGTAGAAGACGCCGTCATACACCTTCTGCAGTGGGCACTCACCCACCTGGAGATTGCTGGCAGCGCTGTGAGGGTCATGTTCTTTGACTTCTCCAGCGCCTTGAACACCATCAGGCCAGCGCTTCTGCTGGGGAAGCTGGAGGACGTGGGAGTGGACGGACATCTTGTTGCCTGGATTATCGACTACCTTACTAACCGTCCACAGTACGTGCGGCTGCGCGGCTGTAAGTCAAAGGTGGCAGTCTGCAGCACGGGGGCACCGCAGGGCACCATCCTCTCATCCTTCCTTTTCAATATTTATACCTCGGACTTCATCTATAGCACAGACAGCTGCCACCTCCAGAAGTTCTCGGACGACTCTGCCATCGTGGGCCGTGTGTCAGAGGGGAACGAGCAGGAGTACCGGTCGGTCATCGTTGACTTTGTAGACTGGTGTGAGCGCAACCACCTGTGCTTGAACACTAGCAAGACGAAGGAGATGGTGGTCGACTTCAGAAGAAGCACTCTAACACACACACACACACACTCACTAGTGAACGTCCAGGGACAGGACATTGAGACAGTGGACAGTTTCAAATACCTGGGCGTTCACCTTAACAATAAACTGGACTGGTCCCACAACACCAACGCCCTGTACAAGAAGGGCCAGAGTCACCTCCACCTTCTGAGGAGACTCAGGTCCTTCGGAGTATGCAGACCTCTGCTCAGGACTTTTTATGACTCTGTGGTAGCCTCTGCAATCCTCTACGCTGCCATCTGCTGGGCCCTGGGCAGCACAGAGCGGGACAGAAAGAGACTGAACAAGCTGGTCAGGAGGGCCAGCTCTGTCCTCGGCTGCCCACTGGACTCTGTGGAGGAGGTGAGTGAGAGGAGGATGGTAGCAAAGCTCACATCCATCCTGGTCAACAGCTCTCACCCACTGCACCAGACTGTAGAGAAGCTGAGTAGCTCCTTCAGTGGGCGACTGAGACATCCTCAGTGCAGGAAGGAGCGCTACCGCAGGTCGTTCATTCCCACCGCTGTCAGACTGTACAACACCACTTTGTAACTGTCTGTGAAAATACCGGTTATGTGCAATAAAAACCCCGTGCACTTTAATCAACCACATCTACCCCACTGACTGTGAACCATATCAACCCATCTACTCTGCCCTCAGATACATATACACTTGAATATAGGCCAGTCTACAAAGTCGTTCCCTTCTTTTCTTTTATTGTTTATTAATTTATACTATTTATGTATCTGTTTATTTATTTACTTATATAATATATATGTATGTGTGTATGTTTGTATATGTATCTATTTTTGCACCTCCTACTGATGGTACCTCAAGAGCCTGTAACAGTGAATTTCTCCATTGTGAGATTAATAAAGCTGTATCTTATCTTATCTTATCTTATTACCATCAAGGTGGAAAACATTAATAATAACAGAACAATAAAAGAGTATACTGGTATTTGTGTTATTTATTTTATGATATCAACCAAATTACTTACATGAAAGCTGAAAATAAACAGAAAACAGCATAAATAATAAAAAAAAAGGCCCCTTACTTTTCCCTCCAGGTGCTGTTCCTTTCAACATTTTCTCTGAAGTAAAATCGGCCAATCAACATGAATGTCAACTTTAGCACATGGCACGTTGAACCAGTCATGACGAACATAAGCAAAAGTACATAACCAGGAACGTCTTTAAATTTATGACATTAGTGAGCAGGAGAGTCAGGTGAAAAATACTCATCACTTTCTGATTGATCCATATCTGGCTCATCGCTCCATTCATTCAGAGCATCCAATAGTTTTGCTGTAGCAGTTTCTAGTGGTTCATCGGTTGTTGGACATTTACCAAGAGAACACAGCAAAATATTTTCCGGTTTTTTAAAGCACAGCGGAACAATCAAATGTGTTGTTACTAATGAACATTATAGACATTCCCCAGTGGCAGGAGGTCTTGACAAACCATGTAAACTCACTTTTACAGGTAGTAAACGCCTGATTTTACAATTACAGAGACTGATCAAATAAAATTGGTAAGTTTGATCTACCATTTTGCTCCCAGTACACATGGGTGGTTACTAGATGTAAGGTAAAAACATTGGGGCGGGGGGTATTACGTCGAATACAGTATCTGGACACCAGAACAGAAGACAAGTTTGGCGGAAACCATTTACGGCGTTCCAAGGAAAGAACCTCATATCAACTGTGAATATGGGCGGAAGTGTCATGGTTTGGGATTGCTTTGCTGCAGCAGGAGCTGGCCGGCTTGCCATCATAGAATCCTCCAGGAATTCAACCATTTGTATATATAAAAAAAAACAAAAACAAACATTAAAACTGAAGTGGAACTAGACACCACAACATGACAACGACTCAAAACATAACAGTAAGTCCAACAAGGACTGGCTGACAAACCTAAGAAGTGGAGAGTCCTGGAATAGCCCAGTCAAATCGCAGATCTTAATCCCATTGAGATACCGTGGGGTGACTCAAAACAGGCTGTGCATGCAAGAAACACCTCAAACATCTCACAGCTGATCGAATTCTGTATTGAGGATTGGGGAAAAAATTCCTCAAATTGAGGACAGAGACTAGTAGATGGTTACAAGAAGAATCTCACTGAAGTAATTTTAGTCAAATATCATAAACCGTTATTAGGGGTAGGGTGTCCTAATTTTTCTCTCCTTTGAAATACACATTGTTCATATTTTTTTTGTTTGATGAGTAAAAATATGTTAACTTTTTAATTGCAATTAAATCACTTTCTTTTCCATAAATAAATAAAACAAGATTGGACATAATGTGAGCATTTTTTAATAAATAATTTTATTTCATTTTATTTCTGAATGCAATAATAATTCCATGGAAATGCTCTAAAATTTCCATCACTCATGAGAACATCATAAGGAAAATTTCAGATGGGCAGAGATGGAAGGAATGATGGATGAAGAGGCATAAATAAACAAAATGTTGAAAATAGCTACAATCATTTATTATCCTTAGTTTCATACAGAAGCTAATATAAGAGAAGACAAATGTAATAAATGTTGTTGTGCATGAGTGAAGCAAGATTCACCCATTCACACATTTTCCAGTCATTCATTTTTAGAACCTCTTAATCCTAACTAGAGTCATTGGGAGGCTTGCACCCCACCTCAGCCAACTCCAAGCGAGAGTGGGGTACACCCCGGACAGCTCGCCAGGTCATTGCAGGGGTGACACACAAACATTCATACTCGCATTCAAACCTAGGGGCGATTTGGAACAGCGTATTAACCACTGTGCATTTTTTGGCTGTGGGAGGAAACCCACACAAGCATGGGAGAACATGCAAACTCCACACAGAAACACCCGAGCTGGGACTCGAAGCCAGGACCTTCTTGCTTTGGGACGGATGTGCTAACCACTCATTTTTCCACTCACTTTTCCATATCACTTAATCTTAATTAGGGTTGCAAGGAGGTTGGCGCCCATCTCCACCTACTCTGGGCATGAGTGGGGTATACCCTGAACAGTGTCCCAGGCCAACACATATACAGCCTTTCATACTGATTCTCACACATTGTGGCAATTTGGAACTGCCATTTGGTCTACTATGCATGTTTTTGATGTTTTTGAACCTTCTTGCTGTGAGGTGAACGTGTAAAGCACTGTGCCTGCACCCTGGAGCAAGACACCTGCAATTTTATTTATTTTAAATTCTCACTTTTTCATTTAATATTTGTTTGTTTATTTAGTTTGATGCATTTACCAAAAGTAGCTTGCAGCTGGGACTAGAAGTAACTCAGCAACTTGGGTTGAAAAGTTTAATAAAAGCATTTCACAATCTTTTCACCAGTTTGGTGTCTTAGTCACCAGGCTGTCTCCTGTAGTTTAATTAATTTATTTTCCCAATCAACAGTGGATGTATTCTGTATTCCCCTATTATTTACAGAGAAAGCAATGTGAAAGAAGACTGTAGTGCTCCAGTCATGACAGATATCTCATAGTGGTTTGAATCTCTCATCTCAGCTGGGAGCACCTCTCCCAGTCTCGGGCCTGTCACCCTGCCACTGCTACAACACTAAATATGATGAATATGCCTTCTTAATTACCCTGCAGTTCTGTGCCAGTAGTTCATCAGCTGTCTGCTGCAATTAATATCTCGGCAATAACTGTTCCTCATGGCAAAGTTTAAAAAAAAAAAAAGAAGGCATATATCATGGTGGGAATAGTGGTGAATAACATTATTTGTTGTCATTGCCCCAGTAGCTGAGGAATTTGTGGAATTAAAACAGTTTTCATTATCACAATGCATTTTTAACAGAAGCTCACACAAAACATTTATCATTATAGCAGACAGCTTGTTTACATATGAGTGCACTGAACTGATAACCTAAATATTTCCCTGCTGAATGAGTGAGACATTATTACTCAGTGTAACCATCACACGCTCCATGACAGTACAATCATAAAGGCATGTTATTCATATGAGTTTCATTTTTTGTGATTTAGGAGAAAAAAGATAAGCAGCAACATTGAAGGTGAGCTTATGGGTTCACTGACATATTAGACAGGTCAAAATTGTTTGATTAGATAAGGTTCTTTCAGCTCTTACAAAAACAAAGGCTGCAGTATTTTTTTCCTCTTTAACTTTCCAAGGGCTGCTAGGCTTACATCACTTTTGTAACACACACACACGCACACACACACACAATAAATATATGTATGTATGTATGTGACAACCTGTGATGAGTGAGGCTTGAACCCCCAACCTTAGGATCATTGATCCAGCACCTATACCAGTGGGCCATAATATATATATATATATATATATATATATATATATATATATATATATATATATATATATACACACACACACACACACACACACACACATAATATATATATATATATATATTATGTGTGTGTGTGTGTGTGTGTGTGTGTGTGTGTAAAAATGTATTTCAAACGGAGTCTAGCCTTTACTGCCTATTTTTTTTTTTTATGGCATGGATTTCACAAGATGTTATAAGTTTCATGTTCTTTTCATTATGACATCATTACTTACCAGAGTTGCTACAGATTTGTAATCTCCAAATGCATGCTGTGACTCTCCCAATCTATCGTACCCCAAAGCTTTATATTGACTTTACATGAGGTGACTGGGGAGGTCTTTAAAAGTGCAATCAAGTCATTGTCATGTTTATGGAACCAGTTTGAAATAACGTGTACCTTATGACATGGCATATTATTATGCTGGAAGTAGTTATTATAAGATGGTACACTGTAGTCATAAAGGGACGAGTTGTGGTATTTAAATTATACTCCGTTGTTTTCAGTGGCCCAAATGTGTGCTAAGAAGTTATTCCCCACTCCATTGCATTGCCTTTACTAGCATGAAGTGTTGATACCAGGCAGGTTGGGCCCATGTATTCGTGCTACTGTTGACACCAATTTCTGTCATGTTGCAGCAGAAATCAAAATTGTCAGACCAACATTTAATTGATTTTCAGCTGTCCAGTTTCAGTGAGTCTGTGCCCACTGCAACCTCTTGTTCCTGTTCTTGACAAACAGGATTGCAAGCCGGCGTGTTCTTGTACTGTTGTAACTCATCCACTTTAAGTTTACATAAGTGTATTCTCAGATGCTTTACTGCTGTCTGTGGTAAAGAGGGATTTTTGAGCCTTCTTGTAAGCAGAACTGTAGCTAACTGGATTTTTTTTTTTTTCCCGCCCATTTTGTATATACTCTACAGCTGATGTCAGGATATCAACAATTTCGGAAATTAACATCTTATGGCAACAATCATGCCAGATCAAGTAACACGAACACAAAGGGGGCCTGTGCATGCTTTTATCCCTCTTGATTGGTGGTGGCTCTGTGATAATGAAGGCAAAAACTTGATGGGTAGAAATTGGATATGACTAAATTAGGGAGAAAAATGGGAAAAATCTAAAAAATATATATAAAGACATGTAATATATGTTCAGTGTTAGGTTCATGGAAAACAATGACAGTAATTTACTCTTCAGGAAGTGAATGCCCAGTTCTTTAAGTTGATGTGTTAGAAGCAGAAAAAAATGTCCACGTGCAAGCATCCGGGTGACTTTGAAACAGGCCACAGTGGCTAAATGAATGGGTTCGTCTACAAAACAGCAGGTCTTGTGATGCGTTCCTGAATGCACTGTTCAGTTCATTTTCTGTAACCGCTTCAACCTAATTAGGGTCACGGGGAGGCTGGTGCCCATCCCAGCCAACTCAGGGCGAGGGCAGCGTACACCCTGGACAGCTCGCCAGGCCATCGCAGGGCAGAAACACGCTGACGGCTTTGCAGCCTACTCTTGTCGAAAGTCAGCAATGGTTCTTTTACATGCCTCACACCATAGACAGTGAGAGACATGGTCGGCCTTTGATAACCCAGTTAGCTGCACTGAGGGGGACAGTGACAACCTTGTGGAGAGTGGGACTCGAACCCCCAACCTTTGGATCAGCGATCCGGCAGCTTATACCACTAGACCACCACTGCCCTCTGAATGCACTGCTAAATAGTAAAGATGTGCTAAAGATGTACACAGGTATTATATTGTACTTTTCCATATAATTTTATGCCCTTCTGTCGAGTGTTGGTGTTTGGCCTTTATCATCCACAAATGTGATATTTCCTCTCATCTATGTACAGTATATGTACTTTTTGTACTTATCCTTGCTGTTTGGGAGTGATCGATGTTTACCTTCCCTAACCAGAAGTTGGGGGTGTGGTCCTTGAACATTGACACAGACTTTGGCCACCCCCTTTCCTGGATCATTTACCAATAGAATTGAAATCTTGTTGGACCAATGAGAATCGTCTATTTGTTTCATATTTTCTGTCTTTGTCCTGTTTTACTCTGATGAACACACAACAGTGTTGAAATGTTAGTCTTTTTGTGTTTTCCCCATAAAGGCTGTTAATTTATTTGTGCGCTCCAGTCTTTTTGCCCTTTTCTACCCATTTGTACTGCTTGGCGGACAGAAGTACACTTGCCCAGGGGTCTTAGCATGGTGAGGCTCTAACAGGAATTCAGTTCACAACCTCTCCATCATGAGTCTAGCACCCTAACCACTACACCACCGGCCCTGTCTGCAACACACTATGGGAACTGGGGATAAGTTCCAGCCTGAAGCGCCAGTAGACTTGGGTGTAAAACCCCAGCATACTTCATAATAGAATTCTGTAGTTCCAAACTGCACTGACTCTGTTCTGCTCTATTTGCATTAAAATTATGTAGCACTAGTTAAATTTTATTTATTTCATGTATGTCTTTTACAACTCTACTTATCAAAATAACCCTTTGGTCAACTAAATGAATTGAATATATACTTTAGAGAAGATGTGTGAAATAAACTCACACCAAAAAGCAAGTTTTAAATGCTCAAAATTACATAAGTTGCCCGTTTCTGGTTACGTCCTGGTTATTATGTGGTTCTGGTGCTTCCACTTACAACATATAAGCTCTAGGATATCAAGAGTCTTTGGCTTTTAACAATACAAAGGTTAAACACTAAAACAAAATAAAATATCTAATGTAGGCAACGAGAATAACACCATCAATGCAATATACAACTTGAAACATAATTCAGGAAGCAGTTGTCTTTATAAATAAATCAGAGATCAGGTTTGTACCACTGTTAGACCAAATAGAACTAATTCATATCCCATTTCTAAACCTAATTTTCAGGCCGTATCATTTACGTATTTTTCCTTTGTGTAATTCACCTGCAGACTATTTGCCAAAGGTACAAGCAATGTACTAGGATTGTACATGAAATTATCACTCTTTATGTAGGATCTTTTTTAATTGGGGCTTCAAGCACATTATATGTAACAGTTAACATGTGAAGTATGAGGCGTTCTTGCCAACAGCAGACATTCTTGCTTTAAAATAGGATGCTGCTGTTGTCTTGGAGTACATCAATCTCCTGCGTGTGGCTTCACAGAGACAGGGCACAGTGGGCTTTCCAAACACTGCAAGACTAATAATCAATTGCTCCAGTCACACTCTCTGACAGACTGATAAAAATGCAGTCATTAATTTTCTATCCATCTATTTTTGTGCCATCCTTTTTCTGATTGGCTCTCTGTCTGTGTCTGTCTCAGTCTGTCTGTTCATCTCTACATTTGTCTCCTGTTTTTGCTTGTTTCTGCCTCAAGTACATTTTTATAATCTGTGATTTCTGTCTTGGCAGATTGGTGAGGACTTTGGTCATGACGTGAAGAGGCCAGCATGTATACAAGGTAGAATATTTCTATCATTTTTCTGAATGTTAACGGCTTCTTTCGATTCACTCATGACATTAGAGAATGATTACATGCCTGTCGGCAGTCGATTTGACTTTGTAAATTAATGCCACAAGTAAACACAATATATAGCCTTGTAGAATACATCAAGATTATTTTTAAATGCACATGCAGAGAAAAATCAGTGTTGATTGATGACTTCCATATGCTTTGAACATCATGTTGAACTTCTATAACTGTACATAATTCCCTCTATAACGCTTTAAAGATGTTTTTAATTTTTGAAATGAAGACCAACAAATATTAATAAAATATTATGAATAGACATAGCATGATACTGCACCCTTTTGTTTTTACTGCAAAGTTAGATACAAGTTACATAAACTCGGGTCTTTCGCAGATCTTTTTTCATGACTACTATATAAGATGTAAATCCAGTTTATTTATGAAGGCCAAATGTAGCTTTCATTTATAGTAAAGTCAAGCGTATGCACCTTGGATAACTTTCACTTTAAGCTTCTTGCTTTACACTTGAAAGTGCGTTGTTAGTATTATTCTCTGCACTAACCTTTGTCAGTCTTATGTTTGGACTATCACTGCTGCTTTTTTTTTTGTTTTTTGGGTTGTTTTTTTTTTGGTAACATTTCATAAGTAAAGTTTCTAAAAGCTTATGTATGCACTGTAATGGTTGCCGCAGCTTGAACAACTTACAGGCCCATTTGATTCCCTTCAGCAATAACAACTTTCAGAAATTGGATTTTTAATAGGCTTCTTAACAGACATTCAGTATTATGTACACTATGCATTGCTCAGAGCCAATAAGGTACATCAAGAAATCAAGGTCGTTCAGCATTTATTCATTCTTTTATGTGCTGGCAGCCTGGATCCACAATATTGTGTGGCGTTTTAATTTTACTCATAAACACCTGAAATTATACTTTTCAGCAGACTGGATTAATTTAATGCACAATACAAGAAACCATGCTGTGCCCAGGAGTGTGTGTGTGTGTGTGTGTGTGTGTGTGTGTGTGTGTGTGTATGTGTGTGTGTGTGTGTGTGTGTGTGTGTGTGTGTGTGTGTGTGTGTGCCTTTCTTTAATCAGGGTAATCATTACTTTCCCTTTCCTTCTGTTTATTCCCAGTCGCTTGTTGAAAAAGAGCTGATTTTATTTTGGCACATAAAGTACTAACAATACTGGGTCATACAAATCATGTTTGTTGTGCCTTTTTGAAAAAACGTTGTTTTTTTATTATTTTTTTTTTAATCCATTTGGATTGCAACCAAATAGTTTTTTTTTGCTTGGAGGTTGTCTATGATTATATAGCATATCAAACCCTTAAATACAACTAAAACAGTTTAGAAATACACAAGGCATCAGTTAAATATGTTTACATACTAATGAAAAGGAAGTGCTTGAGTGGTGCCAAACTTAGTATGGGGCCATCAGGTGAAAATTAACCTTTTTCGTTATCACCAGTTATTGGATGTCTCTGATTGGTGACTATTTTATTTAGCAGCACCCACGAAGCCTAACATGATTTTTAAATATATGCTTCACAAAACATAGTTAAGTTAATTTTGGTATATTATAACCATTACAGGGGCAGTTCAGATGAGCACCGCATGCAATGTGTGTAATTATGTAAACAATTTTTTCCTTCCAGTTTTAAAATGTGATAATGATAGCACCATCTGCTTCGTGTGACTTAAAGTTGACTGTTTTCAAACATTACCCACTCAGTAAGCAAGTATTGACGAAGGTGAGGTATGATGTAAACTTTTAAAATCAAGGGTGTTTTATCTGTCAAAGCCGAAGGAAGAGATCTGAATAATCAATTGTTTTATTATCCATTCTAAATATATTCAGCTCATTCAGCTTATACAACAGTAATTATGTTGAATATACAACCAATAATTATTTTATTACATTTTATCAATCACAAAGAGAAAATATTTTAAATGAATAATATTGTATTTTACTGTCCAGATAGTCTTTTTTTTTCTGATTTTACTGCTTTTTGTTGCTGAAACAATCCCCCCCCCCCCATTTATCTGTATGGATATCAGGGATTATTGTTAGAAATTATTAGAAGTTATATTGAAAAAATTGGATACTTAGGTAAACTTGGGTACTTAGGCTCAACAATCCAGAGCAATGGAGAGTGTGGAAAAGAGGTGAAGAAGCGTGTGCAGGCAGGCTGGAATGGTTGGAGAAAAGTGTCCGGTGTGATGTGCAATAGGAGAGTGTCAGCAAGAATGAAGGGAAAAGTGTACAAGACGGTGGTGAGGCCAGCGATGTTGTATGGATTAGAAACAGTGGCACTGAAGAAAAGACAGGAGGCAGAGCTGGAGGTAGCGGAGATGAAAATGTTGAGGTTCTCTCTGGGAGTAACGAGGATGGATAGGATCAGAAATGAGTATATCAGAGGGACAGCCCACGTAAGATGTTTTGGAGACAAAGTCAGAGAGGCTAGATTGAGATGGTTTGGACATGTACAGAGGAGGGATAGTGAGTATATTGGCAGTAGGATGCTGAGGTTGGAACTACCAGGCAGAAGGCCTCGAGGAAGACCAAAGAAGAGATTTATGGATGTGGTGAAGGAAGACATGAAGGTCGTTGGAGTCAGAAAAGAAGATGCGGAGGACAGGGTGAGGTGGAGGCGGATGATTTGCTGTGGCGACCCCTGAAGGGAGCAGCCGAAAGTAAAAGAAGAAGAAGATATTGAAAAAATTGGATAACCTCATATAAGTACTGTAAACGTGTAGCTGTTATCATAAACTCTATGATGCTCAAAGACTTAAAAACAACCTAAAGAGCATTACTTCATGCATTCTGTTATATATAAATTAAGCGAGAATCAATCAGCCTTGATGTCAACATCATAGATTAATAGAAGATTTAGAATGGAAAAGTAATGCACGATATTTTGTAATTGAAACTCATACAGATGAGTGATGTTACAGAATATACAGCAGGCATCCAATATTCACTCTTTAGAGAGCTTACTATGTCCATATTTTACTGTCATTGTTTATATTGATCATACTTTTGAAACACGTGACTGTTTTATACTGCAGTAAACTGCTGTGGAAGAGTAGTGAATTACACTGCCACTATCCAGTGTCAACTGTTAAATGATCGGTTTCTATTGGATTGAGGTTAAGGTCAAGGTTTCTTCATCATATTGTTGCTGGGTATTTTTTCTTGGTCACATCTGGATTGTTCATTAAGACTTAAATAAATATATCTGGAAGGGGCTTATGGAAGTTTGTTTTACGTGCTGTTCAAAATCGAAATAAGATATATGAGCTCCCGATATTGAAAGTAAACCTTCTCTCTGTATAGGTGTTAGGATTACTGATTTATGCAAAATTGTGTGTGATGATGCCACATGTTAAATGACTTTCAGTAACACCATGCCACAATTGCTCTCTGTTTGCCTTCACCTTTGTAACGATTAATGTCTTTTTTAACCACTGCTCTTCCCTTAACTTTTAACCGATCTGTCAATAACTCTGATAAGTTGGATGTGAATTATCGATGGGAATTAAAGAAGGGTGCATTAACACAATGCTGTGAGAAATACCTAAGTGAGGACGACTAGCATTTCTGTCATCCATTTTCAGCAAGAAAGAAGCCATATTTATTAAATATCTGAAAGCAAGTTCTGGTCTGTCTGATACCCCCATTTCACTGGAGCAGGGCAGACTTACGGAAGCAAAAATGTTGTCATCTGCAAACGTTCCGCAATTATTCCCTC
Source organism: Plotosus lineatus (assembly GCA_024760905.1). Lineage (NCBI taxonomy): Eukaryota > Metazoa > Chordata > Actinopteri > Siluriformes > Plotosidae > Plotosus > Plotosus lineatus. The sequence continues at coordinate 50,263,876 of CM045729.1, read as the reverse complement.
ATCTTCCGTGTTATTCCTCAAGTGTTGCCCCACTTCCGTATGCTTCCGGCACGCCAAAATATTCCATGAACGTGCTTTTGAACATGATCAAAAGCACGTTCACGGAAAAAAATTCCGTGAGTTGATTGAAACATATTTTATTCATTGAAGAAAGGGATTGGGCACAAGTTATCCCACTTAGTGAAGCCCTCTCCACAGATTATTTAGCCAATTAACCTACTGTGCATGTTATTGGACTGTGGGAGGAAACCCACGCAAGCACAGGAAGAACATGCAAACTCCACACAGAAACACCCAGGCTTGGATTCGAACCCAGGCCTTCTTGGTGTGAGGCGGGCGTGCTAACCACTACGCCACCGTGCTGCCTAAATTCCGTGTGTGGGGTCACTTTGGCATACTTTGGCGTACCTGTTCCGCACATGCTGTGAACGTTCCGAGAGTGTAAGAATCTCCACTTTTCCGTAGGATTTTCACCCATTTTCCATGTAAAAATGCCGAAGCTCTTCCGTAGCCTGCGTTTTGCACCTTTCCGCTATGATCCTTGCATGCCGTCATCCAGTGAAATGGGGGTATGAACATTTGTTAGACTGTCAAAGTCAGTACCAAGCACTAATAACAATGTGAAGCTGATTTTATCTTGCTGCTCTGACTTTGAACTTTGAATTCTATCTATAGCCTTGTTTTCAAACTGCTTTGATCCCAACCACTGGATACACCACTGGTTTAACTAAAATGTAGTATCTGCTGGTACAATGAAATAGTTTAGCATTCTTTGGCTTGTATAACCACAGAAAAACTTCAGGGTTCGGCACATTGCTCATGGGCGCACGGCTGTGTGTACTGACATGCTCATAATATATTAATACAGCTACTGACCCAGACTCCTGGTCATGCTGGGCTTTTGGAATGAAGAGTCTCTGGAAACCTGATTTGATTCAACTCAAAAAGGAAATAAAAAATAAACCTGATTTTGCAGAGTTCTGGCTCTTGAAGTGAGATTATATATAACAAGTTCAGCTTGAAGCATTTTATATCTAGAGGCTGGCTGTATTATGAATAATATACCACAAACTAGATTTTTCTGAGCCTGATTTTTACAATCGCCTGCCAACACTAATTCTTTCTGTTACATGCTGCAGAGCAAGTCAAAGGAATTCATTGTTTCATTTGTAAAGCCTCTGTCATTTTCATGAATGGCTTAGCGGCTGAGAACAACTTGTAAATTATTGGAGGTCTTCACCTGTCATAGCACAGTCCACATGAAAATCCAAAAAGAATGCCAATAAACTGAATTGAAGGTTTGAAGAAATTTTGCAGCTGTGATAAATATGTGAAAATACAGTATGTCGAAGGCTGAGGCACATAAAAAGAAACACTGTACAGAAAAGAAGCCTTTCAAAATATTGAATCAAGTAAAGTAAAACCCCATTTATCATATTACAGTACATGTTTGTGTGTGAGATTTTATGTTCTGTAGCATGTTTAAGAAATGATACCAAAAGGATATACTTTATTACGCTTCATGTCCTTTTACATTGAACTTGGAATGACGTCTTGGAGTGACGTCTCCAAGATGGCGCTTCCAAGTGGGTGACATCCTGGAGTTCTCAGTCAAATTGTTTCTTTGTTCATTTTAATTTTTCACCTCGTCAGTTGTACTCTCCTCGAGCCATGTTTCACAGAAACACAGCATGGAGCAGTCCTGTAGATCCCTCTGCCCTGCGATCCGAGCATGAAGCTCGTCCATCTTGTTTCACAGGGACTGAACATTTTCAAGCAGTATGACCGGAAGTGCTAACCTTCCACTTCTAACCAAGCGCCGGAGACTCTGAGAATTCCGCCTGGGCTTATTGTTAGCCGGGGTGCAGCGAGCATTGAGCTACCATAGCATATTAGCTGAGGATAGGAGTTGAGCGTGTTCAGTTGTACACGCCCGAAGACTCCGATCTCATAGCTGGAGTAGAGTCCACCGGTCATAGACGAGCATAGTGCAAAACATGAACAAACAAAACAACAAATGAAACAAATTAAAACGAACAAAGAAACAATTTGACTCTGAGAACTCCACAACGTCGCCCTCTAGTCACGTTCAATGCAAAAGGACATGAAGCATAATAAAGTGTATCCATTTGGTATCATTTGTTAAACAGGCTACAGAACATAAAATCTCATGCACAAACATTCTAAACATTAACTTAGATGATGTACTGGAATAATAATTGAAAAAGACTTTAATACAACAAGTCAGAGGAAGCTGTCGTTTTTTTAGGAGCAAGTCTTATTTCTTCAGAAGAGACATCCAGCATTTTCTATTGCTTAGTCAGAAAAGACGCACAGCATTTGTGTGGCATCATAGGGCTTAACTGGTGTTACATCATCTCAACCAATCAGCAGGAAGGACAGCCATTGGCTGAATTTGAGTGACGTGTCAGTTGCTTTGCAGTTTGCGAATATAGATGCTCCCCAACTTACGTTTTTAATTGGTTCCGGACGGGCGAACGTAAGTTGAAAGCAGACGTAAGTTGTTACAGTGACGTATGATGTGTGACGTATGACGCTCATACTGTACTATACATCTATAAATACCATTACTGTAGCTCATAAAACACTCCTAAATCAATTATTATAAACATAACATTATTAAATAATATCAAATATATCAAATAATATCAACATTAATTTCAAATAAGTCACTGATTCATACCAAGGCACTTTACATGAAGCTTAAAACAGCCAATCAACGCTTACGAGATGTGAAACGTTCAATACCGAAAGTAGTGTACTTACAAAAGTAGTGTACCTGCTGTGGGTTATACAGACTTCCGGTCTTTCAAGTGCACAAGGGTGCCGTTGAACTTGTTTAGAACACAGCCTGCACTGTGTGAATCCCAGCAAAGCGGAGAGCTCTTTCTTTTGTGTAAGTAAGTAAGTAAACTTTATTCAAGAGATGCATACAAAGAACAAGTACAAATCCTAATGAATATTAATATAAAAATATATATACACTCTTAGGATTCTGCAAAAAGAGAATAAGTATCTTTAATTGTTCTGTAATTTGTGGATTCTGGTTTTCATTTTACAACTCTCTTTGCTTAACTGAGTATGCATGGGAGAGTATGCATGGTGCCGATCTGAGCAGATAGTTAATTCATCTCTGTATATGAGACTTGCACCCATGCTAGTAGGCTTAAGCTTCTGACCAGCCATATTTGCTTAGGGTTACAAAAGTCCGCAAAACAGTGTAAACACAAAGATCACAGTGACGACGGCTTAACACAAGGGTAACACGCTATATAACGGGTCTGTCTGTCTTCCTTTCGGCTTTTTCCCTTTTACTCGGGAGTCGCCACAGCGAATCATCTGATTCGCACGTTTGATTTGGCAGAGATTTTTACGTCGGATGCCCTTCCTGTCACAACCCTTTTAGCAAGGGACAGAAACACGCTGACGACTTTGCAGCGTACTCTTTACGAAAGTCAGCAATGGTTCTTTTACATGCCTCTCACCATAGACAGTGAGAGACATGGCCCACCTTTGATAACCCAGTTAGCTGCACTGGGGGGGACAGTGAGACTCGAACCCCCAACCTTTGGATCAGCGATCCAGCGCCCTATACCACTAGACCACCACTGCCCCATATAACGGGTATATATATATATATATATGTATATATACAGTAAAACCTCCTCTGACGAATGCTTAAGCTCACGAACTTTTCGCCTCAAGAACATTAAATTTGCGAGCATATAGTCTCTGCTGACGAACTAGTTTTCGGCGGACGAATCAAACCACGCGGTCGAACAGCGCCACGGTGGCGGCCACGAGAAGCTGACGCACGCTCACGGCGTCACAGTTCGTCACCCCCTTTCTTTGAATGCGGAAGTGGTTTGTGTTTGATAGACATTTTGGACCATATTGAGTGTACTTTTGCTTTATGGGACCGAAAAAGACCCCACCACAGGCGGAGATCATTGAAAAACACGAACAAGGTGTGCGTTTGTGTGACTCAGCGTCCCAGTACCAGTACGCCAAGTCTACCATTGCTCCCATCCTTAAGAACAAGGAAGCTATTAAGGGTGCGTGTGTGGCTAAGGGTGTTTCCAAACAGTAGGCATTTCCAAACTCTCCTTCCAAACAGTAAGTCCCTCCCTCCCTCCTCCCACTCCATTCCATCAAGCCATCAACTACCATCACAAAGGTAAATAAAACGACTTTATTATACAGTACAGTTTATTTCTTTAATTACAATACAATAGCACATTTATTATACATAAAATAAGGTATATTTTTGTGTAGTTTTAAGGCTTATTTAGTAGAAAATTATGTTTTATGGGGACCTGGGAACGGATTATTCTCATTTTAATGGTTTCTTATGGGAAATAAATGTTCGGAAGACGAACTTTTCGCCTTACACACACTTTCTGGGAACCAATTATGTTCGTGAGCAGAGGTATCACTGTGTATATATATATATATATATATATATATATATATATATATATATATACAGTAAAACCTCTGCTGACGAACGCTTAAGCTCACGAACTTTTCGCCTCAAGAACATTAAATTTGCGAGCATATTGTCTCTGCTGACGAACTAGTTTTCGGCGGACGAATCAAACCACGCGGTCGAACAGCGCCACGGTGGCGGCCACGAGAAGCTGACGCACGCTCACGGAGTCACAGTTCTTCACACCCCTTTCTTTGAATGCGGAAGTGGTTTGTGTTTGATAGACATTTTGGACCATATTGAGTGTACTTTTGCTATTATGGGACTGAAAAAGACCCCACCACAGGCGGAGATCATTGAAAAACACGAACGAGGTGTGCATTTGTGTGACTCAGCGTCCCAGTACCACTACGCTAAGTCTACCACCATCCTTAAGAACAAGGAAGCTATTAAGGGTGCGTGAGTGGCGATGCGTGTTTCCAAACACTCCTTCCAAACAGTAAGTCCCTCCCTTCCTCCTCCTCCCACTCCCTCCTTCCCTCCCTCCTCCTCCCACTCAATTCCATCAAGCCATCAACTACCATCACAAAGGTAAATAAAACGACTTTATTATACAGTACAGTTTATTTCTTTAATTACAATACAATAGACATTTATTATACATAAAATAAGGTATATTTTTGTGTAGTTTTAAGGCTTATTTAGTAGAAAATTATGTTTTATGGGGACCTGGGAACGGATTATTCTCATTTTAATGGTTTCTTATGGGAAATAAATGTTCAGAAGACGAACTTTTCGCCTCACACACACTTTCTGGGAACCAATTATGTTCGTGAGCAGAGGTATCACTGTATATATATATATATATATATATATATATATATATATATATATATATATATATACATGTAACTGAACTGGGAAGGAGGGACACGTTCAGTCTGTAGTTTGTAAACAATGGATGCAGCGTCATTACGTAGACTTAGGTACGTCTAAATTCAAAATTTGACAAAAAAAAACAAAAACGTAAAATCTAAAAAACGTAAAACGGACGAACATAAGTCGGGAACCGTCTGTACTCAAACCGTGAGTGCAAAACGGCGAATAGTCAAGGGCCTACTGTGTGTATGTGTGTGTGTGTGTGTGTGTGTGTGTGTGTGTGTGTGTGTGTATATATATATATATATATATATATATATATATATATATATATATATATATATATATACACACATACATACAGTCAGCCCCCTACTTACGAAGACCCCTGGGTACGAAATCCCTGGGTTACGAAGATCATTTTCCTAAGTTTCCATCCCCGGGATATGAAAACAGCCCCCTCTTACGAAAAGAAATTCAAAATTCAAACATGCCAATCAAAATTTCACATGATGCTCGAGTTGCTCTTATTGGCTGTCTGTCAACATCCTGCCCCGCTGGCCTCCTCTTGGCTAGGAGGGATGATGCACAACCAAAAAGGAGACCTTAAAGCAGAAATACAGTGAGGACCTCTGATCTTTCTGTACTGTAATTCCGAGAGAGATAGGGACAGAAGGAAGCTTAACTCTCTAGTGTTTAGTTGAGTTTTTTCAGTTGTTTAATTCAGTAAACGTTGAACAAATCTGGACGCATTTGAGCTCATCTGGAATTCCGATCCCTCAAGGAATCAAGTTAATGTTGAGTTTGGACCTTCCAACTGTCAAGCAGGGAATGCGCTTTGAATTCCACATCTTGTGGGCGTGGCCCGCAGCGAGAGAGAGAGAGAGAGAGAGAGAAGCTTCACTCTTTAGTTTTTAGTTTAGTTTTTAAGTTGTTTAATTCAGAAAATGTTTAATAAATGTGGGCGCATTTGAGCTCATCTGGAATTCCGATCCCTCAAGGACTCAAGTTAAATTTGAGTTTGGACCTTCCAACTGTCAAGCAGGGAATGCGCTTTGAGTTCTACATCTTGTGGGCGTGGCCGGCAGTGCGCACGCGCGAGAGAGAGCGAGAGAGAGAGAGAGAGAGAGAGAGAGAAGGATAGACAGGGGTGAGTGTGTATGTGTGTGTGTGTGTGTGTGTGTGTGTGTGTGTGTGTGTGTGTGTGTGTGTGTGTGTGTCTGTGTGTGTGTGTGTGTGTGTTAATAAAAATGTTTAATAATGGTTTAATTAATAAATATGTTAAGAAAATGGTTTAATATGTTAATAAAATGTTTAAATGGTTTAATAAAGAATTTTCTTTTACTTTTAACACATATTTCATACAAAATTGGTGTACTTTTATCATCTCAACTTTTACATATCGAGGCCGACTGTATATAATGCAGCCGTGAGGGGCATAAATAAGTGTCCGTCCTCATGCCGGTCCCAAGCCCCGATAAATGCAGAGGGTTGCGACAGGAAGGGCATCCGGTGTAAAATTTTTTGCCAAAATACACAATGCGAATCGTCAATACTAATTTCATACCGGATCAGTCGAGGTCCGGGTTAACAACGACCGCCATCAGTGCTGTCAACCAACAGGGTGTTGGTGGAAATTGGACTGCTGTTGGTCGAAGAAGGAGAGGCGGGAGGCATGTCCGTAGGCGGAGAGAGAACACGAAAGGCATAAGTCTAGGACTGAGAGTAGGCTGACATGATGCAGAGGAGGAAGGTGGACATACTGTGTATTCAGGAGACAAAGTGGAAAGGTAGCAAGGCTAGAAGCTTAGGATCAGGGTTTAAGCTGTTTTTTCATGGTGTGGCTGGGAAGAGAAATGTAGTAGGGGTCATCTTGAAGGAGTGGTTTGTCAGGAATGTTCTAGAAGTGAAGAGTGACAGACAGAGTGATGAGTGTCAAGTTAGTCAGGATGTGAGCTAGAAGAGAAGAGGAGAGATTCTGGAGTGAGATAGATGAAGTGATGCAGAGTACCCCCAAAGGAAGTTAAGCTTCCTTCTGTCTCTATCTGGTATAATTTCTTTACGTAAGAGGGGGTTGTTTCGTATCTCGGGGACGGAAACAAAAAAAAATGTTTTTCGTAACCTGGGGATTTCGTACACAGGGGTCTTCATAAGTTGGGCGCCGACTGTATACATATATTACGCAGTTCAGAAAATGAATGGCATCTGCATATGTGTATATGCAGTATATTTATTTATTTATTTTGTTTATTTATAAAACGTGTGTGTGTGTGTGTGTGTGTGTGTGTGTGTGTGTGTGTGTGTGTGTGTGTGTGTGTGTGTGTGTGTGTGTGTGTAAGAGATACAGAGAGTTAAATTTTGCTCATGAGTTGATGTTATCTTACAGTTGAGTGACATTTATAGGAATTGACGATCACCCTGGTCAATGGAAAGTTCTTTTTCCCCTCAGCCAGTCTGTAGCTTTGTTGACTTCAGTGTCTATTACTTTATACTTTTTTTATGAACTGGTGGCCTTGGAATTTTGAAGAAGGAGCCTCGTGTTCACTGTATTTCTCTGCCAGTAAAGCCTAAATTTAACTCTTTTCTCACATAAAACCTTTAAAGCATGATGAATAATTATTTTTGTATTCCAAGTGATCTTATTACTAGCCATGTTTTGCCATTCAGATAGGTTATATTGCAAAAGAATACTGATGAACACAGTCGTGGGCTTTATAGTTTTTCTTAGTAAATAATATTTTGTATACTAAATCTCCCAATCAGTACTTCATTAAATGATATTAGGCATGCTTGTGTTGGAATCAAACCACACTGACTGTCATCCACAGAGATTCAAATTTAAGAAAAGAGAAATTTTCTGTGCTGTATATAATAAATTAATCAGATATCCAACTAATAACTTAGTGTGTGCATCTGTAAGCCACTCATATGTCTCTCCAGTAACCTCCCTTGGGTCAGCAGTATGGGATCAACGCTATTATGAAGGTCAGTGGCTTTCAGGGAAGTGAATAATTGGCAATAAGTTCCGTGCTGTATCAAATTAGAAGTTACCATGGGAAAAAATTTGCAGTACTACAAGACTGTCTGTCGTGACTTTGAAGACTAGCAGGGGCAATTTTAAAAGAAAGTCTCTTGTTTTTAATACTGTCTCAGCATACTTGTAACTTTCTTCAGAAGCTTCACCTAGGACTCCAGTGTCATCAGTTTGTTCAAGCATGAAGTTCCAGATATCTTAAACAACCCATTACAAGAACACCATATTATCCAAGTTGCTCATTACATGTCTGTATTACATTTAGGGGAAATTGGTTCTGAATTGGTGTAGGGCAAATGATCATTGGTTCATTTTCTTCCTGTGCAAATATTACTCTGTTCTTATTCAATGCTGCCAGATGATTTTCTAGAGGAGTGTGTGTTACTGTGACTCTGTGTAACAAATTCTTTTTTTTCTTTTGCCTGTTTGGCAAATTGAACTTGCTGTGAGTGTGGTAGTGCATTGTCATGAGTCTCTGCAATACTGCTTGCCCTTGTAACATTGATGTTGTGAAATCATCATGCAACATAGTTATGGGTAATATTAATGTATTAATGGTTTTTTTAGTTGTTACACTTCTCTGTATTTTTAATACAGATACTACAGTGCTGAATTTTGGATGATGCTATTTAACACCAAAATCCTCACCATCTCTTCGTGACTCGCAGCAAGCACGTGTTATCATTTTCTGTGAACTGGACAGCAATTTGTGTTGTGCTTATGGGAATGTCAAGTCATTCAGCAAAACACCTTATATTTATGGCATTTGACTGACACCCTTATTCAGACTTGCTTTTTTTTTAAATACACCCGAACAATTAAAGGTTAGGGGCCTTGCTGAAGGGCCCAACAATGCAGCCTAGTGGTATTGGGGCTTGAATGCTCGAACTCCTGATCAGTAATCCATAGGCTTAACCACTGTGCCACCACTGCCCTATTTAAGCAACCTTGCAAAAAAATATGCTTAGATTTGATTGAAAAATACCCTGCCAATGGCCCTGCGAGCTGTCCAGGGTGTACCCTGCCATCGCCCAGAGTTGGCTGAGATGGGCTCCAGCCTCCCCACGACCCTAATTAGGCTTAAGTGGTTCAGAAAATGACTGAATTTATGATTGGAGAATGTGTGTTGCCCAATCTTACATTTGATATTTATTTTTGACTATACAGTACTATTTATACTGACTGTAATATTTATGCCTTTTGTTACCAGTAAACTATTTAAGAGAAATAATAAAGTGGTGAGGGTTTTAAAATGATCAATAAATAGATATAAATGTAGGGAGATTAAACTATCCAACACAGTTTTCAAACAAGCAAACAAACCTATTGGCACCTAATAGACTATGTGCTACTGCAGGGAGGCCAAAAGGATGTTCCTGCCAACAGATTGCTCAAGAGAGCTGAATGCTGCTCAGATTCCTGATTACTCAGCAGAATCATGTCCTTAAATTTTGCAGCCGGTTAACCTAGACAAAGAACCAAACTTGTAAAAGGGATCAGTGTGTCTGTACTCAGGGTTCAGGAAAAGTGTACTAAACTAGGACAGTCCATGGACAAAGCTCTGGACAGCATACTAGAAGTTACTCTGAGGGCCTCAAGCCAAAGTTCAGTTTTACTCTACCAGTTCTTAAATCAGGCAGCACCTAGTTTCTAACAGATAAGAATGACATCCTTTCTCTTTGGGCAGAGCACTTGAACAGTCCGAAACCAGGCATTGATAGTAAACAATGACTTCAAAGATTTCTTCCAACAGCGAAACTCCTTGTTAAAAGTAATATTAGCTATAAAGCAACTGTCCTCCGGGAAGTCTCAAGGCTCCGATGGCACACTATGTGAGGACTACAGACATAGCAGAACTCACTTTGTTAACAAACCCACCCAAAGCTCTTTCAGGAAACATGGAACCAAGGTGAAGTCACACAGGAGTATAACATGGTTCTGCAGGGCATTTATTGTAACGTAAAGGCAACAATTACCATTGCAACATCCATTGTTGTATAGCATTGTTGTATAGCATCTCTCTACTGCTAAAAATTTATGGGGAAATTAAAAAAAAATTATAATAGTAAATTAGGTGCAGCTCAAAAAATTTATACCATATTGCCTAGCTCTCTGTGTGCACTGAATCATAATGTGTCAGTGAACAATGTATCACATGAACAATCTATATACAGTATTAAGAGCTAGATGCATTATTTTGCAGCCTTTGTTTAATTTGTTACATCAAGGGGTGAAACAAGGTTCCCAATAAAGAGGTTCTTGCCAGATGACATCACAAGAAACAAAATAACATTTTCTGAACATTAGGGGAATGTTTTATTGTACGTTGTGGGAACATTCTCATTGACCATTCCCATAACACTATTGTGTACAGTTTTCCTGTTGTTAGGGGAACTTTGTGAAATAACATTGCCTGGGACATTCTGAGAACGTTAAGGGAACATCGTGAAAAGCTCGGAAAATTCTAAGAACACTCTGATAACTTCATGAATACCTTTTCAAAACGTAAGGGGAACCTTAAATAACCTAATAATGTTCTAGGAACGTTTGTGGAACATTCTGGTAACTTCATGGGGACCTTCTGAAAACGTTAGGTGTGAAAAGCTGGAGTACCTCATGGGTCAGTTTTAGGTCCTTTCCTTTTCACTGTTTATGTAAATGAGATTGCAAATAAATTAAATTGTTTTATTTGGCTTTTCGCTGACGATACTTCATTAGGAACATTGTCAAAAGAAAAGCAATTAATGGAACAGCTTATGAATGAAAATTTAGAACTTCTATGCAATTGGGCTAAGTATTGGTTAATTTCATATAACCCAGAAAAAACTGAAACTATGCTATTCACTATTAAGAATAATCAAGATATTGATTTGTATTTTGACGGCTGTAAAGTGAAAGCAGAGGAATCTCACAAACATTTGGGTTTGTTTTTCATCAAATGGGGGATGGCACTATCATATTGAAAATATTGTTAAAAAGACTTCCAGAATGATAGGCTCACTTCGAAAGTTAAAATTTCTACTAAACAGAGTGACACTGTCCAAAATTTATACTGTATTTATCAGACCAAACTTTTAGTATGCATGTGAGGTATGAGACGGGTGTTCGATTGAGCAAGCCAACAGATTAGAAAAGTTACAGCTTGAAGCTGCCCGTATTGTTACTGGACTGCCAAGATACGCTTCTTCTCAATCACTATATTTTGAAAGGGGCTGGGAATTGCTGTCTGAAAGAAGGCATGTCCGTAAATTAATGTTATTTTATAAGATACACAAACGTCTTACTCCAACTTTTCTCTGTGATCTACTACCTCCAGTAGTAGCGAACAGAACGAACTATCCATTAGGAAATAGCCAATATTATAGTATACCTCCTACACAATTAAAATATTCAACACTTTCGTTTTTTCCATCAACAGTTAAATTGTGGAATGATATCCCACTAGGAACCAGAGACAGCAATGCTGTAGTTTCATTTAGATCAGCGATTCGTCTAAAACCAAAATGTGCACCGGTATATTTTTCATACGGGAAAAGGAAGTTAAATATTTTACACACAAGATTAAGATATATGTCAAGTTCACTTAATTATGATTTATTTAGAAATAATGTAAAGGATGATGCACGCTGTCAGTGTGGCCACAAGTGTGAGAATGTTTTTCACTATTTTCTAGAATGTCCCTTTTATAATTTTCAACGGAACAAATGTTATAAACTTTAGAGCACATTGTCCTTCAAGAGCACCAATCGACATTAATCTCATTTTAAATGGCAATGCAGATTACTCTCTTAGAGAAAACCAGAATGTTTTCAAATATGTCCAAATATTTATTTGTAATACTAAACCATTCCTTTAATTCTTTTGTATATATCCTTCCCTTGTCCGTATATTGCTGTATATTTTGTAATATAATTACTGTAACTACCTGAAGAGGGCTTTATTAAGTTGGATAACTTGTGCCCAATCCATTTCATGTTTGAATAAAATATGTTTTAATCAATCCTCATAAGATTCTGGCAACATTATAGGAAATTTGTGGAAACCAACTGACACTGTTGTTAGGAGCTAGAAATAAAGACAAGTATAATGAAAATTTAATGCAGTCGGCCCTCTACTTACGAAAACTTCTGAATATGAAAAATCCAGGTTACGAAAAACATTTTCCTAAATTTTTTTCCCTCTGTATACAAAAACAACCTCTTTTTACGAAAAGCGCCAAATGCGCCATTCAAAAATTCAAACTCGCTATTGAAACGTTCAAACAATGCGCGAGTTGTTCTCTCATTGGCTGTCTCCCAACATCCCGCCCCGCTGGCCTCCCATTGGCCAGGAGGGAGCTGAACTGTACCCATACTTCCTGTACCCATACTTCCTGTTTGTCACACGTGTGAAGGAGAGTTGAACAGGACTGTTGGCTCGTGAGTTTTTTGAGATTGATTGTTGTAGCGTTATATTTCGTTATCCATCATGGATCCCAAGAAAGTGATTCCCGGTGATACAGAAAAGAAGAAGCGGGCTTAATTATCAATCGAAGTGAAGCAGGAGATAATAAAATAAATACGGAAGTGGGATGTGGTTGAGCGAAATCGCAAAGGAGTATGGCTGAAATGCCTCTACAATCGGGACGATATTGAAGCAGAAGGAAACTAAAGCGGAGATACAGTGACTGAGGCGATTATTTCGGAACAATATTGAAGCAGGAGGCATTAAAAGCAGAGATACAGTGAAAAGCAGAGTGCTCCGTGGGACAAGACCTCTGATCTTGCAAGAAAGCAAGTTAATATTGAATCCGGACCTCTGATCTTTCAAACAGGGACTGTAATTCCACTTTAAATACAACACCCCTTCTCAAAAGCTCCATCGGCTGCGCACTGCATGTGGGCAGAGCCCGCATTTGACAGAGCGAGAGAGGTTTTTTTTTTGTGTGTGTGTGTCTGTGTGTGAGAAAGAGAGACAGAGAGATAGAGAGAGACAGTGTTGTGTGTGTATGTGCGTTAATATAAAATGTTTGAAAATTGTTTAATTAATAAATATGTTAATAAAATGTTTAAATGGTTTACTAAATAATTTTCTTTTACTTTTAACACATATTTCATACAAAATTGGTGTACTTTATCATTTTTAAAGGGTTTATGGGGTAGTCTTGGGGGTCTTGGAACGAATCACGCGTTTTACATGTAAAATGAGCCTCTACTTATGAAAACTCCAGGTTCCGAAAAAGGCTCTGGAATGGATTAATTTCGTAAGTTGAGGGCCGACTGTACTTTATTATAAAACAGACAAGTGCACCATTAACTCATACTTGATAAGTGTAATGATTTAAAGACCGTTTCTACATAATATTATACACTTCCAGAATTACCACTTCACCACACCAGAGAAAATAGATTTAACATATAAATATCCTGCAATTGGATTTTATTCTAACATAAAAAAATACCTGACAGCTGATGCTGAATGCTTCCTGGACATTGTTTGTATAATATGCAAATAAGCAAGTTCAGCATGTTTAAACACTTGGCATAGAACACCCTCTTCTTCTTCAGCAACAACTTCTGCACACAAATGCTCATCAAGCACAAATGCATTATTTGGCGGGGTTGATGATATTGTAGGACTGCTCGCCACTGGCAAATTAGCAATTTTACTTTTTTCATAGAGTCTTTTCACAACTTGTTTCATGGGTTTGTTTCCAATTCGTACAGGTTTCTTGACTTGGTATGAGTAATTTTCAAATGGAAAGGCAGAACATGCATCCATTTAGCCATTACTTAAAAATAATACTAGTTTTGCCGTTTGATACAAACAAGGAATTTGAAAATTCTTTGATACAAATGAATATAATCACTACGGGACCTATAAATTCAATATTATGCGTGGTCTACGTTAGAAAATATTTTCCTAACATTATGACGGAAGGTTTTCTACAAGTTAGAACACAACTTACAGTTTAACATTCTGAGAACGTTGCAAGAACCTGTGTTACATAGCAAAACCAAAATATAACTACAGGGGAATGTTACCAAAACGTTTTGTGTTACTTGAGATGTTAGGTGTAGAAAGTCTCATCAAGACACAACTGAGATTGTTTGACCATATAGTATGGCCAATTCTCCCTTACCTAAGCCCTTCTATGGTCAGCTCAGCTCTGGTGCAAGAAAACAAAGTTGTCCATTTCTCAATTTCTATATAAGGACACTGAGTAGAGCCCAGTGGAGAAACTCATGCAAACAGTCTTGGCCATCTTTGACTTTAAAATAGTCAGAATCAACATAATGATGGCAAGGAGACTGCACATGTAACATTGCAACCGGATCTACAAATCCTGGATAGGTCTGCAATTCCACATTGGACATAAGGCTGTTTAGCACAAATATCATCCAGACAGTATGACATTGCATCCTCGCTGTGATAATTGTAAGTACGGTAAGAGCGCATCTTCTCAACCCTAACAAAAAGAAAATAATAGTTGTTATTTACTGCAACCATGTATGTTTATTTGTATTAATAGACCTTATCTTTTACTTTCCATATGCTACAGGTCTCTCTCTCTCTCTCTCTCTCTGAAATGGAAATGTTGATTGGTTCTGTCTTGTGTTTTGTTAGATGTAAGGTGCCAAATGATGGAAAAAAAACAAAATTAATTAAAGATATTTGGCATGCCAGGAATATGAACCAAATCAAATGTTCTAGGGAACACCCTGTTGCTTTAAAAAGTGCTTTGTTAAATGTCAACTTGTCCCCATTGATCCACCAGTCATGATAAAGGCCTTAGTGAACTGTCTGAATGTTGATGCTTATTTGTGTTTATATTCTCCTTGGCCTTTAGTCGTCTCTATGCATGCAGAATGATGGGTTGAACATTGGGCTTAAGAAGTGTATACCTCTGTGGAGTATAAGTCAATGTTTATTATTCTGCCTCATATATATATAAGGATAAAAAGAAATAAAGTTAAAATTGATTGTCAATATCACAAACAGAACTTGGACTTGTTTCCCTTTGTATAGCAAAATAATTACTTTAAAATGGTGAGTGCTTCAGTGGGAGAAGACTTTCGGTGATCACTCAAAGTGAGAATATCAGATTTTGGACTGTAATAAAATGCCAATCCCATATGGAGTTTTCTTCCCCTTCCCCTCTGCCTCCTGCTTTTTCTTTGCATTCAACAGAAGCATGCACACATGAATTAGAGATTACTGAATACAATTCTAGAGCTGCATGATAGCATGGTGTTTAGCACATCCACCTCACAAGCAAGAAGGTTCTGGGTTGTTGCAACTGCAAGTGGTATTTTGCATGCAGAAACGCCTTTGCCAACCTTGGGACTCAAAGGCGTTTTTGCATGGAATTTGCATGCCCTCCATGTGTGGGTTTTCTCCAGAAACTTCAGTTTTTTCTCACAGTCCAAACACACACATTAGGCTAGCTAGCTGCGTCCAATTGCCACTAGATGTAAAAGTAAATGGTTGAGGGTGTTGATCTTGTAATTGACTTGTGAGTTGTTCAGTGTGTACCCCACCTTAGTCAACTGAGATAGGGTTCAGCCTCCCTACAACCATAGTTAGGATTTAAGTGGTCCATCAAATATATGGATGAATAATCGCAACTTTTTAAGGACTCTGGTATCAAGTGTTCTAAAAGTAACAGACCATCAGAAATAGATATTAAAGTTCACAGGTATTCTCTTGTTTACCGTCTGTTCATGTTTGATTGTGTGAAGAGATATGTATACTTCAATGCCACAGCATATTTCTGCTGCCTTACTACTTTTTAAACTACATTCCCCAACAACCCTGCCTTACCACTCTCAGTTATATGACATTGGACATATGACTGTTGTTACATGATCAGTAAACCTGGATTTCATTCCACTAATTGCATACACTATAGTAGCTCTTTGCTACCGATTGTCTGATATCACTATGTTATGCTCTTGTTTCTTGGTTCTCAGTTCTTGCGTTGTGTTGTGAACTTTTGTTAATTCTTTGTATAAATGCTGAATTTGCGTTTGTCTTTGTTTTACATTTTGCACTTGGTGGGCCCAACAACTCCAGATCACGACAATATGGTGGTTTGGGGAAATGTTGGATATTGCTTCAGTTAATGTCTGACAAACAGCAAAACGTAAACAAAATATGCTTCACAAAAATTGGGATTTGTATTTTGCAATTATCTTCTGAAATTAAAAGTATGTTGAGAAAGCATTAATAAAATTTACTAATGATCAAAATAACATTTTTGACTTAAGTTATATGCTAAATTCCCCCAGTGCAGCTAACTGGGTTATCAAAGGCCGGCCATGTCTCTCACTATCTATGGTGTGAGGCATGTAAAAGAACCATTGCTGACTTTCAGCAAGAGTATAGGCTGCATAGCCGTGAGCATATTTCCACCCTGTGATGGCCTGGCGAGCCGTCCAGGGAGTACTGTACCCTCGGCCAGAGTTGGCAGAGATGCGTATCAGCCTTCCCGCAACCCTAATTAGGATTAAGCGGTTCAAAAAAATTAATGAATGAATAATCTAAATTGGTTTCAGCTATCCACCTGCAAAGGTTGTGCTGGCTGGCTAGATTGGTTTGATTTCAAACCCAAATGTTTTCAGTGTACAGTATAGAAAAACAGAAGATTTATGTGTGCGATTTAAATGGAAATGTTAGTTCCACATATAGCTGTAGGGAAAGAAAAAAGCTGAGGCAAATGAAAGTGTTGTATCATTCTCCCTAATCCCTGACTCGACTGTTATCATATGGCAGTATCTCTGAATCTCAGGCTTTTTCCCAGCTGGTTTGACCATATGCTCTTAGAAATAAGATTTATCAATCAAGAACAACAAGAAAATATGATTCAAGTGGTGCATGCCTTTCATATACACAGAACTTAAGTATGTCGGTCTTTAGTGTTGATTAGATCTCTGGCTGCACATGCAGTCTGTTCAGAGCCTGTGTACTGTCACATGGACAGCTGTTAATGAATTCATTTGGGATCATCTACCTATTCTCATCGAAAAGGCAATGCTTAATAATATAATGTCTTTCTTGCTTAATGACTACCAAGGTGTAGCACTTAAAAGAAAATAAAGCAGGAGCTTTTTTTTTTAATCTATGGTGCTTTCTGCACTTTTTTGCTGTTTGTACACCACTCAGGCTGGCACAATGTCAGAAGGGGCATGGGCACAGCAGCAGATGGCTAGAGAATATTATAGGTCCTTGCCGCAGGGCCAGCCTGCTCCTCTCCCACTTCCTTTCTCCTTGCCACATTCCCACTGTTTCTTTGTTCAGCACTCTAACATAAAGGCTTTAAAGACCCACATGTCTCCAGTGGTACCTTCTTTGATCTCTAATTCATTCAAGGTCCAAGAAATGTTTTGGTGAAGGACAGTTTAATTACAAGAGACTGCTACATAGAAACCTACATTACATAGACATAACTGCAAATCTTTAAAAGACAAGCATTATAAACATCAGCATTGCAGATGTCAGAATAACAGATGCGGTTTAGTAAAGGTACCAGCGCATTTAGAGCCTACGTTGCTGTCTATTTACCTTTGTCTCATCAGCGGCGCATCATTAATTTGAAATGAATGCAATGAAGGTAAAATACGGGGGAGGAAGAGTCTACAATACTCAAATACCTCCTACATTTTTGGATGTGCTCTTGTATAAAGAGACTGACTGATGGAAGAGATAGTTCGTATGCCAGCAGTTGCATTAGGTTTATAAGGAAACACAAAAATGAAACATACAGAAATATTTGTGTGTGTGAGGGGGGGGGGGTAGATTGAAAGAGGGGAATGAGGATATATTCTCTGATTGTGTCCTTGAAGCTGGAAAAATATGGTTTGATGTACAGAGACCCAAAACGATACAGCTTTAATATATTAAATGTTCCATAAGGTGCACAATGGAACATCTTGAATGAACAGGCAACTGTAGTAGTCAGCCTGCCATTTTAAACTTTTAGACATCTCGCTCAGAGTCATCTGAGATGGGTGCCAGAAATAAAAAAATTATAAGCTGCTCAGCTAAAATGATCGCAAAGGGTTTATAATGGCAGCTAAAACCTGAAAAACAAGGAAGTGAAAAGAATCAAACAAATGGATCGAAGAAGAGCCAATATTTCAAGGATTCAGCCAATACTCAACTCTGGGAAGATAAAAGAAGGTGTAAAGTTACCTATGAGTACTGTTACAATTAGAAGCTGAGCTATCAGGAATCTATCGAATCAGCAAAAAGTCTCCGCAAAGTCACACTGTTGAAAGAAGACATGTGCTGAGAGGTTACAGTTTGCCAAAGGTCATATCAAGTGGCCTAAAGAGAAACGCCGCAACATTTTGTGGCGTGATGAAAGTAAGATTGTTCTTTTTAGGTCTAGTGGCTGGAGACAGTTTGTCAGACGACTTGCACACACTGAGTTCTTTGTCAGACGACTTGCACACACTGAGTTCAAGCTATGGTACACTATGTAGACAGTGAAGCACGGTGGTGCAAGCATCCTGATATCGGGATGTTTCTCATGAATCAGTTTGAATACATGGGAATAATTGAAGGGTTCATGCTGCCTTAGGCTGAAGAGGAAATGCTCTTGAAATGGATGTTCCAACAAAACAACGACCCAAAACACACCACTTAATGGGCAACATCTTGGTTCCAGACCAACAACATTGACGTTATGGATTCGGCGTCCCAATCCCCCACACCTTAATCCAGTAAATCACTTGTGGGGTGGCATCAAAAATGCAGTTTCTGAGGCAAAACCAAGAGAAACAGAAGAACTGTGGAATGTAGTCCAATCATCGTGGTCTGGAAAATCTGTTCACAGGGGCCAAAAGTTGGTTGACTCCATGCAACAGAGATGTACCGCAGTTATCAAAAACAGTGATATTAGTAAATATTAGTTCAGTGATTCAAAGGAAAGCAAAATCGTATTTTTTTTCCTGTTTATACAGTGAATGTTTGTGTTTGTAAAGAAGAAAGAATGTGTAGATGAAGAATACGCTTCACATGAATTCATAGCGAGTGCTGGGTGGTTTCGGTTTCTTTGTGTTAAATTTCCGACTTATGACCAATCCAACTTACGACTGGTTGGTCAGAACAGATCTAGGTTTTAACTCAGATAGTGACGACGTATATATACGGGCGGTCCTGACTTAACGACAAGGTTACGTTCTGGAGACCCCGTGATTAAGCGATTCTGTCGTTAAACGAACCCTGCTTTAGTAGACATTTTGCTTTGTTTGTATTTGTAAAGTAGGCTACTGTAATGCATACATATAGACCTTTGAATGTGAGAAGCCATAACTGCTAGCATTTGCTTGAACTCTCTTAACTAGCAGTGTAGTAGACTTCTGATTGAAAGTGAGTGACTCAGTGAGTGAGTGTGTGTTCACGCGCATGCACATCACTACAGATCACAATGTCATCTGCAAACATCATAGTCTATGGAGATTCTTGTCTAACCTCGTCTGTCAGCCTGTCCATCACCATAGCAAACAAGAAGGAGCTCAGAGCTGAAGCTTGATGCAGTCCCACCTCCACCTTGAACTCTTCTGTCACACTGACAGCACACCTCACCACAGTCTTACATCTTTCATACATGGCCTGCACCACTTTAACATACTAGTACTTCTCTGCCACTCCAGACTTCCTCATGCAATACCACAGTTCCTCTCCCAGAACCATGTCATATGCTTTCTCCAGATCCACAAAGGCACAATGCAGCTCCATCTGACCTTCTCTGTACTTCTCTATTAACATCCTCAAAGCAAACATTGCATCTGTGGTGCTCTTTCTTGGCATGAAACCAAACTGTTGTTCACAAATGCTAACCTCTGCCCTTAGTCTAGCTTCCACTATTCTTTCCCATAACTTCATCGTATGACTCATCAACTTTATCCCGCTGTAGTTGCTGCAACTCTGCACGTCTCCCTTGTTCTTAAAAATGGGCACCAGCACACTTCTCCTCCACTCCTCCGGCATCTGCTCACTCTCTAGTACCTTGTTGAATGTTCTTATCAGAAAATCTACTGCTACCTCTCCTAGACACTTCCATACCTCCACAGGTATATCATCAGGACCAACTGCCTTTCCATTCTTCATACTCTTCAATGCCCTTCTCACTTCACCCTTACTGATCTTTGCTACATCCTGCTCCTCAATGGTCACCTCTTCTACTCTTTTTTCTCTCTCATTTTCCTCATTCATCAGCTCTTCAAAGTACGCTTTCCATCTTCCCAGCACACTTCTGTCATCAGTCAATACATTTCCCTCTCTGTCCTTTATCAATCTGACTTGCTGCACGTCCTTCCCATCTCTATTTCTCTGCTGTGCCAACCTGTATAGATCATTTTCTCCCTCTTTACTATCCAACCTATCATACAAGTCATCATACGCCCTCTGTTTGGCCTTAGCCACTGCTACTTTCGCCTTACGCTGTGTCTCCCTGTACTCCTGTTTAGTCTCTTCGGTCCTCTCAATGTCCCACTTCTTCTTAGCTAACCTCTTCCTTTGTACACACTCCTGCACTTCCTCATTCCACCACCAAGTCTCCTTATCTACTTTCCTTCCAGAGGACACGCCAAGTACTCTCCTACCTGTGTCCCTGATCACATTTGCTGTGGTTGTCCAGTCATTTGGAAGCACTTCCTGGCCACCCAAAGCCTGTTTCAACTCCTCCTTGAAGACAACACGACACTCTTCCTTTTTCAGCTTCCACCACTTTGTCTTCTGCTCTGCCTTTGCCTTTTTCACCTTTCTCACCATCAGAGTCATCCTGCACACCACCATCCTATGCTGTTTGGCAACACTCTCACCCACTATGACTTTGCAGTCACTGACTTCCTTCAAATTACATCGCCTACACAAGATGTAGCCTACCTGTGTGCTCCTACCTCCGCTTTTATAAGTCACCCTATGCTCCTGTTTCTTCTGGAAGAAAGTATTCACCACAGCCATTGCCATCCTTTTTGCAAAATCTATCAACATCTGTCCTTCTGCATTCCTGTCCTGGATACCAAACCTGCCCATCACGTCCTCATCCCATCTGTTGCCTGCACCAACATATCCATTGAAGTCTGCACCAATGACCACTCTTTCACCTCTGGCGGTACTCTGCATCACTTCATCTAAGTCACTCCAGAATCTCTCCTTCTCTTCTAGCTCACATCCTGCCTGTGGGGCATAAGCACTAACAAATTGAGCATTACACCTTCAATTTCTAACTTGAGACTCATCACTCTGTCTGACACTCTTTTCACTTTTAGAACATTCCTGACAAACTCCTCCTTCAAGATGACTCCTACTCCATTTCTCTTCCCATCCACACCGTGATAAAATAGCTTAAACCCTGCTCCTAAGCTTTTAGCTTTGCTACCTTTCCACCTGGTCTCCTGAACACACAGTATGTCCACCTTCCTCCTCTGCATCATGTCAGCCAGCTCTCTACCTTTTCTTTGCATAGTTCCAACATTCAAAGTCCCCACTCTCAGTCCTAGACTCATGCCTTTCCTCTTCTCTCTCTGCCTACGGACACGCCTCCCACCTCTCCTTCTTCGACCAACAGTAGTCCAATTTCCATCAGCACCCTGTTGATTGACAGCACTGATGACGGTCGTTGTTAACCCGGGCCTCGACCGATCCGGTATGGGGGTAATACTTCTGATTTGCATCATAAATGTTTGGCATTGGTTTTATGTCGGATGCCCTTCCTGACACAACCCTCTGCATTTCTCCGGGCTTGGAACCGGCATGAGAGGGGGGGGGGGGGGGACACTGGTTAGTGCCCCCCCCCACCTCATGGCTGCATTGTGTGTGTGTGTGTGTATATATATATATATATATGTACTACATATATACAGTAATCCCCTTATATCGAGGTTAATGGAGACCAGCTGCCCCCCACGAAATGCGAAAAACTGCATGACTTCTGCCACTTCTTCAGTCCACCCACCTACCTATATATTATATAAAATTTATATAGAAGTTAATTTTAAAGTGCTCTATGCATGTCATACAGGCAACTTGTATTAATATATAAATAAATTATACACCTTATAATGATAATATATATGTGTGTGTGTGTATGTGTGTGTGTATGTATATATATATATATATATATATATATATATACATATATACATATATATATAATAAATATAATATTATGAGCAAATTCCGCACAAAAATGCCCTTGTTAATCTTGGGACTTTCTTGATATGAGGCGGCAGTGCTAACTTCTGCACATCCATGCTGCTGTGTCTGAGACTTGTTTTTATTAATTGACTCCATTTCATCGTGACTTTGCCTGTGTTTTTGCTCATCTGTTCAGCTTTTGTTTTGGAGGGATCTGTTGTCCTCAAAGTATATTTATTTTAAAGAATGGTTGGATTTCTCCACATTTTCCAATGGAAAATGAAGCTAATTTACCAAAAATTGGATTTAAAAAAAATACAGAGAGACAGAGTGGCAATAATCTAACTAAATTTGGTGAATCGCAAACTTTAATATATATATAGTGTATAAACTTTATTTATATATATATATATATATATATATATTATATATAAACTTTAATATATATATATGTGGGGCAGTGGTGGCCTAGTGATATAGGGCACTGGATCGCTGATCCAAAGGTTGGGGGTTCGAGTCCCACTCTCCACAAGGTTGTCACTGTCCCCCCCCAGTGCAGCTAACTGGGTTATCAAAGGCGGGCCATGTCTCTCACTGTCTATGGTTAGAGGCACGTAAAAGAACCATTGCTGACTTTCGTAAAGAGTAGCATGTTTCTGTCCCTTGCTAAAAAGGGTTGTGACAGGAAGGGCATCCGACGTAAAAATCTCTGCCAAATCAAATGTGCGAATCAGATGATTCACTGTGGGAAATCCCAAGTAAAAAAGGGAAAAGCCGAAAGGATAGAAGAAGATATATATATATATATATATATATATGGTAGGCCTCCGTCAGTCCCGAAGGACTATGGCTGCACTCTGGCTGGTAATACTCCCCAGTGCGCAAAGCCCGGGTAGGGAGTAATGAGGGACAGGCTGTTACCCAAGCAGCAAGTCCCCTGTCTCGGCGCCACCGGAAGGATCCAATGGAAAGGCAAGTGCCGATACGGCTGGGTTCCAGTGCTGCTGCAGGAGAGAATCTACAGTCAATTTAGAATGGCCAATTAACCTACAGTGCACGTCTTTGGATTGCAGGAGGAAACCGGAGCACCCGGAGGAAACCCGCACAAGCACGGGGAGAACATGCAAACTCCACACAGAAACGCCCAGGCCGGGAATCGAACCCAGGCCTTCTTGCTGTGAGGCGGACGTGCTAACCACTACGCCACCGTGCCGCTATATATATATATTATAGACTTCTTCTATAATCACCTGAAGAGAGAGGATGGTTTCACCACCCCTCGAAACAGATCTGTAGTGATAAATGGAGTTTCAATAGAAAGTCTTTGTCCTGTCCTTTTATTTTTGTTTTATATATATATATATATATATATATATATATATATATATATATATATATATATATATATATATATATATATATATATATATATATATATATATACACATATATATAAACATACATACACGGAACCCTCAGTACTTTGCAGTTCAATTCATGCGGCTTCAGTGCATCATGGATTTTTTTTTTTTTAATTCTTTGAATTTAAAAATAAGGAAATTAAGGAAGGATAGGGGGTAAAGTTAAGGAAAATTCCATAAAGCAAGGCCAATTATGCAAAAAAAAAACCCAAACAAACAAAAACAAAATAACAACCCAAAACCCCCCATCAAAACTACTTTTTTATTTTTATTTTTATGTGATGTGTGCATCTGAGTGCATGCACTCGCATCTGTGTGTGCACTTGCGTCTGTATGTGTGTGTCTTTATATTTTATTTACATTTTATGCAGTATTTTTGAATGTTTAATTGTTATTGTAAGCATTTATAGTATTGAATATGTATTTATTGATATTATATACACATATACATGTACGTATACGTCATTCGGAGGGGTTGATCCTACTTTGCGGAATTTGGCGGTTTCGGGGGGATCTCGGTCCTAATTAACCGTGGCAGTGGTGGCCTGGTGGTAAAAGGTGCTGGATCATTGATCATAAGGTTGGGGGTTCAAGCCCACTCTCCACGGTTGTCACTGCCCAAGTGCAGCTAACTGGGTTATCAAAGGCCAGCCATGCCTCACTGTCTATGGTGAGAGGCATGTAAAAGAACCATTGCTGACTTTCGACAGGAGTAGGCTGCATAGCCATTAGTGTGTTTTTGCCCTGTGATGGCTGGTCAGCTGTCCAGGAGCGATTCTGCCCTCCCTAAGGTAGAGAGGATACATGTAAGGACCAGTGATGCCAGAAGCATGTCAATATATATATATATATATATATATTTATATATATACAGGGATCCCTCGATATTTCTCGCTTTAATTCATGCAGCTTCACTGCATCCCACTGATATCCCACATCCCACAAATAAGGAAATTAAGGAAGAATGGGGGGTGTTAAGGAAAATGACACAAAACAAGGCCAATTATATAAAAAAAATTAAAAAAAAACAAAACAAAACAAAACAACAACCCAGAACCCCCCCCATCAAAACTACGTACATTTTTATGTGAGGTGCGCATCAGTGTGTGCACGCGCATTTGTGTGTTCGCGTGCATGTCTGTATGTGTGTGTATTTATATTTTATTTACATATTATGCATTATTTTTGAATGTTTAATTGTTAGAAGCATTTATAGGATTGAATGTGTATTTATTGATATTATATACATATATACAAGTATGTATATGTCAGTCTGGGTGGGTTGATCCTACTTCGCGGAATTTGCCGGTTGCGTGGGGGGTCTCAGTGCCAATTAACCGTGGAAAATGAGGGATCCCTGTGTGTGTATATATATATATATATATATATATATATATATATATATATATATATATATATATATATATATATATATATATATATATATATATCCGGTTTCCTCCCACAGTCCAGAAACACACACAGTAGGCTAATTGGCTGTTTCAAGTCTGCTCTAGGTGTGAATAGTTGTGTGAATGTTGGCCCTGCAATGGCCTGGCAATCTTTCCAGGGTGTACCCCGCACTCGCTCAGAGTCGGGTGAGATGGGTTTCCCCGCGACCCAAATTAGGATTAAGCAATTCAGAAACTTAATCAATGAAGATTTCCTAAACTTTTCCCAGTACTTCTGGCTACAGACACCACACTCATGGATATATTCGCAGTTTCAACATCTGCTGCACCAGCCCAAGGCTGCTAGCTCACTTCAGAAAGGTTCACAGCTGCTCAGAGGGAGCTGTTATAGTCCAATCTTGAAATAAAAAGTTACTACACAAGCACCTGAGTCCCAGTGGAGATGACTAGATTCTCCTGATATTTTAGGTAATACTTGAATGACTGATACAGAACAGCAGTACAATAACTTTGTTGTCCAGAGTGGATTAAGGGTTGTTTGCATTGTCGGATAGTTGTTGAAAGAGAGTACAAAGATTGTGACTTGGGGATGCATCTCCAGGGATATAAAGCTCAGTCACCCTGGTATGTAGTTTCAAAGGTTGAGCTGCCATCCATGACAAGATGTCTGCCAGGCATCCTGAGATATGAGCTGAAACATGAAGGGTGAAAAAGAGAAGGGAGCTGAGTATAATCAACATACGTAGTAGTGGTATGAAAAAAAAAACATCATGGGAGCATGATACCTCAGTAAGACCAGGTATAGAGTAAGCATAAAGGAGGGTCAAACCATTAGGTTTTGGGACACCAGTGGTGAATCTGCATGAAGCTGATATGGATCCCCTCTATGTCGGTTTATTTAATTGTTTCTCAAGTTTAGAAGCAAACTAATGCCGTGCTGTGCCATTAATTTCTAATTCCCTGCTCATTATGACACGATATAACGGCACATTTCAAGGATCAAGCCTATTGTCAACATGTTGTACTGATGTGTCAGTCATTGATATATAAATAGATCTCACACCATGAAGGCAAGGAAAATGTGTTCTTGTGTTTAGTCATTCGTTCATTTTCTGAACTGTTTAATCCTAATTAGGGTGGCAGGAAGGCTGGCCCCATCTCAGCTGACTCTGGGTGAGGGCAGAGTACACCTTAGACAGCCCGCCAGGCCATTGCAGCACTTGTGTTTCATATATGTAAATGATATGTCTCTAAAAAAAGTTTTAACGAACAAATAGATGACAGTGTGTGACACATAAAAGTGATCAGTGTTTGGTCAGATGGTACTATGGTTAATAATAATTGATCAAAAACACAAACCAGGAATTACACTGTGGGTCGAACAAACCTGATGTCTATACTAGTACGTATAATGTGATGAAAAGCTGAACTGAAAAGCCATATCAAATTTATGGCAATCACTAAACTACTGAAAAAAGTGGTTTATTTTCTTTTGTTTTTTTGGTTTTTGTTTTTTGTTTTTTGGTATTTTTTTTTTTTTTTTTTTGGGGGGTTTAGGTTTTTTTTTTTTTTGCTTGGTTGTTTTTTTCTGTTTGTTTTTTTTTTGTTAGTTTTAGTTGCCAGATTGCTCTAAAGAGTATCCAAATCCAAGGACAAAGTCTTGGCTCTATTACTGGCTACTGATGTCAGACTTACTGAAACAATATTCTGGCTGGTCTGTTATGTGCTGCAAATACTATGCTGTACATTACTACCATGATTAAGGAGTTGTTAAACTAGTGCACATGTTCAATGAGGTGTGTCAGAGGACCACTGACCACTGATCATTAGAAGGGGTAAAAACATATCCTTGCTGTTATGAATAATTTTAACTGTATACAGTACTGTATATTTTTCCCCCAGTGCGGCTAACTGGGTTAATCAAAGGCGGGCCATGTCTCTCACTGTCTATGGTGAGAGGCATGTAAAAGAACCATTGCTGACTTTCGTAAAGAGTAGCTGCAAAGTCGTCAGCGTGTTTCTGTCCCTTGCTAAAGGGTTGTGACAGGAAGGGCATCCGACGTAAAAACCTCTGCCAAATCAAATGTGCGAATCATTCGCTGTGGCGACCCCTGAAAAAGGGAAAAAGCTGAAAGGAAAAGATGATGTCAGTTGTCTTGTAACACTTTTTGAAACTTTGTAAGCTACATAAACACTGAAATGTGTTGGTCATCTATGGATTTGCTATGGATTATGGAGCCTATCTCAGCCAATTCTGAGTGAAGGCAGGGTAAATCCTGAACAGCTCATCTGATCATTGTAGAGCTGAAACAAACAACCTAACACTCACATTTACACACAGGGCCAATTTCTAACCAGTTGCCTAATGTACATGACTTTTGATTGTGAAGAAAACTGGAATGTCCGAAGGAAACCCACACAAGCTCAGAGAGAAAATGCAAACTTCCACAGAAAAGCCCCTCCAAGCCTGTTACCTGATCTCAGGATCTTCTTGCTGTGAGGCAGCTGTGCTAAGCACTACAAACCCATTCTGCCAACACACAGTCAGATACGCTCAGATATTGCAGTCCTTTTTTCCTAGGGCCTCTCAATCAGACCACACTTCTGAGTGCATTAGTGCTTCCAAATGCGGCTTCAGATAGAGTTGAATTCCTGCTGTAAGGTGCAGTTTTAGCACCACCGATTATAAATGTCTAAATTTAAAATATAATAGCTTGCAAATAAATCCTCTGTGTTAGCAGTGTGACAGTCACTGCTGCTTTGTTATATCTTGAGTGATATTAATTGCCATTATTCAACTGATAATGCTGCAATAAAATTCCCAGAATCGTACAAAACAATTATATCAGTTAGGATGAAAACGTGATTTCAAGTTTCTTCGCTGGCCAAGAATATTCAATTTAATGTGACATAGAGGTCAAACTGATATTTCACTAATCATTCTTACTTGGGGAGCCTGTATTAATAAAATGTATTATAGCTGTAAAACGTCCTGCCTGTAAAAGGTAAAGAGAGAAAAAATTATGATGCCATGTCTAATCTAAATGTATGTTATTATTAACAGTTTGATTATGAATAGAAATACATTTTCACTGTCTCCACCTTTACAGAGGGAAGGGATAAGAAAACTACAAAGAATACAAGCCTTTATTCACATGGATAATTCGAAATCAACTTTTGAATCTAAACCAATAGATAGTAACTTGACACCATATCTAATTATCACACTGCTCCCTCGTTACTCTATATCAGTTCAGTTCATTTTCTGTAACCGCTTAACTCTAATTAGGGTCACGGGGAGGCTGGCGCCCATCTCAGCCAACTCTGGGGAAGAGCAGAGTACACCCTGGACCGCTTGCCAGGTCTCACAGGGTGGAAACATGCTGATGGCTTTGCAGCCTACTCTTGTCAAAAATCAGCAAATGGTTCTTTTACATGCCTCACACCATAGACAGTGAGAGACATGACCGGCCTTTGATAACCCAGTTAGCTGCACTGGGTGGACTCTATCTCATATATTTTTAATATGATATAATTATATTAAAATATCAGAATGATATTTGAACAGATAGAAATGACAAAATGTTTTTCTTTGTGCTGCCATCATAGTTAGCATGTCACTTCACAGCAAGAAAGTTCTGGGATGAAATCCTGGGCTCGCCGAGGGTGTTTCTGGGTGGTGCTTGCAGTTTTGTCACCCGTGGGTTTCCTCTGGGTATTCGGGTTTCCTCTCAAAGTCCATAAACATACATATTAGGCTAATTGGCTGTTCCAGATTGCCTCGAGGTGTGTGTTGGCTCTGCAATAAACTGGCGAGTTGTTCAGAGTACTTTGCCCAGAGTTGGCTGAGATAGGCTCCAGCATACATGTGTCTCTAGTACAGTGGTTCTTAACCTTGTTGGCGGTACTGAACCCCACCAGTTTCATATGCTTATTCACCGAACCCTCCTTTATTTAAAATAAAATATGATTTCAAAATTCAAAACAGGTATCTGTTTTTACTGGGGTACCAAAATGAACTGTGCATTAACATCACTGTGTTCAAAGTTCAAAACCAATACAATGCATGAACTCCCCCCATCACAACTACTGTACTTACATTTTTATAGGAGGTGCGCATCTGAGTGCGTGCACGCGCAGCTGTGTGGACGCGCACGCGTCTGTATATATGTGTGTTTGTTTTATTTACATCTTATGCATTATTTTTGAATGTTTAATTGTTATTATAAACATTTATAGTATTGAATATGTATTTATTGATATTATATACACATACATGTACATATACGTCAGTCAGCGGGGGTTGATCCTACTTCGCAAGTCATGCAGATAGGACGCTGACTAGCATCACGTTCCGTTATATATGTGAATCCATGTTGTACATATTCGTCCGACCACTTTCTTTTTTTTGCTCAACATAGTTTGGATTAAAACATTAAGAAAGAAATCACACGACGTACCATCACAACCGTCATAAGT
The DNA here is from genome assembly GCA_024760905.1 of Plotosus lineatus. Taxonomy (NCBI): domain Eukaryota; kingdom Metazoa; phylum Chordata; class Actinopteri; order Siluriformes; family Plotosidae; genus Plotosus; species Plotosus lineatus. Next base: position 50,234,074 of record CM045729.1, on the reverse strand, counting down.
CGACAACTGAGTGCACCAAATTTCCTGCAGCACAGATTGGCCAAGCAATGCAGCGTGATCACCTGCAGCCAGTGATGGCCACGTGGGGCGTGTCGTCATGTATATGATTCGGGTGTGTGTCTTGACCTCCACCGTACCCCTGAGACTGACTCACCGAACACCTAGGGTTCGATCGAACCCAGGTTAGGAACCACTGCTCTAGTAGGATTAAGCAATTCTGCAAATTAAGGCGTTGACATTTTTTCTTTTGTGTGAAAAGGACTGCTTTCATTGTACATGATATTCAGTAATCTCATATACCTTTTAAAGCCTTAAAAATGTAATGATATCAAATTTTGAAACATGCAAAACAATAATTTTGAATAAATTGAAAATGAAAATGAACAGAAACATATATTTATTTATTCTAATCTTAAAAGTGCTGAATATAATTTGCATAAAAATGAAGCAGTAAGGTTTTCCCTTTTTTTTTTTTTTTTTTTTTTAAAAAGGTAGTTTAGTTTGTATTTTGTGGCACTGAGAATTGCAGTGTCTAAAAGATTTAGAAGCTTGCAGTTGGCGCTGAACATAAATGTTGACAACTTATATGTGCCTTCTACAGCTTACTTTAATGCTTACACTGCACCATGCGATATGCCTGTCTGCAAGTTTGACAACACTGGCTGGAAAATTAATGTGATGCTTGTTAAAGTGAGGGCCAAACAGTCTTTCAGCATAACATAAGATACTGTGGGAAATAATTAGTCTGTCAAATACATAGGTGTACGCAGGTATTATATCACCTTTTGAACTGTGTAATATATTATTTAAATTCATGACAGCATAACATTGCCTGGCTAGCTATCTAGTATTGTTTTATGGGGTTGAAGAGTCAGCACATAGCATGATTTATTCTTTTCATCTGTCCATTATCTACACCATCCATCCATCATGGTGAGAAGCTGGAACCAACTCCAGCTGACTTTGTGTGAGTGTCAGGGTATATATATATATACTTTGAGTAGGTTGCCAGACTATTACAGAACTAATACAGATGCAAACAGCTATTCACGCTCACATTCACACTTATGTGCAATTTAGAGTAGTCATTTGTCCGTATCCACATGACTTTGGACTGTGGGAGGGGAAAAAGAGCATCCAGAGGAAACCCATTCAAGCACAAAGGGAAAAAAAATATTACTTATGAAATTAATTTGCTTGCAAAGCTGTAGGAAGTCTTGCTATTGTACTGTTGCTTAAAAGAGGCTTTTTTTTTAAAGTACACATTTGTCTTTCTTTGTAGTCTTAACCTTATTCATGAATTGAATCCCTTCAGTGAAGACTGATTGCAACAAAACCGAGACCACATACTTTTCTTTTCGAGTTACTGGTTTGGAGAAAACTTTTTTAATGTGCTCTCATCTAGCTGGTGGTATAAGCTGTTTGAAGATGAAGTTCACTAGGTGGTAGGTGTCTTCCTGTTTCAGTGTTTCTGCATTTCATCTTGAATATGGGTCACGCAGTAGCGCACATCTTTGTGCGTCAGTACTCTGTGTAGGAATTCTTAGTATGTAGGCTGGTCCACATGTGTGGCTGCAGCTGATAGTATGTTTCTCAATGAGGTTCCCTATCACTGTTGCATTTCCATTGAAGCCAGAGTGAAAGGGCTGCAACCACACAAGCAGATACCAAATCGTTTTTACTCTAGAAACATCCTTATTCACAAACTGACTATTAATCAATATATGAATGAGTACATAAATATGTAAAATATGCATTTATGTATGAATGCCTTCACTGTGTGAATATTAAAACACACACACACAGGAAGTTTGAAAAATTACAAACAGCCTTTCCAAGCTTTTTAAAAAGCTGTTACAATCCTATAATACATGGTGACTCATCCTATGGCAGAACCAGAGAATTACAAGTCCAGTACTACCATATTACATAATCTCTCTCTTCACAGTGAATAAGATTAGTCATTTTCATTCATTCCTGGCAATGCCATTTACCTTCTGCTTGTATTATATTTTTGGTTTGCCTGCATAATATTTATGAATAGTGAACACTATATGTGTAGCGATGTGCAGGGGTTGTAGAAAATGGTTTTATACTCTCTGAATTTAAGAGTGGGCAGTGGTGGTCTAGTGGTATAGGGCACTGGATTGCTGATCCAAAGATTGGGGGTTCGAGTCCCACTCTCCACAAGGTTGTCACTGTCCCCCCCAGTGCGGCTAACTGGGTTATCAAAGGCGGGCCATGTCTCTCACTGTCTATGGTGAGAGGTATGTAAAAGAACCATTGCTGACTTTCATAAAGAGTAGGCTGCAAAGTCGTCAGCATGTTTCTGTCCCTTGCTAAAAAAAGGGTTGTGACAGGAAGGGCATCCGACGTAAAAACCTCTGCCAAAATCGAATGTGCGAATCAGATGATTCGCTGTGGCGACTCCCGAGTGAAAGGGAAAAAGCCGAAAGGAAGACAGACAGACTCTCTGAATTTAAGAAATGCATCTGATTTTTGAAAATGCTTACATACCTAAATTAATACCAGTGGTGCTAACTTCAAACCTCTGAAAATATTATATATTTTATATATTTCAGAAATTCAGATCGTCAGATCGAGAATACTGCAAAACGTTGGTTTGTGATAGATCTTGCTTGTTAGATGTCCTTTTGTCCAAAGCATTGTCGACTTTCCTTATCAAGTTGAATACAAAATTGTTAAAATTGTCCTGTCCTACAATTGTCAAGAATCCTTCAAAAATTCCAGATCCAGCTTACCACTAAAATCTAATGAAGTGTTAATTGAGCTGTACTCCACCACTTCAAAATATAAATAAAACTCTATAACTTTTTACATATCGGCACGTCCGCCTCACAGCAAGATGTTCTCCCTGTGCTTACATGGGTTTCCTCCGGGTACTCCGGTTTCCTCCCACCATCCAAAAACATGCACAGTAGGCTAATTAGTTGTTCCAAATCACCCATAGGTATGAGCTTGAGTATGAATGAGTGTGTGAGTGTCAGCCATGCAATGGCCTGGCGAGCTGTCCAGGGTGTACCCCGCCCTCCCCCAGAGTCGGCTGAGATGGGCACCAGCCTCCCCATGACCCTAATTAGGATCAAGCAGTTCAGAAAATAAATTGAATGAATAATGCCAGATGTATAAACTACTATATATCCTTAATGAAGTAGTTTTGTAGATGAACATAAAGTTGTAAACAAATAGACATACAAACAAACCACTGCCAACTAAAACTGCTTTGGTGAAGGTAAATAAGGAGATCAGCTTCAGAACACCTTTAGAAAAACTTTGCATCTGCTTATGACATGAGGAAAGCTAATGAAGAAATGTGAAAGCGGTTATGTGTGCATATCATGGTGCTGTTGCACACTTATGTGGTACGTCAAAGAACAGCTGCTCTTTTAGAAGTCCCTGACCTTATCACATGCACTTGCTATTACATGAACCAAATTGTCTGTGTCTTCCAAACCATTGATTTTTTAAAGCTCATTTGAAAATGTCTCTTCAGGAAAATGAATATTTTCAGACTTGATCAATTTTGTATGAATGTATAGATATATTATGGATGCGTGCATTCAGAACAAATGTGATTACACCAAATCATTTTCTTCACCCAGTAGTGTAATGATATGGGGAAATAGCGTTTGCAGACGGCAGCAGTATGCAGCCCAAGAAACCCTTGTAGAGTCCAGATTAAGATGAACTGAGCAGTATCCGGTTCATAAAATCAGCATGTCTGAGACAGAACAATCACTACACTCTCTCTCTATTACTTTGGTTACTACAGTAACTGGTGTGTAGTCAAGAACTGCATCAATTCTCACTTTGGTATGTATCATAGTCTATTGTCATTACATTGGGTTCTCATGAATTACTCCGCAAAAGACAAAGAATGCACACTGAGAGTTTATATCTACATGAAAACAGAAACAGAAATTGTATTATTACTAAGTCTGGCTCTGAAAAATAACGAGAATGAAAAACATTTAAGCACAATCCCCTGCCTTCACCAAGGTTGTATTCTAAACTAGTGGTTCACCAAGAGGAATTTGTGAAGTGTACTCTCTCATTTTATATTTATTTTAGTGATTGATCCATTTGACTGGTAATTTTCTTTCCTCAAAAACATGTAGCCCAACTGGTCTCAGGTTTTGTGTCATGTTTTGGTTGAAACTACATAAAGAAAACAGTATGGCTCCAGTGTACTGTATTAATTATTGTAATCTCATTGTACACATTTAACATGTACATATTTATCACAATAATGGGATAATATCTGCTGGCTTGTGTGTTATCTTATAATACACAGTAGAGTTGGCCAAGCTAAAAGTAGATTTTACGAGATATTTGGATAATAATTAGTCTAAGAAGTTACCCATGGGCAACAGGAAACACAGGCCATTGCATGTTCCAATATTTCTGATCGCTCGAAGAATTTGTGGGTCGTTTTCTGATTTTTATAACACATTTAGCTGTAAATATCATGAAATGAAAGTTGGAATTCTCATCTGTCCTTTCATATTTTGATTTCAAAACCACATGTCTTCACTATCCAGGAAGAGCAAATGATAGACCTATCTATTCCTCTACTTCCAGAAGGGATTTATAATATAAATGACTAATGTGTTATCCCTCTCTGGCCTTTTCCTTCGAGTGGTTTGTACCACCTCCCAGTCCAGCTAACTGGGTTATCAAAGGCCGTGCATTTCTCTCACTGTCTATGGTGTGAGGCATGTAAAAGAACCATTGCTGACTTTCGACAAGAGTAGCTGCATAGCCGTCAGCGTGAGCGTGTTTCTGCCTTGCAAGGACCTGGCGAGCTGTCCGGTGTGTACTCTGCTTTCACCCAGAGTCAGCTGAGATGGGCCTACAACCCGAATTAGGATTAAGCTGTTCAGAAAATGAATTAATGAATGGGTTGTACCAATTAAAACACATCCACGGTCTCTAAATGATAAAACATCCATCCATGTGTCATCTATTCCAGTTAATCATCAGGTTACAGGGAGAAGCTGAACTCGATCCCTCCTGACTGATATTGGAGGTGGGGTATATCCTGAACAGGTCAACAGTCTATTACACAGCAAGCACAGAAACAAACAACCATTCACATTGTCACTTGTGGCCAATTTAGAGCAGCCAGTTGGCCTAATTTGTGTGTCTTTGGATTGTGAGACAAAACCAGAGCACTCACCAAAAACACCCACATAAGCATATCTCTCGTGGGCTGTGAGTGGATCGTGCTAACCACTAAGCTGCCATGATGCTAAAGAGTCAGAAACGTTTCATATAGTTACTGACATTTAGTTACATACATTTAGTTACTGACAATATACGTTGATCCCTGACTACTTTGCGCTTCAGTTTCTGCAGCTTAGCGCATCGCGCTTTTTCGAAAATATTCATCAAAAAAATAATGAAATTAAGGAACAATAGGGGTAAAAAGTTTAGGAAAATGCTGCAAAACAAGGCCGCCTGCTTCTTCTTCTTCTTTTCCTTTCGGCTGCTCCCTTCAGGGGTCACCACAGCGAATCATCTGTCTCCATTTCACCCGATCCTCTGCATCTTCTTCTCTTACACCAACTACCTTCATGTCTTCCTTCACCACATCCATAAATCTTCTCTTTGGTCTTCCTCTGGGCCTTTGGCCTGGCAGTTCCAACCTCAGCATCCTACTACCAATATATTCACTATCCGTCCGCTGTACATGTCCAAACCATCTCAATCTTTGTCTCCAAAACCTCTAACATGTGCTGTTCCTCTGATGAGGATGATGTGCTGTTCCTCAACATTTTCATCTCTGCTACCTCCAGCTCTGCCTCCTGTGTTTTCCTCAGCGCCACTGTTTCTAAACCATACAACATCGCTGGCCTCATCACCATTTTGTACACTTTCCCTTTCATTCTTGCTGATACCTTCCTATCACACATCACACCAGACACTTTTCTCCAACCATTCCAACCTGCCTGCACACGCTTCTTCACCTCTTTTCCACACTCTCCATTGCTCTGGACTGTTGAACCTAAATACTTAAAATCCTCCACCTTCTTTATCTCTGCCCTCTGTCACCTCGCCGTTCCTCTTGGGTCCTTGTCGTTCACACACATGTATTCTGTCTTACTGAAGCTAACCTTCATTCTTCTCCTTTCCAGGGCACAGAAAGTATTTACCACAACCATTTCCATTGTTTTTGAAAAATCTACCATCTGTCCTCCTGAATTCCTGTCTTGGATACCAAACCTGCCCATCACTTCCTTGTCCCCTCTGTTGCCTGCACCAACATATCCATTGAAGTCTGCATTCATGACCACTCTTTCACCTCTGGGGGTATTCTGCATCACTTCATCTAACTCACTCCAGAATCTTTCCTTCTCTTCTAGCTCACATCCTGCTTGTGGGGCATAAGCACTGACAACATTGAACATCACGCCTTCAATTTCTAACTTGAGACTCATCACTCTGTCTGACACTCTTTTCACTTCTGAAACATTCCTGACAAACCCCTCCTTCAAGAAGATTCTTATTCGTTTCTCTTCCCATCCACACCATGATAATACAGTTTAAACCCTGCTCCTAAGCTTCTAGCCTTGCTACCTTTTCACTTGGTCTCCTGAACACACAGTATGTCTATCTTCCTCCTCTGCATCATGTCAGGCAGCTCACTAGCTTTTCCTGTCATAGTTCCACCATTCAAAGTCCCTAAGTCCCTACTTTCAGTCCGAGACTCATGCCTTTCCTCTTCACTCTCCTCCTACGGATACGCCTCCCGCCTTTCCTTCTTCGACCAACAGTAGCCCAGTAACGGCACTGATGGCGGTTGTTGTTAATCCGGGCCTCGACCGATTGGGTATGGAATATTTATTTTTGCATTTTTATATTTATATTTATTTAGCATTTTTATATTTGTCATTGGTTTTACGCCGGATACCCTTCCTGTCACAACCCTCTGCATTTATCCGGGCTTGGGACTGGTGTGAGGAAGAACACTGGCTTGTGCTCCCCCTCACGGCTGCATTCCGCAAAACAAGGCCAATGATGCAAAAAAAAAAAAAAACTCCCTAAAACCAGCAAAAAATTACTTAGATTTTTATGTGAGGTGCGCATCTGTATGTGTGTATTTATCTTTTATTTACATCTTATGCATCATTTTTGAATGTTTAATTGTTATTAGAAGCATTTATAGCGTTGAATATGTATTAATATTATATACTCATGTACATGTACGTATATGTCAGTCAGGGGGGGTCGATACTACTTCATGAAAATCAGCGGTCGCGGGGGGGGGGGGGGGTCTCAGTCCCCATGAACCATGGAAAGTGAGTTATCCCTGTACTGTTAATCACCAGTAAAGTGATGTTTGTTAAAATGAACTTGACAATTAATTGACAATGTATTGCTTAGTTTAACTTGTGCATGTTAACAGTAGAGCTAAATTCATGTTTATGATTGTGTTTGGCTTCAGCTGTGAGACTCTGCATTGGAACATTTTGTGATTTCCCATGGCTCTATGCTGCACTGTTATCACCAAGTCCCCAAGAGACCAAACGGTCTTAAATGCCTTTATTGCAGGATGCAAAAGAGACAGAGAGGTAATCTTCATAAGTTAGCACAGTTCTGTGGCACAGGCAGGAGCACTGCAGACACTCTGATAATGAGATGAAAATAAAGCAGTCTTCTGTATAATGATCTGCATTACAGATGCAGCTGAGAGCTGTGGAAAGTGATGGTGCAGCTGGAATAGTGCAAGAGACTAAATTGCTCTTTCTGGGCACTGACCATCTTTGCCCTTGTTAAGTCCTAATCTTTACTATCATGAATGAAATTAAATAAATAAATAAATAAATATATTTAAAGCCATTTATATATATATTTAAATATATAAAGCCATATGTATATATGTATGTGTATATATATATATATATATATATATATATATATATATATATTTAAATATATAAAGCCATATGTATATATGTATGTGTATATATATATATATATATATATATATTAATTATATCCGGTGCAGTAATGGTTTAGAACAAAAGTACAGCTTGTGATATAAGTAAAATACTTTTCACTATAAGAGAGCATCCTAAACTTTATGACTTTATGTCGGATCTTTTTTCACAGACTATTGGCATCCCATATGTTTACCCTCAAAATATTACTAATCTGCCAAACCTGTTGCTTTTGCTGAAAGATTCATGCTTGCTTGTTTTGCTTATTTTAATGAAGAGCCGGAAAGTTTCATTACTGTTGTCTACACACCAGTCAGCCATAAATTTTATTATGTATTTTCACCACATGAATGGTCTGTGGTTAGACAGTCTGATAAATAGCAGGCTTCAATGCACTATGTATTCTGATGTTTTTCTATTGTAGCCAGTATTAACAGTTGCAGCAGTTTGTGCTATAGTATCTCATATGTGGGATCAGACCATACATACTAGACATTGCTCCACACATTCATAAGTCTTGGACATCCATGATCCTTTTGTCAGTTCAGCTGTTGTCTATTTTCTGGCCATGTTAGTACTTACCACTGCGGACCAGGAACTTCCTGCAAGATATGCCGTTTTGAACAAACCCAGTCATTTAGCCCTCACAATGTGGTCCTTGTTAGAGTCACTCAGATCCGTATGCTTTCTCATTCTCCTGCTTCCAACACCTCAAAAACTGACTGTTTACTTTCTACCTAATACATCTCACTCCTTGGCAAGTGCCACTGTCTTGAGATAATCAATGTTACCCACTTCACCTCTCAGTAGCCATAATGATTCATTGTTATCGCTGATCAGTGTACATGCATGTTATAATTCGTGTCTGTTATTGTGTGTAGATTTTGGACTTTCATACAAAGATTGTTTCAACTCTGTATATAATGAATAAAATAAATGCATATAACTGGAGCCTCCAATTTTAAGGTTTTTCAATGCAAGTAGACCTTGTCCATTATAATTGAAAGTACAGCTTGGTTATTTACTGTCGTTAAAATATTATATAGCGGGGCAGTGGTGGTCTAGTGGTATAAGGCGCCGGATCACTGATCCAAAGGTTGGGGGTTCGAGTCCCACTCTCCACAAGGTTGTCACTATCCCCCCAGTGCAGCTAACTGGGTTATCAAAGGCCGGCCATGTCTCTCACTGTCTATGGTGTGAGGCATGTAAAAGAACCATTGCTGACTTTCGACAAGAGTAGGCTGCAAAGCCGTCGGCGTGTTTCCGCCCTGCGATGGCCTGGCGAGCTGTCCAGGGTGTACTCTGCCCTCGCCCTGAGTTGGCTGGGATGGGCACCATCCGACCCTAATTAGGATGAAGCGGTTACAGAAAATGATGATGAAAATATTATATTGTAAGACCAAAGAAGAGATTTATGGATGTGGTGAAGAAAGACATGAAGGTCGTTGGCGAAAGAGAAGAAGATGCAGAGGACAGGGTGAGATGGAGGCAGATGATTTGCTGTGGCGACCCCTGAAGGGAACAGCCGAAAGGAAAAGAAGAAAGAAGACTGGAATATTTTCACATTATTGAAGGATTATTTAAAAAAACAAACATAAACAAAAAACTTAATTCTAAATTGTTTATTTGGATTTTTTTTACAGGAACAACTGCATCGCCCAGGCTGTCAGTGTGGTCTGCCTTTATAAATATGACAATATGATGTACTCAATCACCTGACCAGTTCCTAAATGATGAAAAAATTTGTTTGCATTTTCATCCTCGTTTAATCACAGCTTGCATGCCACATTCTTCTTTGCAAATTTTTTGCACTGACAAAACATCTCAAAAATGTACAAATAATATGAGCATACAGGTTGGTAGTAGATCCCGCCTCATGGCTGACTGGTAATGTCTCTGAATTTTATATCTTCTCTCTGCCTGCATGGGTTTCCTCCAGTTGATCTGGTTTCCCTCCAAAATCAAAAGATTTGCAAATCAGTAAAGTGGTATAATGATTGGTGTGAATGGATGTATGTTTGTGTATTGGCCATGCAGAGAGGCCTGACCGTCTGGAATACTGTATTTATGTAGTGCATATATAGTGCTTTTCTTATCCAATGTCAGCTAAGATTGCCTCTAGCTTCTCTTGCTGCTGTGATATTAAGTTGGGCCAGCGTTAAAAATATTTTTGTGGGAGGGAACACAGCCTGTTGGGCCAAAATTGTACATAAAACCCCCGCCTGAGCATTCACAGACGCAAAAAATAAAAATATATCGTCCGGTTGTGTTGATAAAACACGTGTGTCCCCTATCATACACTGTACTAAAAAGTGACCAGAGCGAATTCAGTATCAACCATGCCTTGTGATTGGTCAAGTTCAACAGTTCGGTGATTCTCATTGGCCTGTACTGTCTTAACAACAAAGACGGAAAGCATGATGGAAGGGGACAATGATGAGGCAAAAAACTGTTCTCCGTCATTATTAAAGGTCCCAACGTGAAAATAATCAATTAGTGCATTTCAAATTGAGCAATACATTTGCAGACATTTTCGAACAAAAACAAATTAATTATAAATGGCCAGCCACAGCATGGAGCATGACGAGGTATTTGACATTGACACTATGTTGACTGCAATATTAAAAGTTGATGTGTTGAAGAAACCTTGATACTCTGTTGACTACAATATTAAAAGAATAAACATTGATAGTCAGTATGTTTGTTTTCATTTGGATTGGATATTCATTTCATTCTACTGCGTTCACATCATCACATACATAATATAGCATGATGTATGAAAAAAAAAAATTAAAAATGCAGCCATGAGGCGGGGGGGCACTAACCAGTGTCTCTCCCCCTTATGCCGGTCCCAAGCCCGGATAAATGCAGAGGGTTGCGACAGGAAGGGCATCCAGCGTAAAACTTCTGCCACATTTAAAAATGCAAATGATCAATACAGAATTCATACCGGATCGGTCGAGGCCCGGGTTAACAACGACCGCCATCAGTGCTGTCAACCAACAGGGTGCTGATGGAAATTGGACTACTGTTGGTCGAAGACGTCGAAGAAGGAGAGGCGGGAGGCGTGTCCGTAGGCAGAGAGAGAAGAGGAAATGCCTGAGCCTAGGACTGAGAGTAGGGACTTTGAATGTTGGAACTATGCAAGGAAAAGATAGGGAGCTGGCTGACATGATGCAGAGGAGGAAGGTGGACATACTGTGTGTTCAGGAGACAAGGTGGAAAGGTAGCAAGGCTAGAAGCTTAGGAGCAGGGTTTAAACTGTTTTATAATGGTTTGGATGGGAAGAGAAATGGAGTAGGAGTCATCTTGAAGGAGGGGTTTGTCAGGAATGTTCTAGAAGTGAAAAGAGTGTCAGACAGAGTGATGAGTCTCAAGTTAGAAATTGAAGGCGTGATGTTCAATGTTGTTAGTGCTTATGCCCCACAGGCAGGATGTGAGCTAGAAGAGAAGGAGAGATTCTGGAGTGAGTTAGATGAAGTGATGCAGAGTACCCCCAGAGGTGAAAGAGTGGTCATTGGAGCAGACTTCAATGGACATGTTGGTGCAGGCAACAGAGGGGACGAGGAAGTGATGGGCAGGTTTGGTATCCAGGACAGGAACACAGAAGGACAGATGTTGATAGATTTTGCAAAAAGGATGGAAATGGCTGTGGTGAATACTTTCTTCAAGAAGAAACAGAAGCATCGGGTGACTTATGAAAGCGGAGGTAAGAGCACACAGGTAGACTACATCTTGTGTAGGCGATGTAATTTGAAGGAAGTCAGTGACTGCAAAGTAGTAGTGGGTGAGAGTGTTACCAAACAGCATAGGATGGTGGTGTGCAGGATGACACTGATGGTGAGAAAGGTGAAAAAGGCAAAGGCAGAGCAGAAGACAAAGTGGTGGAAGCTGAAAAAGGAAGAGTGTCGTGTTGTCTTCAAGGAGGAGTTGAAACAGGCTTTGGGTAGTCAGGAAGTGCTTCCAGAGGACTGGACAACCACAGCCAATGTGATCAGGAGACCGGTAGGAGAGTACTTGGTGTGTCCTCTGGAAGGAAAGTAGATAAGGAAACTTGGTGGTGGAATGAGGAAGTGCAGGAGTGTGTACAAAAGAAGAGGTTAGCCAAGAAGAAGTGGGACATTGAGAGGACCGAAGAGAGTAAACAGGAGTACAGGGAGACACAGCGTAAGGCGAAGGTAGCAGTGTCAAAGGCCAAACAGAGGGCGTATGATGACTTGTATGATAGGTTGAACAGTAAGGAGGGAGAAAATGATTTATACGGGTTAGCACAGCAGAGAAATAGAGATGGGAAAGACGTGCAGCAAGTTAGAGTGATAAAGGACAGAGAGGGAAATGTATTGACTGATGACAGAAGTGTGCTGGGAAGATGGAAAGAGTACTTTGAAGAGCTGATGAATGAGGAAAATGAGAGAGAAAAAAGAGTAGAAGAGGTGACCATTGAGGAGCAGGATGTAGCAAAGATCAGTAAGGGTGAAGTGAGAAGGGCATTGAAGAGGATGAAGAACGGAAAGGCAGTTGGCCCTGATGACATACCAGTTGAGGTATGGAAGTGTCTAGGGGAGGTAGCAGTAGATTTTCTGACAAGAATATTCAACAAGGTCTTAGAAAGTGAGCAGATGCCAGAGGAATGGAGGAGAAGTGTGCTTGTGCCCATTTTTAAGAACAAGGGTGATGTACAGAGTTGTGGCAACTACAGAGGGATAAAGTTGATGAGCCATACAATGAAGCTATGGGAAAGAATAGTGGAAGCAAGACTAAGGGCAGAGGTCATCATTTGTGAACAACAGTTTGGTTTCATGCCAAGAAAGTGCAGTGTTTGCTTCGAGGATGTTAATAGAGAAGTACAGAGAAGGTCAGAAGGAGCTGCATTGTGCCTTTGTGGATCTGGAGAAAGCATATGACAGGGTGCCGAGAGAAGAACTGTGGTATTGTATGAGGAAGTCTGGAGTGACAGAGAAGTATGTTAGAGTGGTGCAGGACATGTATGAGAGATGTAAGACAGTGGTGAGGTGTGCTGTCGGTGTGACAGAAGAGTTCAAGGTGGAGGTGGGACTGCATCAAGGGTCAGCTCTCAGCCCCTTCTTGTTTGCTATGGTGATGGACAGGCTAACAGACGAGGTTAGACAAGAATCTCCATGGACTATGATGTTTGCAGATGACATCGTGATCTGTAGTGAGAGCAGAGACCAAGTGGAGTAAAATCTAGAGAGGTGGAGGAATGCCCTGGAAAGGAGGGGATTGAAGGTTAGTCTTAGTAAGACAGAATACATGTGTGTGAACGACAAGGACCCAAGAGGAACTTTGAGGTTACAGGGGGCAGAGATAAAGAAGGTGGAGGATTTTAAGTACTTAGGCTCAACAATCCAGAGCAATGGAGAGTGTGGAAAAGAGGTGAAGAAGCGCGTGCAGGCAGGTTGGAATGGATGGAGAAAAGTGTCCGGTGTGATGTGTGATAAGAGAATATCGGCAAGAATGAAGGGAAAAGTGTACAAGACGGTGATTAGGCCAGCAATGTTGTATGGTTTAGAGACAGTGGCCCTGGGGAAAAGACAGGAGTCAGAGCTGGAGGTAGCAGAGATGAAAATGTTGAGGTTCTCTTTGGGAGTAACGAGGATGGATAGGATCAGAAACGAGTACATCAGAGGGACAGTACATGTTAGATGTTTTGGAGACAAAGTCAGAGAGGCTAGATTGAGATGGTTTGGACATGTACAGAGGAGGGATAGTGAGTATATTGGTCGTAGGATGCTGAGGTTGGAACTACCAGGCAAAAGGTCCAGAGGAAGACCAAAGAGAAGATTTATGGATGCGGTGAAGGCGGACATGAAGGTCGTTGGAGTAAGAGAAGAAGATGCAGAGTATAGGGAGAGATGGAGGCAGATCATTTGCTGTGGCGACCCCTGAAGGGAAAAGCCGAAAGGAAAAGAAGAAGAAGAAGTATGAAAAAAAAAAAAATTCCCCGCGAATCCCTGGTGGCCTGCACAGGCAAAAAAAAAAAAAAGTTCCTCCCTCCTGGGTGAATCTTTTTTTATCATGTTATTGCCAACAAATATTTTTTTAAGCCTGGCCTTGTATAGATAGTGGTTGAATGGTTGGGTGACATTTGTTTGGTCTATAAGCAATTTAGTAAAATTTAGACAAACAGCCGGTTTTAAAAATCCTTCTCTTATCTCAATCTCAAATGCACAAGAATTACTTCCTGACAAATTCTAATTAATTTTACTTAAAGCACTAGTAGAGAGCCACTGATGAGAGAACATTACCCTGCTGCTCATGATCCACGCGGGTAGAACAATTTATGCTGTAGATTTCTACATAAGAATAACAACAAAAAAATCATCACATTCTTAATTTATAATACAGTGATTATTTGACCCCTGTAATTTCTTTTTCTTATATTTAATTCTAAGATCATTGAATGCTTTTTTTTTTTTGTATTTTCAGCTACTGGCATTATCTTCCTGGAAGTACATTTTTTTGCTTTAGTAATGTATCCCTGATGTGTTCATTCACAGTGTCTTTGTATCGGGTTATGTAATAGCGGAGCTCCATGTAGCTTCTACTTATGCAAATATTATAAAACCATGAGCTCAATTTTGTTGTTGCGTCTTTGCTGACGTGCTCCACGAGTAACCCAGTAAATTAAGAAAAATGTATCAGGCACCATTGGCGCTGAGTGCACTTGTACTTCCTCGAAAATTTTCTTGTTTAGTAATGTTTTTTTCTCTCCTTGAGGGGAAACAAGTTTTTGAATACCATGAGATAGCTTGTTATATTATTGCTGTTTCTTGACTTTAAATTAATATTACTTTGTAAGTGTAAGTCTTAAATTCATTTTATACAGTATATTTGCAATGAACATTGCAAAAAAAAATGCATACCTTCACTTGAATAAGGTACACCAGCTTGTCTCAACTACTGTATATAGTTAGAAACAAATATAATAAATTTGCTGTGCATTTTTTCTTAAACAAAATTTCTGTCTCACATTTACTTTTGGAACATATGACTATGACATATTTGAAATCAGACTTTTAATCAACATTTATTCATACTTTGTACATTTATTCAACCCTTTTTTTTTTTTACAGATCCTTGCAATGGGTGCCAATAATTGTGCTGTATTTTAAAAAAGTGTTTTTTCTTTATTTTATCCTTTTCTGGTTAAATTGAGTAATGCTGCATACCTAAAGATTAGGTGAATTTACTGAAACGTTTACAACACAGTAAGATTTCCAAGTTGAATGAACTCATTTAGAGTGTGAGTTCAATGGACTCAGAAAGCTCTGAAAGAGTTCATTCGACTGTTTTACTGTGATCCTATAAATAACCAAACCCTTTATCCAGTATTATTATGGTTTATCTGTATCTTAATTCATCCGATTCTCATTTCAGTATGCCTTTGCCGAAATCTATATAAACTAATAAAGAATACCATTCAGCTTTACAAAATTGCATTTATTTGCTTCAGTAGAGGCAGCTACATAAAACCTACTCAGCTTCTGCTGCAGGCTAATAGAAGCAGTGGTGGCTAATACATCTACATTTTTTTGTCTTCTTCCCCCTCGGATAATCTCGTGATTACATTAATGCTACATGTTGAGTGGAGAAATTGTATCAGGCACCACTCTACACATTTCAGCCTTCTGCATGTGTACTAAACTCATAATGAAGCTCGCAGTTCAATTGCACAAACTTTCACGATTGTCTTTAAATCTTATTACTCTTCTCTAGAGGGTGTCTTGTCTCACAGGATAGAGATCATTTAGAAGGGGAAGAAGAGAATTGTAATGTGAGGAACCAGGACTTTGCTGTAATCACACCTGATTAGAAGTGCTTTTTATTCAAAGCCAGTAGCCTCAAGGCAGTGTTTTGAACATACAAAAAGGCAATAGTTCAATATTCAACAGAAAGTATGAGAATAAAAAATTCATACTTTGGTGTACAATCATACCAGTTATATAGTGCTTTATGGTGGCCTGAATGTGCTGTTAAAAAAAAAAAAAACAATAGTCTAATGTAATGCAGAGAGATGTTACAAATTTGAAGTTGATTATTTACCAATAGTACTACGTTCCTTAGGCAGCAAGATCGTGCAGTGGTGAGCATATCTGTCTCACAACAAGTGGGCCTGTGTTCGATTGCATGTTCTCCTTATGCTTGCATGAGTTTCCTCCGGGTACTCCGGTTTCCTCCCATAGTCCAAAAACATGCACAGTCGGCTAATTTGGATTCCATATCGACCATTTTGTGTGTGTGTGTGTGTGTGTGTGTGTGTGTGTGTGTGTGTGTGTGTGTGTGTGGGTATGTTGGCCCTGCAATGGCCTGAAAAGATATCCAGGGTGTACCCTGTCCTCACCCAGAGTCAGCTGAGATGGGCACTTCGTCAAGATGTCAAAATTTATGTACAGTTTTTATAATCCATTACACTGTGGTGTCTGCCATACACATCCCTATAACAATAGTAGTTAAATTACAATACGCATAAAATACTTTATAGACAGGTTTTGGTGGGATAAAAATGGTAATGTTATATATGATTAAATACTACTTCCTGTCCAGTTAGAGTTCAGCAGAACTTTGGGAAAAATCAGCAAAGTTTATAAAATAGAACTTTTAATATTGCATTTTTTTGTAACTCAGACTTATTTGAATAATTATATATATATATATATAATATATATAATATGAATAATGTGGAAGCATGTTGATGTTACCTACTGTAGAGGTATATGAAATGCTTCATCAATTATTATTTTGTCGTTGCAGTTTATGCTGTCTGCATATTGTGGTGTTTAATATGAAGTAGCATTCAGTTTTAAGCTTCTTTTCAATTCCAAACAAACTCCTGCTGATTCCATCTTCTGAAAATTATAGTTACACCAGCGTGCTGCTGCTTTATGGAATGGATTATCACATGGCCTCCTGCTAAACCATAGCCTTATTGATTATGGATGTGGGAGTGCTGTATGTTTTAATATATTGCAGCTCAGCAGAGGACTTAACAAAATTGTGAGCAGTCTGCAATTTTACTTGAAAAAATATGTAGGAAATTGGCTTGAAGCTTTGTCTTATTAAAACAAATTTACTAGCGCTGAGGTAAAGAAACAAGGAGGCGAATTGGAGAGAGAACATAAGGCTCTCCACTCATTTTCTTCATTATTTTTTCCTGTTTGACAAATGTCTATTGTATCAGTTACAGTCAAACATCATCATGATGTATCCTTATTTAAAGGAATTTGGTCCTTCTCATGTTAATGTCTGTCTCATGTTAACTGCTAAATGTATCTTCAGTGTAGGTATAAAATTAGACTAAATATTCTAATCAGTAAAGCCATCCTTACTTATATGCGAATACTGTATACAGATACAAGATTTTTCAATGAGCAGGAGTCCAGTGGTCGATATTCAGGTGTGCTGTGGTTTCTGGAGTGTTCTGTTGAATGGAAGGAGACTACATTGCTTATAGCTGTGCTGAGTTGAGGAGACACACACAGCAATCCTCAGCTGCACCATCTGCTCATTCCTAATGAATACCCGCTACAGATTAGACAGAAAGAGAGAGATTTAGAGATTGGTACAGAGGCAAAAAAGATGCAGTAGAATGGGGAGGAATGTAGAAAAATAATATTGGAAATTGCATATAAAGTGGACTAAAATCTAGAGGAGAGGACACAAGAGGACACATGACGAGAAGGAGCTAGGGATATGCCAGCAGCAAATGTGATGCTCTCAGATACTCATTACATGTGCACACTCTGCCAGTTTCATGCTAGATCATTTGTACATATTCTGTATTTGTGTTTGCATCAACTTATATGTCAGCTTCTTCATTTCAATGCCAGTTAGTATAAATGTGCTGAATGCCAGTGGGCTTATTTATTTCTCATTATGTATACATTCTAAGAAACAGCATTAATGCTTTTCACATAAAGCTGTAACTAGCTATCAGAATAATAACGATCAGGCATTTAGGTGTTTCTATGTATGTCTGTGTGTATGTACGGTAGGCCCCCGTTTTTCGCGGGGGTTTGGTTCCAGCTCTTTTCGCAGATGAAGAAATTCCGCGAGTTATTTACCCAGAAGTAAAACCCTATGTATCACATTACATGCACTAAAATATGCTTCTTAAACACATTCTATAGACAGTCTTACTCATTAATACAGTAATAATGTAGTAAAATGTAGTAGTGATTAAGTAAAAACTTTTTAATTTTGTACTGTGATAATATTTATTGATAATAAAATATATAAATAGTATACACTGTGTATATACAGGGATCCCTCACTTTCCGCTGTTAATTGGGATCGAGACCCCTCCACAACCACTGAGTTCTGGGAAGTAGGATCAACCATGACTGGCATATACGTACATGTCTTTGTGTATATAATATCAATAAATACATATTCAACACTATATATGCTTATAATAACAATTAAACATTCAAAAATAATGCATAAGATGTAAATAAAATATAAATACACACACACACTCAGATGCACACCTCACATAAAAATGTAAGTAGTTTTGTTGGGTTGGGTTTTTTGCTTTTGTTTTTTTCCATAATTGGCCTTGTTTTGCTGCATTTTCCTTATTGTCCCCCCCCCCTATTCTTCCTTAATTTCCTTATTTTTGAATTCGATGAATATTAAAAAAACAGTGCACTGAAGCCGCAGGAAGTGAAACACGAAGTAATGAGGGAGGATCACTGTATGTATATATCCCTCGCTACTTTGTGCTTCAGTTTCTGCGGCTTCAGTGCATCGTGGGTTTTTCAAAAATATTCATCGAAAAATAAAAAAACAAGGAAAAATAGGGGAAAATTTAAGGAAAATGCCACAAAACAAGGCCAATTATGGAAGAAAAAAACCAAACAAAAGCGCAAAAAACAACCCAACAAAACATTTTTATGTGAGGTGTGTGTGTGTGTGTGTGTGTGTGTGTGTGTTTATATTTTATTTACATCTTACGCATTATTTTTGAGTGTTTAATTGTTATTATAAGCATTTATAGTGTTGAATATGTATTTATTGATATTATATACACATAAACATGTACTTCATGGAATCCGATGGTTGTGGCGGGTCTCAGTCCCAATTAACCACGGAAAGATCCCTGTATACAGTATTTATTCACTGCATAATGGCGCCCTACTGCAGCACAAATTTTTTCTTCCTGTCTCATATCAAGCAGTTCTACTTTTTCATGCAGCGTCATTACCTTTTTCTGGCACTTAGGCTCCTTACCAGAAGCCTGAGAAGATGCACAGCGTTTGGGTAGCCTCATAGAGCTTAACTGGTAATTAAAAGCATACCAAAAAAATGCACATTGACAATTTGTGTGTAAATGAGAAAAAAGAGGCGTATACATCATCTCAACCAATCAGCAGAAGGGAGAAACAAAATCTTTCAGCCATTGGCTTAATTTGAATCTCATGCCAGTTACTTCTGGGTTTTTCGGCAATTCGCACGTATGCGGGGGTGCGAGTTCAAAACCGCGAATGGTCAAGGGCCTACTGTATGTACGTATGTCTGTTGGGGGGGGGGGGGTCAGATCCAGGAAAACCTTCTCTGCTGGCCTAAGCAAAATCACAAGCACTGGCCTACATGTCCAACTTAAATTTTTGTTCCATTAAATTGTACTCATTTATTTCCAACCATTTATTTGCTTCAAGCATGTCTCTTGGCTGCACACATTCCAGTATATGGATGTGGATTTTAGGTTTTATCCAGTCAGATTTCAGCTTCTATGTGCTGCTATGTCAATCTAATCTTCCACAGGTCTTCAGAATCAGCAGTGCAGGCCGATGTCACTTAAACTATATTAGTAATGGTGCTGTCTCTTTAACCAATCTGATTTCATCTTCACCTGACTGGGAAGACTAGCTGACTGACAATGTCAGCATTTTCCCATCCTCTGATTGGTCGGTCAGAGTAAACTTAGCTGAATAATTTGTCGAAACCTGCACATGATACATTTGAACATTAGAATGTTTATGCTAACGGAGGAGGAGAATTTGACTTGGTGTGAAACACTCTTAAAAATCAATTTTCAAGACGGACTTATTCAGAAAACCTAGACATCGTAAGGAGAAGTCAAGAAAGTGGCGGTGAGGATTACCCGTTTTTACTTTTGGTCCAATGCCAATTTGGTCAGAATTACAACCAGAAATAAAAGACATGATAGTGGTGGTATTAGCAGGTGGATATATATGAATGTGTATGTGTGTATACAGATGCTCCCCCACTTACGAACATTCGTTTTACAAATATCAGGCGGTACGAACATTCGGTCTGAGGTCGAGCGTGAAAGTGAAAGTGAAATGAAATTGAAGAACAAGTAGTAATAGGAATGGAATAAAATCTATAGAGAGATATATCATAAGTATCAGTATGAAATGTGATTAGACATTATCCTGAGGTACACTTAATACTACGCTCCGGCAGAGGGGCGTGGCTGACGTGCTTTACACCAGTCAGGGAAAATAAGCAGAACCGAAATATTTCTGAACTCCTGCCGAAAGTTTCAAAGAAGAAACAAATAGACTCCAGTAATACAATGAACTGGATGAGTGTGTGAAACTCTCTGTAAATCTGATCAGATCCGCTGTGCTGTGCTTGAGAGGAACCAGTAGTTTAAACACGTAGGAGTTTAAACAATGATATTGATAATGCAATGATGGAGAGAGACAGAGAGAGAGATATCCCCCAGTAGTATGAACTTTCCACCTGTGAGCTGGTAATGTGTGCGCGCTGCTGCCGCGCACCTCGAGATCCTAACTTCATTATCTGGGACCGGGGACCGAGACCGGTGGGGCAAATGGTGAGCCTCGGCGATGCTGAGTGGTTTTGATGTACAGGATGATGTTTACTGCAGTATCGTGGGAAGAATGGTGTCACTAACAATGATTTGTGATGGTCATGATATAACACCAGTTTAAAGCTTCAGGCACACGGGCAGCAGGTTGAGTCGAGTCGGGTCAACGTGGGGCTGAGTGAAACACAAACCATGAATCATTGGGAAATGATACACAAATAATCCACCAATCAAACAGAATTATCGAGGAAACATTACACACACTTCGGGTAAATAAATAAATAAATAAATCAGATTATCTTCATGTCGAAGTTTGATTATAGTTCTCCAGTGCTCCTTCCAAGGGCAACCGGAAGCTGATCAGTTCAATTGTCCATTGCAGCGTTATTATTCGTTATTAACCATGAGCCCCAAGAAAGTGATTCCTGGTGAGACTGAAAAGAAGAAGCGGGGCTCCGTTATCAATAAAAGTAAAAAAGGAAATGATAAAAAAAAATGAAAGTGTGATTCGGTTGAGTGAAATCGCAAAGGAGTATGGCCGAAACCCCTCTACAATCGGGACGATATTGAAGCAGAAGGAGGCCTTAAAAGCAGAGATACACTGACGGAAGCGATTATTTCAGAAAAAGCTACAGCCATATTTAAAGACCTCATGAAGGAGGGTGAGGGTTCTTTGGATAAGCAACCCCTGGACTTTAAAGTGTCGCATGGGTGGTTCAAGAGATTTTTAAAAAAGGTAAATAATTTTCTTTTACTTTTAACAACTATTTCATACATATTTCATACAAAATTGGTGTACTTTTATAAATTTTAAAGGGTTGATGGGGTAGTATTGGGAGTCTTGGAACGAATCACGCATTTTACATGTAAAATGCGGTTCAACTTACGAAAAATTCAGGTTACGAAAAAGGCACTGGAATGGATTAATTTTGTAAGGTGAGCTACCACTGTGTGTGTATGTGTGTGTGTGTGTGTGTGTGTATACTAGTATATACTGTGTGTGTATATATATATATATATATATATATATATATATATATATATATATATATATATATATACTGTATATACATACATTCACATACAAGTGCATAACTCTTGTATAGCTACTTTTCAGTTCTTCTAAGACTGATTAGTCAGTGGGGTTGATTTTCGAAAATTAACTCAGAGTAGCTGAGATCAACACTTGACCTTTGCCTGCTAATCAGTCATTAGGTTTGGAAAAGAAAATACCAAATACCCAATTGCAAGTGTCTTAAATTATGCTTAGGCAGTAGGGTTAGCTTGTTCGCCTCATAGCAAGAAGATCCCAGGTTTGAGTTCTGGGCTCGTGGCGTATTTTTTTTTGTTTTGTTTTGTTTTTTGTGGAGTTCGTATGTTCTACCCATGCTTCTGAGGATTTCCTCAGGGTAGTCGAGTTTTCTCACACAGTTCAAAAAAATGCACAGTAGATTGATTTGCGGTTCCAAATCACCTCTCAGTGTGATCAGCATAAATGGTTGTACATGTGTCGACACTGAAAATGGCCTGGTGGGCACCAGACTCCCCTAACCCTAATTAGTATTAAGTGACTTAGAATGAATAAATGAAATAGAGCAGCCAAAAAGGTATCAAAATAAAATACTATTTTATTTTTATTATTATTCATTCATTCATTCATTCATTCATTTTCTGAATCGCTCAATTCTTAGGGTCACTAGAAGGGGGCGCCCATCTCAGCCGATTCTAGGTGAGGGAAGAGTACACCCTGGACAGCTCCGAAAGCCACTGCAGGGCTGAAACATGCTGACAGCTATGCAGCTACTCTTGTTGAAAGTCAGCAATGTTTGTTTTTTTTTAAAGCCTCTCACCATAGACAGTGAGAGACATGGCCGGCCATTGATAACCCAGTTAGCTGCACTGGGGGGACAGTGACAACCCGTTGAGAGTGAGGCTTGAACCCTCAACCTTGGGATCAGTGATCCAACACCTTACCACTAGGCCACCACTGCCTTTTATTTATTTATTTATTTATTTATTTATTTATTTATTTATTTTAACATGCTAAAATACTTGTTTGAGATCATTTCACATACTTTCTATTTATCAGCATGTTTGCTCTATCCCTTCACCACAACATCAATTTAGCTGATGGAGAGTCACAGTTTTTCTGTAATGAACGAGGCACGCCATAAATCTGACATATGCAACCAGCCACCGATCAAATATTCCAATCTGTCTGTTCCATCTCAACATATCCCTGTGACTACTTGGATCATGGTTGCTTTTAAAGTTACCAGAAATTTAACATTTAACTAACGGTTTATTATTAAGTAAACTATGATGTGGTAGTTATTTGGTGTGTGATGAATATGTGCTGATTTTATGATGATTAAAAAGCGGGCGACTAAACACCTATATACGCCAACTACTGCACACTTATTTATAGTTTGAGAGCAGATATTTAGCACTTTGTCAACAAATATAAAATGATTAGAATGTTTTGATGTTAAACATAATAGGAAGCATTTATCAGAATGACTTTGCAGCACAGCATCTACATGACAGTAAGACACAAAGCATGTACAGCGATTAAATTAAAGTCGGTCGTGGCATTGTAAAGGATGTCGTACAACTCTTTATTTTGTTTTATATTGTTTTGTGTTTTGTATTTTTTTTTTCACCCAGTATGCAACCAACAGATATTTAACAGCACATTAACAGCAACAAAGTAGGAAATTAGCATTAACTGTGAGTGCTAACACTCAGGTCAAATAGTGAATAGAAATAAATTCTAAAAATGCGTCATACTTGCATCATTTTGGATCATGCCATCCTTTTCCTGACATAAGACAAGTTTCATCTAAATAATTTTACAGTATGTTTTATTTCAAAATTATTAATCAATAAAGTATTTTGATTCACAATACTAATCCATTCTCCTGAAACACAAATAACAATTCTATTTTGGAAAACTCTAATTCAGGACCCTCACGTTGTATCAGGGTACATTGAAAATGTTTGTATAACATTAGACGTGACATGCTTTTTGTTTGTTTGTTTTCACCTGTGATGGCCTGATGAGCTGTCCAGGATGTACTCTGCCTTCGGCCAGAGTTAGGTGAGATTGGAACCAGTCTTCCCACGACACTAACGGTGTCTAGCGGTCGAGAAAACGAATGAATGAAATGAAATTGAAATGAATATTTTGTTCTCATGTGGCACATTACTGCAAGTGCATCTGAATAATCCACTATTTAGACAATGTTTTTATTTTGAAGGCAAGCAGTTTCTGACTGAAATGCTTATATTATTATTATTATTATTATTATTATTATTATTATTATACACGACTCTACAGTCTTTACAGCTGAATTGATAATAAATGTTTGTAATTTGTTTTGAATGATTAGATTATTTTATCGTACTTTTTCAAATGGCAAGGAACAAGACGAGCTACATGTGTATTTTGGTATAGTATGTACAGGTATACTTTTTGAACATTAACATTATTATGTGTGTTAATTTTTTTTCTAAAATGAAATTAATGTAATACTTTTTTTCATATAGATCCAAAGGTGTGAATAATATATTTTTAAATCCTCTGCTGTACTAAGAATGTTTCATACTAAAGCAATAAATGCATATATTTTTACTGAAAAGACACTATAGCACTAAAGGCTCATTTATAAAGCAATAAAGGTAGGAGTAATCTGTGTAATTAAGATAATTAGTGTCTTTTGTGTTCTGTTGCTAAGGAACCAGTTGGTTAAAGTAAATGATGGGTCCAGGGCACATGCATTTTCTATTTTCATCATTCATTGGGTTCACTTGGGGAAAAAAAAAATGAAAACGGGTCATAAATATATTTTTTTTAAACCAAGGGCACCCAGTATGGACTGTTATCACTTCATTATCAGCACCGCTTAGCACTTAAGGCTGCGCTGCTTCTTGTGTTAGTTCAACAGAAGTCAAATCTAGTTTTGAATGTAATAATGTGCTTCCCTTAAAACAATCAGGATTACCTCAAGCTCACCTGCAACTCTGACAGATTAACGATATAGATAATGAATGGATGTACACACCGATTTAATTAGGTGCTTTGACCACTGTGCTGAAACACTGACATAACACTTTGCCAACAGAATAAAATTAATTACAAATTATTTTGCTCTGTAAAGCTGCGTAAGCATTTAAACAGTAGCTAGAAATGGATTATTGCTCTGATTCTGCTATACATTCATCAGTTCATGTACACTGCTGAAGCTCTCAAAAAGCCATAAATTGTAAATGTTAAATGCCAAGTACAGTATTGCATTGTTAAAATGTTAGCATTCATATTTAAATAAACATGCATTTTATAAGATTGCAAAATAAAATCCAGGGGAGAAATAATGTGGACTTTAGTACAGCAATGAGATTGTAGCAGCAAATCTAAATTGGTGGTTTTGGACTCTAGAGATCTCCTACAGGGAAAATAGCTCTTAATCTGTGAACGCAACTATTCCTGCCTCAGAGCTGATCTTTATTAACAGCAGAGCTGCTTATCTGGATTAGGATTGGGTGTTATATTGTGTTGTATACAAATGCAAGAAAAAAGCAGGCACACATCTGCAATCTTAACATTGTCTGAATGCAGCATTCCTGAATTAGATCTCTCTCTCGCTCTCTCTCTCTCTCTCTCGCTCTCTCTCTCGCAATCTAATCTACGTTATACATTCATGTTTGCTTGGCATTTTGATTCTAATTTTCACACATCTCCAGGCACATGAGGATTTGCAGATGGTGAAGCTAAAGTTGATTATATTCATATGTACACTGTTTCAGCAGTGTGTATATTAAAGTGAATATTACTTGCTTGTTTTTTATCACATTGCTAAAATTGCATCAGGAGTTATTACCATAAGGCCACAGCAGGTCACAGAAGAAGGCAGGGCTGAGAAGAAACACTTGATGGCTCAAAGCTATTTAAGCGTGTTGTAAATCTGCCTGCTTCATCTTGTAAATCCAGGAAATTCAATAAACAGGCATTTCATAAACAGCTTTATACCTCTGCCACTACTTTTGTGTTAAGTGCATATTCTGCTCTCTTATCTAGCCCACTCTAATTGTGTCACTGATTAATATCCAAAACATTTTAGAGGTTAGATGCAGCTGGTCAATGTTGTGTCTCTAGTTGACATTGCCGTCTCAGTGTAGAAAGACTGGATCAGACTCCGGCTCCATTTAAAAACACTCTGTCTGGCAGTTGTATCTCGTGCAAATTATATATCAAAGCAAAATAGATGGGTTCATTTGTAATGACAACTCACATCATTCTCTGTTGTCTTTCTCTGTGTGTCAAGGCCTATCGTTGTGTCCATTGCAGGCTTTTTAAGGGGGCCACTTCATAATTATTCTTAACATGCTGATTGGTGGTGCTAGATCAACAAATGTCCACCATTCTACACTCTTCTAAAAGATTTTTCTGCTTTGCTTAGTTTGAGAAAGTATCACATTTTTTTTTTTTTTTAGAAGACTGGATTTCCCATATTACATATTTTTGAAGGACATTTCTTAGAGCTCTAGGGAATATGTTGTGTGGATGGAATCACTTTGTATGAAATTATTTCATTCCCCCATTACTGTAATTGGAGTGAGGGTTCTATTTAGGTATTACGTGCTCTTGGAGCGCAACTGTTTTTATGCAGTGATCTTTAGAATATACTAGTATGTAGTGAAAATGATGATTAAAAAATATGTTTTTCTTCTTCTTCCCCTTTTCCTTTCGGCTGTTCCCTTCAAGGGTCACCACAGCAAATCATCTGCCTCTATCTCACCCTCTGCATCTTCTTCTTACACAAACTACCTTCATGTCCTCCTTCACCATATCTATAAATCTCCTCTTTGGTCTTCCTCCAGGCCAGTGGTTCCCAACCTTTTTTTACTCCTGCACCCCTAAAAAGATTTTGCTCTGACCTCGCACCCCTACATTTTATATTTTGTTCAAGGCTAAAGGATGTGGAATCTCACTAAATTTTATCAAAAGAAGATATTTAGGACAAAAGTTACAGCCCTGCTTCTCGCACCCCTGGTCGGGAACCCCTACTCTAGGCCCTCTGCCTGGTATTTCCAACCTCAGCATCCTACTACCAATATATTCACTATCCTTCCTCTGTACATGTCCAGACCATCTCAATGCAGCCTCTCTAACTGTCTCCAAAACATCTTACATGTGCTGTCCTCGGATGTACTCATTCCTGATCCTGTCCATCTTCGTTACTCTTAAAGATAACCTCAACATTTTCATCTCTGCTACCTCCAGCTCCTCCTGTCTTTTCCGCTGGGCCGCTGTTTCTAAACCATACAACATCACTGGCCTCATCATTGTCTTGTACATGTTTTATTTCATTCTTTCATACCTTCTTATCACACATCACACTGGACACTTTTCTTCAACCATTCCAACCTGCCTACACACGCTTCTTCACCTCTTTTGCACACTCTCCATTGCTCTGCACTGTTGAGCCTAAGTATTTAAAATTCTCCACATTCTTTATCTCTGCTCCCTTTAACCTCACCGTTCCTCTTGGGTCCTTGTCGTTCACACATATGTATTCTGTATTACTGAGGATAACCTTCATTCCTCTCCTTTCCAGGGCATACCCCCACCTCTCTAGATTTTACTCCACTTGTTCTCTGCTCTCACTACAGATCACAATGTCATCTGCAAACATCATAGTCCATGAAGATTATTGTCTAACCTCGTCTGTCAGCTTGTCCGTCACCATAGCAAACAAGAAGGAGCTCAGAGCTGATCCTTGATGCAGTCCCACCTCCACCTTGACCTCTTCTGTCACACCAACAACACGCCTCACCTCTGTCTTACATCTCTCATATATGTCCTGCACCACGCTAACATACTTCTCTGCCACTCCAGACTTCCTCATGCAATACCACAGTTCTTCTCTTGGCACCCTGTCATATGCTTTCTCCAGATCCACAAAGGCACAATGCAGTTCCTTCTGACCTTCTCTGTACTTCTCTATTAACATCCTTAAAGCAAACACTGCATCTGTAGTGCTCTTTCTTGGCATGAAACCAAACTGTTGTTCACAAATGGCGACCTCTGCCCTGAGTCTAGCTTCCACTATTCTTTCCCATAACTTCATCGTATGGCTCATCAACTTTATCCCTCTGTAGTTGCCACAACTCTGCACGTCTCCCTTGTTCTTAAAAATGGGCACCAGCACACTTCTCCTCCATTCCGCCAGCATCTGCTCACTCTCTAAGACCTTGTTGAATGTTATTGTCAGAAAATCTACTGCTACCTCTCCTAGACACTTCCATACCTACACAGGTATATCATCAGGACCAACTGTCTTTTCTCTCTCATTTTCCTCATTCATCAGCTCTTCAAAGTACTCTGCATCTTCCCAGCACACTTCTGTCGTCAGTCAATACATTTCCCTCTCTGTGCTTAATCACCCTAACTTGCTGCACATCCTTCCCATCTCAACTTCTCTGCTGTGCCAACATGTATAAATCATTTTCTCCCTCCTTACCATCCAACCTATCATACAAGTCATCATACGCCCTCTGTTTGGTCTTTGACACCGCTACCTTCGCCTTATGCTGCATCTCCCTGTACTCCTGTTTACTCTCTTCAGTCCTTTTAATGTCCCACTTCTTCTAAGTTAACATCTTCCTTTGTACACACTCCTGCACTTCCTCATTCCACCACCAAGTCTCCTTATCCACTTTCCTTCCAGAGGACACTCCAAGTACTCTCCTACTTGTCTCAATGATCACATTAGCTGTAGTTGTGCAGTCATCTGGATGCACTTCCTGACTACCCAAAGCCTCTTTCAACTCCTCCTTGAAGATAACACTGCACTCTTCCTTTTCAGCTTCCACCACTTTGTCTTCTGCTCTGCCTTTGCCTTTTTCACCTTTCACACCATCAGCGTCATCCTGCACACCACCATCCTATGCTATTTGGCAACACTCTCACCCACTACTACTTTGCAGTCACTGACTTCCTTCAAATTACATCGTCTACACAAGATGTAGTCTACCAGTGTACTCTTACCTCCGCTTTTATAAGTCACCCTATGTTCCTGTCTGTTCTGGAAGAAAGTATTCACCACAGCCATTCCCATCCTTTTTGCAAAATCTATCAACATCTGTCCTTCTGTGTTCCTGTCCTGGATACCAAACCTTCACATCACTTCCTCGTCCCCTCTGTTGCCTGCACCACCATGTCCATTGAAGTCTGCCCCAATGACCACTCTTTCACCTCTGGTGGTACTCTGCATCACTTCATCTAACTCACTCCAGAATCTCTCCTTCTCTTCTAGCTCACATCCTGCCTGTGGGGCATAAGCACTAACAACATTGACCATCACGCCTTCAATTTCTAACTTGAGACTCATCACTCTATCTGACACTCTTTTCACTTCTCGAACATTCCTGACAAACCCCTCCTTCAAGATGACTCCTACTCCATTTCTCTTCCCATCCACACCATGATAAAACAGCTTAAACCCTGCTCCTATGCTTCTAGCCTTGCTACCTTCTCCTGAACACACAGTATGTCCACCTTCCTCCTCTGCATCATGTCAGCCAACTCTTTAGCTTTTCCTGTCATAGTTCCAACATTCAAAGTCCCTACTCTCAGTCCTAGACTCGTGTCTTTCCTCTTCTCTCTCCTCCTACGGACACATCTCTCGCCTCTCCTTCAACCAACAGCTGTCCAGTGTCCACTAGCACCGTTGGTTAACAGCACTGATGGCGGTCGTTGTTAACCCGGGCCTCAACAGATCTGGATTGGAGGTCATATTGATGATTTGCATAGCTGATTTGGCACAGGTTTTACGTTGGATGCCCTTCCTGACAAAACCCCCTGCATTTATCCAG
Source organism: Plotosus lineatus (assembly GCA_024760905.1). NCBI lineage: Eukaryota > Metazoa > Chordata > Actinopteri > Siluriformes > Plotosidae > Plotosus > Plotosus lineatus. Next base: position 50,204,413 of record CM045729.1, on the reverse strand, counting down.
GCTTGTGACCGGCATTAGAAAGAACACTGGCTTGTGCCTCCCCCTCACGGCTGCATTGATGATTAAAAAATATATATATTTATTTATATTCCTCACCGCATAATGAATGATGAATCCTGTAATTGTCATCTTAGAATATGTCCGTGGCATCAAATAAGATAAAATCTATTGATGTGAAAACCTGGTCATTTGACACATTCTCCTATTTCATTTCATTTCATTTCCAATGTTGCTGACCAAATAAAGCAACTCTAGATTATAATAGTGCATCCAGCTTTTTCAGTGACCACTATGCCTTATGCATGGTTACATAAAATGATGCAGTAAACATTGGCATAAGTTCTGCTGTTCATGTTTTATGATTAAGCTTCACCTACTGTTTAAGTGATCTCTGATGATGATCAGGACAATTCCCCACTATCTTAATGGCAAAGTAGACTGATCTCAATTGCAATGGTTTCTACAGTACTAGTATGTCTGTCTTCCTTTCGGCTTTTTCCCTTTTACTCGGGAGTCGCAACAGCGAATCATCTGATTCGCACGTTTTGATTTGGCAGAGGTTTTTACGTCGGATGCCCTTCCTGACACAACCCTTTAGCAAGGGTTCTAGAGTACTAGTATATATGGAATAAAATGATGGATTTGAGATTTATCTGCTTTCCCTTATGCCAACTACCTACTTACATTTGAGTACAAAACTTTGCTATATATCATTATGTATTAACATCACCAGATTTTGTTGTTGTTTTCTTCACTTGATGTGGGTCAATATTTTGACCCGTCTAAAACACAGTAGCATTTTCTCACAGATACAGGGTACAAGGGAAGTTAATTAAAGATTGGCCGTGGCCTGAGAGAAAAAACCCTGGCACAATAATTAGTCTTTCTTTACATATCTTCCACCATCGCTTTTTGCAGCTCTGAAGATGTTTCCTGTAGAAGTCTGCAGGTTGCGTCAGAGGCCACGACTTGACATTGGATATCAGCGTTTCATTATCTGGGAAGGACTTGCCCTTCAGAACTAACTTTATAGTCCTGAGAAGGTGGTTGCAATATTAGGAGAGTAAGGTTGGTGAGGAAGGATTTCATAGCCACAGGACTAAGCTAGACTAAGGGCAGAGGTTAGCATTTGTGAACAACAGTTTGGTTTCATGCCAAGAAAGAGCACCACAGATGCAGTGTTTGCTTTGAGGATGTTAATAGAGAAGTACAGAGAAGGTCAGAAGGAACTGCATTGTGCCTTTGTGGATCTGGAAAAAGCATATGACAGGGTGCCAAGAGAAGAACTGTGGTATTGCATGAGGAAGTCTGGAGTGGCAGAGAAGTATGTTAGAGTGGTGCAGGACATGTATGAGAGATGTAAGACAGTGGTGAGGTGTGCTGTCGGTGTGACCGACGAATTCAAGGTGGAGGTGGGACTGCATCAAGGGTCAGCTCTGAGCCCCTTCTTGTTTGCTATGGTGATGGACAGGCTGACAGACGAGGTGAGACAAGAATCTCCATGGACTATGATGTTTGCAGATGACATTGTGATCTGTAGTGAGAGCAGAGAACAAGTGCAGGAAAATCTAGAGAGGTGGAGGTATGCCCTGGAAAGGAGAGGAATGAGGGTTAGCCTCAGAAAATCAGAATACATGTGTGTGAATGAGAAGGACCCAAGAGGAACGGTGATGTTACAGGGAGCAGAGATAACAAAGGTGGAGGATTTTAAGTACTTAGGCTCAACAATCCAGAGCAATGGAGAGTGTTGAAAAGAGGTGAAGAAGCGTGTGCAGGCAGGCTGGAATTGTTGGAGAAAAGTGTCCGGTGTGATGTGCGATAGGAGAGTGTCAGCAAGAATGAAGGGAAAAGTGTACAAGACGGTGGTGAGGCCAGCGATGTTGTATGGCTTAGAAACAGTGGCGCTGAGGAAAAGGCAGGAGGCAGAGCTGGAGGTAGCGGAGATGAAAATGTTGAGGTTCTCTCTGGGAGTAACGAGGATGGATAGGATCAGAAATGAGTATATCAGAGGGACAGCCCACGTAAGATGTTTTGGAGACAAAGTCAGAGAGGCTAGATTGAGATGGTTTGGACATGTACAGAGGAGGGATAGTGAGTATATTGGCAGTAGGATGCTGAGGTTGGAAGTACCAGGCAGAAGGCCTCGAGGAAGACCAAAGAAGAGATTTATGGATGTGGTGAAGGAAGACATGAAGGTCGTTGGAGTCAGAAAAGAAGATGCGGAGGACAGGGTGAGGTGGAGGCGGATGATTTGCTGTGGCGACCCCTGAAGGGAGCAGCCGAAAGTAAAAGAAGAAGAAGAAGGACTATGCCTCTGGCTATAGGTCACATGCAAGTTGTGAAACAGGGTGTTGTCTTGCAGGAGTCAAACACCTTTTTGCAGCATGCTATATACTCTGGTGGCTTTCTGTCTCGTTAATTGTTGTACCTTTTGCTAGGAAATCCATCACTACTACTCCATGATGGTCCTAAAAGATTGTGAGTATGACCATTCAGAGGTAGTGAGTCATGCTCCCATTGCTTCGACTGTTTCTGAATCATAGTGATGGACCCATGTTTTATTCTGCATGATTCATCTATTGAAGAAATCCTCCTGGTTTTCTTGGCACATGGCCAAAGAGCCTGGAGCACATGACTCATTTCTGCTTCTGAAAAGGCGTGAGCAAGCAGGAAATCCATTGTACAGGAAACTTCCGCATGCACAAATGATGGATGATTTTCTTTTCCACAGTCCCCATACTGGTCTTGACATCTTGCATTTGTTGAACATGTATGCTGCGATTCTCCAAAATGTTGACCTCCACCTGCTGGATGTTGTCCTCTGGATTTTCTGATGTCCGACCTCGCTTAAATTGCAATGCCAGTGTTGACTATGCTATATAATTAAACAATCTCTGTGTAAGTCTCCATCATCTCATTGATTGTCTTCGGTGGTGTATGTGGCCTCGCAATTACAGGAACCTAATGAGCGCTCTTCATTCCACTGGCTCCATTATCACAACTTACTCCACCATAGCACCTGTAACAAAAAACTGTTGGGGGTTGCAGACCATAACATGACCTATTGAATATAACAATGCATTATTATCCATGTTTTAGACACCTCCAGTAACCAGAAGTGGGTCAGGGAAAATCTTTAATGTGCTGTCCCGATATGTCTTCCAACATTGTTTACCAATGAGAAACTACTCAGCTCATCACTTGGGGTTAAGTACATGTAGTTTGTTCATGTCAAAATATTAACTAAAAATGTGAAGGCTCTGGTTATATAATCATATAATACTCCCCAATGTCAGCAATAATCTTCATTTAACCTGCCCTCTGTTCCGTATGGATGGGATTTATTGATTGTATTCATAAATTCATCCATGGTAATGTCAGATTACATAACCGATTCCTTAATGTCCGTTTGTCTGAAATGCTTTAAGTCCATTACCAAATGAGTATTGTTGCTCTGCCAATGAAAATGTTAAGTCTAATGCATTTCCTCACTAAAAATGCTCTTTAAAAATGGACCATTAATGTTGACATTAGCAGCTTTCATTTGTTTTCTTTTAGAAAAAATTGGCTGTCTTATTTTCTCATTAAAATGGCTTAAAACACATGAACCCATGCTTAAGCAGCAACACTGATTTATGATAATTTGGCATTTCTCATAAGCACCTCTTGAGGTTACGTACCATTTTCCTATGAGCTATTTACTTTTGGTCTTGGTTGCTTTGTCTCCTGCCCAGTACCTCCAACATACCTGTAATTGAATCATTTTCTCCCTCAGTCTTTTCACGGCCATCCATCATGAGAAACTGATAGGTTGGTAAAGAAAAGGTGAAGGGAAAGTGTTTTCTTTAAACAGTCTACTTAATGGTAAGAGATATGCAAACAGAGTTTCCCTCGGCTATTGCTGGAAGGGATTAAAATGTTTAATAATTTATTGATTAAATTTAAAAGGCCATTTTGAGTACATGGAGTACAGAAACTAATAAACTAATGTCTTTTAATGGGTTCAGGCAAACCAAGGTCCACAATTATTTTCAGGCTATTGTATATTTATACATAGATTACGTGCATTATAATATATGGGTTCGTCATCCAGTGACAGTACAACAAGCAATTCCTGTGCAAAATGGTTTTATAGTTTAAGATATGACTTAATGAAGTTGACATCAATTGCATAGTAATGACTGACGCAGTATACGTTTGTCTGCTGTGGTGGTTCAGAAGTTTATTTGAGTTACAGATCAGGCCTAGGGTATCGTGGGTTTTTATTCTGTACATCCCAGAGGCATTTCTCCAATGAGCAGTGATCCTGGTCCTTTCATGTGTCCTTTCCTAGAAGTGCCAGTCTTCAGTATCAAAACAGTAGACAGATATAATAAAATATGATGGTGAGACATCTATTAATATTATAAAGTATGTTATTACCACATGTTTCATACTTTAGTAATACTTCAATAATTTAGCCTGTAAAATGAAAGAATGGTGACTGCTGCCCCATGTACATTTCTTTAAAGCATGTCAAGTAGCAAGAAAACCAGAGAATAGAAGAAGATTTTGGCAGTTTGGATTAAACAAAATATCAAGCTTATGAAATAAAATGAAGGATTCAACAAAAGAAATAATGGAAACAACGAAACAGAACAGAAGCATAAATCTCACCTGAATTGATGGAGAGTGATCTCAAATCAAAGCATTTTTTGACATACTGAGATAATCATATATGGGTCTGTTCACGAAGCTGATACATTTTCAAGCTACCCAACTTCAAACTTGAATAAATATTTTCATGTCCAAATTTATCTGTGAATCAATGCATCATAATCTTTATCCCATGCCTGGGAGATAAAATCATATCAAAATATGTACATATGGTGAACACTCATTATTTTTTAAATAATTCAAATACTTCCCAGTTTACACAATTTTCATGCTCAATTTTGTGGCAAGAGAAAGACCTCATTATTTTCAGGTCCCATCGAGCCTCTGCTAAGGTCTCCACAGGCCCAATAGCCACATGAATTGGAGCACAGGTACATGCACCATGAACCACGGAATGTTCATGTGCGTGGCAAAATTGGTAAATAAGCAGCAGACTTAAAACACGATTGATGATGTAACTTTTCCTGTCCATGTTACATAGGGTATCCTGTGCATTCCTCGATCACTGATGTATTGGCATTTATTAACTATAGATAATAAAGAAAAATTGAACATGTCAGGGTTGTGTGAGTGTAGGATTTGCGATGGCCTGGCTAGCTGTTCTGGGTGTACTCTAGTCTCGCTTGGAGTAGGCGACTAGCCTCACCGCGACCCTAATTAGGATTAAGCGGTTCAGAAAATGAATGGCCGAATGAATGAAAATGTCAATCACTGTAAATTTCCATAGTGTAACGAATTACATAATTATTATCTAACGCTATTATTAGTGAATTGATGGCTGTTCATTCTGTCGATGTTTCATACTGAGATTTTGAGTATTTTGATAATGCTTCTTCTCTAAGTAATATTAATATGCATTTACCAGGCTTTAATGTATGTTGGCCTGATACATTAAATAAAATGGGGAAAACAGTTTTTTTCTAAATCTGCAGAACATGTAAAAGGGTTCTGACATTTCAGTACCAATTTCATGATTAGACCCATATTATCAAAGATACAATACATGATTGTAGTCTATAATGTAATATAGGAATACATCACTTTGTGTTTCACGAATCAGAAAATGTTCATTTTGAGAAAGCAGTTACTGTTGCAAACCCTTTTCCTCCTGTCCTCATTTGAAACGTCCTAACATCCAAAAACTAAACGACTTGTGCTCTCGACCAGTAAGCTCGATCTTTCTAACATCTTCCTAGCAATAGATGAGTTATATTGACACTGAATCATGTCTCCATTGAGACTTCTCATTGGTTTACGGTTGTATGATGCTATGAATGATTCTGCTGTTTACACAAACCGGATTCCAAAAAGGTTGACACACTATACAAATTGTAAATAAAAACTGACTACATTGATGTGGAAGTGCCAAATTTCAAGAGAACATAGATGACAGGTCAAAAGTTTAAACTGAGAAAATGTATCATTTTAAGGGAAAATTATGTTGATTTTAAATTTCATGGTATCAACAAATCTCAAAAGTTGGGACAGGTGGCAATAAGAGGCTGGAAAAGGCTCGAAGACGAATTACCACTAATGGGATGCATTGTCAACATGACTGAGTATAACAAGAGCTTCTCAGAGTGGCAGTGTCTCTCAGAAATGAAGATGGGTAAAGGATCACCAATTGCCCAATGCTGCGCAGAAAGATAGTGGAGCACTATCAGAAAGGTGTTTTCCATCGAAAAATTGTTTGTGGTGCAGTACCGTTTAAGGGCCAAAGATCAAGGGCATCCAGTATATTTTTTTTGGATGCCCTTGATCTTTGGGCCCTGAAACAACACTGCACCACAAACAGGAATGCTACTGTAAGGAAATGGGCTCAGCAATACTTCCAGAAACCATTGTCGGTGAACACAATCCACCATGCCATCCGCCGTTGCCAGCTGGAACTCTACAGTTCAAAGAAGAAGCCATTTCAAAACAGGACCCAGAAGCACAGGGATTTTCTCTGGACCAGGGTTCATTTAAAATGGAGTGTGGTAAAGTGGAAAACTGTTCTGTGGTCAGATGAATCACGATTCAAAGTTCTTTATGGAAAATGGTGACGTCATGACACCCAGACTAAAGACAACAAGGACAGCCCAAGTTGTTATCAGTGCTCAGTTCAGAAGCCTGCATCTGTAACGGTATGGGGTTGCATGAGTGCATGTGGCATGGGAAGCTTGAACATCTGGAAAGGCACCGTCAATGCAGAAAGGTATATTCAGGTTCTGAACAACATATGCTCCCATCCAGACATCGTCTCTTTCAGAGAAGACCTTGCATTTTTCAGCATGATAATGCTGACCACATGCAGTATTAATTACAACGTCGTGGCTGCGTAGGAGAAGGATCTGGGTATTGAAATGGCCAGCCTGCAGTCCACATCTTTCACCTATAGAAAACATTTTCTGCATCATAAAGAGCAAGGTGCCACAAAGAAGGCCCAAGACAGCTGAACAGTTCAAGACCTGAATTAGACAAGAATGGGACAGCATTCCTATTTCTAAACTTGAGAAACATGTCTTCTCAGTCTCCAGACATTTGCAGACTGTTGTAAGAAGAAGAGGGGATGCCTCACAGTGGTGAAAACAGCCTTGTCCCAACTTTTTTTAGATTTGTTGACACCATGAAATTTAAAATCAACATATTTTTCCCTTAAAATTATACATTTTATCAGTTTAAACATCTGACCCTGTCATTTATGTTCTATTCGGAATAAAATACTGAAATTTGGCACTTCCACATCATTGCATTAAATTTTTATTCACAATTTGTATGGTGTCCCAACTTTTTTGAAATCTGGTTTGTATAAATAAGCAGGAAGAGTATTGTGGTACTGAATATGAATGATAAGTAAATACAGTAGGCCCTCGATATTCACGGGGGGTTTGGTTCCGGCCCCTCCCGCGAATGAAGATAATCCACGAGTTCTGTACCTAGAAGAAAAACCCCATGTATCATATTACATGCGCGAATGATCCACCGGAAGTAAAATGCTATGTATCTATTACATGCCCTAAAATATGCTTCTTAAACAGATTCTATAGACAGTCTTACTCATTAGTACAGTATTAATGTAGTAAAATATAGTAATGATTAAGAAAAACATTTTAATTTTGTACTGTGATATTTATTAATAAAATATTTAAACATTATACAGCATACTTTATATCTATCTATCTATCTATCTATCTATCTATCTATCTATATATATATATATATATATAGCAGTATATACCAGTTAAGCTCTATGACGCCGGCTATGCGCCGTCTCTTCTGAAGAAATACGACTTTCTCCTGAAGAAACGACAGTTTCATCTGAAGTGCCTGAAGATAATCATCTGAACTGTTGTAAAGCTGTAGTATTAAAGTCTTTTTCAATTATTATTCCAGTACAGTGCCTAAGTTAATGTTTAGAATGTTTATGTGTGTGATTTTATGTACTGTGGTGCAGCATGTTTATCATTTTATTTATCCAATTTATTACATTTCATGTTCTTTTATGTTCTTTTTGTTATGGTCTATGTTTTTGGGGGACTTTAATTTTGACAGCTGTGTTCTCTAACTCTAGATATCTAGAATACTAGAGTGCTTTCAGATGATTATTTCTCTTAGGGACTTCAGAGGAAACTGTCGTTTCTTCAGGAGAAAGTCTTATTTCTTCAGAAGAGGCATCCAACGTCATTACCCTTTCTAGCGATTAGCCAGAGAAGACGCACGGCATCATAGAGCCTAACTGATAATTAAAACAAACAAAAAAAAAGAGGCTCATTGAAAACTTGTGCGCAAATGAGGAAAAAGAGGCGTTACATCATCTCAACCAATCAGCAGGAAGGAGGACAGCCATTGGCTGAATTTGAGTGACGTGTCTCTTGCTTGGCAGTCCGCGAACACTCAAACCGTGATTGCAAAACCGCAAATGGTCAAGGGCCTACTCTACATGAGCAATCACAAAAACATTTTTTTAATGGAAAAATAAGTGCGTATTTCTATTGTTTTGATACAACTTGGACATGCAAGCATTTCTTAAACAGGCAATTTAGGATTATTGGATTGTAATTCTGGATATTTAAACTTATCCATGTTGAAGATTATGCTTTGAGGGATGCACTTTTGCTGCAACAGCGTAGTGTGGTGTTCAGTGTGTACTCTGCTATTTTCAACTTACTTTGGCTCTTACTCAAAACACTACCTTGTGGCTTAATTCATATAATGCTGGAGAGAGCCACGCATGAATTTGATGAGGGAATGTTTAGTTCGTCAGCCTTTTGTAAGAAAGTAGATGCAAATTAATTTGTAATAGAGGAATACTTGACTAAATTATGATATCATAATCCACATTTGTGAAGTGCAGTGTTGTAAGCTAATAATCTGTGTGTATCAGGCAAAGGCTACAACACAGTGTATGATCTTTCATCAACATGATGATAAAGTAAGGGAAAAAATAAAAAAGAATAATTATACAAAGGTGACAGACATTTTTGTCAATATTCATTAAAGTACATTTATAGAAGCATATAGTGCATGTAGGATGGTCATGACATCTGAGTTGTACTCACTAATCTAGTCATTACTGCTATCCTCTCGGCCTGTGACATGGGTAGAAGAGTCCTGGGTGCTCACAGAATGCTTTTAAGAAAAGGAAAAAGATTTCTTACCCTCCTCTGTCATACTGACATTATCATGTCCTTTAAAGCCTGTTGTGAGAGTAGCTGTGTAACGGTCACCCACTTAAACAGATGGATGGTCTGTATTTCTGACACTTTAAGTACATGGCTATCAGAGTGGCGTAGCTGAGATAAATCAAAGATTGGGATGAATGTCACTCTTGCCCACAGGCACCTATACAAGAACATGGCTTTCGTGTAAGACACAAGGAAAGAAGAAAGGCAGAGAAATGGAAAGAAAGCGTTGCTTTGCTTGACCTGTATATGAATGAGTGTTCTCTCTCAGCAGCTGCAATACTGTTGGGGTAGAACATGAGCAGATGTTAGCTAAAGGTCTAAGCAAGAATTCAGCCTCAGGGCTATTTTATGTTGTAGCAACACAAATGATTTTAGTTGCAAAATAGTGGATTGTGAATAAGCATTTTTGCATTGATGCTAATATCTATGGAAAGACAGGAAAGCAATAAAGCAGATTGGCTACAATGCGAAGCAAGTCCTTAAAAAAGCTTAAAAACATTATTTTAAATTTCACAAAGCATGTTATAATGAAGATATGAAACATTTAGAGATTCTATGTAAAAGATAAAGCAAAAATTAAATAAAAGAGGTCTGTCATGTATAAGCCCCACCAGCTCAGCGGAGAAATACCAAGCAAGAGACAAAGTTTCCATGTAATTTGAAAAAACAAAGTTAATTACAAGGTACAAGATTTATTACAAAAGCTATGTGCCTATACACTTTTGTTGAATACATGGGCTTTTAATCTGTCATAGTCCGGAGCTAAGATACCACATTATGTCGTGCCTATTTTTTTAAGATGGACACATTTTCAAATTGCAGTACATCAATATATGTAGGGAATGAACTACATTGAACAATACAGCCACTCGTTTGTGTACAGAGATAGAAAGTAAATGATAATATAATCAACAGAGCTAAATGTTCATGTTCCACACCTACGTGAGAACATGTGATTAATACTGTATCTTTGCTAAGTTTTATGTAAAGTCACCACAAAGCAGTCAGGATTTTTTAACCTGAAAGAGTTCAGTTCTCTTTGAAACCTCTTACCCTTAGGTTTTGAAAAATCTTTGTGTTGCAGAACTCTAAAGTGCCTAAGTGGGCAAGTTTGCTGTTCATTCATGTCTTCATTCATTCCTTCAGTCCTTCATTCATTCCTTCATTTATTTTCTCAACTGCTTAATCCTAATTAGGGTGGCAAGTTTGCTATTGACACTATAATCCTTTGGGTTTAAATCAAGCTTTGTTGTGTGATGTGAACCATTTTACAGAGCAGCTCAAAACAGGCTTTCGCATCCTCCTGAACTGTTGTCGCACTGCATACAATTGCTTCAAGCAGTAAGCGTTCAGTATGTGGAGCTCAAGCTCAGCTGCTGTGATTCTCATGACTTTGCAGTACAACAGTATTGTTCATGGGTCTGAAATGGTTTTCTGTGCAGGATACGTACACACACACACATATAATAATATTATATATATATATATATATATATATATATATATATATATATATATATATATATATATATATATATATCACCATAATGTGTGTGTGTGTGTGTGTGTGTGTGTGTGTGTGTGTGTGTGTGTGTGTATAAAGGTGGTGGGGGGCTGGTGGTAAAGGGCGCAGGATCGTTGATCCTGAGGTTGGACGTTCGAGTCCCACAGGGTTGTCACTGTCCTCCCTTTTGCAGCTAACTAGGTTATCAAGGGCCTGCCATGTCTCTCACTGTCTATGTTGTGAGGCATGTAAAAGAACCATTGCTGACTTTCGTAAAGAGTAGGCTGCAAAGCCGTCAGCGTGTTCCTGTCCCTTGGTAAAGGGTTGTGTCAGGAAGGGCAGCTGACGTAAAAATCTGCCAAATCAAACATGCAAATCAGATGATTTGCTGTGGTGACCCCTGGAAAAAAAGGGGAAGGCCGAAAGGAAAAGAATATATATATATATATATATATATATATATATATATATATATATATATAAAATATATTCTCTCTCTCTCTCTCACACACACACACACACACACACACACACACACACACACACACACATACACACTCACACACTCATGTTCACTTATTCCTGCAGTCTGCAGTTGCTCATCATTTGTCATTAAAGAAAAGAAGCAGCATCTATACCACTGTGGGCCCCTTGCCAGCTCAGAGATTTGTCTCATTCTTTTAGACATGTGTAATGATTTATTTACTGCCTCAGCTGTGCATAACTTAAAATTAGCACCAAGCCAGCTCTTGTATCTAGCGTATTCTTGCAGCTAGCTGCTTGATGAAAGCTCTGCATGCCAGTCCAGCAGCTCAATTATCTTTTTCATAACCTCTACTACTCATAGGTATTAGCTCCTGTTAATAACACTAGTGCTATGACAAATAGTAATTGTTGAGCATATGTCATACATTATAGATTCTCAGTGTTGAACAGTAGACAGTTGGTGTGTTTACTAAATGATGAATAGTGCTATCTAGGGGTGGGCGATATAAAAATAGCAGATCGCAAAGGATTAGAATGTGTCCATGATCTGCCACACAGAGAAAATTCTGGATCATGTTGCATGGATCTGTTGCATCTTATGGTTGATAGCATTAAAGTTTGTCTTTAAGCCAAGGCACACCATATACTAGTTCATTTCATGCAATACGTGCAGATAAACTCATCATAGCATGCAATTTCACAAGTAGGAAGGCATATATAAAAACACCACTGTGACCAAAGAGTTAGTTCTTAAAAAAAAAAAAAAAAAAAGAAGCCAACATGGGTAAAACTGGTTTGGATTCCCCCAGCAACCATGGCGCATGGTTTGTAGAGGAATGGTTCTCCTTAAGATGTCATCACTATTAATCATTTCAATCACGTAAAGACAGCAGCCCAAAATGGATGCTGAAATTCAAGGAATAAGAAGACTTGCTTCACAATAGCCAACAAAAGCTAGTGTCACAGCCTGTCCAAAACAAATAATGCAAACACAGGCATTTGAGAGAGACACTCTATATGATAGGATAAGAAAGTGATGGAGAGAAGTAATAGAAACAATAATATTTTACATGGCAAAAGGATATGCTCCTATTAAAATGTTAGCATATGAGGGATTTCAAAGACTAATCAAAGGAATTTGATTTACAGTACATTCATTGGATGGTAATTATGTCATGACTGCATCCTCAAAAACGAAGTCTAGTGAGTACATCGCTGAAGAACATGATACGACAGTCATCTAACAAATAGCACAATATTTCATAATAAAATCAAAATCAGGATCCTGACCGAAAAAATAAAAACAGTGATATGGTCTTTTTTTCCGTTTCGCCCACCTTTACTGCCAGGACTGATGCAGAAGGATAGTTTCAGACAATCATAAACAACACAAAATATTGCCCATAGTGACTAGGGTGATGTACAGGACAGGGGAGCTTGGAGTGTACTGTTCGGCAAGATGGAGATAGTAGCATCACCCCTGTGATGTAACAGCAGTGAAACCACTGAGATTCAGACTATTGTGTCCCTTGCTGTGTAGAGATATTGTTTACCCCTGTTTTCTTAGTTTTCACATTTATACAGTGTTTAGTTTAAAACTCTTTACTTTTGTGAAATATACTGTATTTTACATCACCTGCTAACCAGTACCAAACAGCAAACTCTTTTCATAACTGTAGGTGTGAGTATGATCTTTATTTATTCTGCAGTCTAAGCTTTCCAATGAAAGGTGGCTTGTTTAGACAAAAAGGGACATGTTTATTTCAGTACTTTGAGCACATGAGTACATGCACCATGTAATCGTCTCTAAATTAAGTATGAATAGTATAAACATGCATTGCCACTTTGTACAGTAATATTTTTGAACTAAGCATACTTTAAGAATATTATTTTTCTGTGTAGCAATGCAGCAGATTTTTTTTATTAGTATTATTGAAAAAACCCACACTGATTGGCATGTGACTACTGAACCCCAGGACCTATGTGTTTTGTTTTTTTTGGTGTGTGATGGATTGGACTCTACTGTTGAAATGACATGCAATCACCTGTTATTTAAACACATGCCAGAAACAAAAAGACACATTAAACTGCAATAAAGTCCTTTAATTACAAGTGGCCAAAATGTACTTACCCAATATGCATCCATATTTTCTGACTGTGTACTTTATACTGACTGTAATGTATAAGACAGCTCAATGACCACAGAAAATGAGAGAACCCAATTAAAATATATTCATTTACAAACTCTTGAGAGCTCTGCTGTGAGGAAAAAAAGAAGTTTATATGAAGTTCATCCACTTTGCTCATTCTCTTCTTAAAATATTAAAGCTTAACAAGAAGTAATCTTGAGAAACCAAAATTTTACCCAAAAGAATTTGGATGCTAATTAATCAGAATTCTACTTTATTTACCCCAGAGTAAAGTGTGCGATTACATGTAGTCATTAGCTCATATTATGTGCTAGCTGCTACGATGTTTGTACTTCTCAGCATTTTCTGATCCTATTTCCATTAATGTAGTAGCCAAATGGTTTTTATATTAAACAAGCAAACAAAAAAATCTTGGAAGACACAGCGCCATATGGTTAGCACATTAGCCTCATAGTGAGAAGATCCAGGGATTGAGTCCTAGGCTTCTATGTGGTGTTTTGACTCCCTGTACATGCATGGGTACTTCAGTTTCCATCCACAAAAATCTGCACATTAGACTAATTGGCTATTTCAGGTTGTCTTTAGGTGCAGATGTGAGTGTAAACGAATGTTTGTGTTGGCCATGTGACGGTCTCGTGAGTTGTTTATGGAGTATCCCCACTTTTGCCTGAACTCCATCCTGTCTCCAACACAAGCAGAATTAAGCGATCCGGGGGGGGGGGGGGGGGGATAAACTTACAGCTAAATAAAATATAAAAAAGTAATGAACCAAATCAAATAGTTGCTATACAAGAGTGCTTGTTAGAGCAACAGGCAAATGAACATGTGCTTTTCACTCCATTTAGATAAACCCACATCATCTGAGTACAGACAGCCGAGAAAACCTGAATCTGAAGGGTTCTCTTAAACATGAGGAAAGACTGCCATGTTTTAAAAAAACAAAATAGGACACCCCATTAAAAAGTCAACTCTTTTTAAAGAAGTGTTCACATAACGATGTCCAATCTTGTTTTATTTACAGAAAAGAGAGTAATTTAATTGTAAATAAACAACATTAATTATTTTTACTTATCAAACCAAAGAAAGGAACAATATGTATTTCAATGGAGGAAAAAATTAGGACACCCTACCCCTAATAACTAGTGTTACTCCCTTTGGATGAAATAACTTCGGTGAGATGCTTCTTCTAGCCTTCTACCAGTCTCCGACATCGATATGAGGAAAGTTTCCCCCAGTCCTCAATGCAGAATTCTTTCAGCTGTGAGACATTTGAGGTGTTTCTTGCATGCACAGCCTGTTTTGAGTCACCCCACAGCATCTCAATGGGATTAAGGTCTGTGCTTTGACTTGGCTATTCAAGGACTCTCCACTTCTTAGATTTCAGCCAGTCCTTGTTGGATTTACTGGTATGTTTTTGGTCATTTTCATGTTGCAGTGTCCAGTTCCACTTCAGTTTTAATGGTTTGTTTTTGTTTTTTTTTGTTTTTACCAATGGTTTCACATGCTTTTCAAGAACCCTCTGATACACAATAGAATTCCTGGTGGATTCTATGATGGTGAGCTAGCCAGGTCCTGCTGTAAGCAAAGCATCCCCAAACTATGACACTTCTGCCTCCATGTTTCACAGTTGGCATGAGGTTCTTTTCCTGGAATACTGTAAATGGTTTCCGCCAAACTTGTCTTCTGTTCTGGTGTCCAGATAATTCAACTTATCACTCATCTGTCCAAAGAACATTATTCCAGAAGACCTGGTCTTTGTCCATGTTCTCTCTGGTAAACATCAGTCTGGCCTTAATGGTCTTTTTTAGAGAGAAAAGGTTTCCTCCTTGTACATCTCCCATGAAGGTCAAACTTGTGTGGTCTCTTTTTGATGGTCGAGTCATGCAATTTCACACTGACAGTAGCGAGAGCCTGCTGTAGCTCCAGTGATGATGCTTTAGGACTTTTGATGATTTCTTTTGGCAGCTTGCTGTCTGCTCTGGGGGTGAACTTGCTTGGATGGCCAGACCAAGGCATGGTGGAAGTTGTTTTAAATGTTCTCCTCTTGTAAACAATTTTCAGGATGGTGAAATGGCTGATGTCAAATTCTTTTGGTATTTTTTAAAAATCTCTTAGCAGACTCATACGCAGCCACAATTTTATTTTTGAGGGCCTTAGACAGCTCTTTGGTTCTTACCATGGTGCTCAATCTCACTTCAATGGGGCACCAAATTAAATGTCTCAGGTTTAAATGGGGCGAGATTTTTTCACAATGTTGGGTAATGATGTTCTGATCATGTGCATTTGAACTGACATACCTGTGTGATTGTAGCCATTTTAAGTGGGGAAATTTGTGTGGGTGTCCTAATTTTTCCCTTCATTGAAATATGCATTGTTGTCTTGTCTTTTGTTTAATAAGTAAAAATGTGTTAATTTATGTTGTTTTATTTACATAGTTTTTAAAATTTAAATTAAATCACTTTCTTTTCCAGAAATAAATAAAAAACACTTAATGAAAACACTCCTTAAAACACCTTTGTCATTCTTTTGACGATGGACATCAAATATTGTTCTAGAATTTCTTTCCAGCCCAATTGTAGAAGATCTCTCAAATTTGTTGCACTCGGTTGCTTTGCCTTTATCCTTCTGTCCACTTCATCACTATCCAGCTTGATGGGATAAGTCTATATACTGTGCTGCCATTTCATGACACAATTTATGCCGTCTTACTTTTTAATTCTAATTCCGTTCTGGTATGCTGCTTGTCTTTGTTCCTTTTCAAGTCAATAACTGGAATTAAACTGCTGAAATTTCAATAAAATTGAAACATGTGGGGCCAGTGGTGGCCTGGTGGTAAAGGTGCTGGATCACTGATCCTAATGTTGGGGGGTTCAAGCCCCACTCTCATTGGGTTGTCACTGTCCCCCCAGTGCAGCTAACTGGGTTATCAAAGGCCACCCAGTCTATGGTGTGAGGCTGTAAAAGAACCATTGCTGACTTTAGACAAGAATAGGCTGCTTAGCTGTCAGTGTGTTTGCCCTGTGATGGCCTGGCGAGCTGTCCAGAATGTACTGTGCCTTTGCCCAGAGGCTGGCATGGGCGCCAGCCTCCCCATGACCCTAATTAGGAGTAAGCGGTTACAGAAAATGAATGAATGGATGGATGATACATGTGGACGTTATAAAACTTTTGACTGGTGGTGTTTAAGAAAAATGTAACTATTTAATTTGGCAACAGTTTGATTTCATTCCAAGAAAGAGCCCCACAGATGCAGTGTTTGCTTTGAGGATGTTAATAGAGAAGTACAGAGAAGGTCAGATGGAGCTGCATTGTGCCTTTGTGGATCTGGAGAAAGCATATGACAGGGTGCCGAGAGAGGAACTGTGGTATTGCATGAGGAAGTCTGGAGTGGCAGAGAAGTATGTTAGAGTGGTGCAGGACATGTATGAGAGATATAAGACAGTGGTGAGGTGTGCTGTCGGCGTGACTGACAAATTCAAGGTGGAGGTGGGACTGCATCAAGGATCAGCTCTGAGCCCCTTCTTGTTTGCGATGGTGATGGACAGGCTGACAAACAAGGTTAGACAAGAATCTCCATGGGCTATGATGGTTAGCCTCAGTAAGTCAGAATACATGTGTATGAATGAGAAGAACCCAAGAAGAATGGTGAGGTTACAGGGAGCAGAGATAAGGAAGGTGGAGGATTTTAAGTACTTAGGCTCACAATCCAGAGCAATGGAGAGTGTGGAAAAGAGGTGAAGAAGCGTGTGCAGGCAGGTTGGAATAGTTGGAGAAAAGTGTTCTGTGTGATGTGATAGGAGAGTATCAGCAAGAATGAAAGGAAAAGTGTACAAGATGGTGATGAGGCCAGCGATGTTGTATGGTTTAGAAAAAGTGGTGCTGAGAAAAAGACAGGAGGCAGGGAATAGCCGAAAGGAAAAGAAGAAGACGAGAAACAGAAATTGCCTCTATAACTGATTACATAATGCAAAATTAGTGCAGTTTATGAACTTGTTTTCTTGATCCAATATAATGTGATGTATTATTTCTTTTTTCAGCTTAATGCCAACATCATTTATTTGTTAGATTTTCTGTTGCCCACTTGCTACCATTGTAGAAATTTTAATTGAATGAATTCCATCTGCATCACATATGTAAACTCTATCCTAAAGTTTTGAAGTAAGCAGGTTTTATGTTTTTAAAATAACTTTTCAGTCAATTTACTAATTAAAAAAGAAATCAATGTTAGAGAAAGCTAAATTGCATTTCAGTCTAAAGGCAGCATTTTTGGGTGGGATTATGAGAGAAGGACTTTCCAAGTGGATGGCATCCACCCACTGAAGTAACTTCAACAATGTGACAGGCTGTCACAGGTTAATGGGGGGAATATATTTGCATCAGTAAATTATTTGTAGATAGTTGACATTTATTCATTCGTTGGCTTGACAGGGATGAGTCATTTGTGTTCGGAAATTGCCAAAAGTCATTTAGCAGTTTAAAAAACTAGTTAACTTTCTGATGTGTTTCCACACAGCTGCTTATGTAACGTATGCATCCATCCATTATCTTTACCACGTATTCCTCAGGGTTACAGAGGACCTCCTCTAAGAGGCATGGTGTACTCCAGTAAAGTTGCCGTCTATTACAGGGCTAACATGGAGACATGCAAATTCCACATAGAAAAGCCCCAGTCAAGTTGTGGTTCAAATCCAAAACTTTATTGATATGAGATAATGTAAGTGATAACCACTGTGGTTCCCAATATATAAATAATTTAATTTTTTTAAGATAAGACAAATATTTATTGTCAACTATTGCTTGAGCAAGGAAAATCAGTTTAGCAACTCTCTTTTAGCAGCAATTTAAAAAAAAAGTGCACAGGAGATACCTTTCCGTTTAAAAAGTTATTTTTAGCTTAGAATTCTTGTGAGGAGTGAGTAATGCAGCTGGGTTATATGACAGTAGGAAGTATTTTTATCACCAGGTTCTTTTATAGTGCTTTTTTAGTCACTGGTGCAAAAATAATCGAAGAAATGTCATAGAATATAAATAAAAGGACTCAGGTTCAGATTCTTGTTCTGATAAAAACAGAAAGTCATCTTTTACTGTTATGTATTCTATCTCAGTGTTCACCATGTTGTGCTTTATAAGACATTTTCCTTCTCACCACAGATGTTAAAGCCTGCTTATTTGAGTTGTATCGAACTTTATGCCAACATAGGCTGGTCTGGCTATTCTCCTTTTACCTGTCTCATCAACAAAGCATTTATAACTCCAAAACCATTGTTCACGGCTTCGTTTTCCCCGTATTTTGATTTTTAAACATGTGGTAGTGTTGTGCATCAAATTCCCAGGAGATCAGGCATTTCTAAAATACTCAAACCAGCCCATCTGGCATCAACATTCAAAGTCACAGTCAAAGTCAGAACGCTCTCACTTTTTTCCGTATCCTGATGTTTGATGTAAGCTGTTATTGTGCATCTGCATAATATTTATGTATTGTGCTGCCACCACATGATGAGCTAATAGAAGCCTATTGCAGGGTTAAAACAGACACATGCAGCCATTCACACTCACATTTACCTCTGTGGGTAATGCAGTGTAGCCAAATGACTTAATGTGCATGTGTTTGGACTATGGGAGGAAAACAAAATACTCTGAATCCACGTAAGCCAGGAGGAAAAACATGTAAACCCCACACAAAGGCCCAAGCTGGGATCGGGTTTAAAACCCAGAATGTTCTTTCTGTAGGGTCTGTCTGTCTGGCTTTTTCCCTTTTACTCGGGAGTCGCCACAGCGAATCATCTGATTTGAACATTTGATTTGGCAGAGGTTTTTACGTCAGATGCCCTTCCTGTCACAACCCTTTTAGCAAGGGACAGAAACACGCTGACGACTTTGCAGCTACTCTTTACGAAAGTCAGCAATGGTTCTTTTACATGCCTCTCACCATAGACAGTGACATTGCCCGCCTTTGATAACCCAGTTAGCTGCACTGAGGGGACAGTGACAACCCCGTGGGGACTCGAACCCCCAACCTTAGGATTAGCGATCCTGCACCCTATCCACTAGACCACCACTGCCCCCACTAGACCACCACTGCTGTTCTTTCTATAGGGTAACAGTGCTAAACACTACATGGCTCTCCTCCCACCCCTTCACTCCCTAATTATTGTGTCACCTGCCAGTGAAGCATATAGATAACTATCTTTTCATCTCGTGTCACTGTCATCCATCGTCACACTTACTTCTAATCCTGAAACTGCACCTCAACCACCACCTTATTTTCAGCTAAGCTTTCCCAGAATCTCTTTTCCTTCTATTGTGCACACACACACACACACACACACACACACACACACACACGCACACACACACATATATATTTAGTGATAAATGGAATTTCAATAGAAAGTCTTTGTCCGGTCCTTTTTATTTTTATTGTTATTTGCTCTACCAAAAAGTATTGAGCACTCTCTTACGGAAGGATCTACTCAGAAAATTATATATAATTATATATATATATATATATATATATATATATATATATATATATATATATATATATATATATATATATATATATATATATATATATATATATTTTTTTTTTTTTTTTTTTCTATTAAATTGATTTTTGGGGGAGGGTTCTATTCATGTAATAGCATTTATTTTTAATAGTGACAGTGACACAAGCCATCCCTGGAATAAAATAAAAATACAATTCTAAGTCTTATATTATTTTATTACTATTATATTAATATTATATGAGTGAGGTTTGGTTCGGTTTGCACAGAAACGGCCTGTAGAAATGTCCTTGAATGGGTTACTGACCTTACATGTCAGATTCTTTACTTTTTCACTTTTAGTTGAGTAAAGAGGATGAATCCATAATTCTACATTTACTAGGGACATTTGTACACAAGTAACTTTACTTCTACTTCACCTTTTACATCTCTCTTTTTCATACACACACACTCAGAGACACACACACACACACACACACACACCACTACTAATACTACGATGATGACTAATACTACTTGCTCTACTTACTGTTTAAAACATATATCTATATTTTGTACCATCAAAAAATGTTAATGTTTTGCTTGTACAGTCGGCCCCCAACTTACGAAGACCCCTGTGTACGAAATCCCCGAGTTATGAAAACATTTTCTTCAGTTTCCGTCCCCGAGATATGAATCAACCCCCTCTTATGAAAAGAAATTCAAAATTCAAATGCGCCAATCAAAATTTCACACGATGTGCTCTCTCATTGGCTGTCTCTCAACATCCAGCCCCACTGGCCTCCCAGATAGAGACAGAAGGAAGCTTCACGCTTTAGTTTTTAGATTAGTTTTTTAAGTTGTTTAATTCAGTAAATGTTGAATAAATATGGGTGCATTTGAGCTCATCTGGAATTCCGATCCCTCAAGGAATCAAATTAAAGTTGAGTTTGTCAAGCAGGGAATGCGCTTTGAATTCACGTCTTGTGGGCGTGGCCCGCAGCACGCACAAGAGAGCGAGAGAGAGAGAATAATGCTTTAGTTTTTAGTTTAGTTTTTAAGTTGTTTTAATTCAGTCTTCTTCTTCTTCTTGTCCTTTCGGCTTTTCCCTTCAGGGGTCGCCACAGCGAATCATCTGCCTCCATCTCACCCTATCCTCTGCATCTTTTTCTCTTACACCAACTGCCTTCATGTCCTCCTTCACCACATCCATGAATCGTCTCTTTGGTCTTCCTCTAGGCCTTCTGCCTGGTAGTTCCAACATCAACATCCTACTACCAATATACTCACTATCCCTCCTCTGTACATGTCCAAACCATCTCAATCTAGCCTCTCTGACTGTCTCCAAAGCGTCTTACATGTGCTGTCCCTCTGATGTGCTCATTCCTGATCCTATCCATCCTCGTTACTCCCAAAGAGAACCTCAACATTTTCATCTCAGCTACCTCCAGCTCTGCCTCCTGTCTTTTCCCCAGGGCCACTGTTTCTAAACCATACAACATCGCTGGCCTCAACACCGTCTTGTACACTTTTCCTTTCATTTTGCCGATCCTATCACACATCACACCGGACACTTTTCTCCAACCATTCCAACCAGCCTGCACACGCTTCTTCACCTCTTTTCCACACTCTCCATTGCTCTGGATTGTTGAGCCTAAGTACTTAAAATCATCCACCTTCCTTATCTCTGCTCCTCGTAACCTCACTGTTCCTGTTAGGTCCTTGGCATTCATACACATGTATTCTGTCTTCCTGAGGCTAATCTTCATTCCCCTCCTTTCCAGGGCATACCTCCACCTCTCTAGGTTTTCCTGCACTTGTTCTCTGCTCTCACTGCATATCACAATGTTATCTGCAAACATCATAGTCCATGGAGATTCTTGCCTAACCTCGTCTGTCAGCCTGTCCATCACCATAGCAAACAAGAAGAGGCTCAGAGCTCACCCTTGATGCAGTCCCACCTCCACCTTGAACTCTTCTGTCACACCGACAGCACACCTCACCACTGTCTTACATCTCTCATACATGTTTTGCACCACTCTAACATACTTCTCTGCCACTCCAGACTTTCTCATGCAATACCACATTTCCTCTCTCGGCACCCTGTCATATGCTTTCTCCAGATCCACAAAGGCACAATGCAGCTCCATTCTCTGTACTTCTCTATTAACATCCTCAAAGCAAACACTGCATCTGTGGTGCTCTTTCTTGGCATGAAACCAAACTGTTGTTCACAGATGCTGACCTCTGCCCTTAGTCTTGCTTCCACTATTCTTTCCCATAACTTCATCGTATGGCTCATCAACTTTATCCCTCTGTAGTTGCCACAACTCTGCACATCTCCCTTATTCTTAAAAATGGGCACCAGCACACTTCTCCATTACTCTGGCATCCTCTCACTCTCTAAGACCTTGTTGAATGTTCTTGTCAGGAAATCTACTGCTACCTCCCCTAGACACTTCCATACCTCCACCGGTATGTCATCAGGGCCAACTGCCTGTCCATTATCATCCTCTTCAATGCCCTCTTCACTTCACCCTTACTAATCTTTGCTACTTCCTGGTCCTCAACATTCACCTCTTCTACTTTTTTTTCTCTCTCATTTTCCTCATTCATCAGCTCTTCAAAGTACTCGTTCCATCATCCCAGCACACTTCTGTCATCAGTCAATACATTTCCCTCTCTGTCCTTAATCACTCTAACTTGCTGCACATCCTTCCCATCTCTATTTCTCTGCAGTGCCAACCTGTATAAATCATTTTCTCCCTCTTTACTTTCCAACCGAGCATACAAGTCATCATAAGCCCTCTGTTTGGCCTTTGACACCGCTACCTTCGCCTTACGCTGTGTCTCCCTGTACTCCTGTTTACTCTCTTCGGTCCTCTCTATGTCCCACTTCTTCTTAGCTAACCTCTTCTTTTGTACACACTCCTGCACTTCCTCATTCCACCACCAAGTCTCCTTATCTCCTCTCCTTCCAGATGACACACCAAGTACTTTCCTACCTGTCTCCCTGATCACATTCGCTGTAGTTGTCCAGTCATCTGGAAGCACTTCCTGACCACCCAAAGCCTGTTTCAACTCTTCCTTGAAGACAACACAACACTTCTCCTTTTTCAGCTTCCACCACTTTGTCTTCTGCTCTGCCCTTGCCTTTTTCACCTTCCTCCCCATCAGCGTCATCCTGCACACCACCATCCTATGCTGTTTTGCAACACTCTCACCCACTACTACTTTGCAGTCACTGACTTCCTTCAAATTACAACGCCTGCACAAGATGTAGTCTGCCTGTGTGCTCCTACCGCCGCTTTTATAGGTCACTCTATAAGATAAGATAAGATAAGATGCAGATAAGATACAGCTTTATTAATCTCACAATGGAGAAATTCACTGTTACAGGCTCTTGAGGTACTATCAGTAGGGGGTGCAAAAATAGATACAAGTACAAACATACACACATACATATATTATATAAGTAAATAAATAAATAGGTACATAAATAGTATAAATTAATAAACAATAAAAGAAAAGAATGGAGCAACTTTATAGACTGGCCTATATTAAAGTGTAATGTATCTGAGTGCAGAGTAGATGGGTTGATATGGTTCACAGTCAGTGGGGTAGATGTGGTTGATTAAAGTGCACGGGGTTTTTATTGCACATAACCGGTATTTTCACAGACAGTTACAAAGTGGCGTTGTACAGTCTGACAGCGGTGGGAATGAACGACCTGCGGTAGCGCTCCTTCCTGCACTGAGGATGCCTCAGTCGTCCACTGAAGGAGCTGCTTAGCTCCTCTACAGTCTGGTGCAGTGGGTGAGAGCTGTTGAACAGGATGGATGTGAGCTTTGCTACCATCCTCCTCTCACTCACCTCCTCCACAGAGTCCAGTGGGCAGCCGAGGACAGAGCTGGCCCTCCTATGCTCCTCTCTCTTCTGGAAGAAAGTATTTACCACAGCCATTTCCATCCTTTTTGCAAAATCTACCAACATCTGTCCTTCTGCGTTCCTGTCCTGGATACCAAACCTACCCATCACTTCCTCGTCCCCTCTGTTTCCTGCACCAACATGTCCATTGAAGTCTGCCCCAATGACTACTCTTTCATCTTTGGGGGTACTCTGCATCACTTCATCTAACTCACTCCAGAATCTCTCCTTCTCTTCTCGCTCACACCCTGCCTGTGGGGCATAAGCACTAACAACATTGAACATGTCTGTCTTCCTTTCGGCTTTTTCCCTTTTTTTTTTTTTTTTTTTTTTACTCTGGAGTCGCCACAGCGAATCATCTGATTCGCACATGTGATTTTGGCAGAGGTTTTTACGTCGGATGCCCTTCCTGTCACAACCCTTTATAGCAAGGGACAGAAACACGCTGACGACTTTGCAGCTACTCTTTACGAAAGTCAGCAATGTTTTTTTTTTTACATGCCTCACACCATAGACAGTGAGAGACATGGCCGGCCTTTTGATAACCCAGTTCGCTGCACTGGGGGGGACAGTGACAACCTTGTGGAGAATGGGACTTGAACCCCCAACCTTTGGATCAGCGATCCAGTGCCCTATACCACTAGACCACCACTGCCCCCTTCATCACGCCTTTAATTTCTAACTTGAGACTCATCACTCTGTCTGACACTCTTTGCACTTCTAGAACATTCCTGACAAACTCCTCCTTCAAGATGACTCCGACTCCATTTCTCTTCCCATCCACACCATGATAAAACAGCTTAAACCCTGATCCTAAGTTTCTAGCCTTGCTACCTTTCCACCTGGTCTCCTGAACACACAGTATGTCCACCTTCCTCCTCTGCATCATGTCAGCCAGCTCTCTACCTTTTCCTGCCATAGTTCCAACATTCAAAGGCCCTACTTTCAGTTTTAGACTCACGCATTTCCTCTTCTCCCTCTGCCTATGGACACGCCTCCTGCCTCTCCTTCTTCGACCAGCAGTAGTCCAATTTCCACCAGCACTCGACCTATCCGGTATGAATTTTCTTGATATGACTCGCATGTTTTATTTGGCATTTGTTTTACGCCGGATGCCCTTCCTGACGCAACCCTCTGCATTTATCCGGGCTTGGGACCGGCGTGAGGGAGAGACACTGGCTTGTGCCCCTCCCTCACGGCTGCATTAAGTTGTTTTAATTCAGTAAATGTTTAATAAATGTGGGTGCATTTGAGCTCATCTGGAATTCCGATCTCTTAAGGAATCAAATTAAAGTTGAGTTTGTCAAGCAGGGAATGCACTTTGAATTCACGTCTTGTGGGCGTGGCCCGCAACGCGCGCGAGAGAGAGCGACAGCGAGAGAGAGATAGAAGAGAGGTGTGTGTGTGTGTGTGTGTTAATAAAAAAGGTTTAATAATGGTTTAATAAATAATTTTCTTTTACTTTTAACACATATTTCATACAAAATTGGGGTACTTTTATCATTTTTAAAGGGTTTATGGGATTTATCCAGTCCAAAGACTTTTTTGTTTGGACCATTTGCATTTTTAATGTGGCAGAAGTTTTACTCCGGATGCCCTTCCTGTCGCAACACTCTGCATTTATCCGGGCTTGGGACAAACAAAAACTTATTCAACAAGGTCTTAGAAAGTGAGCAGATGCTGGAGGAATGGAGGAGAAGTGTGATGGTGCCCATTTTTAAGAACAAGGGAGATGTACAGAGTTGTGGCAACTACAGAGGGATAAAGTTGATGAGCTATACAATGAAGTTATGGGAAAGAATAGTGGAAGCAAGACTAAGGGCAGAGGTCAGCATTTGTGAACAACAGTTTGGTTTCATGCCAAGAAAGCACCACAGACACAGTGTTTGCTTTGAGGTTGTTAATAGAGAAGTACAGAGAAGGTCAGAAGGAACTGCATTGTGCCTTGGAGAAAGCATATGACAGAGTGCCGAGAGAAGAACTGTGATATTGTATGAGGAAGTCTGGAGTGGCGGAGAAGTATGTTAGAGTGGTGCAGGACATGTATGAGAGATGTAAGACAGTGGTGAGGTGTGCTGTCAATGTAACAGAAGAGTTCAAGGTGGAGGTGGGACTGCATCAAGGGTCAGCTCTGAGCCCCTCTTGTTTGCTATGGTGATGGACAGGCTGACAGACGAGGTTAGACAAGAATCTCCATGGACTGTGATGTTTGCAGATGACATTGTGATCTGTAGTGAGAGCAGAGAACAAGTGGAGGAAAATCTAGAGAGGTGGAGGTATGCCCTGGAAAGGAGGGAAATGAAGGTTCGTCTCAGTAAGACAGAATACATGTGTGTGAACGACAAGGACCCAAGAGGAACGGTGAGGTTACAGGGGCAGAGATAAAGAAGGTGGAGGATTTTAAGTACCTAGACTCAACAATCCAGAGCAATGGAGAGTGTGCAAAAGAGGTGAAGAAGCGTGTGCAGGCAGGTTGGAATGGATGGAGAAAAGTGTCCGGTGTGATGTGTGATCGGAGAGTATCGGCAAGAATGAAAGGAAAAGTGTACAAGACGGTGATGAGGCCAGCAATGTTGTATGGTTTCGAGACAGTGGCCCTGGGGAAAAGACAGGAGTCAGAGTTGGAGGTAGCAGAGATGAAAATGTTGAGGTTCTCTTTGGGAGTAACGAGGATGGATAGGATCAGAAACGAGTACATCAGACGGACAGCACATGTTAGATGTTTTGGAGACAAAGTCAGAGAGGCTAGATTGAGATGGTTTGGACATGTACAGAGGAGGGATAGTGAGTATATTGGTAGTAGGATGCTGAGGTTGGAACTACCAGGCAGAAGGCCCAGAGGAAGACCAAAGAGAAGATTTATGGATGCGGTGAAGGCGGACATGAAGGTCGTTGGAGTAAGAGTAGAAGATGCAGAGGATAGGGAGAGATGGAGGCAGATCATTTGCTGTGGCGACCCCTGAAGGGAACAGCTGAAAGAAAAAGAAGAATTCAGTCCATAGACTGGAGCCTTGGAACAAATTAGGCGTTTAACATGTAAAATGCGCCCCCTACTTACGAAATCCCTGCGTCAAGAGAAGGACCTCTGGAACGGATTAATTTCGTAAGTTGGGGGCCGACTGTAATTTATTTTTGTTTTATATTATATTTTTTCTTCACACTCCTGAAGTTAGGGCACACACGGGCATATTTCAATGTATCTTAGTTAAGTGTTATTGATTGTGTTTTAAATGCCAGGCATACAGGCTCATTGCTGTGATCTTTGACATTCTGAAATGGATTTGGCATACAGCACTTCACGGCAGCTCTGTAATGCAGAATATTGAGTATGATTTATAGGTCTGAGGAGCCTGTGCATTTATTAGATAAAGGTCATTCATTTAGTGTTATTGTGCATTTTATTTAAGCTACCACAGCAGCTGTAATTTATAATGTTATTTCCTTTAAAAAAAATGCACCCAAACATAGAAGTAATACTTAACTATTTAGAAATTCAGGACATCTCCTGACAAGCTAAGCAGCATAGCTGTTTTAAACAGTACACAGACAATTCCAACAAAAAAAGGGATGTCCTGTATATCCTGTGTGTGATTTCTATATGTTGTGCTGGAATACATTATATTCAAGCTTTAACTGAAGTGACTGTGCAAATAGCTCTTTTGTGCTGTTTGCTTTGTTCAAACTCAGTCAAACTTCTCTTCGTGTTTTCTGCCATACCCGGCTTTCTGCCCGCTTCAGATCATTACTGCTGCCAGCAACAATACATCTCTCACATGCTGTGTCCCTGCAGGAAGGTTCTGAGGAAGCCGCAAAATGAAAAAAAAAAAAAACAGCCTGTGTCATCAGGAATTTTACTGGGCACAGACCGACTTTACGACTTTGAGATGAACTGCAGTTTCCTTCTGGATTAGACAGCTATGCATGTACTAGAGATCTCAGAAGGCTGACGCTAGCTGTTAGCAATAATGGCTACCCAGGGAGAAGTGGTGGCAGGCTTCATTCTTTTGACTTTTTCCTTTGATTTCAGGTGCATGTCTTTTTAAGTGAAGGCAGACATAAGATTTCTATTGTTCCATAAAAGCTCATCATGGAAGTAAGAACCATTAAGGAACCAAACGTCATGCTGAGCTAGCTTCTTTATGCTAGCTTCTTTATTGACTGCCTTTCTGTTTTCTACCATTTCTGAAAAAAAAAATGCAAGTTCTTAGTGAATTTCCTGCCAGCAATCATTTAATTATGGCTTATCACTCAAAAACACAAAGTGACCTGTCATGCTGAAAAAAGCTATCAAGTAAAATTTTAATTAGAAATCTGTTGGGAAAGGGACAGACAGGAGAAACATAACCTTCAGCAATACCTTTACGCATCATTAATCAGACAAAGCAAAAACGTGCTGATATTGGAACAGGAAGCTGCTGCAAGGAGAAAGTGATCCGACAATGTCAAAAGGATAAGCTGACTGTAATTACTAACCAGGGTACAGTCCATTCCCACGGTTTTATTGGTATCTAGTTTGCTATTTCCTTCAATTATTTTCTCTGGAGCAGTGGTATGTGTGTTCATAATGAGCTAAACAGTGAAAATTAATTATATAAGTTATGTCAGGATACCTAACCCCCAACTGCTCTCCGGGCACCCCCAGTGTGTGTGACAGTCCACTGCTCCAAGTGTGTGTGTGTGTGCGCGTGCGCTTACTTTGGATTGGTTAAATGCCGAGGAAAGAAATCATTTCCCTTTCGGGATTAATAAAGTATATAAAAATTAGAAAAATCAATAAATCTTTCAGAGGGGTTCACTGCTCAATGGTGTGTTTGTTCTCTTGTAGTCAGTAATTACTATGATGTAGTCTCTAAGGCTCCAGGTTTTATGTATTTAAATACAATTGTTTGTATTCATTTCTTTGCTTATGTGCTTTCGTGCTGAGTGCACATTTGAATCAATTTGCATATTTAAAAAAAAAGCCTAAACAGCAGTTAGTTAATAAAGAAAAAAGCTTATATCTAGTATGATTAATGATTTTGTAATGCTATCCCCCAGCAATTTTCCTTTGATCATCAAATGAATGATTATATAATTTATATCCTCTGGTTGTTTTGATCTGATTTTGTTTGCTTGAAATTTTCTCAAAGTTTCAGTAGATTGCATGTGTCCTCTTCCATGATTATACATGACTAAGCTGGGTGACATCTTGTGAATGTCAAATAGGAAAAGGAAAAGAGGTGAGTGCCTTTGGCACCAATATACACTTGAATGATTTCTGCTTTAGTGTATATTCCAACCAAGGCTGAAGCTCGGAATTGAAACCATAATTAAAGAAGGCATTACCAGGCCTGGTATGAAAATTCCACTTAATTTTCCTTCTATTAAAAATTGCATTTAGTAGTTTTAGAAGAATTACTATCATTTCATGTATGATTTCATAGATGATGTGATTTCTGCATGAAAAGTTTCTTATACGTACTTATTGCAAAATTAAGTTTATTAAACCCAAATGAGCAACTCATGCTCATATAAGATCACCGAACCAACCATTAACTTTTCATTTGCATTTTGTTATAATGGAGCTTATAAATGAGCTCCTCTTTATATATCATTCAGTTGTGTATTTCTGTGCAGACTGTAGCTGGCAGATAGAGTAACACAACATGCATTCAGCTCTGTGCCCAGGAGATGGAAGGGTGTAATGGAGTATCTCCGTTCTGCAATGCATAAACCTGCCAATTGATATATCCCACTTAGATTTCAATTCGAGGCAATACCTCACTGCTGAGATTCATACAACAACCTCTCTTGATTCATGTCTCTTATTTGAGGTAGTAGGCTTGGGCATATTTTTCAGTCACATTATACATGATGGTAAAAATTGTGGTCCCCATCCTAGATGTGTGGTAACTTTCCCTTTAGTCCACAGCCAGTTAGTCTAAATATCTGCCTTACTGATCTGTCGTTTACCATATAATGTGTTTGCAATCACCCCCAGGCCGGCCACATCTCTTACTGTCTGTGGTGAGAGGCTGTAAAAGAACCAGTGCTGACTTTTGTCAAGAGTAGCTGCATAGACATCAGCGTGTTTCCACCCTGTGATGGCCTGGCAAGCTGTTTAGGGTGTACTCTGCCCTTGCCCGGAGTCGACTGGGATGGGCGCTGACCCTAATTAGGATTAAGCGGTTACAGAAAATGAACTGATGACGGTTCAGAAAATGAATGAATGAATGGATATTTTCAATCATATAAGATGCCTTAAAAGGTAGATAACTTTATAAGATCCTGATGTATAAAACAAGTCAATATTATCCCTCAATATGAACTACAGTAACGGCAGATAAATCTGTATCAACATTTATTACAAGCAATAAATGTAATGAATTTTGCATAGTTTGTCCATAATATGGTGTTTAGAAAGTGTTTTTTTTTTTTTTAAACCGCTTTCACTTGTACACATAACATATAACATACAACACAACACATGTACTAATAACATGGGCAGTGGTGGTCTAGTGGTATAGGGCGCTGGATCGCTGATCCAAAAGGTTGGGGGTTCGAGTCCCGCTCTCCACAAGGTTGTCACCCCAGTGCGGCTAACTGGGTTATCAAAGGCGGGCCATGTCTCTCACTGTCTATGGTGAGAGGCATGTAAAAGAACCATTGCTGACATTCGTAAAGAGTAGCTGCAAAGTCGTCAGCGTGTTTCTGTCCCTTGCTAAAAGGGTTGTGACAGGAAGGGCATCCGACGTTAAAAAAACCTCTGCCAAATCAAAACGTGCGAATCAAATGATTCGCTGTGGTGACTCCCGAGTAAAAGGGAAAAAGCTGAAAGGAAGACAGACATAAGCTAATAACATGCATTGATCAGCCATAATATTAAAAATACAATGAGCACTGAGAGGTGAGCTGAATACCATTAATTATCTCATTACTGTTTCACTTAGCAACGAATGGTATTGTTTAGGCAGAACATGAACAAGTCAGTTCTCACAGTTGATGTGTTGGAAAAGTGAGTAGGCATTAAGGATGTGATGGTGAAACGACTACGTCGATATCCATCTTGAAAGAAGCCGGTCTTGTGAGGTGTTTCTGGTATGTAGTGGGTAGTAGCTATTAATGGTGGTCCAGAGAAGGACAACCAGTCAGCTAACAAGTCAAAGTTCCCAGGGCTGGCTGGTGTGTGTGGGGAGCAGTCTAGTACATCTGGACCGACCCCACAAAAGAGTTACTGTAGCACAAACCGCTAAAACTATTAATGTTGGCTATGAGAGAAAGTAGTCAGAACAAAAACATTGAAGCTTGTTGTATATGGGGCTGCCTCGCCATAGACCTGTCACAGGGTGTTAATGTTATGGCCTATCAGTGTGTATATACAAACCATAATTTTTGTTTGTTTGTTTGTTTGTTTTTACTAATTTCTTTTAGTATACTTTTTATGTAAATAAACAGATAAAGAACAATGTCCTAAATTCATACTCGCGATATATATATATATATATATATATATATATATATATATATATATATATATATATATATAACAAATGCTCACCATAACATTAATGTCTCATGTCTAATATTGTGTGATGTTGTGACTTCTCGAGATGTGCTGTTGTATGTGGCACGAAGGTGTTAGCAGCAGATCTTTTAAGTCCTGTAAGTGGTGTGGTGGGGGCACTATGGATCAGATTTTTCATCCACCACATCCCACAGATGCTTAATAAGCGGCCAAGTCTACACTTTAAACCCTTTATCATGTTCCTCAAACATTCCGGAACAATTTTTCGAGTTTGGCAGGGTGCATTGACATGCTAATTCAGGTCACTGCCATTAGAGAATGACTTTGAATTGAACACTGGTCAACAATGTTTAGGTTGGTAGTACATGTCATGTAACATTCATATGAATACTGGGACCCAAAATTCTTGCCCAGAGCAGCACACTGCTTCTGCCAGTATTAACTTTTTCAGCAATTTGTAATGCATCAGCTCTTCCATGGGAATCAGACCCGAAAGGCGAGCCTTTACTCTTCATGCACATCAGTGAGCCTTGGGCACCTATTACCCTGCTGCCGGTTCAGCGGCTGCCCATTATTGAACCACTTTTGGTAGGTAGTAGCCACTGCATCATGAGACCGGCTTTCAACATAGCTTCTTCAAAGAGTACTGACTGTTCATTTGCTGCCCAATATAGCTCACCCTAATAACCAATGACTTTGTAACAAGATAATCAATATTATTGACTTCATCTCTCAGTGGTTTTAATGTGCCTGATTGGAGTATAGAATCGGAGTGATGACTAAGGACTTTTTCTTATAAGCTATTTAGTAGGCTATACTATGAAATCACAGAACTCATAAATGTATATGGTTCCAGATGAATAGGCATGCATGTGGTAATTTAAAGGTCTGAATATTTTCATTCCTGCACCTACACGGCATATTATGAAGGTAAACCGCAAAACTTAACTTACAGAATTAGAAAACAAGTCTTTGAGGTCAAAAAAACCAAAAAAAAACCCACGGTTTTGGGTTAAAAAGTAATATTACTATTAGGCATAACAACACGGGAGATTATACTTTCTCACAAAATTCCACAAAAAGTTGTTGACAAAAATTAAATAAAATTTGACAGTTTAGCTTCTGTTGTGCAATCATATTTATCTGTTTGTTTATTGTTTAAAAATCAAAACATCAAAGCGTCCCATTTGTTTACTGACTGTACTTAATTATTCTCACTTGTTGTTCAATCAGAGTACAGCTGCATTCTTGTCAGGTCAGGTTTTGCCCTGCTACTGGTAACTTGTAAGCCAGTACAGCCTGTTGCATGGTCGAGTGGTCGGCGACTAAACCGGCTCCCCCACCACGTTCCAAATTTGGTGAGTTGGGCAGCTCGCAACCCAGTAGGAATAAAAGCAAGACCTATCAAAGGGCGTATGAACCCTTTAGAGTCAACAGCCAGCTAGCTAGAGACGGTGTCTCAATAAAAACACCCTGCAGAAAGAACTTTGGGATTCTACTGCAGATTTTTTTGCCCTTCGTATACAGCCATGACAAAGCAGGGCACCCAGATTGATTGATTGACAGCTGTATTATTTATGTTTATATGAATAGAGCAGCACTCCACAAATTTATAGAATAACTACTCTCCCATGGTAGTTGAAGCCCTTAGCTGAACATAGCACCTCTTGCTAACGTGCTAGTTATGCAACATTCAACTGTTTTGCATTATGAATTTTGCTCAGACACATTCCTTTTTTTTTTATGAACAATTCTCTGCTAAAATCTGAACTGAAAATCTAGAAGCTTTACATCTTTCATTTTATATCTACATACATTAAAAACTGTGTACCAGTCAAAATTACAATCATTAAATATTTTCCCATTTATCACAGACTTCAAGTTTGTCATTTGTAACTATGAATTTTTCATAAAATAACCTTGAACCTTTGGAATTCTTTAAGATAGTTCTGTGGTAGACCCTAATGAACAGGTTCTCGAAAGGGAAATTTCTTAAGTTCTTGATGGCCTTTTTCCAATTATGATATGAAGCAGATAGTTATAATCTAATATTGTACCTCCTTATATTGTATTTTGCCTTTAATATTTCAAAGGGAATCAAGCCGTTTTCATCATACAAGTCTTTAACAGTCAATGTGCCCTTATCCGCCCAGTGCTGAATAACATGAGTGGGAATTTTAGAATTGTGATTGAGCCATAATGGTTCAGCAAAGATGTCACCAATGTTGTCATCTTTGACCTGCAATTTTTTACAATAAGAACCCCAAGCTTTAATAACAGATCTCCAATAAGGGTTTTTCATGTTGAGTTTATTATCAATATTAGCATCATATCTGAAAATATCTTTATAAGCTTTATTGCAGGAGTTTGCCATAGTTGATTTTTTGCAATAACAACTTGGAGTGGAAAGTTTTAATGCTTCAATAAATGTTCTTATATCAACCTTACCCACCTCACCTTCAGTCTTTAATCTTTTCATAGATGTCCTTTTTATTTTATCATTTTTGTCATTCCACATGAATTTTTAAAATATATTTTCAAGAGATTTGATAACGTCATCCGATGGATTTGGGAGTGAGCTGAGAATGTGAACTAATTTTGAAAAGGCTAGGGTTTTTATTACGGTAATTTTACCAATCAAAGTCAAATTTCTTTTTCTCCCAACTGCTAGTAATCTGTTTATTTCTTCTAGTCTTTTTCTAGTATTGATCACCCATAGATCATTGAAGCCTGGATTCAATTTGATTCCAAGTACTTCAAAGTCTCCTTTATACAACTCAATGTTCAAGGTTTTACATAACGTCTCATCACTTCCTGCCTTAGCACCAATCCAAATTGCTTAGTTTTATCTATGTTCATTTTCAGACCCGGCATCTTGTAAAAGGTATTTAATGTATCAATAGCTGCATATAAACTCTCTTCAGTACCATCAAGGAATAATTCAGTATCATCAGCATATTGACCTAATTTATATTCCTCTTTTATCAATAACAATGCCTTTAATTCTGTCATTATTTCTAATCATACAACCTAAAATTTCAGCAACAAAAATAAATAAATATGGCGATAGAGGATCGCCCTGTGTACAGCCTTTTTCATTCTCAAAGAAATTGGATAAGTGTCCATTTTGTATCACACAATAACTTGTATGATATGCCAATATATTAACCCATCGTATGATTTGTGGGCCAAAACCAAATTTAGTAAGTACTAAGTTAATAAAATCTTTAGAAACTGTGTCAAATGCCTTTTCAAAATCAATCAAAATAAGTAATCCTGGCATATTTCTTTGTTTAGTTTCAAACATTATGTCGTATAACAGTCTTGTGTTTTCACTGATAGTTCTACCTGAATAAAGCCTGTTTGATTTTCATATATTAGCGAGTCTAATGTCTTTTTCAAGCGGTTGGTTATACAATAGCTGATTATTTTGTATATTGCATTAAGAAGATTAATTGCTCTCCAATTTTTCAACCTATCTTGTTTGCTTTGGGTATGCAAGTAATAACTCCCCACTTCATTGTCACAGATAATTCGTTTTTACTAGAGACTTCATTAATAAATCTAAGAATCCATATTTTCAAATCTTTCCAAAAATCTTACTTTTTTAAAAAAAAAATGTCAAATTGGAGTTTCAACGTACCTACATAGTACGCTGATGTAATGACGCTGCGTCCATTGTTTACAAACGACAGACTGAACGTGCCTCTCCATCTTTCCAGTTCAGTTATATATACAACTTTTTATATATATATATATAATATCAGTTATTTATATTTATATATATATATATATATATATATATATATATATATATCAGTTATATAGCGTGTTACCCTTGTGTTAAGCGGTCATCTCTGTGATCTTTGTGTTTACACTGTTTTTGCGGACTATTGTAAGCCTAAGCATAAATATGGTTGGTCTGAAGCGTAAGCCTACTACATGGGTACAAGTCTCATACACAGAGATGAATTAACTATCTTCCCGGATCGGCGTAATCTACAGCCCCGATCACATAGTGTTTTACGCCTTAATCACGTACAAAAAGTTCTGAAAATCTGGTGGACGTGGTTGAAAGTGATAACTTTTGGTCAATTTTGGCTTGGCCGTGCTTTGTACGTGCTTTTTATGTGGTAAGGCCTTCGGCGAGAGAGAGAGAGAGAGAGAGAGAGAGAGAGAGAAGGAATAACACTTTAGTTTTTAGTTTAGCTTTTTAAGTTGTTTTAATTCATGAGACGGTCATTAAGCCCCAGTTTAGGTCTCCTCCCAATCCAGTCACGCACCCAGATGTTCCATACCACCCCCCCTCCTCCTCCTCCTTCTTCTTCTTCTCTTATATGTTGGGCCTGTATCAGTTGGTTCTGTTGGTGTTGGAGCATAAAGATGAGGCCATCACGGCATTGAGGGTTCATGTTCACCCCTTGACATCTAGACTGCAAGTGGCGTGGTCCCATAAAATGACTGTATTTTATATGCGGTGAATCAGAAGTGATACAGAAGTGACGAGGCAGTGATCAGTCGTATTTAGAACGTGATCAAGACGTTGTTGAACCGGTTTAGGTAGTGCTATGTACGTGCTATTTAAATCCATTTATCAGTGATAAGCCGCTATTTCTCGTGATACCAACATGTAACACCCGCCCAATGGCCGTGCTCTGGCCGTGACAGACCCCTAAACTTTTGCGTCTTATCACGTCTCCCTAAGTTTTTATCACTGCCAGAACACGGATTATTACGTGTCTTTCACGTGTTTTGCACGTCTTTAGCACGTCTTTACCACGCGGTTGTTCGCGGTCTAAAATTTTGAGCAGTTCAAAACTTTTTTCCACGTCCAGCGCCGTTCAAATTTTTCCCCACGTCTAAAAATCGACTGTAGCACGTCAAGTTTTTGGCCGTGATTAAGCCGTAAAACTCTGTGTGATAGGGGCTTACCATGCATACTCAGTTAAGCAAAGAGAGTTGTAAAATGAATGAAAACCCGAATCCAGAAAAGAAAGAGAAAAGTCCGCTCTGCCGGTGATTCACATCAGTGCAGGCTGAGTACTAAACCAGCATTCAACGGCGCCCTTGCTCACTTGAAAGACCGGATGTCCGTATAACCCGCGCTTTGTCT
The DNA here is from genome assembly GCA_024760905.1 of Plotosus lineatus. Lineage (NCBI taxonomy): Eukaryota > Metazoa > Chordata > Actinopteri > Siluriformes > Plotosidae > Plotosus > Plotosus lineatus. The sequence goes on along the minus strand of CM045729.1, from coordinate 50,167,921 downwards.
CAAGCACAAATAAGTAAACAACTTTCAGTGTTGAGCGCCTCACATATTGTAAGCATTGATTGGCATGTAAAGCGACTCGGCTCAGCTTCATGTAAAGTGACCATCCATCGACCATCGGAACTATTTACAAGCAGGAAGATTGCATCATAGAGAATGTTAAAGGTTATATTTGATACTGTATTTGATATTTGATGAATGAATTTGATTAAAATTTATCAATTTGAAATTATTTTGCTTGAATTTGATTTATTTGAAATTAATGTTGATATTATTTGATATATTTGATATTATTTTACAATGTTATGTTTATAATAATTGATTTAAGGGTGTTTTATGAGATACGGTAATGGTATTTATGGATGTATAGTGCAGTATGAGCGTCATACATCACTGTAACAACTTACGTTCACTTTCAACTTACGTTTGGCTGTCCGGAACCAATTAAAAACGTAAGTCGGGGAGCGTCTGTAATCGTTTAAGATGGGTGTGGGAATATTGTCAAGATCAGCCTTCCACTCGACATCATCATTTAATGAGTATAAGGTCTTTATAAAATGTTCTCAGCTGTTTCAAAATTGATGCACCATTTGTTAATAAAGTAATTTGTGGGTTTTTCTCCTTCTTTGTACCATTTAATTCTATTTCTTATCTGAATACCTGTCATTTCCTCTTCTTTCAATTGCTCTAGTTCTTTCTTATATTTCAAGAGTTCAGAAAGGCTGTTTTCATCAACATTTTGAAAATTTTGTCTGATATTGTCTTCGCAGTCTTTAATCTTTAATTCCAGTTCTGTAGTCTTATGTTTATTCTTTTTTTAAAAGATGCAAAAAAGATAGTTTTGCCTCTCACTTTCATCAAAAAAGTGTCTAAAAATAAACTGTCGCTTATTTTAAGTTTAATATTATCAAAATCCAGATCCATATTGTTAGAGTAAGAAGTGTCCGTTTCAGAATATTCATCAATTGTTTCTTTTAGGATAGATTTGATGATTTGCTATATTCAGGATGAAGAAGTAATGAAGGGTTAAAATTCCAATACCCTTTTACCCTTGTTTGATTTATAGAGTTTGAAAGAGTTAAACATATAGCTGAGTGATCAGATTTATATCCTGGGAGGATGTCTGAATCCTGAGTAATATCAATGATATCTTGTGAAATCAAGAAAAAATGTAGTTTTTTCCTTGGATTCATTTTCCACCATATATCTGTATATGTATATGTATATTTTCCAGAGTTGTCATTCAATTTCCTCCATATATCTATATATAAGATCGAGGTTTTGTGAGTTTTCTATGACGATGTCCCTAGATTTAGGATTGTTTACATGCTTATAATTTTCTAGATCCATAGAGGGGTCTAGAATGAGATTCCAATCACCTACAATAATTAGAGAATAATTTTCAAAAAGCATGATATAGAAATTTGGATCATCCATATTTGGACCATATAAATTTGTAAGTGTAAATCTTTTTTCGTCTACCGAGCTATCAACAATGATGAAATTAGCATTTTCATCTTGGATGGTTCTGTGGATGGTGAGATCTATATCACTGGTAAATAATATAGCTACTCCTCTAGCATTTGGTCTAAATGGAGCAATTATACATTCTGGACTCCATTCGTTTCTCATAATATTGATGTCTTCCTTAGCTAAATTAATATCTTGTAGACATGTGATATAAAAACATTTTTTCTATATATATTCATAACTTCTCTTCTTTTACTTTTGTTTCTAAGACCTCAACAGTTTACTTTTGGTAGACTTATTGCAGTCACTTGGCTATTTTAGGGCCTGCCATCAAATTAGGCATGGTTTTTCATGGTATCATGAAAAAATAAAAAAATCAAAACTCTCACCAAACATTTTCATCCTTAGGAGTAACAACATTCTAACCGAGTAGTGGTCTGGTGAGCCATTCAGGGTGTACCGTGCCTGAGATATGCACTAGTCTCCCTGTGACCCAAGTATGAAGTGTTTTGGCAAATGAGTGAAAGTGATCTACAAAGAGTAGAATGAAAATGAAACGACCCGTTTGAAAGTTTTTGTCTTTTGGAGAAATGCACTTCACTCTAATGAAACAAAAACTGTCATAGTTGGTCATTATGATCATTGTTTTGTTTAGAGTAATTAGAGTGAAGCTTACAACCCATAGAACACCACTCCAACTGTGAAACATGGGGTATGGTCATGTTGTGGGGGGTTGGTGGTGTAATACTGCAAGATGGACTCGAGAACTGCATAAAATAATAATGTGGACATTCCATCAACTGAGAATTAACAAGGTCTATCTCCCATTGCATTCAAATACCCTGTAGACCTTGTTAATTCTCTGTTGACAATTAATTAAAACAGAATTTTATGATAGAGGGAGTTGGTCTTCAGAATGAAAATTGATCAGAAGCACATTACCAAAGTATGGCAAAATAGTTATAACAAATCAGTACTTTAATATTTGTATTAATAGTTAATGCGAAATAACAACAACGTCAAGGTATTGGAGTTTGGACTAGTCATTACTAACAACTGACCTTAGTGAAGGACAGCATGTGTAGAGTCACCCAAACTTAAACAATTTAATGGCAGTGCTATCTGACCTAAGGCAGGGAAATAGTTCTTGCAATAAATATTAGAAATTGTGAAGATTTTAGTTTAAATGCATTTTTCTAAGTGTATGTTCGTTTCTTACTTTAACAATTGGGACCAGTTCTAGCATAATATGGATTGAGTCGCAATTTAGAGTTTAGAGTAAGAACCAAAGTAAGTTGAAAATGGAGTACCTGGCTTATTTTTTTTTGCAATATTATTTTGCAATATACCAAATATACATACTTCTAAGCGTAATATTATTTGTGACCAAGTTTTAATACCCTTAAACACAATCTAAAATGCTTGTTTAAAAAAGGTTCCGTATCCAAATTTTTGTAAAAGAACAAAAAGGACAGGAACAGGGATCCCTCACTACTTCGTGCTTCAATTAATGCGGCTTCAGTGTATCACGCTTTTTTTTTTTTTTAAACATTCATCAAATTAAAAAATAAGGAAATTAAGGAAGGAAAGGGTTAAGGAAAATGCCTTCAAAACAAGGCCAATTATGCAAAAAAAAAAAAAAACTCTAAACAAACACAAAACAAAAAACAACCCAAAACATGCCATCAAAACGACTGACATTTTTGTGAGGTGTGCATCTGCATGCGTGCACGCGCATCTGTACGTGTGAGTATTTATATTTTATTTACATTTTAGGCATTATTGTTGAATGTTAAACTGTTATTATAAGCATTTATAGCATTGAATATGTATTTATTGATAGTATATGCACATATACATGTATGTATACATCAGTCGGAGGGGGGGGGGGGGGTGATCCTACTTCGCAGAATTCGATGGTCGCACGGGGATCTCGGTCCCAATTAATCACGGAAAGTGAGGGATTCCTGTACTTATTTTGCCAATTTTCAAATCATATAACGGTAAGCCAATGATAAGCCTCAAAACAGTTTTGTAACTAGCATCTGTTGCTTGGAAGATGTTGATTGGTTGAGAGATGGATTTGTTAAGTTTATGGATGTTAGGGAGTTTCAAATGCAGACATTCAGAAACTGGTTGTGTAACTGTAATTGCTTTTTCTGTAACATTTCCTGATTAGTGAAATGCAAAGCGATGCAACCCAGTCCATGGTTACCAGAGTCATAATAATTCTGAAGCATAAACATTCTTTTTCCAGATACATTGGTACCTTGACTTATGGTTGTCTTTTATAACGAATCCTTCATGATACGAGCTTCGATCCCACCAAAAATCTGTCCCATCCAATGAGCAAAATTTTGATTTGCGAGCTCTGCTGGGGAAATGGCTTTTCTGGGCTGATTAGAGTTGTATTCTTCTGCATGTATTCCTCCACGCTCCGAGAACGTCTTGTGCAGTGCTTCTCAATGATTTTCTGTGATGCCCCCTATAGGAAGAAAAAAAAAACACCCCTGCGCCCCATGTATGACTATAAATAGTGTTTACTGCACTTCATATCGTTTGCTCGGTGCTTTTTCCCTACACTATAAGTGACACAGTGAGCGCGACACTGCCACCTACTGTAGAGGATGTGCAATTTAGACTTAGTACAGTATGGCAAAAAAAGCATGTTCCCAGGGTCATATGTGCCCCCCTTGGCATCACACCCCTTTTTTAGAAGCACTGGCCTTGTGGGAGCTCACCATGAGCTTTTCCTCTCAGGCATTCGTAGAGTGCACATGCACAAAATTCTCCTCCTCCTTCTCTGTTACGCACCACCTCATGCCTGCCCATGTGACATCTCCGTGCCCATGTGACATCTTTGCCGCAGTTGATGATTAGAAGGGTTAGTTGACTTATATTATTTATTCTTGTTTGATTATTAATTATTATTAATGTTAATGTACATGTATTATTATTATTATTATTATTATTATTATTATTATTATTATTATTAAATATTTATTGTTTTTACATGTTTATCTTTAATATATTAGGTCAAATATATGTGTTTGTGTCAGGTTATATGGGTTTGGGAGGGGGTTGGAATGGATTAATTGGGTTTCTATTATTTCCGATGGGAATTTTTGTTTTATCTAACAAGCATTTTGACTTACGAGCTTGCCCTCAGAATGGATTAATTTTCGAAGTCAAGGTATCACTGTATATTAATATCTCAGTATGCCATATTTTTTACCTAATCCGTATTATGCTGGAGTGAATCACATGTACTGTATCTTTGTGAAAATAAGTAGGTTCTGGCTGTTTTTTTTTGTGTGTGTTTTTTGTTTTTTTTTACTCATATCTCCTGCTGTCAATCAAAAAATATTTTCATTTTCCTCTGCTGCCTTGACTACAGCCATTGAAATGTTTTTTGTTTTGTTTGTTTATTTTTTTGAAGATCCTGTGATTTTTTTTTTTTTTATGCTGACGCCAATATAATAAAATAACCTTTATTATCCTTTCCATGACCTCTCTGCACTGAGATAATGTTTTACTGTTGATGTAGATCATAAAGCATATTTGTACGTCCCTCTGTATATCTCATCTGGTTGATGCTGTAAATGTTGTGGTATTATGATTGAAAAGGTTGTTGAATGTTGCAGGTAAAGACTAACAATCTGTATTGAATTAAGAGGCAGTGACGATATTTATATCATGAGGATTCCCTCCCTTCGGCCTATTGCTTCTATAATGGGGTAAAGTGTTGAATAAAACAGTTTAGTGATTCCAACATACAGGTCCTTCTCAAAAAATTAGCATATTGTGATGAACTTCATTATTTTCTGTAATGTACTGGTTAAAATTAAACTTTCATATATTTTAGATTCATTGCACACCAACTGAAATATTTCAGGTCTTTTACTGTTTTAATACTGATGATGTTGGTGTACAGCTCATGAAAACTCAAAATTCCTATCTCAAAAAATTAGCATATCATGAGAAGGTAGTCTAAACGAGCTATTAACCTAATCATCTGAATCAACCAATTAACTCTAAACACCTGCAAAAGATTCCTGAGGCTTTTAAAAACTCCCAGCCTGGTTCATTACTCAAAACCACAGTCATGGGTGAGACTGCCGACCTGACTGCTGTCAAGAGGGTAAGACACAGAAAGAAATCTCTGAGCGAATAGGCTGTTCCCAGAGTGCTGTATCAAGGCTGTATCAGTGGGACGTCTGTGGGAACGAAAAAGTGGAAGAAGGGCCGAGTCCAGACCTTGGGGGATCTGTGGAAGCCGTGGACTGGGTCTGGAGTAAAAACATCCAGAGCCACCGTGCACAGGTGTGTGCAGGAAATGGGCTAAAGTTGCCGCATTCTCCAGGTCAAGCCACTTTTGAACCAGAAACAGCGGCAGAAGCGCCTGACTTGGGCAGAAACAGTGACAGAAACAGCACTAGACTGGTGCTCAGTGGTCCAAAGTACTTTATTCGGATGAAAGCAAATTCTACATGTCATTCGAAAATCAAGGTGCCAGAGTCTGGAGGAAGACTGGGGAGAAGGAAATGCCAAAATGCCTGAAGTCCAGTGTCAAGTACCCACAGTCAGTGATGGTCTGGGGTGCCATGTCAGCTGCTGGTGTTGGTCCACTGTGTTTTATCAACGCGTGTGTGTGTGTTGACCATGTCTTCTTAGCAAAGTTATAATCTTGCAAATGTTTATCCAAGCTTAAAAGCCTGAGCCAAAAAATAAAGTTGCAATGAGCACACTCGAAAAACCCACGAAACAACAGTAACTCTGTTCTTTACACGAAAAGAATCATGGTGTTGGTGTTGGTCCACTGTGTTTTATCAAGGGCAGGGACAATGCAGATAGCTATCAGGAGATTTTGGGGCACTTCATGCTTTCATCTGCTGAAAAGCTTTACGGAGATGAAGATTTTCATTTTCAGCACGACCTGGCACCTGCCCAGAGTGCCAAAACCACTGGTAAATGGTTTACTGACCATGGTATTACTGTGCTCAATTGGCCTGCCAACTCTCCTGACCTGAACCCCATAGAGAATCTGTGGGATATTGTGAAGAGAAAGTTGAGAGACACCAGACCCAACACTGTGGATGAGCTTAAGGCCGCTATCGAAGCATCCTGGGCCTCCATAACACCTCAGCAGTGCCACAGGCTGATTGGCTCCATGCCACGCCACATTGAAGCAGTCATTTCTGCAAAAGGATTCCCGACCAAGTATTGAGTGTATAACTGAACATAAATTATATGAAGGTTGGCTTTTTTTTGTATTAAAAACACTTTTTTTTTATTGGTCGGATGAAATATGCTAATTTTTTGAGATAGGGATTTTTGTATTTTTTACTTTTTTGCCAAAATGATCAATATTAAAACAATAAAAGGCTTGAACTACTTCAGTTGTGTGTAATGAATCTAAAATATATGAAAGTCTAATGTTTATCAGTACATTACAGATAAGAATGAACTTTATCACAATATGCTAATTTTTTGAGAAGGACCAGTATTTACATGTTATGCATTATTTTTTAAATTGTTATTATAAGCATTTATATCATTGAATATGTATGTATTGACATTATATACACATATATGTATATGTCAGTCGGGGGTGAGGAATCCTACTTCGCAGAATTCGGGGGGTGGGGGTGTTGTCCCCTGTGTGTGTGTGTATGTATATATATATATATATATATATATATATATATATATATATATATATATATATATATGTGTATACTTTTTTGCCAAAATGATCAATATTAAAACAATAAAAGGCTTGAACTACTTCAGTTGTGTGTAATGAATCTAAAATATATGAAAGTCTAATGTTTATCAATACATTCCAGAAAATAATGAACTTTATCACAATATGCTAATTTTTTGGGAAGGACCAGTATATTGCAACTGAAACTTATTATTCATTAAACTTGAGATAAATGTTTTGTCATGGATGATGGGTCATGAATGTGCCCTTATTCTTTTACTAATTAAGCATAGGAATGTATGCAAGTATAGATGTATAAATAAATGTAAATAATATATTTACTTCTGTAAGAGTAATTCGAAAACTTGGGAGGACATTGTGCTGTTAACCAGGAGAAACTGCCATTATTATCAATGCTGCATTAAGACCACTTATAGAAATGAATAAATACATATAAGTAGAGAACTCAATACATTTAGTATGAGGACTAGATTCCACTGAATCAACAAATTAATATCAATAAAAAAACCTCTGTTTAGATTTTTCCTGGTTTCTGCCCCACATCCCCAAAACATGCCTGGAGGCAGATTCTGCATTCTGAGTTGTCCCAGTATAAATGAGGATGTGAAAACAAAATATGTAAAAATATGGAATTTATAGAGGTAATAGTGGTGTGTGTGTGTGTGTGTGTGTGTGTGTGTGTGTGTGTGTGTGTGTGTGTGTATATGTGCGTGTGTGCGCATGCGTGCGTGTGCATGCGTGTGCATGCGTGCATTTGTGGTATCCTACGATGCCTGGCTACCTTTCTAGGGTGTATTCCGACCCCACACTCTGTGACCCCTTCTCTTTTTTATTTTGAGAATTCAGACCAGATTACGTTTTGAAGTCGAAACATCTCTAATAATAATTCTGGTCATGTGTTCCTGTCGTTACAGTTGGATAGCTGAAACTCAATGGCCTGTTGTTTTTTAAAGCATTTAATCTGAGCTTGGATGAGGAGCAGACATTGGAGAATAGTGTTTTACAGCCACTTAAATTAATCAAATTTGAATAGAAGTGAGGATGTATGTGTGTGTGTGTGTGTGTGTGTGTATGTGTGTGTGTGTGTGTGTGTGTGTGTGTGTGTGTGTGTGTGTGGCAGGTGGTGCACTGTGTATGTGCAGTGAGGTGTGTTGCTGCTGTGACATGCTGCAATTACTATGTGAGATTGTCAGAATAGGAGAGGAGACGGTGACGGGCCAGACAGGGCAGTGTTAGAGCACAGATGCTCCAGCACTCAATACTTCCTGCTGTCCTGTCAGTCACACAAATGAGAAATCAGTAGCTGAGAATTTACTTCATAATATTTGGATCAATTATATATCATGTGATACAATAAACTATGATGGATCCAGTATGAGGGTGAATCTTTTTTTTTTTTTTGGTGGTAAGTGAATGTCTCCAAATAGGACAGGAATGGGATTATCTGATAGACTGGACTATTAGAGCGGACATATTTAGCTGATTTTTTTTCTGTTATATCATACCTGTCCTGATATACAGCTTTCTTTACAGATAGAAACAAAAGTGTGTGTGTGTGTGTGTGTGTGTGTGTGTGTGTGTGTGTGTGTGTGTGTGTGTGTGTGTGAAATTTTTTTATAATATGGTGTATTGTATCTGGCACAGTAAAATCTATTTTGGCATATGTTCTTGCCATTAAAATTTCCTGGTTCCAGTTATTTCTGAAACAGTGTTTCCAACATTTTCCATCTACATTGTTGTTTTTCCATGTGCTGGATTCTACATTGTTGTGTCACATTACGAGTGATGCAACACACTTTAAATTTCTACTTGATTCTAACCCTCCAGTAGGAATCCAATTGCAATCGGTATTGAAACCACCTTCAAACGGGGCTTGGATGTGAAAACAGTGTTTCCATAGTCATTTACTCGGGCTTGGTGAAGTTCAGTTGAACTGTAGACGATGAGGTTACATTGATTTAAAATGTGATTATTCTGGAGTGGTTCACATGTACAAGTTGTTTGGACAAGGCTCCTTGGTGATGTGAGTAAATAAAATTCTTTATGATAAAACAATTCATTCATTCATTCATTTTCTGAACCGCTTAATCCATGCTTAATCTCGACCGACTCTGGGCGAGGGCAGAGAGTACACCCTGGACAGTTCGTGAGGCCATCATAGGGCAGAAACATGCTGATGGTTATGCAACCATGCTCTTGACGAAAGTCAGCAATGGTTCTGTTACATGCCAGGGAGAGACATGGCCGGCCTTTGATAACCCAGTTTGCTGCGATTATGGATGCTGAAGCAATTACCTTTTATTGTAATTAGTTTGTTATTTTGCGCACAGTATGACTTCACAAATGTATTTAGAAAGGTGTATGCTTTCAAATTTGACTTCATAAAATAAAAAGGAATGAAGTTAAGAAGGTTTCAAACCTTAGAAAATGAAAATGTGGTTTCTTCTCAGGGCTCTCTTAGCTAAGGGTTGACAGTCCATCAGCTGGAGGAAGTGGCTGGGGTCGGGTCGTTGGGGCAGCAGCCTAAGCAATGAGGTCTAGACGTCCCTCTCCCCAGCCACTTCCTCCAGCTCTTCTGGGGGACTACCGAAGCATTCGAAGTTCAGCCGAGAGGCAAAATCTCTCCATGATGTGGTGGCATTCAGGAGGCATTTTAACCAGATGCCCAAGCCACTTCAGCTGGCTCCTCTCAACATGGAGGAGCAGTGGATCTACTCCAAGCTCCTCCCAGATGGCTGAGCTTCTCACCCTATCTCAAAGGGAGAGCCCCACTTCCCTACGAAAGAAACTAATTTCGGTCGCTTGCATCCACAATCTTGTTCTTTTGGTCACTACCCATAATTCGTGACCATAGGCGAGGGTTGGAACCGGGGGCAGTGGTGGTCTAGTGGTATAGGGCGCTGGATCGCTGATCCAAAGGTTGGAGGTTCGAGTCCCACTCTCCACAAGGTTGTCACTGTCCCCCCCAGTGCAGCTAACTGGGTTATCAAAGGCGGGCCATGTCTCTCACTGTCTATGGTGTGAGGCATGTAAAAGAACCATTGCTCACTTTCGTAAAGAGTAGCTGCAAAGCCGTCAGCGTGTTTCTGTCCCTTGCTAAAAAGGGTTGTGACAGGAAGGGCATCCGACGTAAAAACCTCTGCCAAATCAAACGTGCGAATCAGATGATTCGCTGTGGCGACTCCCGAGTAAAAGGGAAAAAGCCGAAAGGAAGACAGACAGGTGAGGGTTGGAACGTAGATCAACTGGTAAGTTGACAGATTTGCCTTGCGGCTCAGCTTCCTCCTCACCATGACGGATTGGTATAGCAGAGGATGCAGATGTGCAGCCATGCTGGTCTCCCTCTCCATCCTTCTCTGACTAATAAACATTCTCCAGTCCCCTCTTTAAAAAAGGGGGGACTACCACTCTGGTTTGCCAATCCAGATGTACAGCCCACGATGACCACGCAATGTTGCAGAGACATGTCAACCAAGACAGTCTTATAACATCCAGAGCCCTAAGATATTCAGGGCGGTTTTCATCCACACCCGGAGCCTGACCACCGAGGCGCTTTTTGACTACTTCACCGACTTCAGCTCCAGCGATGGGTGGATCCCCACCCAAACCCCACCCAAACCCCCAAGGTTTACCTCCTCCACGGAGAGCGTGTTGGTGGGATTGAGGAGGTCCTAAAAGTATTCCTTTCACTTCCCGACAACATCACCATCGGAGGTGAGCAGCTCCCTACTTCCACTGTGAACAGTATTTATGGGGAACTGCTTCCCCCTCTTGAGGGGTCGGGTTCTCAGCATGTGTTTTAGTACCAGCAGTATGTAGACACATTTCGTATCGTATCTATGAATATCAAGTAAAAGTTCCTTAATGAAATTCCTAAAGGGAAGTCTGAGCAGATGGATGTGTTCAATTACAAAAGGTGGAAAGTCGACATAATAAGATATGAAATTTGTCTGCATACTGTTGGTATTTAAAAACTACTGATAATCTAATGCCAGGTATGTCAGGTCAGGTTTTGCCCTGCTACTGGTAACATGTAAGCCAGTACAACCTGTTGCGTGGTCGAGTGGTCAGGGACTAAACCGGCTCCCCCAGCAGGTTCCAAATTTGGTGAGTTGGGTGGCAAGCAACCCAGTAGGAATAAACACAAGACCTTTTCAAAGGGCAGATGAACCCTTTAGAGTCAATGGCCAGCTAGATAGAACGGTGTCTCAATAAAAACACCTTGCAGAAAGAACTTTGGGATTCTACTGCGGATATACAGCCACGACAATCCTCTTTATGGTTGCCGCCTACTCCAGAATTCTGGCACGGCACCCAGATTGATTGACTGATAATCCAAAGTTTATTTCAAGCCATTGATATTGCATTTACTCCTGGAGGTAAGAATAAACACACAGGAATACAGACACACTGAACTCAGGTGTTTAACCAGACTGTTCTTCATCAACATGCCTCTGACTTTTATCAGATTTGAGACAAAATCTGTCTTCTTCTACTTTCTTCTTTTCGTTTCGGCTTTTCCCTTCAGGGGTCGCCACAGCGAATCATCCGCCTCCATCTCACCCTATCCTTTGCATCTTCTTCTCTTACACCAACGACCTTCATGTCCTCCTTCACCACATCCATGAATCGTCTCTTTGGTCTTCCTCTAGGCCTTTTGCCTGGTAGTTCCAGCCTCAGCATCCTATTACCAATATACTCACTATCCCTCCTCTGTACATGTCCAAACCATCTCAATCTAGCCTCTCTGACTTTGTCTCCAAAACGTCTTACATGTGCTGTCCCTCTGATGTGCTCATTCCGAATCCTATCCATCCTCGTTACTCCCAAAGAGAACCTCAACATTTTCATCTCTGCTACCTCCAGCTCTGCCTCCTGTCTTTTCCCCAGCGCCACTGTTTCTAAACCATACAACATCGTTGGCCTCAACACCGTCTTGTACACTTTTCCTTTCATTCTTGCCGATACCCTCCTACTGACTATCTGCTGCCATGTCTTGTTTCTGCACTGATTATTTCTCTTTTTTTCCTTTTACGCATCGTAATTTATCTATTTTTACTGAAAACTGTTTCTCTTTGTTTCAGATAAGCATGTGATGATTGGGAGAAACATCTGTAGCCCTTTTGTTGTTATCTCCCTGTGTGTCTGTGGCCCTGATTCTTCTTTTTAATCAAACAGACTGTCCAGTGGGTGATCAGATCTGGCAGAACCAAAAATGTTTTCTTTAATGTATTGGACTTGAGTAGCTGCCTTCCTGCTGTGTCTTGGCTCCAAGAATGTGACAGACATTTTTTTATTACATTGTAACACTCTCATCGCTTTCTTATGGACTGGGACACACACACACACACACACTCAAACACACACACTCAAACACACACACACAATATAAACTTTAGGCTTTATACCAATATACTTTCTCTTTACAGAAGTTATTAAAATTATTTTTTAATGTGTTTCTTAAAATGAATTTTTTTTTTTGCTCAGTGGCTGTCTTGGGAAGATAACATAATAAACAAACAATATTGAGAGGTTTGGGAAGACATGTGTGACTGTGGGAAGGAGACTGACACTTTTGTCTTGTAGTAAATAAATACTTTGTTTACTCTTATTTCTGTTCATACTTACCAGCTCCATCATGTACATACCAACACAATTTCTTCAGTTCCACTGAGTATCAAAGTCTCACAGTAATTCATTCTTAACCATCACAAAACTGCTCTCTCCATTCTGCAGAGTTTTAAGTTGACAGACTGGTGACTTATTCCTTTTTTTGTAAACTCTCATTTGTTTTATGGAAAATATAGCAAAAGCTCAGTGAGAGAGAACGCATTCGAAACTAAACCAATGAAGCAAAACCAAAGATGCTGGCAAAGTGAAAGCGCAGCGCGATAAGGACCAACTTCCACAAACCACTGAATAAATAGTTTGTGAAGTGCCACAGAGCAATTTTTCATTTGACTGCTTCAATGCAGCACTGTGACTCTAAATTTTTTGAAGTCAACAACAAGTTTAATTACGGTATTTGTTTTATTAATGATCCCACAGACTTAAAACAAAAGAAAGTATTGGTGGTCATTGTAGGGTTTTTTTTTTTTTTTTGCAGATGACATTTGCTCACCCTCTGTGAGACTGATTGGGCTTTTTACACCCGAGCCTTGTGGCCAGTGCTTATCCCCGGTTTCCGTAGCATGAATCGACCAGGAGTTCAACTCCTCCTGGATGGGATGCTCGTCCACTACAGGTTACCCTCCCAGTATATTTTTACTGATCCCCATTTATACTGCTGGGTGAACAGAGGCACACTTGTGGTTAAGACCTTGCCCTGGGGTATCAGCACAGTGGGGATCTAACTGGGATTTAAACACGCAACCTTCCGTTCATGAGCCCAGTACCCTAACCACTACGCCACCAGCCCCACAACTGTGAGACTAATTAATTGTAGTAAATAGACCACAATTCAAATATATAAGATTTCACATACTGCACTGATTTGAGTACTTAAGTATGGCTGTGGGTTGTGCTGCATATAATTAATTCTTCTTCTTCTTTTCCTTTTGGCTGTTCCCTTCAGGGGTCGCCACAGCAAATGATCTGCCTCCATCTCACCCTATCCTCTGCATCTTCTACTCTTACTCCAACGACCTTCATGTCCGCCTTCACCGCATCCATAAATCTTCTCTTTGGTCTTCCTCTGGGCCTTCTGCCTGGTAGTTCCAACCTCAGCATCCTACGACCAATATACTCACTATCCCTCCTCTGTACATGTCCAAACCATCTCAATCGAGCCTCTCTGACTTTGTCTCCAAAACCTCTTACATGTGCTGTCCCTCTGATGTGCTCATTCCTGATCCTATCCATCCTCGTTACTCCCAAAGAGAACCTCAACATTTTCATCTCTGCTACCTCCAACTCTGCCTCCTGTCTTTTCCCCAGGGCCACTGTTTCTAAACCATACAACATCGCTGGCCTCATCACCGTCTTGTACACTTTTCCTTTCATTCTTGCTGATACTCTCCTATCACACATCACACCGGACACTTTTCTCCATCCATTCCAACCTGCCTGCACACGCTTCTTCACCTCTTTTCCACACTCTCCATTGCTCTTCTAAACAAATTTATATGCATTGTGTACTATAGAACGGAAACACAACCTCATTTCCTGCTCTGATTTCTTTTTTTTTTTGGTCCAAAAAAACTGCAGAATTTTAATGATAGAAATAAATAGAATGATTTTACAAGCTGTGCACACAAGTGCATTTCAAGCATGGATGGCCTACCATAAACACTATCCAATAAAATGTTTGGGCCATATTATGCTGCATTGGTCTGCAATTAAAACATCATATCAGCTATATTTAATACTGTCCAAACAACAAATACTAAATTCTCATGGATTACTGCATATAAGTATTTATTCTTTACCTTTTACATTACAGTTCAGATTGTTTTTCAAATGTTGCAAACTTTACCCTGTTTTTTTCATGCTGCTTGTTTGTTTGTTTTTTTGTAAATATATAATGCTTAGTTTTTATACATCAGCTTCAATGGTGAAGATGTACAAGTTTATTTATTTCGTATTTACAGTACCGACTCTGGGCGGCAGGGTGGCATAGTGGTTCACGCGACAGCCTCACAGCAACAATGTCCTGATATTTCAATTCCCGGCCTTGGATATTTCTGTGTGGAGTTTGCTTTCTCTTGCCTTGCATGTGTGGACATCGTCCGGGTACTGCAGTTTCCTCATACAGTACAAAAACATGGCATTAGGCTATTGGCTGTTCCCAAGCTTTGGGTGTGAATCTGTGTCTTGCACTGCAATAGTCTGGTGAGCTGTTCAAAGTGCTTCACCTCGTGTCAGCAGAAATGTGCGCCAGCCTCCCTGTAACCCAAGTAGGACTAAACGGCTCAGAAAATGAGTGCGTGAGGATCAACTCATTCACTTCTTTCTTCTTTTCCTTTCAGCTTTTTCCCTTTTTCAAGGGTCGCCACAGCGAACCATCTGAGTCGCACGTTTGATTTGGTATAGGTTTTTACGCTGGATGCCCTTTCTGACACAACCCTTTAGCAAGGGACAAAAACACGCCGACGGCTTTGCAGCTACTCTTTATGAAAGAGGTTCATTTACATGAACCTCTCACCATAGACAGTGTGACACATGGCTGGCCTTTGATAACCCAGTTAGCTGCACTGGGGGGGGGGGGGGGGGTGGGGGGGGGACAGTGACAACCTTGTGGAGAGTGGGACTCAAACCCCCAACCTTAGGATCAGCGATCCGGCGCCCTTTACCACCAGGCCACCACTGCCCCATCAACTTATTGACTGATTTTCAGTATTTTTTTTTATTTTCCCTGATTTCCTTCCTTATTTATTAAATGGCCAAATGTGTTCTTTATTACATTACAGCCGCTAAACCTGGTCTACAATTTCTCCATGTGATGCCAGTCAACCACTTTTTTTCTCAAACTGCTGCTCATGCAGCATTCAGTGTGGCATAATACACTCAGAGGAAATCATTCACCTTTACAGGCATGAGCTAACAGATGACCATTTTTGGAAAATGTCTCTGTGATAGACAGAGTCGCGAGAGTGAGAGCCCAGCCAATTATGATCTCTTGAATTCTCCATGGATGGTCGGGGCATCGCTGGGACTCAAACTGTCTAGATACTTGTGCAAACACATTTCTGATGCACCGATATATAGATATACATATATACATATACTGTATGTTGGAATCACGAAACTGTTTTATTCAACAATTTACCCCATTATAGAAGCAACAGGCCGAAGGGAGGAAATCCTCATGATATAAATATCATCACTGCCTCTTAATTCAATACAGATTGTTAGTCTTTAACTGCAATATTCAACAACTACTAGTACACACACACACACACACACACACACACACACACACACACATATATATATATATATATATATATATATATATATATATATGTGTGTGTGTGTGTGTGTGTGTATGTATATATGTGTGTGTGTATATATATATATATATATATATATATATATATATTATCAGAACAGGGCAAATTAGCATAATTAAGCACATGATATTGAATCAAAAAACAAATTCCTGATGCTGTACATTAAGAATAGTGATTATTATATGAAATGATAAAATCTGTACTGTGTAGCATCATCATATCTGCACCATCTCTGTTTACATGTGTGTGTGTGTGTGTGTGTGTGTGTGTGTGGTGTGTGAACATACTTGAGCACAGCCATATCTCAGAAAATCTTATCTGAGAGTTTTTTCTTTTGAGTTCCCATTTTGCTTCCAGTTCTTATGTCATGTTATTCTTTTTCTCCACCCTGCAGCGAGCTGGTTTCAGATCTGGAATAGCCTCTTATTTTTCACTTTATTAAATGCAATAGTGTTTTGTGGAGTTGAAATGCAAAGCTTTAAAACATTTGTATATTTGTGTTTTCCAGTTTTTCCATGAAACATGTGAAGGATCCTTTGGAGAGCTCACCGACAGTTTGGTCTCTGCACGAAGAGAGTGTAGCGGAATTTTACTCCAGAGCCATTAGTAACTGACAATTAATATCAAGTGGCATATTGATGCAGCCTTCCGCTGCTTTGCCTGAGGCACCATTACTAATGGCCAGGATGTTACTTGATATTCAGCAACCTAAACACACATAAAACACTCCATAATGCCTTCAAAAGTCTCATGCCTATATGTGTTGACAGTTGTTTGTTGGGCAGGTGCCCTGTGGTATCTCAGCATATCCAGACCCACAACGTCGTTAGTCGGGCAGCTGACTGTGCCTGCACGCAAAACTGTTAAACCTCAAAGAACCGCAAACACCACCTTTACCAACATCCATACTCGCCCATTAAACCCCCATGCATTCGATTTCATCATTAACGAACCCAAAAAGTGTGAGACCAACGTGCCGTTCCTGGTGATTCTCATTACCACAACACATAAGGAGTTTGATGCCCGCCAGGCGATTCGGGAAACATGGGGGGATGAGAGCACATTCAGTGACCTTCGCATCATAACACTCTTTCTCCTCGGCCGCAGCACAGACAACATGCTCAATCAGATGGTGGAACAGGAGAGTCAGATCTTTCATGACATTGTAGTGGAGGACTTTGTGGATTCCTACCATAACCTGACTCTAAAGACACTGATGGGAATGCGCTGGGTGGCTACCTTCTGCAACCAGGCCAAGTACGTGATGAAAACGGACAGTGACATTTTCGTCAACATGGACAACTTGGTGTATAAGTTGCTAAAACCAGACACCAAGCCCAGACGGAGGTATTTCACAGGCTATGTCATAAATGGCTCACCTATTCGGGATATACGCAGTAAGTGGTACATGCCCAGAGACTTGTATCCAGAAAGTAAGTACCCACCGTTCTGCTCTGGCACAGGCTATGTGTTCTCAGCAGATGTGGCTGAGCTGATCTACAAGTCTTCGCTTCATACCCGTCTGCTTCATTTGGAGGATGTCTATGTAGGTGTTTGTTTGCGGAAACTTGGCATTCACCCTTATCAGAACAGTGGCTTTAATCACTGGAAAATGGCTTACAGTCTCTGTCGGTACCGTCGAATCATCACGGTGCACCAGATCTCTCCTGAAGAGATACACCGGATCTGGAATGACATGTCTAGTAAGAAACACCTTAAATGTTAGTAAAATCTGAAGAATACCATATATATATATATACATACACACACACACATACACACACACTGGACACAGAAATAGGAAATGTGCATCTGTGGAACATGAAGAGCATCCAACTCCTTACAGATCCTTGCGAGCAGCCTGTGGCACCTTGAGCTGTTAGGGAGTAATGTGGGTAACGGTCAGATCCTGATCATCCAACAGCAAAGAACACGCTGCTGGTAATGTGCAATTACAAAGAACACTAATAAATATATTGACAGTCTGAGTGTTATTGCTGTGCCAGTCTATTTGCATCAAGAGCCGGTGTGCTGTGCTTTGAGTACCTTAAATGCTAATTCATGCATAAACAGTGTTCTGCACTGAAGTAATTCAGCTCATCAACTCAAGAAAGGTGCGCAAGAGAGATGAAACCAAACATAAACGTCCTTGATGATATTTCATTTCACCACATATAGTTTTGTTGGATGTAATTAAAAGTTTTGATATAATCAACTCTAATGATGAGTATGAAAACATATGTTTAAAACACACACACATATATACATACATACATACATACATACATACAGGGATCCCTCACTATTTCGCACTTCAATTAATGCAGCTTCAATGCATCGCGGTTTTTTTTTTTTTTTTCTAAAAATATTCATCGAATTAAAAAATAAGGAAATTAAGGAAGAATAGGGGAAAACGTTAAAGAAAATGCCCCAGAAGCAAGGCCAATTATGCAACAACAACAACAACAACAACAACAACAACAACAAAAAAACCCTTAACAAACAGAAAAATAACTCAAAACTCCCATCAAAACTACTTACATTGTGGTCAGGTGCACATCTGAGTGCGTGCACACACACACACACACACACACCTGCATGCATGTGCGTGTCTGTATGTGTGTGTATTTATATTTTATTTACATCTTATGCATTGGAGGCAGTGGTAGTCTGGTGGTATAGGGCGCTGAATTGGGGTATAGGGGATATGGGGACAAGGTTGGGGGTTCGAGTTCCACTCTCCGCAAAGTTGTCAACCACCCCCCAGCCCCCCACAAAGGCAGGCCATCAAAGGCAGGCCATGTCTCTCACTGTCTATGGTGAGAGGCATGTAAAAGAACCATTGCTGACTTTTGTAAAGAGTAGCTGCAAAGCCGTCAGCGTGTTTGTGTCAGGAGGGGCATCTGATGTAAAAACCTACGCCAAATCAAACGTGCGAATCATTCGCTGTGGCGACCCCTGATAAAGGGAAAAGCCGAAAGGAAATCTCTCTTACATCTTCTGCATTATTTTTTCATGTTCAATTGTTATAAGCATTTATAGCATTGAATATGTATTTATTGATATTATATAAACATATACATGTACGTATACGTTAGTGAGGGGGTGATCTTACTTCGCGGAATTTGGTGGTCACGGGGGATCTCGGTCCCAATTAACCACAGAAAGGGAAAGTGAGGAATCCCTGTATGTATATGTGTGTGTGTGTGTGTGTGTGTGTGTATATTTATATATATATATATTTATATATATATATATATATTTTTGTTTTTTTTTTTTTTTTTTTTTTTTTTTAACAGACATTTTACATTTTTGTTTCATGCAGAAATGCCCCAGTTATGTTTGTTCACGTGTTGGTGTGTTTTAAGAAAAAATATTCTTTTCTTTGGCAAAATGTAAAGATCAAAAGCTCTTTATTTATAACAACAAAATTTAATTTAGATCTGTGATCAGTGTTGCTACGGTCTTACTTGAGCTCCAACAGGCTCATCTTTGTATTACTGCTGCATATTATGTAGTGATTACTTACCACTTAGTACTAAGTATGCTATAGAGTGCATTGACTGTATTTGGTAAAAGTCATTGTAAACACGTTCCTCGAAGGATTGTTCATGTGTATGTTACATATTAATCTATCAGAAAGATTTTAATGGAAATGACTGAACAGGTATGGGGGCCAAAATGCTATTTTACTGTGTTTATTTTTATTTACTTATAATACCTGAAAAAATGTGTGCGATCTCATTGTGAAAATCATTAATAATTGTAAAACAGTCCCCATGGGAGGTTGTTGTATTGTATTATACTGTGGATTTGTTTTATATAAAAAAATACAGAAGCATACAGCAGTTTCTTTTTTGGTATTTATCTGTTTAATTATATTTAAATTAATTTACATTTATGATCTATGATCCAGCTTGACACTCTTAACATGCTTGTATATTTATTTCCTTATTTACTGCACTCTGTGGCTTGGTCTGTATTCGTACATTACTGAGTTCTCCTAAAGCAACACTAAAAGTTCCCATGAGCTTCTCCGTAAAGCCTCGTAATGTTCAACTGTTGAAAGGAAATTTTACCCACTATATCCTGAACTAAAATGGAGGCTGTGTTTACACCTCAGTGCTATGGATAGTGACATGTTTTCTGAATGAATATTGACAGTGATTGGTGAAAGCAGTGTGTGGTAAACACATGAACAAAAGCTCAATGCGTCATTCCATAACCATCAAAGGACTACTGAAAGCGGAAGGGGGTTTCAATGCCAGCTCACATTTTTAGGGTCAACCCTTCAATCCTGAGCTTGGGTTACGGTCAGTGTTGAGCTCCTCCCACTTTCCCAAACACATGACAGTGTTAATTTTAGCAAGTCATTTCATCTACTAAGTGTTAATGAGTTTGTGAATGTATGCATCGTGTTCTGTGATGGACTGGTATGGCATCCAGGGTGTCACATCCATAACACTCTGCAAATAGTGTTCCTGGAATAGGCTCTGGGTCCACCAAGACACAAATAAATACAATAAAATGCTCACTGACTGGAAGAAAAAAGGATGATAACCCTCTAGATTCTTAAATAAGTGACCCACTCCATTGTAGTACAGATGAAGTAGGAAATTGGACATACTCAGGTTCATATATTTGGAAAAATAAGTTGTGGGCAGCACGCTGGTGTGGCGGTTAGCACGTCCTGCCTGGGTTCAATTCCCAGCTCTGGGGTTTCTGTGTGTAGTTTGCACGTTCTCCCGGTGCTTGTGTGGGTTTCCTCCGGGTGCTCCGGTTTCCTCCCACAGTCCAAAAACATGCACAGTAGGTTAAATGGCAGTTCCAAATCACCACTAGGTGTAAGTGTGAATGGTTGTGTGAGTGTCGGCCCTGTATACCCTGCACTCGCCCAGAGTCGGCTGAGATGGGCGCCAGCCTCCCCACAACCTTAGGTAGGATTAAGCAGTTCAGAAAATGAATAAAGTTTAATATGCTCCAAAATGGGGTATAATACATGATTTTAGCATGAAATGGGCTGTGTTACATCACCATGTATGTCGCTAAGCAAGAGAAAACAGCAAAGAACCATGTCTGCATTTAAAAACTCCCAACATCCATAAACTAAACGAATCCAGCTTTCAACCAATCAGCGCAAACTTCCTAGTAACAGATCAGTTCTATTTGCACTGAGTATGTTTTGAAGCTTCTCATTGGTTTACCGGTGTAACCATTTTACAACTTACATAGACTCGTACTGGAAACATAACCTTGCGGCTTGATCTGTATAATGCTGGGAAGCAATCTTTCCTATACTGTAGTGTTTATGGTTTCTGGAGTTAGTAAAGTAGTATTTTTATCTGTCAGTATATCGTGGGGATTTCTATGTATTATGAAATCAGCAACATCCAAACCCCCCACCCCAGTCATATACAACATTCTCAAGTGTTTTTTTTCCCTTTTAATTTACAGCCAGATCCATAAGTATTTCGACAATAATACAACTTTTATGATTTTGCCTCTGTACACCAACACAATGTATTTGAATTGAAGCAAAGCAATTGGAATACTTGGAATGAAAAGCATTGATTTCAATATAGGTTTAACAAAAAACTTGTATTAACTGTTTAAAAAGTCCTTCCGTCTGTACAGTCTCAAAAGTAATTATCCAATTGACTGATAATGAGTTTTATGGTCAGATGTGGCTTGTTTCCATGTAATTAGATGTCAAATTAAGGAGTCAAAAGATTTGAAGTTGTTTCCAAGTATCAAAATTTGCATTTGGCAGCTGTTCAGAAGACACAGTATATGATCCAAATAGGTGTGGATGCAGAAGACCACAGAAGACAATGAAAGTGGATGATCAAATAATCCTTTCCTTACTGAAGAAAAAAATGTTTGCAACATCCAGCCAAGTTAAGAATATGAAGAGGTATTGTTGTCAAAATCTACAATCAAGAGCCGCCTTCACTAATACAGTATAAATACGGAGGGTTTGCTGTAAAATGCAAACCACGGGTAACACTCAAGTATAGAAAGCCGATTAGACTTAGAAACTCACTCAATTCTTTGGATTGATGAAACTATGCTGGAAAGAGAAATGTATGGAGAAGCAAAGGTAGGGCTCCATGATCCAAAGCCTATCACATCACCTGCCAATCCTGGTGGACATGTACATGTCAGACTCTACCACTGAAACGAAGCCACGGTTGTTTTCTGATGATCAGACTGCTGATAGAAGTTCTCGTAGTAGGATGAATTCTGAAGTGTTTCGAGTTATTTGTTCTGCTCAGAGTCAGTGACATACTGTTAAGATAGAAGTTCAGAGAACACATGGTAACACTGAGCATCCCAAAAGTTTCTCATTGTAAATAAACGAAATGCTCTGAACCTTTAACCTTCAAGAATTGTTTCTACTTCTATTTTATTTTATTTTTATACATTGAGATTATCTATCTATTTTGTTGTTTGATTTTCTGCATGCTATTTCTGCTTTTGTATTGCTGAAGCATTTGAATTTCCCCTCTAGGGATCAATCAAGGATTATATTATTGAAAAGCAAGACCCACAAATGAGCAGCAGGTAATTTCCAAATAAGATGAGGCGAAGCATCTCAATAGCGGAAAAATAACATTTGAGGATGTCAGTGGGTACTTCTGGTGGTCATTGGCTGCCAAGGATTTGCCTCAATTTCTAAAGATGAGGAATGCCAATTATTTATGGTTTGTTCAAATACATTTATCCTCTGTATAAGCAATGTAAACATGGCTGTAATTTCTAAAGTGACTAAAATTATTAAAGCCCCTGGTGTAAGTTTTCAGACTTGAGATCTGCTTTTATGACCAAAATGACGACGCAGAAAAAAAGCAGTCATTTTAAAATTAATACATCCTCATTTTCAAGCCTCGGGATTCTTTATGAATACGGCCCCAGGTTTAGAATGCTAACTATTTTTTGTCATTTTTGAACACGACATCTTTTTCTGCCTTCAGCTGAGTGCATTTTAAGGAGACTGATTTAGAGGTTTCATTAGCATTACCACATGTGCACTTCCTCTGAATAGTCTTTATCTTCTGATTATGCGATCATAAACGTCTTCTGGCTTCCAGCTACAGAGAAAATTACAGCAGGTCTGCAGGTGTCCGCCAACCACCTAGTGTAGAATAATTTCCATATTAGACATGAGAGGAAATTCAATGTTGTTAACCTGCTCTGAAGAGCAAGCAGATAACAGCAATTTCAAGCCAACTTTTCCAATTCACAATTCACGACAAGTCACCACCCTGAAGGACTCGGCTGCTGCTAACTCTGGCAAACAGTGTCATCTGGCCGGACGCCTAGTGATCACAAGTTGTGCCAAGTAATCTCGCCACCAAACTCTCCTACTGCCAGTGACAAATTGAGTCAATCTTTGGGATTTTCAGCATGGAGCTATGAGCTGGATGCACTGATAGACAGAGTGGCTACTTTCAGCCAGTAATGGCTGTTTTTATGGGACAGTGGGCATGAAGATAATGTTATAACATTAAAACATTATTGGTCTTACAGAAAAAATGTACATTTACACGTGAAATATACGAGCCAGTTCGGTCACTTTGCCATGTGGGAGCCAGGTATTTGTGATGATATACACAGCGATGATCGCTGAATATAAATTCACCAAATGGGCCTTGCTGGCCTTGAAGTTCGGAAAACCTCCACAAACAGTAATGAGTGGGTACATATAATTTAATCTGACTGTATAATAATTGTATGACTGATATTTTTTTCAATGAATTATGTTAAAATAAGATGAAACCAATGACCATCTTTTAAAAAAAAAAAAAAGATGATGACAGTAATATTTAATTCTTGCCTGGGCACCTGTCCATCAATTCTGTTAATCATAATCCCTTTGCGTTTTGCTGTTTATTGCAGAGCATGTGTCATATAATGCAGAAAAGCTATAAACACAATTTCATAAAAGAATATTTATTGTAATATTGAGCATTTATTTTCAAGTACAGTTGAAAAGTGGAGTAATCTATTACTGTACTTGGTTTTGGAATCATGACTAATCTCCCAGACAGTAGTCATCTTTTGGTTATGAAGTTCTTTCTGTTATAAAAATCAGACAAATGCATGCTGACTTATGCAGCGGGACGTTGCGGCTACTTGCTTATACTCAGCAGCTGGCTTTCCCCAGTATATCACAGTTCAGGTGTGCATTACGGTTATAATGACCTTTCTGTCGTAAAACAAACCTTTAAAGGTTAAATCTGAAGGTTTTCCAGGGGAGAAGCATGTGTACATTGCACAATCCAAAATCAAAGTGCATTCAAGCTTTGTCATTTAAACAGAAGCCATTTGCCAGTGAAAATACTTTTAAATACAGCTATTTACTGTAAAGCAATTCTGCCTATTATAATAACATAAAGCAGTCTATGCTTTTAACAGCTTTAGCTTTTACCTGTGTTCTTAGGCACGGATTAATGAACAAGGCACCTCTAGCAGTTAAGCATCAACACTGTCCTGAAAAATAAAGCAAGTACATTTGCACATGGCAGCATTCAATTCTCACCTCCTACTTCCTTAGGGAGGGGAGTTTCATTCATTCTTTAGTGGATTAAATATTTTGTGTACATACAGTACCATACAATTCATAGTTAAATCTGTATTCATTATAGAATCATTAAAGAATAATGTGCTTATTTTTAGAAATAAAATAACACATTTGGAAGAAAACACGACTTAAATTAATTGATTTAACACTAAGTTTTGAAGTGTTAATGTGCTCAGCAGAAAAGTTCATCTTACAAAACAAGGAAAGAGAAACGGAAGTCTTTTCCTAATAAATAATAATAATAATAATAATAATAATAATAATAATAATAACCTTTCTTGGAGCAAATATAACACACTCATAATGAGAACCTCTAATTCTTTTTTGTGTGTGTGTGTGATTGCTGGCTACAGCCACCTGAGAGCATCAAGTTAGCAGGGCTGAGAAGAAGAAGGAAGGTGGAATGTTGAAGAAAGACATTGTAGGAGCAGAATGACAGCAAGGGAAGCGTGTGTGTGTGTGTGTGTGTGTGTGTGTGTGTGTGTGTGTGTGTGTGTGTGTGTGTTATTTGGTTATTGACAGAATGTTTAGTTATGGACAGAAGGTAATTAAGATGAAGATAGAGTTGAGTGAGGAGCTCAAGCTGGGAGTAAGCTGGAGGTAGTTCCAAAACCCCAGTCTGCACTTTCTTTCGCATTCAGTCTCTCTTCAGAGCCTTCCTCCTAAAATCCTCTTCCCTCACAGGTATGACATCAGGTAACGCTGAGCTGGGCAAAGCCAATTAGCTTCACCTCGTCAGGGATCTCTGTACTGTCACATCCAGATGCCTATACACACACACACACACACACACACACACACACACACACACACACAAAAACAAAGATTATGCTCATCAGGTATCCATGGATTTATACAAAACCATACCAACGCTTGAAAATTTAACCCATTCACTACCGCAAAGCACTGTAGTGGTGCTGTTTTATTACTCCATGTCCCCGCGAACCATTGTGGCAGCGATGAAAACTGAGTTTTTGCACCTCCAGAGCCACTGGAGTGGTTAAGTACACACGGTCTGATTGGCTAGCTTGTTCATCTTCTAATAATAAATGTACTTCAAATATCCAATCAAAAACAACCACTATAAAGGTTTTGGCAGTGTTGTAGGTCTGTATTTGGAGTTTCCACTGCAAGATAAACCAGAAATAATGAATATTAAAAAAACGTCAATGACATCAGCTTGTCTGCGGGTCTAACACAATGGAGGACACGTATGGTTTTACAGAAACGATTCTGACAGATTTTGACAGATTGCTATTAAAATTGACACTTAGACCTTTCAAATCATGTACACTAGTTTACTTCACATAGATTAGAACTCGGAAACAGAACATGTGAATCTCAGCTATCTAGGCCATTTCTCGGTCTGTGAACGACAAACTGTAGTTCACAAAACCAAACACACGCTTTCAATAAAGTCCAATATAAATCGCATTTATAACATTCATTACACTGAAAAAAACACTTCCTCATGAAAGTTTAACGTTCCAAGTATTTGGAAATATGAAAATCCCAAAATCGTCATTTTGAAGCCATAAACATATTTTCTTTTGGAGTTGAAGGCTACAACTGGCCCCAGTGTTCGCAGCTATACGTGACTGCAGTAGCGAATGATTTAATAACTGCACTATTGATCATTTAAATTTTTACTTGTAATAAATTACAGTGTTGGTGTTAAGACTGCTTGTGCATGCAAAAATGGACAGCTCACGTTATTTTGTTCACTTAAAGAATATACCACTTGAAGTCTTCAGAAAATTACAGCTTCCAACCTCCAATTTATTGGTAAAACTTGTGGTAGACTTTAAAAAGATTAAAAGCTAGCACATAGCTGATTAACAAAAAAGAGTTTAAGGGTTAGAATATTTTGGCACTCTTGATTATTTACAAAACTGAAAACAATTTATATTCACCTTTACTGTACACAGGAATCAGTGCTTGGTGAGTTTTGATAAAGAGGAGGAGATTGTGTGTATGTGAGCGTGTACAGCGCTTGGCTGATGGAGGAGTGTTGTGGCTTTGGATTCATTCATCCTGTCTTTGCTCAGCATTTTATGAGCCCTGCAGATGATCCATGACCATGCACATTTATTTTCAGGCCTGACCTGAGATAAAGGGAATAATGGGGGTACATACACACCGCGCAACCTCCTGTACTGTTCATAGACAAACCTACTACTACTTACTATTTACTTTTACAGCAAAACATAGAATTCATATTTCTTTTCTTTGCCCTAGAATACACTGGTGACCTGTTCATGGTGTACAAGGTCTTGCCTGAAATCAGCTGGGATTGCCCCCACAACCTTGAAGGATAAGTGCTATAAATAATGGATGGATATTTCTCCATAATTTAGCCACCCATCAGCCATAATTCCTTACAAAACAGGAAGGGAACAAATCTCCACCCGTTTCTAACATGGCATGTGATGCTTTGATGTTATATTCGGGGCAGCATAAGACACTTGGAAGAAAGAGATCTCCGGCCAGCTTCACATGCATGAGTTCACTGATGCCCATGACTGGCTCATGTCACTGCAACTGGCATTAAGACAGTCCAACACCATCCCTCCATCTGGAGGGTGCAGGCACATCACTCTCTTGGGCTTCCAGCAGCAAAAAGCTATGACATTATGGAGATTTGAACACATGATCTCCAGACATTAAGGTGAACGGTTTTCTGTTACACCACACACAAACTCCTTTAAACCTTACAACAATTTTCTTTTCTCCAGAAAAGTTCTTCTGTTGTTTCAATCTGTGATTATGGCTGTACAATACAAAAGATTACATCCACGTCGTCCAATGTGGCTCGCAATAAACTTAAATCATTACTTGAAATCTCACAGTATGTGGGCTCCAATAAGCATTCCTTTTATAGGCCTTAATGTGTAAGCTTCTGGGAATAAGAACGGCTGTTAGATGACAAAGTAAAAACATGTATTAGTTGTCTGTGTGTCTAAGCAATGCATACACTAGGCTTTTGTCCCATATTGATTTTTTTTTTTTCCTTTTTGCAAAACACACTTGGGGCTTATTATTAGAAGCTGTAAGAAACTGGTCAATCTGAACTATATATTCTACAAAGTGATAAATTAATAAATAAAAAAAAACCTATCAACGGGAAAGAAAATTACAGGTGGCAATATACAATTTTCCTCTCTGGGAACTTTGTTTCTGCTTTGCGCAGGTGAAGTAAAGATTCCATGGCTGTGCTGCGGGGGTCCACATCACAAATAACACATACTGTGAGACACTGCAGTGGGCCAGAGGGGTGATCGATCTTTCTCTCAGACACTTTGCCTCACACAGATGGAACAGCAGATTTTGGCAAGACAGCACTGAACAATTTGCAGCCTGGCTGAGAGAGTTGAGGGTGTGTTTTTACAAAACTGAAAGGACTGGTGATGAAAAACATATCTTGCTTGACACTTTCCTTTTCAGTACAGTCAGCCAATACGAGCACCACTGTGTGCTGTAGAGACTGCTGCACAATGGTCTGACTCACATAAATCCTCCCACTGAAATCTTATGAATTACAGGCAGAGAAAACAGAAAAGCACAACATATTTACTGAGTGCACCTGTACAATCACAAATATATCATCTCGGCCTGATATACCAGAGTAAATAGGTTTCACATTCTGCATGGCTGGGTGATGATAACAAATCCTATCAAACATTTGCACACATCCTTGCTTCTCATAACTGTATCATCTAGATTTGACTTTATGGGTCATTTTCAGGGATGGCATTCGAAGTCCATCAGGATTTTACAGAGAAATTTGCACAAGTTCAGGCTTGGGTCATGCAGCTGCATAAATCTAGTTTCAGGGCTTTCACATTTATCCTGAATCAGAAACTAGGATTATTAATTGCATTTAGACCACCGTTTTTAAACACAAACATTTTAGCCTTAAAATCCAACCCAATCAGGGACACAAAATTCAGACTAAAGAAGAAATTATCAGAAGATATAAAAACACCAGAAATATAAACATATATATATATATATATATATATATATATATATATATATATATATATATATATATATATATATATATATATATATATATATATACACATACATATATATATATATATATGGCAAGGTTTCCGTTGGACTGCTCCTGTGCCCGGTGAGCTGTGTTATCAGTAATTGTGTGTTGCAATGGGTTAAATGTGTGTGTGTGTGTTTGTGTGTGGGCGCGCGCGTGGGGGGGCTTACACAGCTTAGTACACAACCAAATTCAAACAAGCAGTAAAAAGTATCTTCTTGTTTTTGTCCATTTGCTGAAACCATGGCCCTCCAAAATGCTTATAAAGCATACACACATTCTCATTGTCAAAGGATATCGATCAGGAGAAGGGTCCAAATATATTTTCCCAAACATTTGGTGAACCATGGAACAGTATGAAGGCCATCATAAATTGAGTAAAAGGATGAAGAGTAAATTTATCAGTGAGGCTGCCAAGACATTTTTTCAGCAACAGTACTAGAGCTGCAGGATTAATTGGCAGACGCTCAACACTCATTGAATGTAGCACAATCTTGTATTGTTTGGGGTGGGGGGCTCAAGACTGCCCGGAAGTACATACACTCACACTAAACTGTATGCTAAAATGCATTATGGTCTAAAAGATATGTTTCCAAAAAAAAAAAAAAAAAAGACAACTCATCACCCAAAGAACACCATACCCACAGTCACACATGGGGTTGGCAGCACTATGCAATCTGTTTGCTCCTCTTCTGCTGGAACTTTGGCTAGAGTCAAAAAAGAAATCTTGGTATCACAACACCCAACAGCTGCTGATGAAGAAAATATTCACGTTTTAGCATAATAATGACCCCTGGCACAAATCCAAGTGAAGGAATGGCGTCAGCAGTGGACGACAAACGTTTTTGTATGGACCAGTCATAGCTCTGAATTCAGTGTGTAACCTGCAGAAGGAGTTAAACTGGCTCTGTTCAGGAGCTCAATATTGTCAACCGAGAATTTATTAGGTCTATCTGCCATTTCATTCAAATGGCAGATAGACCTTGTTAATTCTTGGCTAACAATATGATCTAGAATATTTTTACAAGGAAGAGTGGCATATTTATTGGTAATTGCCAAATCAGTCGTGAAAAGTCACTCAGTAAAGACCTGAGTGAGATGTGATAAGCTAAAGGTGCTTTTCACAAAGTATTAGTTACCCTGTGTGCCAATTTATACAACTACGTTATGCTTAAGTTTTGTCATTGTTGTTGTTTGTTGCTGTATAACACTGAGTTTTAATACGGGTGTGTAAAATTTTTATATCCACTGTAATGTACTTTAATAATGCTAACCTTGAAGAGGAGTCTAGTATGTTAGCAATATGTTATTTTATGAACTCTCCCAGTTGTAATCATCAAAACTGCAATTTTATTCATTCATTCACAGAATTGCATAATTCTGTGTCATGGAGATGCTGCAGCCTGTCAACTGACTTTGGTGTTGGTACACTCTGAACAGATCGCCAGTCCATCGCAAGGTCAATAAACACTCAACCATTCACAATTAAAGCACATTTAGTGGCAACCTGGAACAGCCAACTAACCTAATTGTTTTTGGACTGTGGGAGGAAACTGGAATACCCAGAGGAAACCCACACATGCACGAGAAGGACATGCAAACCCCTCATAGAAACACTCGTCACTATGCTGAAACTGCAAATTTTGTTTAGATTAATAATAACTAAAAAAAAAAACACACATTCCAAAATTCTTAGATAGCTGTGGATTAAAAAAATCTACCCGTTAGATTTCACTAGTTTTATGGATGAAGAAGCACACATTCATTTGCTTTTAACATGAAACCCCCACCCCACCCCAATAGATGTGGGTTTTTAGACAGAGCCACTGCATAGAGCTGTGATTTACACAACAGAAACAGGCCACTGCTGGAGAAATCCTCCAGCACAGAGGATCAGAGAGCAGCGCACTACACAAAAAGATGATGTTCACTTCTACCTCTAGGAGTGATTAAAAATAGCCTTAACCATATTGCACCATTCACTACGAGATATGTAATGGCTTTAATTTCTCTATACTCTCACAGTGGATGCAATGTCATGGATCCCAAGGTGTGAGAAAACATACATCTTAATGGAACATTAAGCATGTTTGACAGGCAGAAAGAATGACATCATACAAAAGACAAATACACTGCCCTCCATAATTATTGGCACCCCTGGTTAAAATCTGTTAAAACCCTTAAAGTCTATGTGTGTGTGTGTGTGTGTGTGTGTGTGTGTGTGTGTGTGTGTGTGTGTATATATATATATATATGTGTGTATGTATGTGTATGTATGTATGTATATATATATATATATATATATATATATATATATATATATATATTTTTTTTTTTTTTTTTTTTTTTTTTTTTTTTTTTGCAGAAGCTACTCACACAATATTGTATAAAACTGTAACCTTCAACTTAAGTGAATTTTAAGGGAGAAAATCCCTGACCAAAAAAAATGCTTATCATAAAATCACCTGATCCACATATATTGGTCACCCCTAACAATTCCTAAAAAATAAATGTCATTGAAGTATGTATTTCTGTCATTTCTACTGTAAGTTTACAAACTTGATCGGAGTATCTAGGATTATTTAATTAGTAATTCGTCACTTCCTGTTTCCCTGGGAGATAAGTATGATGTGACACAGAGGCAATTTCTTTTATCCATTCTTCACCATTCATTCATTCATTCATTTTCTAAACTGCTTAATCCTAACTAGGGTTGCTGGGAGGCTGGTGCCCATCTCAGCAGACTCTGGGCATGGGCAGAGTACACCCTGGACAGCTTACCAGACCATCGCAGGGCAGAAACAGGCTGTCAGCTCTGCAACCTACTCTTTCCAAAAGTCAGCAATGGTTCTTTTACATGCCTCACACTAAAACAGTGAGAGACATGGCTGGCCTTTGGTAACCCAGCACTAGGGGGACAGTGATAATCTGCTGAGAGTGAGGCTTGACCCTCTAACCTTGGGATCAGTGATCCAGCACCTTTACCACCAAGCCACTACTGCCCCATTCTTCAACATGGGAAAGTCAAAGGAACACACCATTCAAGTAAAGCAGACGTGCGTCGACCTTCACAAGTCAGGCAATGGCTACAAGAAATAGCCACTCGCCTGAACCTGCCCATGTCTACTGTCAGAGGAATCATTAACAAATGTAGAACTGGAACAGTGGTAAACAAGCCTGGATGAGGAAACAAGGTTATTTTGCCACCAAGTACAGTGAGGAGGTTGGTAAGAGAAATAAAAAGTTATCCAAAACCCATTGTTAAAGAATTGCAACAAATGGTAGAACAGAGTCTCTAAAACAACCATCAGGCACCATCTACATGCCAACAAGCTGTTTCGGAGGCATGCACGGGAAAGAAACCCTTTTCTTGCTCACAATCGTAAAGGCAAACGTCTGGAGTTTTCTAAGTAGTTCTAGGACTTCAACTGGGACTGTGTAGACCAAGATAGAGCTTTTTGGCAACAAATACTAAGCGGGTCTGGCGGAACACAAAGGATACAAAAAAGCACCTCATGCCCACTGAAGTATGAGGGAGGATCGGTGACGCTGTGGCCTGTTTCTCTTTCAGAGGCCCCGAGAACCTTGGTAGACTGCAAGGCATCATGAACGCTTTGAAATACCAGAACATTTTAAATCAAATCTGGTGGCCCCTGCCTGAAAGCTGAAGATGGATCATCACTGGCCAAATCTAAACAAAAATATTCACCAGACACAAAATCAACTCCTCCCATATCCATCACAGTCCCCAGACCTCAACCCCATTGAACACCTGTGGAGTGAGCTGAAGAGGAGCATGCAGTGAAGAGGACCAGGTCACTAAATGAAGAGAGATTGTGCAGATAGAAATGGTCCAAGATCCCTCTTTATGTATTCTCCCATCTTGGGAAACATTATAGGAGAAGTTTAGGTGCTGTTTTGTTGGTAAAAGTGGGTTGTACAAAGTATTAACACGAAGTGTGCTAATAATTGTGGCACACGTGATTTGATGGAAAATAATTATTTCTTAATGTGGGATTTTTTTCCCCGCTCACTGAATAAATGCACCTGATTTAAAGGTTGGATTTTCCTCGTTTTTCATTATGGTCCAATATTATTTATAAAAAAAATTGAATTTATTAGAAGCTAAAGAACAAATCTTAACCAGGGGTGTGAATAATTATGTAGGACATTGTATATTTCTAAAGAGAAATCACAGCACCATTTCTCAAGTGTGGCTCAGTACCTAAAATATCTTGCTAAAGAAACATCTGCAATGACAGACTACTTTATTCATAATCATCACAGAAACCTCTGTAATGTTGGGGCTCGGCAGGATTCAAACGAATGTATTCACCTCTGACTGATGTGAATTTAATTGTTAAAGACTGTCAAAATATATAAGATTGCAGATCAACATATTTAAACCATTTTTATTATTATCATTTTTCAGCCTTGCTTTTGAGTGCAGGGTATTAAAAAGTACAAAGTAAAAATACTGTTAAAGAGACATATGATGCATCCATTATACGTCACCACTGAATGACAATAAAAGAGTGGAATACAACTTGCATCCATTTTCTGCACCTTCAGTAACCTCACAAGTCAGGCTTCTAGCTACTGTAGATAGAAACGCCTACAGGCGGCTGTAGACTATTTTTCATTCCAGTGACTACAGCTTGCTCTGCAAGCTTCACTGTGTTGTTTTCAAAAGTTTGTTTCCTTATCAGAAACCAGTGCAGAGAGGTAAGACCAGCAAACATAATTCCAATTCTTGGCACCAGAAAAGTGTACAAAATATATTAACTGTTCCATGAGCAGAATGCACTTTGGGAAATAGCATGTATCATTTATACAAAACGCCCAACTGCAGTGGGTATAGATAGAATAACCGCCTTCACTGCTTTGTAGCCTGAAGTGAACACACACGGAGAAAAATATTTTTCTATGTACAGTGATACCTCAGCTCACGAACATAATTGGTTCCCAGAAAATGTGTGTAAGGCGAAAAGTTCGTCTTCCGAACATTTACTTCCCATAAGAAACCATTAAAATGAGAATAATCCGTTCCCAGGTCCCCATAAAACATAATTTTCTACTAAATAAGCCTTACAACTACACAAAAATATACCTTATTTTATGTATAATAAATGTGCTATTGTATTGTAATTAAAGAAATAAACTGTACTGTATAATAAAGTCGTTTTATTTACCTTTGTGATGGTAGTTGATGGCTTGATGGAATGGAGTGGGAGGAGGAGGGAGGGAGGGAGTTACTATTTGGAAGGAGTGTTTGGAAACACCCTTAGCCACACACGCACCCTTAATAGCTTCCTTGTTCTTAAGGATGGTAGCAATGGTAGACTTAGCGTACTGGTACTGGGACGCTAAGTCACACAAACGCACACCTCGTTCGTGTTTTTCAATGATCTCCGCCTGTGGTGGGGTCTTTTTCGGTCCCATAATAGAAAAAGTACACTCAATATGGTCCAAAATGTCTATCAAACACAAACCACGTCCGCACTCAAAGAAAGGGGGTGACGAACTGTGACGCCGTGAGCGTGCGTCAGCTTCTCGTGGCCGCCACCGTGGCGCTGTTCGACCGCGTGGTTTGATTCGTCCGCCGAAAACTAGTTCGTCAGCAGAGACTATATGATCGCAAATTTAATGTTCTTGAGGCGAAAAGTTCGTGAGCTTAAGCGTTCGTCAGCGGAGGTTTTACTGTATTTAATGAATGCAATTTATAACAGCCACATGTAAGATATAATAGCGACACTTAAAAAACACAAATATTGCTTGGATTGACCTTTTGCTTTTAATACAGCCATGAGTCTGATTCTCTACCAACTTTGTACATCTAGACTAGGCAATTTCTGTCCAGTTCATTACAGAAACGTTCAAGCTCAGTCAAATTAAATGGTGACTATTGGTGGTCTGCAATCTTCATGTCATTCCACAGATCGTCACAGGGTTTAATTCTGTGCTTTGACTTGCAGGGACATTCATCTTTTTCTCCTTCCTACACTGTGTGATCACATTTGCTGTGTACTTCAAGTCACTGTAATGTTAGAAGGTGAACCTTCTTCCTATTCAAACAGACGGCACCAAGTTATTTTTCCCCCAAGAATTTCATAGTACAGTAGGCCCTTGAGTATTCGCGGTTTTGCACTTGCGGTTTGAGTATTCACGGAGTGCCAAGCAGCTCGCATGTGATTCAAATTCAGCCAATGGCTGTCCTCCTTCCTGATGATTGGTTGCGATAATGTAACGCCCGTTTTTCCTCATTCGCGCACAAGTTGGCAATGATCTTTTTTTTAGTGTGTTTTAATTACCAGTTAAGTTCTATGATGTCACTCAAACACCTGCTTAAGCACCAGAAAAAGGTAATGAAGTTGGATGTCTATTCTGAAGAAATAAGACTTTCTCCGGAAAAAAATGGCAGTTTCCTCTGAAGTCACGTCATTGCTAAACAGGAACTGTTGTAAAACACTCCACTATTAAAGTCTTTTTTAATTATTATTCCAGTACATGACCTAAGGTAATGTTTAAAATGTTTGTGTGTTATATTTTATTTACTGTGGTGTGACATGTTTCTCATTTTGTTTTATTTATCCAATTTATTACATTTCTTGTTCTTTTATGTCCTTTTTGTTATGTTCTGTGTTTTGGGGGACTTTGATTTTGACGCTGTGTCTCTCACTAACTGTTTACTTCCTGAGGGGCGTAGCTGAGCTGCTCACCTGAGTTCACTATTCTCATTTACTCCCAATAAACAAAAGCAGGCTCAGGTCTGCGCGAGGATTAACTCACATCAACATCACAGCTTCTTTGGTTTGTAACGCCTCTTACTCTATCACTCTAAAACTCTGTATTGTACTTCGGCTCTGGCTGGGTTGGTGTGGCTGAGCTGCTCGGACTCAATGCAGTTAATACCTGAATTCAATCGTGTCATGCCTAATGCAATACAGTACATTCCTTTAGTGAGCGTTTTTGAAAACTACAGTGCTGGATGTTTATAAACAGAATGCACTGAAAGGTGTTTTATGCGTATGCTGTAGAATGTTTATATTTTAGCATCAATAAATATAACGGTAAAAATTGAAAAGTTTTTTTCTTAATCATGACTACATTTTACTACATTAATACTGTACTAATGAGTAAGACTGTCTATAGAATGTGTTTAATAAGCATATTTTAGTGCATGTAATAGATACATAGTATTTTACTTACAGCTGCTCATTCGCGCATGTGACGTCATACATGGGGTTTTACTTCCGGGTTGAGAACTCACGGATTATCTTGATTCGCGGGAGGGCCCGGAACCGAACCTCCGCGAATGTCAAGGGCCTACTGTATTTTGGATCATCAATTTTTCCAACTTCACTTGACATTATGCTACCGTCCCTGCAGCAGAGAAACACCTCCACAAACATGATACCACCACCTCCATGCTTTACAGTAGGTATGACGTTCTTCAGATGTTATACTGGTTTTCCACCAGATTTACCATGTAGTGTTCAGGCCAAAGGGTTCAGTTTGGGTCTCATCTGACAACAACACATTTTTGTTTCAATCAATCAATATTTGTTCTGGCCTTTCTTCAAGAGTTATGGAGTCACATTTGTAGAGCATTTGTATTATCGTTGTTACATGTACACAATGACCATTCTTTGCCAAAAGTTTCTGTAACTGATTCAAAGTAAAAAAATAGGCCTCTTGGTAATCTGTGACAAATTGTATCTTCAAACTTCCACTACGCTTGGAGGGCATGGGCTGATTCTGGAAAGATCCTAGTAGTCCTGCACACTTTCCAATTCATAAAGCTCAGAGGGGTGGATAAAGCCTTTTATTGTTTTGTTTGTTTATTTATTTATTTATTTATTTATTTGTATACTTGTACATGGCTATGTAAACTGATGCTTTTAAGCTGAAGTATTAGAAAAAGGTAATCACAGGTTGAACCCAATTAGCTCAGTGTGTAATGGGGGTGAGTAGTTGCACCTGATTAACTATGGGGTAGGTATAGGGACAGGTGAGCTTTTTTGCTTAAGTGGCCAACCCCTTTCACTTTGCTGTTATAAATTGCATAAATTAGAAAATGTCTTATTTATCTTTTCAACTCAGGCTGCAACATAACAACATTGAAATAATATGAAAAGGTATGATTCTTTTCTATACCCTTTTCTATACTGAACATGACTACATGTGATATGGCTGTATCCATAGGTGTCGCCATGATTTTCTGTTTAATATGTGCACATACCCCACCTGACCCGTAGAGAGCAGTCTGAAAGTAAGACAGCCCGTGAATAAAAATATTTTAAAAAGAATACAAAAGGCATATATGCAACTGTTTCCAACATCCTGACCTTGAGAGAAGCAAAGCTTTCTTAACATTCCATGCTGATGTTGGAATGAGAATGAGACATAGATGCCTGTGGCAGCATAAGGATTTAACTCATTATGACCAAATGCAAATTTTACATGTATGATTTTAAGACCAGCACATGTAGCTGTTTTACTTTTTAGAGCTGAATGCAACATCAGCATATTTTAGATGATCCCATTGTTTCCAAGACCTGTATGAAATGAAATACCACATGATTCAATGAATTACAAATAGGGAAAGCAAAATGCACCATGGGCTTGCTGTTTAGACAGTGTCTGACAACCTGAGCGAGGTGAGAAACACTGATACCAAGTACAGCAGTTACTTTGATCATGAGAACAACAATAAATTAGATTCTGGCCCAGATCATGATGTGACTGCTGATCCACTAGGAGGGGATGGTGATTCTGCCAATATTTCTAAAGACCACTTTTCCAAACAATGCTTTAGATCATAAAATGATTTTTAGAAGGTACCCCACATCATACTGTGTTAACTTCACCATCTCGTAACAAAACAACGAGTGTTTCCTGATGTGCCACTCATTAGCCCTTAAAAAATTAGTGACACATCAGACGGAATCAACTCTCCATCTTGTCGAGTTCATTTCTTTACTAGAATAACCTTAAATATTCTTAAAACATGAAAGAAGGTACGTAAGAAGAAAATTATTTTAGTCATTTGTCCTTGCTTGATGCTGTTGATGAGTTCCAAAATCAGTTCATCTGCTAGTTTCAATGATAATTACATCTAAAGCCTATGAACATTCACCCGCTCATTCTTGTGAAATTGCATTAACAAGAATCATCACCAAATGGTGGCTCAGAAATAACAACAAAAAATCTAATCTTACTTTATTAATTCCACATAGCGTCACTGATGTCCATCATCAAGGGTTATAATATAGCATATTAATTTAGAACGGTCTTGTTTTGATCTCAAACATAAAAATAAAATAGTTACAACCCCATCCCCCACCCCCACCCCCAGTGCAGCTAACTGGGTTATCAAAGGCCGGCCATGTCTCTCACTGTCTATGGTGAGAGGAATGTAAAAGCACCATTGCTGACTTTCGACAATAGTAACTGCATAGCTGTCAGCATGTTTCCACGCTGTGATGGCCTGGCAAGCTGTCTAGGGTGTTCCGTGCCCTCACCAGCAGTCGGCTGGGATGGGCACCAGGCTCCTTGTGACTCTTATTAGGATTAAGCAGTTACAGAAAATAAATGAAGAAAAAAAAAAGTAAATAAATGTTTAATTCAGTTATTATATTATTCCTGGATACATGGTTTTTGCATACTCACCAGTTTAAAGGTCAACACTTTATAGGTAACAGGGTCTTCTACAATTTTTTGAAGGTTAGCAGCAACTGAAACATAGTCATATTAAATGTACTGTGAGACAAAGAAAATCCTATAATGATAATATATAAATTTATATCAGCGCCAAAAAGCTCAGCTCCCATATTTTCCTGAGTTCTCATGTGAACACTCAAACCCCATACACATGTCCAACGTATATCCAACGTTTTAGAAGGGAATAAAAATGAGGCAACGAAACATATAATCTTAGTCTGGACATGGAAAGACCATTTAGGTTTAGAGAACATTTCAATAACGCAAGAATATAATTAGTTGTCTGTTTGTTTGTGAATTGTTTACTCTGTGAAATGTATGATTTGCTGACAAAATTAATGAAAATTAGCTAAAAAATATCTCCGAAATAATTTTTCTTAGCATGAGAACCAGCAAATACCCATAGTATACAACCACTGCTATCACCACAGGGTAGCAAAATGCTAGGTTCATTTCGGAAAGCACATTATACATTCAAGAAATGTCATGCGCTTCCTCATTGTGATTGGGTTTAAAGCCTTTTTATTCAAATGAGTAAAGCATTTCACAGCAATAATAGTTTATTTTGCCAGATAAAATAACCTACTGCATATGGCAGATAGAGTTCTGTTTACATTGTAAAAAAGTGTATTTTATTTTATGGCTTGAAACAAGTAAAAGTTTGGAGGGAAAGATGGAGTAGAAGAGGTTACCATCACTCAGACATTCATTCCCATTACGATGGTCATATAGTGGAAAGAGAAATATCACTAAAGAGTTCCCATGTGTGCACAGTACCTCGATGTTTAGATGATTTTACCTTAACAAAGGGGATCCTTTTGGGGGGGGATTCTGCATAAGAGCTCTACTATAAATGCTAGAGGTATAATGGCAGTTTAATGATTAGCAAAGACTGTGTGACATTACCAACTACAACATCATGTCCACTGACGAGACCAGCAGAAAACAGCTCCTGAGAGACACCATCAGCAGTATCTTTAAGGAAAAGACAACAGCAAGAGAGAACAGGAAGAGAATAAATAGACAGTACTAATGAGTAAGCCCTCAACATGTGCATAATACAAAAAATAAATTACTCGTATAAACAACTCCTTCAACATTGCTAATAAACCTCAACCGCCCCTCCCACCACCCTCCCCCCAACACACACAAAATGAAAAAGCAAGCTCATTTGGTCAATCATGCCAATCACCCCATACAAGTGCTGCATCCATGAGGGGGCTCACAGGCTAATATGTTCAGAGCAGCCCTCACCTCGGCCCGGGGTAAATTCAAATCGAATGTCATTCAACTCCTTCCTCGAGTTCCTATGAGACAGAGAGAAAAAGAGAGATCAGACCACCTGATTCTGTACAAGAAAGGCATCAGTCATTCATTTGTTCAGGAATCCCAGATAAGCACAGGGAAAACTTGCAAACTCACAATCCTAGGATTCAAACCCAGGTTGACATGCTAACCACTTCGCCATCATGACAACAGTCAGGGACACATAAATCCAGCAATTATCAACATTTTGAGAATTTTTTTCTGCAATATTCAAATATGAAAAGGGATGCACATTATTACACATGAATGCAAGTGATCCAGAAGCAGATTTCTGGCTCCAAACATTGAAAAGAAAATAATGTATATGAGGAAATTAATTTTAAGTGTAAATTATAATATTTGTTGTTTTGATCACTATATTACTGCAGTTTAATAAAAGACATGTTGATTCAATATGAAACATGTAAAATATGAAAAACTTCTACAGGAAGAAAAACTGTGTTTCTACTTGTAGCTGCTCCACTTAATAGCAGAACTTTATTCCACCCTGAATGTGACCTGTAACCTACACAATTCATCTGAAAAAGGAAACAAGACTTTAAACAACCTGAAAACTTACAATAACATGGTTGCATAAATATGCACACCCTTGCATTTTTAATATAATAATCTCTCATATAACACTTAATCAGACAGAACGGGGAAAAAATAAATAAAATGTGAGCCACTCCACCAAAAGTAGGCGCTTGGGTCCAAAAATGAAAAATGAGATTTTTACACAGTCAGATAAAGGAGATAAAATGCAGCAAAAAGTTTGTCAATACCTTTAAAACTGAGCGAGCTATGCCATTTCTTGTGTCAGCATTCAATGAAAAATTTCAAAAGATGTTTTAGAGAAAAATGAGCACAAAGATTGCCCTTCTTCCAAGATCATTAGTCCTAGCCATTAGTCATTAGCAACGAGCCTGCATTGTTTACATGCATATTGTCTTTATAACCTTTATTTTATTCACTGAAACGGCATTTTAATCTCAAAATAGTATCCAAAATGGAGAGACTACTTCACGGCCGTTCTGGTGTATGGATAATAGTGTGTCTTGTACCGAATTTGGTGAATAATTGCAACTAAACCAGTAAGTTTGCTACT
The DNA here is from genome assembly GCA_024760905.1 of Plotosus lineatus. NCBI lineage: Eukaryota > Metazoa > Chordata > Actinopteri > Siluriformes > Plotosidae > Plotosus > Plotosus lineatus. Next base: position 50,126,995 of record CM045729.1, on the reverse strand, counting down.
GTTTTTATCTAGTTTTATGAGGGTACTCCTCAGAAAAATGGGGAAAAAAGACATTTTTAGTGAGTCTTAGTCAATTTCACATGAGCAAGTGATAGTTGAATACTTGTTTTAATAGTTTATGCAAAAATCCGAATTTCGATGAAAATGGACCATTTTTACTTTTCTGGCCTTGATCTCAAAAGTGGTCTGTGCGACAAGCGCCTACTTTCGGTGGAATGCCTCACAAATGATACCTCATTTATTACTGTAAGATACCATTATTGCTTCAAAAGTGGTGGTCTCGTGGTATAGGGCGCTGGATTGCTGATCCAAAGGTTGGGGGTTCGAGTCCCACTCTCCAAGGTTGTCACTGCCCCCCCCAGTGCAGCTAACTGGGTTATCAAAGGCGGGCCATGTCTCTCACTGTCTATGGTGAGAGGCATGTAAAAGAACCATTGCTGACTTTCGTAAAGAGTAGGCTGCAAAGTCGTCAGCATGTTTCTGTCCCTTGCTAAAAAGGGTTGTGACAGGAAGGGCATCCGACGTAAAAACCTCTGCCAAATCAAATGTGCGAATCAGATGATTCGCTGTGGCGACTCCCAAGTAAAAGGGAAAAAGCCGAAAGGAAGACAGACAGACCATTATTCCTTCAAATGTTACAGCATTTTAAACATCTTTATGATGAAATCATTTTATGGTCCATTTTACACTAAAATTGTTCAGTTCATTTTCTGTAACCACTTAAACCTAATTAGGGTCACGGGGAACCTGGCGTCCATCCCAGCCGACACCGGGCAAGGGCAGAGTACACCCTCGACAGCTTGCCAGGTCATTGCAGGGCGGAAACACGCTGATGGCTTTGCAGCTACTCTTGTCGAAAGTCAACAATGGTTCTTTTACACACCTCACAACATAGACAGTGAGAGACATGGCCCGCCTTTCATAACCCAGTTAGCTGCACTGGGGGGGGGGGGACAGTGACAACCTTGTGGAGAGTGGGACTCGAACCCCCAACCTTTGGATCAGCAATCCAGCGCCCCATACCATGAGGCCACCACTGCCCCACTAATGATCAAAATGCCAAAATTACTTTTTCATACATCAGTTAAAAAATTTACAAAAAATTAAAATGCTTCTTACTACACATTTTTTTATTCAATTATGTATGCAGTTTGTCTCTAATTTTTTGACGTTATCATCTGCATGTTAAATAAAAAAAAAAAAATGTAATTTTTAAAAAATTTAGTTTGTGTTTCAGTTGAATTGTGTACTAAGATAGGTGTATAGACTTTTATATTCACTGTATATGTATATGAATCTGTAACTTACAATTTAAAAGTTATCTGTAGAGGCACATATACAATAACTAGTGTGGTTATTAATATTAGCCTCACTGAATCATTTACTAAATTTCAGAAAATCCCCTCCATAGATTACTTTTAACAGTTTTATAAGTAATATTAAAGAGCTGCCAAATGTGTACTGGTTTTGCAGTGTTTTTAATAATAATAAAGTGAATCATTAAACAGTAACATGGGAATTATTCATCAACATTTATGCGATGCAAAGGGCTCTCCAGTTCTAGTGAGAGTGAGGTTGGATGGTGGCCCAGCCACCCTCTTAGGAGCTGGACTGGGCTTAATTACTTGGCTCAGTAAGGACAGCCTTTCCCTGAAAGTGTTACAGCCAAGCAACACTAATGATTACCTTGTCCATGATATACATACATTCTTTAAATCCCTTCATACTATCAAGGCCTTGAAAACAAGAGTGAGGATTTTCTTCACAAATGATCACTAGATAACAGTAAACAGCACAGAGTGAATAATGTACTTGGAGGTGTACCAAGGCGTAACAACTAGTATTACAACTAGGCTGCAGCAAGCCACAAGACATAAAGCCTCAATTTATTAACCATATTTATAATTAACCGAGTCACTTTATAAATGAGCATAGGGGTTAACATCTGAGCTTTGTGCTGAATCTGTTAACCCTAAGAGAAATTGATTTCAAATGTTCTTCTTTTCCTTTCGGTTGCTTCTATTAGGGGTCACCACAGTGGATCATCATGACATTCAATAAGGTTGGGAAAAATTTCCAAGAGCACCAGATAATCTTACAAGTTTAATTTATTCTAGAGCAGTGCTTCTCAATTATTTTCTGTGACACCCCCTCTAAGAAGAAAAAAACATTTTATGCACCTCCACCGCCCCGCGAGCGACTATAAATAGTATTAATTGTCTATAAAATTGTTATTATTACACCTCTGCATAACATTGTATCTTTATTGACATTAAAAAGAAAAGAGAAATATAGTTCAACTTACAATAAAGAAAAACTTCATTAACATTGTTTTTTAATCTGTAACGGAAAAGATTGAAAGTGCACCAATGTGCCTGAAATAAAAAAATATATACATTCTTATTTAAACTCATTCAACTTATTTTTGTCTTAATGTCTCCATCTCTCTACATCTTTCTCTCTGTTTCTGTTAGAAATTTTTCACTGTTGTTTCCTGAGTTGTTTACTGCACTTCATATCGTTTGCTCGTGCGAAAAACTGCTACACTATAGCATGGCAATGAGAGCACCACTGCCAACTACTGGAGTGGAGGTACAATTACACATAATTCTTGTACACGATTCCACAAAAGCATGTTCCCCAGAGTCACCAGCATCACACAGCGCCACCCCCGGCATCATACTGCCCCACTATTTGAGAAGCACTGATCTAGAGTAAACATAAGGATGCATCTTGGGCCAGGGATTTGAGAGAATTATCTTTAGCCCTGCTCTCACCACCCTATCACAAACATCAGTTAGTTCATACTGTATATGCATGATAGAGCCTGTCCATCTCCAAGCAGCCTTATGCTGCACAAGCAATTGGTGAAAAAGATTGGATTTCAACCCACCACTTCATTAGAGTGGTTAATGAAGATGAATGAAGGATATTTAGGAATAAAATGAAACTACCATGACCAGATCCGATTTGCAGTTCATTCAGTATGTGCATCATGAACATGCTATACAAATCAATAAAAGAACATTTCTACACCAGCTACATTGTACTACAAACAGCGCCTATGTAGTTGATTGACAGTTGCATTAACTTAATTTTCTCAAAATCCCAGATTATTATGACAGCAGTTACGACTGATCTTATTTTGGTGATAGAAATATCATCTTTATCACTGATGACACCCTGCTAAATCCTATGTTATAGGGATAATCTCTGAATTTAAGGCAGACATTCATGTGTCTTTGCGTTGGCTTGAGTTGATGAAATGGGACTACATTTTGCAATGCACTGCAGGGTTCGGAGAGAATGTGGGCTGCAAGTTAAGCTGATATCCAAATAAGTGTGAAAAGGATTTCACATTTATATTTGTTTACTACCAGTCTTGCAACACATCAGCTACTTAGCTGACAAGCAGCCATCTGTAGGGGTGTGACGTCAAAATCTCCACCAGCAAAGAAGGGATAAAGTAAAAAAGTCTGTTATCTGTTGAGAGAAAGAGAGAGCTGTGTTTCCTCCTCGCCTGTCATAACCATATCTGATTTAAAACCATCTCAATCTGCTTATTTTCCATCAGGAGAAAAGGCTAACCACAGATAGAGATATACAAAATAAAAGGAAATTGAACAGATTACATGTGTGGGGGAAAGTAGGCTGTAAGGATCAGAACTATAAATGAAAAATCAATTCTACCTGATTTTTTTAAGGCAGTTTGAACAGCTGAACGATAAAAGGTCACTTTTAACATTGGAGGTCTGATGTTTACAGGTATATACAGCTGTGCTAGTATTTTGTCCCATTTTATATAAAGTTTCTTTAATACCCGCTTACTTGTACATAAACTATACAGGTCCACTAACATATTTACTGTTTCTTGCATAAAATAATAATTAGTACAAAAGAGTTTGCTTTTTCTGAGTTTTTAACAAGACAAGTTGCTTAGCTGTTTTTTTTTTCCAGGTTTTTTTCTTTTGTTTTTTACTTATTAATATTTCAATTAAATTTATTTTTGTCTACTGATCTTCAAGAGAAAAAACAAACTTAAGCCTGGGGAAAAAAGTCACAGGAACTAATTTGTCATTTTCTAAATAATTTCTATAATTGTAATCATTGGTCGACTGCTGTGGTATAAGTCAGAGGTCCACAACCACCGTGCCATGGACTTGTACTGGTCAGCGATCATTTGTTACCAGGCCCTCAGAAAGGCTGAATGAAAAAATGTTATTAATCATTGAAAGAAAAAATATTTTATTAATTATTGAAAGATCTTATACTTTGAAAAAAAAAATCACTTGTCTTGGTCACCTCATGTGGTACATAAAAATAAATCCACAAGCTAGCAAAAATTAGTTAAAAAAAAAATGTCTGGAGAGGTTTCCACTAATTCAGCGGGATGTTGAGTTGTATTTTTACGCATTTTGTTTTTAGTCATTTCTATACCGGTGCTTGAAAATATTGTTTTACATGAAACTGATCCAAAAGGTTTGGGGACCGTTGGTAGAAGAGAAATGGTAATAAAAGGTATGATGGGCTTTTGTCTTGTTTTGCTTTTATTTTGATATTCTGCATTAATTCTGCAAGTGAAATTTTGGCTCTGCATTTAAGGTATTCAAATTGAGCACACACTCTCGAAGCAGTGGGCTGCCGCACACACTGCGGCACCCAGTAAGCAGTCGGAGGTTAGGTGCCTTGCTCAAGGGCACAACAGTCATGAAGTTAGAGGAAGGGAAGGGGCTATTCTCTCCCTAAACCACCACCACACATTTTTCCTGCTGGTTCAGGAATCATGGCAAACTCTCTTACCATTAGGCCACGGATGAAGAAAAATAATCAACTTTGGCATGGAAACCACTGTTATTTTCCTATAACACAGTGGTTCTGTGTGCCCCCCCCCGGGGTGTGATGCCGGGATGGGGGGGGGGGGCATATGTGACCCCAAGGAACATGCCTTTTTTTTTTTTTTTTTTTTTTTGCTGTATTAAGAAAAAGTGTTATTCTACATCCACTACAGCAGGTGACAGTAGCTTCCTCACTGTGAGAGTGTGCCCAGAGTTAAAATAAGAATTGAAGTTAATAACAAGGACGGAAAGCGAGGCGGAGAGAGACTGAGACTGGTGAGAGAAACGAAAGTCTCCAGAAAGCTAAGTCAAGGAGGAATGATGAAGCGGATGAAGCACTCGGTTTCACTGTGCTGCGGTTAGAAACGAGGAAAGACCGCTGTGTTTACTGTATCTAAAAACATTGGCACTGGACAGTATGAACCCAAATAAATTGAGGCGTCACTGAAAGACATCACACCCTGATCACGTGGTGAGCCGCATGAGTTTTTTCATTGAAAACGTGCCGAGTATTGCCAAAAACCGTCCCACTTTGTGAATGATACGTCACCAAACCATCGAGCTCTGTTAGCATCAGATAAGGTGGAGTACCAAACTGCTCAGTGTGGAAAACCCCACAGCAAAGCAGAGGAACTGATCCTACGTGCAGCACACACGGTCTCGGTCATGCTACATACCGTCACTGCTGCGGAAATAAGTCCAGGTCCCAGTTCAGCATTGAGCAGGAGCACAGAGTTCAGTATCGTGCTTTAAACCCTGCTTCGAAAAGTTGTGCACTGCGAAATATGCTCATTATAGCCATTAATCTGGACTTAATCATTTTGACAATAATAATAATAATAGTTTTATTCATTTTTGTTTTGTAGGTTAAAGTGTTTTATATATTGTGCTCCTGAGTTAATATTGCTGATCAATTTGAATTCATTATTATTTATTATTTTTTATTTAATTTTATTTTTGAGTATGAAATGGTTCAAATTGTTGGTCAAAAATGTTGACAGTTTAAATAAGTATACTTTTTATTTCCGGAAAATGGATGCACTTCAAGTCTTTTTGTTTAAAGACTAAAAAATGTTAATAAAGTTGTTCTTTATTGGAAGTTGATATAAATTCAATTTTTTTTTTGTATTCCATAATGATAATAAGGATTTATTATGTTAATAAGCATACAGTGTAATGCAGCCGTTAGGGAGGGGCACAAGCCAATGTCTCTTCCTCACGCCGGTCCCGAGCCTGAATAAATGCAGAGGTTTGCGTCAGGAAGGGCATCCGGCGTAAAACAAATGCCAAATAAAATATGCGAGTCACAACAAAAAATTTCGTGCCGGATCTGTCGAGGCCCAGGTTAACAACGACCGCCATCAGTGCCGTTAACCAACAGGGTTCTGATGGAAATTGGACTACTGTTGGTCAAACACGTCGAAGAAGGAGAGGCGGGAGGCGTGTCCGTAGGCAGAGAGAGAAGAGTAAAGGCTTGAGTCTAGGACTGAGACTAGGGACTTTGAATGCTGGAACTATGACAGGAAAAGGTTGAGAGCTGGCTGACATGATGCAGAGGAGGAAGGTAGACATACTGTGTGTTCAGGAGACCAGGTTGAAAGGTAGCAAGGCTAGAAGCTAAGGAGCAGGGTTTAAGCTGTTTTTTCATGGTGTGGATGGGAAGAGAAATGGAGTAGGACTCATCTTGAAGGAGGAGTTTGTCAGGAATGTTCTAGAAGTGCAAAGAGTGTCGGACAGAGTGATGAGACTCAAGTTAGAAATTGAAGGTGTGATGTTCAATGTTGTTAGTGCTTATGCCCCACAGACAGGATGTGAGCTAGAAGAAAAGGAGAGATTCTGGAGTGAGTTAGATGAAGTGATGCAGAATACCCCCAGAGGTGAAAGAGTGGTCATTGGTGCAGACTTCAATGGACATATTGATGCAGGAAACAACGGGGATGAGGAAGTGATGGGCAGGTTTCGTATCCAGGACAGGAACGCAGAAGGACAGATGCTGGTAGATTTTGCAAAAAGGATGGAAATGGCTGTGGTTAATACTTTCTTCAAGAATAAACAGGAGCATAGGGTGACTTATAAAAGCGGAGGTAGGAGCACACAGGTAGGCTACATCTTGTGTAGGCGATGTAATTTGAAGGAAGTCAGTGACTGCAAAGTAGTAGTGGGTGAGAGTGTTGCCAAACAGCATGGGATGGTGGTGTGCAGGATGACGCTGATGGTGAGGAAGGTGAAGAAGGTCAAGGCAGAGCAGAAGACAAAGTGGTGGAAGCTGAAAAAGGAAGAGTGTCATGTTGTCTTCAAGGAGGAGTTGAAAATGACTTTGGGTGGTCAGGAAGTGCTTCCAGATGACTGGACAACTACAGCTAATGTGATCAGGGAGACGGGTAGGAGAGTACTTGGCATGTCCTCTGGAAGGAGAGGAGAAAAGCAGACTTGGTGGTGGAATGAGGAAGTGCAGGAGTGTGTACAAAGGAAGAGGTTAGCTAAGAAGAAGTGGGACACAGAGAGGACCGAAGAGAGTAAACAGGAGTACAGGGAGACACAGCATAAGGCGAAGGTAGCAGTGTCAAAGGCCAAACAGAGGGTGTATGATGACTTGTATGCTCGGTTGGAAAGTAAAGAGGGAGAAATGATTTATACAGGTTGGCGCAGCAGAGAAATAGAGATGGGAAGGATGTGCAGCAAGTGAGAGTGATTAAGGAGAGAGGGGGAAATGTATTGACTGATGACAGAAGTGTGCTGGAAAGATGGAAAGAGTACTTTGAAGAGCTGATGAATGAGGAAAATGAGAGAGGAAAAAGAATAGAAGAGGTGACTGTTGAGGACCAGGAAGTAGCAAAGATTAGTAAGGGTGAGGTGAGGAGGGCATTTAAGAGGGTGAAGAATGGAAAGGCAGTTGGTCCTGATGACATACCGGTGGAAGTATGGAAGTGTCTAGGAGAGATAGCAGTAGATTTTCTGACAAGAACATTCAACAAGGTCTTAGATAGTGAGAGGATGCCAGAGGAATGGAGGAGAAGTGTGATGGTGCCTATTTTTAAGAACAAGGGAAACGTGCAGAGTTGTGGCAACTACAGAGGGATAAAGTTGATGAGCCATACGATGAAGTTAGGGGAAAGAATAGTGGAAGCTAGACTAAGGGCAGAGGTCAGCATTTGTGAACAACAGTTAGGTTTCATGCCAAGAAAGAGTACTACAGACGTAGTGTTTGCTTTGAGGATGTTAATAGAAAAGTACAGAGAAGGTCAGAAGGAGCTGCATTGTGCCTTTGTGGATCTGGAGAAAGCATATGACAGGGTGCAGAGAGAGGAACTGTGGTATTGCATGAGGAAGTCTGGAGTGGCAGAGAAGTATGTTAGTGGTGCAGCACATGTATGAGAGATGTAAGACAGTGGTGAGGTGTGCTGTCGGTGTGACTGAACAGTTCAAGGTGGAGGTGGGACTGCATCAAGGGGCTCTGAGCCCCTTCTTGTTTGCTATGGTGATGGACAGGCTGACAGACGAGGTTAGACAAGATTCCTCATGGACTATGATGTTTGCAGATGACATTGTGATCTGCAATGAGAACAGACAAGTGCAGGAAAATCTAGAGAGGTGGAGGTATGCCCTGGAAAGGAGGGGAATGAAGATTAGCCTCAGTAAGACAGAACACATGTGCATGAATGACAAGGACCCAACAGGAACGGTGAGGTGACAGGGAGCAGAGATAAGGAAGGTGGAGGATTTTAAGTACTTAGGCTCAACAATCCAGAGCAATGGAGAGTGTGGAAAAGAGGTGAAGAAGCACATGCAGGCAGGTTGGAATGGATGGAGAAAAGTGTCCGGTGTGATGTGTGATCGGAAGGTATCAGCAAGAATGAAAGGAAAAGTATACAAGACGGTGTTGAGGCCAGCGATGTTGTATGCTTTAGAAACAGTGGCCCTGGGGAAAAGACAGGAGGCAGAGCTGGAGGTAGCAGAGATGAAAATGTTGAGGTTCTCTTTGGGAGTAACGAGGATGGATAGGATCAGGAATGAGTTCATCAGAGGGACAGCACATATAAGACATTTTGGAGACAAAGTCAGAGAGGCTAGATTGAGATGGTTTGGACATGTACAGAGGAGGGATAGTGAGTATATTGGTAGTAGGATGCTAAGGTTGGAACTACCAGGCAGAAGGCCTAGAGGAAGACCAAAGAGACGATTCATGGATGTGGTGAAGAAGGACATGAAGGCAATTGGTGTAAGAGATGATGATGCAGAGTACAGGGTGAGATGGAGGCAGATGATTCACTGTGGCGACCCCTGAAGGGAACAGCCGAAACGAAAAGAAGAAGAATAAGCATACAGTGTATGCAGAGGATTACCTATAACAATTTTTAGACAAATAGCACTATTTATATTTTGGGGTGGCATGAAATATTTTCCTCTTCCTGGGGGAGGCGCAACAGAAAATAATTGAGAAGCACTACTATAACAGCAAGCGCACATACTCTGCATTTACTTAAAAGTTAAATTGTGTGAACAGATTTTGTGTATTTCACTGCATGTATTTCCATGAAAAAGAAAATCTTCAGAAAGATAATCTTCAACAACCAGCAATTTTCTGGCAGCTTTCTGAAACCTGAGAGCCTTGACATGCTGTTATAATTATGGTTCAAACCTGACGTTGCTATACATACTCTCTGCATTTAAATATGACATGAGGGAGATGATGTGCTCAATGCAAAGACAAATAAAGTGGACCTTAAACACTTGTGAGCTGTTTTCTTGCAGAAAAATACTTCTGAGTACAAATAATTGTTTCTTCCTTTACCCACAGTGAGCAGCTAACTAATCAGTAACACAACAGCTTTCTCCCTGAGTGCAGTGATTTTTTTTTTTTTTTTTTTTTGCATTTTCTACCAAAACCTATCACTCTTTAAGTAAACTAACAGATTCTTACCAAAAGTGCAATTGAATAAAGATTCATTGATATTCACAGAGGTGAGAAATTGTTTCGGTATATACCATAGATCTGTATTGAATATAGACACCATGACCAAGAAAATCACAAAAGGTCACAAAACTGGTTACTAACTTTTTTGGTTAAGTTTGTGTCTGTATTTGATTAGTATATACCACACAATAATAGTGTAATGTGAATGGTTCTGGAATGGTAATCCGAAAAGGATTTAAAATATCATTATTCTAAGAGAATAAAGCTTGAATCAAATTTACAGACACTCTGTCATGGGTACACATTGCAGCCAATTGCATTATCATCACACTAAAACTTGCTGTAGATTGTTTTTCTTGTATTTATTTGTAGTATATAGTAAATTTTTAATTTGTGTGCAAACATACCTTTACATAGCTATTTTTGTGTGTCCATCTGGTATGTACGCTAACCTCTGAGTGAGTATCCTCAAAACAACTCTGTTAGTTCCACAGCTATTAACTCATTGCACACAGCTCACCTGACTGGTGTCTGTCACAATTATAATATAAAACAATAAACAGCTCATTTTAGTTTTAATTTTTTTTTTGTTCTCCTTGTACTACATACAGTAGGTCCTTGACTATTCGCGGTTTTGCAACCATGGTATGAGTATTCGCTGACTGCTGAGCAACCGGCACGTGATTCAAATTCAGCCAATGGCTGCCCTCCTTTCTCCTGATTGATTGAGCTGATGTCCCGCCCCTTTTTCCTCATTCGCACATAAGTTGTCAATGAGCCTCTTTTTGTGTATATTTTAATTACCAGTTAAGTTCTACACCACTCAAACGCTATGTGTCTTCTCTGGCTAAGCGATAGAAAACGCTGGATGTCTCTTCTGAAGAAATAAGACTTTCACCTGAGAAACGACGGTTTTCTCTGAACTGTTGTATTAAAATATTTTTCAATTATTATTCCAGTACAGTACCTAAGTTCATGTTTATGCATGAGATTTTGTGTTCTGGAGCATGTTTAACAAACGATACCAAAAGGATAAACTTTACTACAGTACTCTTCATGTCCTTTTACATTGAAGTTGGAGTGACGTCTCCAAGATGGCGCTGCCCAGAGGGCAATGTCACGTAGTTGTCAGAGTCAAATTGTTTCTTTGTTCATTTTATTTGTTGTTTTGTTTGTTCATGTTTTGCACTATGCTCGTCTATGACCGGTCGACTGTACTACAGCGATAAGATCGGAGTATCTCCAGGCTTGTATAACTAAGCAGAGCTAGCATGCTATTAGCAGAGCTAGCATGCTATTGTTTGTTTGAATGTGTTTTATTTGTTGTTTTGTTTGTCCATGTTATCGGGTGTACTCTCCTCGAGCCATGTTTCACAGAAACACAGTCCTGTAGATCCCTCTGCGCTGCAATCTGAGCATGAAGCTCGTCCATCTTATTTCACAGGGAATGAACATTTTCAAGCAGTATGGCCGGAAGTGCTAACCAAGCGCCGGAGAATCTGAGAACTCCGCCTGGGCTTAATGATAGCATAGCATAGAAGCACAGAGGGATCTACAGGACTGTGTTTCTGTGAAACATGGCTCGAGGAGAGTACACAGTCCTGTAGATCCCTCTGCGCTGCAATCTGTGCATAAAGCTCGTCCATCTTGTTTCGCAGGGACTGAACATTTTAATGCAGTATGGCCGGAAGTGCTAACCAAGTGCAGGAGAATCTGAGAACTCCGCCTGGGCTTAATGATAGCATAACATAGCATAGCATAACAGCTCACGATAGGAGTTGTTGCGTACTTCGTTGCCCGAAGCTGAAGCTGCTCATAGCTGTAGTAGGGTCGACCGATCATAGAAGAGCATAGTGCAAAACGAACAAAAACAATTTGACTCTGAGAAATCCGCGATGTTGACCTCTAGGCAGCACCATCTTGGACACGTAACTCTAAGACGTCACTCAAAGTTCAGTGTAAAAGGACATGAAGCGTAATAAAGTTTATCCTTTTGGCATCATTTGTTAAACATGCTACAGAACATAAAATCTCACGCACAAACATTCTCAGAATTAACTTAGGTACTGTACTGGAACAATAATTGAAAAAGACTTTAAAATGAGTGCTTTACAACAGTATATGCTGTCTCATGTTTCTATATTTTATTACTAAATATCACAGTACAAAATTTAAAAATTTTTCTTAATCATGACTATATTTTACTACATTAATACTGTCTTAATGAGTAAGACTGTAGAATGTGTTTAAGAAGCATATTTTAGCGCATGTAATAGATACATAGTATTTCACTGCCAGCTGCTCATTCGCGCATGTGACATCATACTTCCGCACACAGAACTCGCGGATTATCTCGATTCGCGGGAAGGCCTGGAACCGTACCCCCACGAATGTCAAGGGCCTACTATACATACAATTATGAATTAGTGTTAAACACTATTATGGAGTAGGTGTTTTTGTCAGTGTAATGTGTACTAACTTTGAATGAGTATGTCCGTGGTGCTCAGCCTAAACTTCCGCCGAACACTATCATTTTTAAAATATGAAAATATAAACTATGAAAATATTTTCATTATGTTTCCATCTATTTGGCTACTACCAAAACTCATAAGAAAAGAAACACCAGTACACAGCTCGGGGCTGATATTTAGTGCTTAATGCTCATATCTGCACTGATGCTCCAGTTTAGTATATTCTAAAAGAATTATTCACCCCAGGCTTGGTGGATGTTATTGAATTACATATTGCTCCTCGGCGACATTCACCTCACTTCCAGAGCATAACAGTTAATTAGTCAGCACAATTCTTTATTTTACTCTAAATGATAGCACAGACTGATGTCGCAAAATATTTTATCACTGAAAACTGTTCATTAGTTAGGCAATGCTTAATATAGTGCTTATTTAGATAAGAGATAAAGCATTCTCTGAAAATATGATATGAATACAAGAGAATATTTGAACTCCTTCACACAGAGCTTGTCTGAATCTCCATGTGACTGAAACTCTGAAATACATAAAGCTTAAGCTTAATCTTGCTGCCCAGTACTTAGAGTGAACCTTTATCTTTCCCATCCTTCGCTATGTCATATTCTCCCGCCTGTTTGATTTGCTGTTCATACTGCTTGTGTCTGGCACATACATATGGTGCCCTGTCAACACAGCAGCAGCCCAGTGAACACTGGAGTAAGCTCAGTCATGGGGTAAAATAGGAGTCAGCTGATGAAGAGAGACAGGCAAGAAAGTAAAAATTAAATTCCTACTAAAAATTCATAGCAAACCAGCAACTGCTGTATATTAGTTTTATTTCCATTTTATTCATTATTAGGGTTGTGGGGAGGCTTCTCAGCCAACCTCAGGCGAAGGCAAGGGAACACCTTGAACTATCGCACGGCCATCACAGACATATAAACAGTTACATGCACAGTCATAGTTAGGGATAATTGAGGATGTCCAATTCATGCAATGTGTGTTTTTGGAAAGTGGGACCTGGAGAAAACCTACACAAGAACAGAGATAACACCCAGGGACTGTTTTTGGACTGTAGGAAGAAACCTTAGTGCCTTTAGAAAACCCATGCAGACACAGGGTGAACATGCAAACCCCACACAAAAATTCCCTCGTTTAGCCTGGGACTTCATCCTGGACCTTCTTGCTGAGACACTATACCACTGTCCAACCCAATTACTATTTTTGATGTTAGCTATTTCTTTTGCAACTTTGTGCTTTTCCATTTTAAACATGGGGGATCATACCACTGAGACCGCTCACAACAGCACCAACATTTCTATCAGATAACCTCTGTTCCACCATTTGTTGTTCGCTTTACTTACTAGTCTACACTAAGGAGAATGCAAGTATATCAATAACCAGTTTATTGACAGTGATATCACTATGGTGAGAACTGAGAAAGAGACATATCACTGAGTAAATAATACAAATATTAATTAATATTTTTCTTTTTTTATGTAATTACACAAAATAAAATGATTAATACGAGGGCTGTTACACCCTGCAATGGACTGGAGCTGTTCAGGGTGTATCCTCACCTTTCGCTTAGGGTCAGCTGGGATTAACTCGTTTCCCCATGACCCTCAACTGCAAAATGGTACAGATAATAAATTAAATGAAATAAAAGCTCCTCAAAATATCTCTGTGTATTTAGAAATACTGTATAGTAGAAGTCCATGACGCACACTCATATCATACAGGCCTAAGAGTTAATGCTAGAAGTGCTTTTTAGATTTTAACGAATCACTCAGTGTGTCGCAGGATTTTACACAGGATCTCCAAATCCATCCAGTTGTGAGTGAATATTTTGTTGGTTAGGCAAGACAACAACTGTGTTTCGATTCGGCAAGCTGCTGGGGAAATGGTAAAAAGCAGCACTATTTATGCGTTTGCTAGTTTGAGTCTGATTCAATTGTCGTTTTCGCATCCAAAATTCATGCTGTTTAAAGAGCAAATTTGCCTCTGCCTAAGCTCCCATGTTCATGCTGGACTTAAAATGAGGTGTGATCTACTAGTGCACTACTATTGTGAGGCAGAAAAGGTGGTCTGAAGTCAGTAGCACAGTATTTTTTCTGTTATTTTAAGGATGCATTATCAAGATAGTTATACAGTACACACATACACAGGCAGGTCCACAAAACGTGTATATACTGCTTGTTACACAAACAAAAATGCACAGCAGCTCACATACAAATATTGAAAATATACAGATGACAATGTTAAAGAAGATTCCTGTGTAAATGATGACAAACAAAGTATGCTTGATCAGTGGTTAGCATTTCCCTGCACAGAAAAAGGTTCAAGTTTAAAATTTGCAACTGAGACCTTTTTGTGGAGAGTTTGAATGTTCTTGCTGTGCCTGCGTGGGCTTTCTCGAAGACTCCGGTTTCCTCCCACAGTCTAAAGGCATGCACATTAGGTCAATCACCTCTAAAACTACCCATAGATGTGAATCAGGGTGAATATGGTTGATAATGTTTTGCTAGTCCTGAGAGACTGGCAACCTGTTTATGGTATATGTCAGTCATGGGTTTTAGCAAGTTGGAATAATACTGAGGGGAAAATACAGTATAAGGAGTAGAGACGGCCACAAGCGTGCCGGGGCCAGAAGAGGCTCCAAACTTTTTTGTACACTAAACACATACAAAGAAGCACATTGAACACTTTAAGCTGCACACTTTATTTAAGAAGTGCCATGTATTGTAATATCTCTGTGGAAGTTTTTATTTAAAATTAAATAGATTTGATGACTTACTCTTCTCTGTTAAAGCTTGTTGACAGCCTGTATACGTCACAGTGTTACTGTTGATGCCTGTAGCAATGCTGGTTGAATGACCACTGTCAAACCTATTGCCATTTTGCATTGAGGCACTGGAGTCGCCCAAAACAATCTTCAGTAAAATGGTCACTACAAACCCTGGGTGCTTTTCAGTCTTCCCGTGTTTGTTTAACTTCCTAAACCATTCATTACATGGATTTCTTTTTTTCACCTGGTTCAGACAAAAAAATGAATAAAATAACACCATCCTGTAATCTTTTACTGAAACTGTGCTATGTACCTTCAAGACATGAGCACTGAACCACGACTTAGGACCTTAAAATCATTAATAGCCTAAGAATTAACAAACTGAAACCCTTGTGCTTGCTCTGTGTGCGATAGGATAGAAAATACTAGCATGCTCATGAATGTCAAAGCAGAGTGTTTTCCACTACTACCATCACACTTAAATTGTTGGAGCTTCTCAAAACTGATTGACAGCAAGAAAGTTTAAGTATTAATTGCAACAGTAATATTTTGACGAAATATGTAATGATTTTGATAACATGCTATCCTGACACGAGTACTTTGATTTTGACAGCATTCTGTTTTTACATCCAGAAACTGACAGCCATATCTTCATATTATTGTGATACAAAATTAAGCAAAGGGAACTTTTAAATTGACAGAAATCTGTTATTCCGTCCAAGCGCTAATGCCATGTACTCAGGATTGGTTGGAATTGTAAAAAAAATGGATGGGTTAGACATATGCACATACATACATATACACACATACATACATACATACATACAATGATCCCTCGCTACTTCGTGCTTCAGTTCCCGCAGCTTCAGTGTATCGCGGGTTTTTCAAAAATATTCATTGAAAAATAAAAATATGCAGCAAAACGAGGCCAATTATGCAAAAAAAAAACCTGTGCAAGCAATAAAAACACACCCACGCGCACACACACACACCCAGCAAAATTACTTACATTTTTATGTGAGGTGCACATCTGAGTGTGTGCCCGCACATCTGTGTGTGCACTCGCGTGTCTGTATGTGTGTGTGTATTTATATTTTATTTACATCTTATGCATTATTTTTGAATGTTTAATTGTTATTCTAAGCATTTATAGCATTAAATCTGTATTTATTGATATTATACACACATATACATGTACGTATACGTCAGTCAATCCTACTTCGCGGAAATCGGCAGTCAAGCGGGGGGCTCGGTCCCCATTAACCACGGAAAGTGAGGGATCCCTGTACATGCATAAATACATATATACATACAGTGTGACTCAGTAAAACATCCTACATTTCAAAGGAAAAAAAAATTGTTAAAGATAATCAAATTACGATATGATTAAACATATGATGTGCCACTAGGCTCGGGTATAAAAAGCCCAATCGAACTTTAGCTTTACACATATGAACTTCATTCAATAGTTTTTTACATCATGTTTAAAGACAGCATCCTCCAAGTGAGGGCCGTCATTGTATTTACACACTTTCTAGACAATTTCTGAAGGCTACCGTGGCTTGAAGGTTCATGTTAAATGGCCCAGAAGCCATCTCTGAACTGAATTGCAACCTGGAGGGCTTCTAAAGTCTATGGTCAGTGAGTTATACACTTGATTTGAGGTAGAAAAAAAAAAAAAAAATCACAAATGGGCGTGGTCAGGGGAACAGGCCAGCAGCTCAACATTGCCAAGCATCGAGATCATCAAATCTGGGATTGGGCTACCAAGAGATCTTTAGCAGTTTCATGTATACAAATAACAATGAATAAAAACTGTATTAAATGAAGTTTCACATGTGCAAATAATTTAATCTTTAATCTTTTTTTTAATTTACCTTTGAAATGTTGAATTTTGAATGTTTAATTTACCTTTGAAATGTTGGCGTTTTGGGTCACCCTGTATACATATGTGGCGTGTGGTTAGGGTGTTTGGCTCATAATTGAGAATCATGGGTTTTAATCCCGCTTACACCCATGCTAAGACCCCTGGGCAAGGTCTTCACCACAAAGTTTGCCTCTGGCCATTCAGCAGTATAAATGGGAACCAGTGAAAATGTTGAGATGGTAACCTGCAATGGACTAATGTCCTATCGAGGAGATGTTGAACTTCTAGTCAATTGATGCTAAAGAAACCATGATAATCATGATAGCACCTCATGTCCTCATAATCATTACTCTTAGTAACACATTCAAACATTAGGTAAAAATATTACTGCCAATAATTTTAATGTAAAAGCCTAACAACAGACCTGTATACTTTTTGTATATTTTAAATATAGATTTTATGTATAAATTTACAATTTTCATAGCTGTTTGCAAAAATGCAAGCACACCTGGATTTGAAAGCTAATGGGAGACAACGCTCTGGTTACTTTTTTGCATGTTACGCCCAAAATAGACTCATGATTAATGAACAATTCTTTTCAAGCACAAGTAAGGTGCTGCAAACCATTCCTTCCCCACTAGAGGAAGTGTTGAGTTAGACACGCCTTAAATATTCACTTGTACCATCCCCTTCAGACCATGCGCTTATATAGTTCAACTTTAGGGCCCATTAACTCTTATCTGCAACTTCAGTAATGTCTATTAGCAATGAGATTTTTATTTTAATGCTTTGAAAGCAAACATATTTGGGAGACAAATAACATATTCAAAAGTCTCTCTGAGGTTATACTTATAGAGCTGATAAATGACTGAGTTACTGAGCCAGTAACCTCCCACTTTACTATCTACATCCACACTGCGGGCCGTGAAAGATTACAGCATTATAATGCAATATAATTATGGGATCCTACTATGCTGTATTTTTGCCAGGCAGTCAGGCTGCTCTGTACTGCACAGACGTGACAGAATAGCAGCATGCAGTTGGCACTTGATCTGTGAAATGTGATTAATATAAATCACACTTCCCAAGTAAAGATATCACTACAGCGCATCAAATGTAATGTGATGCTCAGTCAGCTGTCTGGCACATTAAAATTCTGCTGATGTTAATAAACAACTCCACACATAATTCCTGTGAACATAGAAGGTAGAGAGGCATCCCCGTCATGTCTGCACAAAAGCAGTCATAAGCAATTGGTCAAACAGTGGTCTGATGGGTAATGTGAGTTGACAGAGCTCAGTTCAAACCTATTGAACAGGATTTGTATGGCAGTGGAAATTCCTCGAAAGCGGACAGATAAAAGAATGACTTGAATATGCATATAAGGGTATGAATGTTTGTACGCATGCGTCTAAAGCACATATGCATGGGTGCGGGGCTAGGTATTCATCACTATATATATATATTCTGTTTACAGAGTCAAATTATGGGAACTTGTCTTCTTTATAGAGACAAAAAGCAAGTCAATAAATGTAAATACAGTAAGTACATTTTAAGGTCGAATCATGTTTTAAAGTTATGTTTTGGAAAGTATTAGTTATGATAAGGATTAAAGTATGTCACCAAGAAATAAATGTAAGTCTATGTATTGTCCCCAAAGCGGTGTGTGTGTGTGTGTGTGTGTGTGTGTGTGTGTGTGTGTGTGTGTGAGAGAGAGAGAGCGAGAGACTGAAGTGTAGCTTGAGTATATCATTACAAGATCTAATGAGGCAACACAAGATAAATAGCAGATAGAACCATCTCATGATGCTATCCACATATAGCAGCATACGTTTATCTTAGATTAAAGCTTTAGCAGACACTTATATACCTACAACAACATCAACCATTTAATGCATTTCAGATGTTTAAACTCCTCGCACAGCTTGCTATTTTTTCTGCTCTGCCACACCTGATTCAACTTATTGAGTAATTGCTTGTGCCTTGATGAGCTGAATCAGATGTGTGTGAAGAGGGGAAAAAACACTCCATGGTGTCTTACTGCATATGGTGCGGCCTACAGTTATTTTCAACTGTTCATTTAATACCCACCACACTTCAATCTTGATTGCTGCAGATTATATCCGAGTGTGGCTGGTAATCTATCTACTATTCAGCAGTGTCATGTGACATGAAATTTGTAAAGAACAGATAATGTTAATAATGAAACTTAAAAAAAAAATTGAATTAAAGTTCATTCTCTGTAACAGCTTAATCCTAATTAGGGTCGCGGGGAGGCTGGTGCCCATCCCAGCTGACTCCCGGAGAGGGCAGAGTACACCCTGGACAGCTCGCCAAGCCATCCCATTGCAGGGTGGAAACATGTTGACGGCTTTGCAGCTACTCTTGTCGAAAGTCAACAATGGTTCTTTTACACACCTCACACCATAGACAGTGAGAGACATGGCCTACCTTTGATAACCCAGTTAGCTGCACTGGGGGGACAGTGACAACCTTGTGGAGAGTGGGACTCAAACCCCCAACCTTGGAATCAGCGATCTAGCACCCTATACCACCACTGCCCTGAATTATAGTTGACAGACTATAATAATTTATATATAGCATCGAGTGACCTCAGATTAAACCACGTGAGACTTGCTGGCACTCAGTCAATCCAACCTACAGTTTAAGGAGCTCGTTTTTAAGCAGATTTTTTAACATCAGTTTGTACAAGTCTGTGGTCAAGGAAATAAAATTAAAATAGGTTTACATCACAAAAACCACACCAATACTTCAAATTCTATCAAAAATCAATGTTTTTTCTTTTTTTGGCTTCTTCTCAGTCTGGGCATGGTGAATCAATTATGTCACATGTTCATCTAATGTACAATCATTATTCACTTAATAATCCTCTTTTCATCATTTATTTTGTTGTAATGTATCGTTCTATAGAAATGGTATATCATATACCATATTGTCTTTACTTAAATGAACAGAATTGAATTTGATTAATATAAAACAGGGCAGCATGGTTGCGAAATGGTTAGTAATATTGTTTTATTTAGGAACTTACTATGTGTGCAGACTTCTCCTCCTCTTCCAGCTGAGTGTCATGATGCTAATTATGCTGTAGTACCATTTACTGTTTATCCCTGAAGAAGGTCCATTTTAGGACAAACAATGTTAGTTTTTTTTTTTTTTTTGTTCAATTATGAACTAAGCGTTTACCAATAAGGCTTTTTTAATATTACAAATGTGCCCTGGTTTAAGCTCTTTGTTTATCCTTTTTTTTTTTTTTTCAACCAATGAGCACCTTCTGGATGTTTAGTGGATCTACCTGGCTGCAGACTGCCGAAGATCACTCCGACTTAAGTTTTTATTTAAGCCCACTGTGCATTATGTTGAGTAAAGTAAAACAGAAGATGTGCAAATGAGAAGTCCATTTGATAATCTGAAGGCTAGAAGGCTCCAGTTCCCATCCACAGTGAGACTTAATTGGGATAGTGAATATGAGGTTATGTGAGTATGCCAATCTGTAAACATGATTAGTATATGGGTAGAATGATTTTACTAGAATCTATAAAAAGATATGTATGCCTGGACCTTGGTAATAGGAAGGGCATACTGTTATTATATCAAGCCAGAGCAGCAACAAAGTAGCACACAAATTGAAAAACAACTACTCAATTGTAATCTTGACTCAGTTTGTGTGTGTGTGTGTGTGTGTGTGTGTGTGTGTGTGTGTGTGTGTGTGTGTTTCTGAGAACTATAATACATTTTTAGGATTTTACAGTGTGAATATTTTTAGAAAGTGCGGGCATTCTGACTGTGGGTTAAGACTTCAGGTTAGAATTCACTTTGGGTTGGGGTTGAAGCAAAGATGATTATGTATTTAGTTGTATTGGTTAAGGGGCAGTGGTGGCCTCGTGGTATAGGGCACTATATCGCTGATCCAAAGGTTGGGGGTTCGAGTCCCACTCTCCACAGGGTTGTCACTGTCACAGTGCAGCTAACTGGGTTATCAAAGGCCGGCCATATTTCTCACTGTCTATATTGTGAGGCGTGTAAAAGAACCATTGCTGACTTTCGACAAGAGTAACTGCAAAGCCGTCAGCGTGTTTCCGCCCTGCGATGGCCTGGCGAGCTGTCCAGGGTGTACTCTGCCCTTGCCCGGAGTCAGCTGAGATGGGCGCCAGCCTCTCTACGACCCTAATTAGAATTAATCAGTTACAGAAAATGAACAGAATGTATTGGGTAAGGATAGAAGAAGAGGCTAAGGAATGTATAATGTCAGTGAATGCCCCCACAAAGATAGAAGTACGGTGTGTGTGTGTGTGTGTGTGTGTGTGTGTGTGTGTTTCAGAAGGAGCAATTTGAATAAAACACATTATTGTCTTTCTTATTGTCTATGCTTTATGAAAGGGCTGTGTGTGTGTGTGTGTGTGTGTGTGTGTGTGTGTGTGTGTGTGTGTGTGTGTGTGTGAACAGATAATAATATGGACAGAATAATCCCTGTAATCCCTTGGCTGATGTGCTCTTTAGCTCTGTACATGGTTTAGGTTTGTAACTGTAATGGGAATTTGCTGTAGACTCCAATTGTTCTTCCATGGTCTTTAAATTACATTCCAAACAGAATGAAAAATAAATAAAAAGTTTCTAAATTCAGGGCAATAACTATGAATTTAATCTCTCCAGAGAGAAAACCCTCCTACATCTCTCTATATCTCTGTCTCTCACACACAGTCCCGTGCTTCCCTGAAACTCAGTGCCACCTCAATATCATTTTATGATCACCTTATAAAATATATAAGGACAGTGACTTTGTGTAATGTGAATACAAATAATTTCCAAGCCCAGTGTGCATTGCATTTATGTATATTTGACATTTTTCATTTTGATTTCAGCACTGAGGCTAATCACTTGGAAAACTGGGATTAAATTAAACCATGAATTTTCACCCTTGGTCTAGTGCTTTCAGTTCAAGGATTTGTATTAAAATGCAAGTACTAAAAATACTTGAAGTCCCCTGGGTGCTGTTGTTCTCCCAAGTATGTGGAATAGTATAAGAAAGCTGTTCACCTAGTCTTGTGATTTGAGCACAGTGTTTATATATATATATATATATATATATATATATATATATATATATATATATATATATATATATATATATATATATATATATGTATGTATCTGTGTATATATATACAGTGATACATCAGCTCACGAACATAATTGGTTCCCAGAAAGTGTGTGTAAGGCGAAAAGTTCGTCTTCCGAACATTTATTTCCCATAAGAAACCATTAAAATGAGAATAATCCGTTCCCAGGTCCCCATAAAACATAATTTTCTACTAAATAAGCCTTAAAACTACACAAAAATGTACCTTATTTAATGTATAATAAATGTGCTATTGTATTGTAATTAAAGAAATAAACTGTACTGTATAATAAAGTCGTTTTATTTACCTTTGTGATGGTAGTTGATGGCTTGATGGAATGGAGTGGGAGGAGGAGGGAGGGAGGGACTTACTGTTTGGAAGGAGTGTTTGGAAACACCCTTAGCCACACACGCACCCTTAATAGCTTCCTTGTTCTTAAGGATGGGAGCAATGGTAGACTTAGCGTCCCAGTACCAGTACGCTCAGTCACACAAACGCACACCTCGTTCGTGTTTTTCAATGATCTCCGCCTGTGGTGGGGTCTTTTTCGGTCCCATAATAGCAAAAGTACACTCAATATGGTCCAAAATGTCTATCAAACACAAACCACTTCCGCACTCAAAGAAAGGGGGTGACGAACTGTGATGCCGTGAGCGTGCGTCAGCTTCTCGTGGCCGCCACCGTGGCGCTGTTCGACCGCGTGGTTTGATTCGTCCGCCGAAAACTAGTTCGTCAGCAGAGACTATATGCTCGCAAATTTAATGTTCTTGAGGCGAAAAGTTCGTGAGCTTAAGCGTTCGTCAGCCGAGGTTTTACTGTATATGTATATATATATATATATATGTATATATATATGTATATATATCTAGAGAGAGAGAGAGAGAGAGAGAGAGCGAGAGAGTTTTCTGAGTAGATCCTTCCATAAGAGAGTGCTCAATACTTTTTGGTAGAGCAAATATAATATATATTTTAAGGCTGAGAAGTACAGTGCAGGTTCAAAAATCCAGCTGAGCAGAAAGCAGGTCTCACACAGCGTCAGTTTTGATGGTAGTTCAGAGTGGTTCCAAACCATGTTGGACTGCAGTAACCTCATCTTTACACTGTGATGGTGACACTGTTGATTGGCACTGACCGCCACAAACCACAAGATTTTGAAAATGTTTTAAAAATTTCAATTTCTTGTCAATTCTCAAAACAGTGTACAGTATCCCAAAAAAAAAAAAAAGGGTATCACTACAGTATTAAGCCACCTTGTAGATGCAGTGTTGTCATCTTTCGCAATCTTTCTGAACTGTAACTGTCTGTCTTCCGTTCGGCTTTTTCCCTTTTACTCGGGAGTCGCCACAGCGAATCATCTGATTCGCACATTTGATTTGGCAGAGGTTTTTTACGTCGGATGCCCTTCCTGTCACAACCCTTTTTAGCAAGGGACAGAAACACGCTGACGACTTTGCAGCTACTCTTTATGAAAGTCAGCAATGGTTCTTTTACATGCCTCTCACCACAGACAGTGACAGACATGGCCCGCCTTTGATAACCCAGTTAGCCGCACTGGGGGGACAGTGACAACCTTGTGGAAAGTGGGACTTGAACCCCCAACCTTTGGATCGGCAATCCAGTGCTCTATACCACTAGACTGTAACAACTCTCAAAAACTACAAACTTTCACAAATAGTTAATATCTCGCATATTAACTATTTGTGAAGGTAGTTTTGTGACGATTTCTAACATCCTCCTACTCACAACTGTTTTGTCACGCTGCTGTAATTTTTGGTGGTTCAGCGCAATTTAGTATCATGCTGTCAAAATTTCCACTGTGAAAGACCTGCTTCATGCTCTAATTTACTCCCTTCTATTGCATACACTCTTAACCCGACTGACAAAGACGGATTCTTTGAAAAGACAGACAGACAGAAAGACAGAGACTCTTTTGCTTACAAACCACAGTTATAAGGATCATCCAGACAGCAGCATGCGTGAGTGTTTCATGACACACACACACACACACACCCCCTCCACCCCACCCCACCCAACCCTCTTACCCCTTACTTTTAAAGCTGATAAAAGCCATAATTGTACAATGGAAAATAAAGTGCTTTTCTTACCGTAGCCTCAGGACCATATTCACAGCACCCTGAGTGCCGGGACATTTTTCCAGAGGTTGAATCTTTAATATGAAAAGAAAAACACCTTATCTTACCTTATATTCACCTTTTTTCAATGCATATTATGAAATGAAAACGTATAATGTAACAGGGGCAGGAACGGTGTTCATTTTGATCTAAGAACTTAGACTTGTATTAGAGCAATAAACAAAAGAAGTCATATACATCAGGTCATTTTCATACACTGCCCTCCACTAATTAACGGTACCACTGGGAAAGATATTTTCTTTAGCATCTAATAAATTTATCTCTTTTCTAAATAATATCGGACCACATTGAAAAAAAGGAAAATCCCACCTTTAATTCTAAGACATTTATTCGGTGGAAAAAAGCCCACATTAAGAAATAATTCTTTTACATCAAATCATGTGTGCCACAATTATTAGTATCTCCGATAATAATTATTTGTAGAACCCCATTTTACCAACTAAACAGCACTTAATCTTCTCCTATAATGTTTTACAAGATGGGCGAATACAGAAAGAGGGATCTTGGACCATTCCTCACTGCATATTCTCTCTAACACATCCAGTGACCTGGTCCTCTCCTTTGCAGTCTGCTCTTCAGCTCACTCCACAGATTTTCAATTCGTTTGAGGTCTGGGGACTCATGACCATGGGAGGAGCTTGATTCTGTGTCTGGTGAAAAATTTCTGTGTAGATTTGGCCATCATTATTCTTACTGAAAGACCCAGTGACGACCCAGCTTCAGCTTTCAGACTTCCTCTTTAGCTTTTGGGCAGAGGCCACCGAATTTTGATTTAAAAATGTCCTGCTATTTCAAAGTGTTCATGATGTCATGCACCCTAACAAGGTTCTCAGGGTCTCCAAAAGAGAAACAGGCCTACAGCCTCACCAATCCTCCCCATACTTCAAAGTGGGCATGAGCTGTTTTTCTGAATAGTCATATTCTGTGTTCCACCAGATCCACTGAGAGTGTTTGTTGCCAAAAAGCTCCGTCTTGGTCTCATCTGACCAAAGCACATGTTCCCAGTTGAAGACCCAGTACCACTTAGTGAACTCCAGGCATGTGCGGTTATGATTGTGAGTGAGAAGAGGTTTTTTTCCGTGCATGCCTCCAAAATAGCTTCTTGGCATATAGATAGCACCTGGTAGTTGTGGCAAAATAACCTTGTGTTCTCGTCCAGGCTTGTTTATCACAGTTATAGTTGTTTTAAACTCCTCAATGATTCCTCTGACAGTACATATGGGCAGGTGCAGGCGAGGGGCTATTTTCTTGTAGCCACTGCCTGACTTGTGCTGGTCGACACACACATCTGCCTTACCTGAATGGTATGTTCCTTTGTCTTTTCCATGTTGAAGAGTGGATAAGAGAAATACCCTCTGTGACTCGTCATATTTATACCCCAGGGAAACAGAAAGTGATGCATTACTAATTAAATGTTCCGAGGTACTATGATAAATTTTGTAAACTACTGTACAAATGACAGAAATACTTAAATTACCTTTATTTCCTAGTAATTCTTAGGGCTGCCAATGACTTTCCAGTCATGGATTTTTTTTCCTTTAAAACGCAGTTGAGTCGGAAATTACATTTTTTTTCTACAATTTTCAGTGTGTTTTCAGCTTCTGTAATAAGAATTTAATCTATTTTAAAGCTTTTAACACATCTTAACCAGGAATGCCAATAATTACGGAGGGCAGTGTATATCCACATTGGCGTGCCTAAAGCACACTCTTTCTGATCAAATTAAAATAACAGTTATGTCACTGGGAAAACAGAGTGGCAAGATGAATGAATCTTGTGACTAGCAGACAGTACAAAACATTGTTATATCGTTTCCACAAGCATTCTCTTGTTTAATTTGAAAGAGTCACAGACATGAGCACACAGACCAAAAGGGTAATAGCTATGGGTTGTGTTTAAACTCTCTGTCTCTCACCAATTGTGTAACTGTGAAACAACCCTTGCTGCTGCACAGAGCAATGTGTTTTAATTGTGTAAAGTGGATCCTTATCAACCCTTGGGCCTATACAGGCTTCACCACAGCTTAGCTCAGAGTTTGTGAAAGTATCTCCTATTTAAGTTTACCCATAATGCACTGCAAAAATGACATCTGACACAAGTTAAACTATGCTGAATATAGTTATAAATGCTTGTGGGCAAGGTGACATAGTGACAAGCATGTGTGTCTCACAGAAACAAAGTCCCAGGCTCAGCATCCCATATACACCAACAGCTCTTAATTCAAGGGTTAATTTTGCACTTCTACATTAAACATGACATGAGTTCAAAAATTTAATGTTATTTTGACTTTGATTCTTTCTTTGGCTCATACACCCCATCCACCTCCTCTCCCTACCACTCATAAAAAAATAAATAAATCCAATTATAACAAAGCTCTTTGTCCAAAATGTTTACCATGAGGTAACTGTTGCTTAGCAGCAAAAGCAGTTCAGGTTTTGGAAGATGTCTGCTGTTTCAGTTTCTTTGTACTTAATTAAGTGTCATACACACTGAAATGCTGGGTGCCAAATTAACACCTACTTTTCCCAACTCAGACTGGTGTAACTAGACTGGTGTCCAGTGTTCCCTGCAGCTGCTAATTTCACATGGCTCATTGGAGTGTACAGTAGCACAATAATGACTTGTTAATCTGTTCTGCTTTCTAAAGTTTCTTTCCCAGCTATCTACCATATTGTCGAGTCTGTCTGTCTGTCTTCCTTTCGGCTTTTTCCCTTTCACTCGGGGGTCGCCACAGCGAATCATCTGATTCGCACATTTGATTTGGCAGATGTTTTTACGTCGGATGCCCTTCCTGTCACAACCCTTTTAGCAAGGGACAGAAACACGCTGACGGCTTTGCAGCTACTCTTTACGAAAGTCAGCAATGGTTCTTTTACATGCCTCTCACCATAGACAGTGAGAGACATGGCCCGCCTTTGATAACCCAGTTAGCTGCACTGGGGGGACAGTGACAACCTTGTGGAGAGTGGGACTCGAACCCCCAACCTTTGGATCAGCGATCCAGCGCCCTATACCACTAGACCACCACTGCCCCACATATATTATATATATATATATATATATATTGTTGAGTGATGGCCAATAAAGCCAATAAAGGAACAATAGCAGGATAGACACTAAAATGGGAATGGGAGGGAATTAGAGGGATTGAGGAAAGAGCTCTTCTAAATGCAATACAGAACACGCTAAATGTGGTAACGTTAAAAGGTTTCCTCAAGGCCTGTCTAGGCTGAACAGCCTCACAGCATGGGACACTGGGTAAGTGAATCAAGACAAATCACATTCAATTCCACACACAGCCCTCACCTGGGGATGCTGAATGGACAGGGCTTCTATGGGGATATTGTTGGCATTCACTTCCCCCTGCAATAAAAATAAATAAATAATTTAAAAAAAGCACACATGGTGAGAGGAAGAATAGCAAGAACTATTTCATTCAATATTGGAGTGCTGATTTCTGACTCAAAGCCTGAGCAGATATCCGACCATGCACACACACACATTTCCACATGTTCCTAACTCTGCATACATCTACATCATCATCATCATCATCATTTGCCGTGGCATAGTGGTTAGCATGTCTGCCTCACAACAAGAAGGCTTGGGTTTGATTCCCACCTTGAGCATTTATGTGTGGAGTTTTCTTGTTCCCCTATGCTTGCATGGGTTCCCTCTGGGTACCCTGGTTTCCTCCCACAGTCCAAAAACATGCACAGTAGGCTAATTGTCTGTTCCAAATCTCTCTTAGGTGTGTGTGTGTGTGTGTGTGTGTGTGTGTGTGTGTGTGTGTGTGTGTGTGTGTGGTGTGGTGTCTGTGAAAAGCTGTGTGAGTGTTGGCCCTGCAATGGCCTGGTGAGCCAATAAGGGTGTACCCCACCCTTGCTCAGAGTCGGCTGAGATAGGGGCCAGCCTCCCCGTGACCCTAATTGCGATAAAGCGGCTTAGAAAATGAATGAATGCATGAATCTTTAATGCCGAACTGCTTAATCCTACTACGAGGGACACAAGGAGGCTGTGCCTACCAGCCAAAACTGAGCAAAGACAGAATGAGCCAGTAACAGGCCATCACTCACCAGACCATTGCAAGACAACATACACGCAAGCATTTACACATACACATACACACACACACACACACACACATCCACACATAGAGACAATCTGGAACAACCAATTAGCTTAATGTGCATGTCTTTGGACTGTGGGAAGAAACTGGTGTACCCGGAGGAATCCCATGCAAGCAAGAGGTGACCATGCAAATTCCACACAGAAACATCAGAGCCCTGAATTCAATCCTAGAACCTTCTTGCTGTGAGGCGACATGCTAACCACTATGCCACTATGTCATCATGCCACCCTATACATACATAATACAGTAATACTGTGTTTCTTTTCTCTACTGTATCTAATTACTCTTTATTTATATATCACACTTTTTATTAGGCAGTTAATTCAGGATTACAACACAACACAGTGCTTCAGTGGATAATTAAAATGGGTTATGACCACAACGTATTTAAAGGCACTCATCTGTCTGTTTGACCTGTTTGTGTTTGTTTGTACATTTATAAATGCTAAAATGCATTTATTTCTTTTCGAGTACCCAAACACAATTTCTCAGCGCTGATAAGTTAACCAAAAACAAGCGTCAACATGAGGAGAAAAACACTTACATGCTGGTTTTCCTCTCTGACCCTCCGTGACTGAAAAGCAATTAAGAGACAGGATTATATTATGTACGTTTTCTCCCACAAAGAATGATGGACAGATGTAGCTGTTTGTGTAGGAGTGTAATCAGCACCAGCTCATTTGCATTTTATGATAAACAATACACAGAAGCAATGCATCTCCAGCCTCATTAGCGCACGCTTATTTGCAGCTGATTTTTGGTGGAGGGAGTTTGATATTTATTCCTGACTTGAGCTCAGAGTCAGTTGTACATTTCACATTCACCAATCAAAGAGAATAATAAACTAGAGAGGTGTGTCTCCTCTCTCATCATGCTGGTTTACAGCCTGAAGAACAAGCCTCTTGTTCAGGATATAGAAATGCACACAGAGTAAAATATTTAAGGCTAGGGTTACAACACTCATAAATGATTTTATGAAAAGCTAAATATTGTGTTAATTTAATGCCGAGCAAAGAAAAAAAACACGTTCATTATTTAGTTTCCCTCATTTTTAATTTTGCATGAAGCACACAGAATACAGCCCCACGTACCCTTCCTTGATTGATGGCCGCCTTCCCTTCTTCACTCCTTTCATCCATTTCTTCATCACTCCATTCCCATTCTCCGTCCTCCATCTTGTGCAGGCGACCACTTGATCCTGGTACTCGTCTCACCTACACATAAGAAAGACATTATCATGCTACTGTATACCTCGGTAGGTTATTCTGGCGTGGGGCTGTGTAGTCCTGAAAATTCTTTCGGTTCAGTAAAATGTTTTCTTTTTACTATTTACACTGAGAATCTGTGCTTATGTCTCATCATTGTTAATCAATAAAAGGGATATCAGTTTATTTACCCGAGTGACAAACCCATTGCTGTGAATTATAATGTTCAAAATATATTGAATTGCATGAGTAAAATGAAATAAAAAAGTAAGTTAAACAGCGGCCGTGAAATATTAGGTTACAGTATTTATATATATATATATATATATATATACCCCCAGTTCATTAGGGCTGCTGCAAGGCTGGCGCCCATCTCAGCCAACTCTGGGCAAGGGCTGAGCACACTCTGGACAGTTTGCCAGACCATCACAGGGCAGGAACACAGTGATGGCTATGAACCCTAATCTTTACAAACATCAGCAATGGTTTTGTGGTTCTTTTACATGCCCCTCCTCACAGACAGTGAGAGACGTGGCTGATTTTTGATACTCCAGTTAGCTGTACTGGGTGGGCAGCAGTAAGAACCCATTAAAAGTGGGGCTTGGATCACCTACCTTTGTACCTATAATTCCAAACCCTTCCACTGGGCCACCACTCCCTACCCATATTAAAAAAAAACATACCTCGTTCGACGTGATAAGTGCCTGGGGCGCTTAAAAAATTAGGGGGGGGGCTCATTAAAATGTTTCCAGAGGAGTGGAACGTTAAGTGTTTACCATCGAGATGGAAAACATGAACAATAACAGAACAATAAAAGAGTTTTAATGGTATTTATGTTATTCATTTTGTGGTATCAACCAAACTAGTTACATGAAAGCTGAAAAAAACCCAGAAAACAGTATATTTAAAAAAAAAAAAAAGACCCCTTACTTTTCCCTCCCTTTAAACATTTCCTTTAAACATTTTCCTGAAAGTAAAATCGAGCTAATCAACATTTTCTCACATGGCACATAAACCAAAGCACATGGTCACTTTTAAATTTATGAAGTTAGTGAGCAGGAGAATCGGGCAAAAAATACTCATCACTTTCTGATAGGTCCATATCTGGCTCATCGCTCCATTCATTCAGAGCATCCCATAGTTTGCTGTAGCAGTTTCTAATGGTTCATCGGGTGTTGGACTGTTACCAAGAGAACAGCAAACTATTTTCCTGTTTTTTAAAGTTTGGCGGAACAATCAAATGTGTTGTTACTGATAAACATTATGGACATTCCTCAGTGGCAGAGGGTCTTGAAATACCGTGTAAATTCACTTTTACGTGAACGCCTCATTTTACTGTTACAGAGACTGATCGAATAAAATTGGTAAGTTTGATCGACCATTTTGCTCCCAGTACACGTGGGTGGTTATTAGACCTAAGATAAAAAAAAAAAAAAGTGGGGGGGGGGTGTAATTGGAGCAGGGCGCTTATTACGTCAAATACAGTGTGTGTGTGTGTGTGTGTGTGTGTGTGTGTGTATGTATATATATATATATATATATATATAATATTGAATTTTTTGCTCCAACAACTGAGGGCTACTTCAAAAGGATTCCAGACCCACAACGCAAATTGGATAAGTCGGCGGCAGCTGTCATCCAGGAGCAATACCACAGTGATGACGGCAGCCGGATGGATCTGGAAACTTTGTTACAGAAGGCAACCAATGAACAGTGTGTCGTATGCAAGAAGTTCTAAGAAAGGCAGGGAACTGAAAATCGACCAGAAGAGTGATCATCTGGTCTGGTGGCAATAGCTGCTGGCGGCGCCATGCCGGGAGGGGGTACCACCGGAAGTCGCCGAAACCCATACTCATTGAAGTAACCCGGCCTGGTCGTGGCTTACGAGGACCAGAATCACTCTTCTTCTTCTTCTTTTACTTTCGGCTGCTCCCTTCAGGGGTCGCCACAGCAAATCATCCGCCTCCACCTCACCCTGTCCTCCGCATCTTCTTTTCTGACTCCAACAACCTTCATGTCTTCCTTCACCACATCCATAAATCTCTTCTTCGGTCTTCCTCGAGGCCTTCTGCCTGGTAGTTCCAACCTCAGCATCCTACTGCCAATATACTCACTATCCCTCCTCTGTACATGTCCAAACCATCTCAATCTAGCCTCTCTGACTTTGTCTCCAAAACATCTTACATGGGCTGTCCCTCTGATATACTCATTTCTGATCCTAGATCCCTCGCTACTTCACTCTTCAGTTTATCGGCTTCAGTGTGTGTGTGTGTGTGTGTGTGTGTGTGTGTGTGTGTGTGTGTGTGTGTGTGTGTGTGTGTGGTGCCCTCCATAATTGTTGACACCCCTTGTTAAGCTGTGTTAACAGCTTTAAAATAAATTCAATTTTTATTAAAGAAGCTAGTCTCACACAGAAAATCTAACCCATCAACTCTAGTGAAATTTAAGGGTGGGAAATCCCTGACTAAGAAATAATATTTTTTTCCGCATGTTCCGATTTCCGGAAATCGCATGTTCCACAATTATTGGCACCCTTAGCAATTGGCACGCTTAAAAATAAAATACAAAAAATAAATGGAATTGAAGTATTTCTGCCATTTTCTTCAGTAGCATCTAGGGAAATTATTTGGTAATTCATCACATCTTGTTTCCCTGGGGTACAGATATGACGTGACACAGCGACCATGCTCTGATCCACTCTTCAACATGGGAAACACAAAAGGAACATGCCATTTGGTACGGTTGATGTATATCAGCCTTCACAAATCAGTCAGTGGCTACAAAAAATAGCCCATGCCTGCACCTGCCCATATGTACTGGCAGAGAAATCATGAAGGACTTTAAAACTACTGGAACTGTAGTAAAGACGTTCTCTATAGCTCACTATTAAAGAATTGCAACATATTTTAGCATTTGTGGTCATAAAGTCTCGAAAACAACCATCAGGGGCTATCTACATGCCAATAAGCTGATGGAGAGTCATGCACGAAAAAAACATTTTCTCTCTCACAATTAAAAACGTAAACGTCTAGAGTTTGCTAAGCTCTGGAAGAGACCCTAGGAACCTTGTTAGGGTGCATGGCATAATGAATACAGGTATCCCTCACTATTTTGCGCTTCAATTAATGCGGCTTCAGTGCATTGCGGTCTAAAAAAAAAATAATAATAAATATTCATCGAATTTAAAGAAATAAGGACATTAAGGAAGATTAGGTGGAAAAGTTAAGGAAAGTGTCACAAAAACAAGGCCAATTATGCAAAAAAAAAAAAAACCTAAACAAACACAAAACAAAAAACAACCCAAAATCTGACATCAAAACTGATATATTGTTGCATCTGTGTGTGCGCGTCTGCGGAGCCATGCCCCCCCCCCCCCCCTCTGCCGAAGCCTAGTATTAAGTGTACTGTACCTCAGAATAATGTTTAATCATATTTCATACTTGTACAGGTCCTTCTAAAAAATTAGCATATTGTGATAAAGTTCATTATTTTCTGTAATGTACTGATACAAATTAAACTTTCGTATATTTTAGATTCATTACACACCAACTGAAATATTTCAGGTCTTTTATTGTTTTAATACTGATGATTTTGGCATACAGCTCATGAAAACCCAAAATTCCTATAAAAAAAATTAGCATATCATGTTCAGGTAGTCTAAACAAGCTATTAACTTAATCCTCTGAATCAACCAATTAACTCTAAATACCTGCAAAAGATTCCTGAGGCTTTCAAAAACTCCCAGCCTGGTTCATTACTCAAAACCGCAATCATGGGTAAGACTGCCGACCTGACTGCTGTCCAGAAAGCCATCATTGACACCCTCAAGCAAGAGGGTAAGACACAGAAAGAAATCTCTGAGCGAATAGGCTGTTCCCAGAGTGCTGTATCAAGGCACCTCAGTGGGACGTCTGTGGGAAGGAAAAAGTGTGGCAGAAAATGCTGCACAACCAGAAGAGGTGACCGGACCCTGAGGAAGATTGTGGAGAAGGGCCAAATCCAGACCTTGGGGGACCTGTGGAAGCAGTGGACTGGGCTACAGGTGCCGCATTCCCCAGGTCAAGCCACTTTTGAACCAGAAACAGTGGCAGAAGTGCCTGACCTGGGCTACAGAGAAGCAGCACTGGACTGTTGCTCAGTGGTCAAAATACTTTTTTCAGATGAAAGCAAATTTTGAATGTTATTCGGAACTCAAGGTGCCAGAGTCTGGAGGAAGACTGGGGAGAAGGAAATGCCAAAATGCCTGAAGTCCAGTGTCAAGTACCCACAGTCAGTGATGGTCTGGGGTGCCATGTCAGCTGCTGGTGTTGGTCCACTGTGTTTTATCAAGGGCAGGGTCAATGCAGCTAGCTATCAGGAGATTTTGGAGCACTTCATGCTTCCATCTGCTGAAAAGCTTTATGGAGATGAAGATTTCATTTTTCAGCACGACCTGGCACCTGCTCACAGTGCCAAAACCACTGCTAAATGGTTTACTGACCATGGTATTACTGTGCTCAATTGGCCTGCCAACTCTCCTGACCTGAACCCCACAGAGAATCTGTGGGATATTGTGAAGAGAAGGTTGAGAGACACCAGACCCAACACTGTGGATGACACTGTGGACTTAAGGCCGCTATCGAAGCATCCTGGGTCTCTATAACACCTCAGTAATTCTGGGCTGATTACTCACTGTTTTCAGGATCCTTTGAACCCCACGAGGTAGGATCTTGCATAGCGCCACTCCTAGGGAGGTTGTCAGTGATGTTATACTTCTTCCATGTTCTAATAATGTTTCCAATTGCTGATCTTTTCTCAGAAAGTTATTTACCAATTTCAGTTTGACTCTTCCCAGCTTTGTGCAGTTGTACAATTTTATCTCTGGTGTCTTTGGGAAGCTCTCTGGTCTTGGTCATGGGTGAAGACTGCAGTCTGACAGTTTGAAGGTGTGTGCAGGTGTCTCGTGTCATTCATACTGTTAACGAGTGGGGGCCGAAATAATGTTTGTTTTCTAGCTGCCAAAAAAAAGACCTCCCATTTTTACAAATAAATTGTTTAAATATCATACAATGTGATTTCCTGGATTTTTTTTTTTACATTCTGTCTCTCAAGCTTGATGTGTATCTATGATGAAAATTACAAACCTCTATCTTTTTAAATGGGTGAACTTGCACATTTTTACGTTGCCCAATACTTATTGGCCCCACTGTGTGTGTGTGTGTGTGTGTGTGTGTGTGTGCATATATATATATATATATATATATATATATATATATATATATATAGAGAGAGAGAGAGAGAGAGAGAGAGAGGGAGAGAGACATCATCAGTTATATAGTGTGTTACCCTTGTGTTAAGACGTCGTCTCTGTGATGTTTACACTGTTTTGCGGAGTTTTGTAACCCTAAGCAAATATGGTTGGTCAGAAGCGTAAGCCTACTAGCATGGGTGCAAGTCTCATACACAGAGATGAATTAACTATCTGCTCGGATTGGCGAAATCTACCATGCATACTCAGTTAAGCAAAGAGAGTTGTAAAATGAATGAAAACCCGAATCCACAAAAGAAAGAGCTCTTAGCTCTGCTGGTGATTCACATCAGTGCAGACTGAGTTCTAAACGAGTTCAACGACACCCTTGCACACATGAAAGACCGGAAGTCCGTATAACCCACAGCAAGTACACTACTTTCGGTTTTGAGCACCTCACATATTGTAATCGTTGATTGGCTGTTTTAAGCTTCTTGTAAAGTGATTCGGTATAAATAAGTGACTTATTTGAAATTATTGTTGATATTATTTGACATTATTTTACAATGTTATGTTTATAATAATTGATTTGGGGGTGTTTTGAGATATGGTAATGGTATTTATGGATTTATAGTACATCATACGTCACTAGAACAACTTGCATTCACTTTCGAATTACATTCATCCGTCCGGAACCAATTAAAAACGTAAGTCAGGGAGCGTCTGTAACAAAGTTGCACATTATCCCCATACAGCAGTCCACATACATTCCCTTATATTTTGTGTTACATTTTGCATTTTTATCTGTATATATTCACATCTGTACATTTAAACCATTCTGTGTAAGGTTTATTCGGTTGGAGCCAGCCTGTGAAATTTTTTTTTTAACTGTCTGCACCATGGGCAGAGTTTATATTTATATACGGTGTATGAGCTTAAGGGTCGGTCACACAGCGTTTTACGGCTTAATCACGGCCAAAACCCGTCCAAAAATGGTTTCCCGTGAAGCAGACGGTGTTGTTCGTATTGATGTCGAGTTTAAGACGTGCTACAGTCGATTTTTGGACGTGGGGAAAAATTTGAACGGCGCTGGACGTGGAAAAAAGTTTTGAACTGCTCAAAATTTTAGACCGCGGACAACCACATGGTGAAGACATGCAACACACGTGAAACACACATAATAATCTGTGTTCTGGCAATGATAAAAACTTGGGGAGACGTGATAAGACGCAAAAGTTTAGGGGTCTGTCACGACCGAGAGCACGGCCATTGGGTGGGTGTGACACATTGGTATCACGAGAAATAGCGGCTTATCACTGACAAATGGATTTTTCCGTGTACATAGTACTACCTAAACCCGTTCAACAACGTCTTGATTACGTTCTAAATACGACTGATCACTGCCTAATCACTTCTGATTCACGGCATATAAAATACCGTCATTTTCTAGATGGCAAGGGGTGAACATGAACCCTCAATGCCGTGATGTCCTCATCTTCATGCTCCAACACAAACAGAACCAACTGATACAGGCCCAACATATAAGAGAAGAAGAAGAAAGAGAAGGGGGTGGTACAGAACATCTGGGTGCGTGACTGGATTGGGAGGAGACCTAAGCTGGGGCTTTATGACCGTCTCAGGAATTAAAACAACTTAAAAAACTAAACTAAAAACTGAAGCGTTATTTCTTCTCTCTCTCTCTCTCTCTCTCTCTCTCTCTCTCTCATGAATTTCAAAGCGCATTCCCTGCTTGACAAACAACTTTAATTTGATTCCTTGAGGGATCGGAATTCCAGATGAGCTGCGTAACGAAGTTCCAAGAGCCTTTCAGAACTTTATGAGGACACCTCCTGCGATTAGACAGTGCTATGACAGTGCTAGGGCAGTGGAGTGCCCATTTTACGTCCGCTCTCAAGACGTGATCGGCAGTGATACAGACGTGATGAGAGCGTGATTAGCCGTGGTAACTTACAGGTTTTTTTTCCCACGTTCGAACACGTGTTTTGCCCAAATTGCCTTACACGTTGCTGGACGTGGTTAGCGGTGCTTAGGCAGTGTTTCAGCAGTGGAACAGCCACCGACAGCCTTACCACATAAAAAGCACGTACAAAGCACGGCCAAGCCAAAATTGACCAAAAGTTATCACTTACGACCACGTCCACCAGATTTTCAGAACTTTTTGTACGCGATTTAGATGTGGAATGCTGTGTGACCGGGGCTTTACTATGTATGCACTACAATTACAAGACCATTTATCCATGTTGTCTGTATATATGAAAGGTGTAGTTTTTGTAAACCGTGTATAGAGCTATGTTTTTATATTGGATTTAATTTTTTATCTTTTATTCTTACTTTATTTCTGTTGATGTTTCTTGGTCACTTTTTCTCTGTTCCTGACATTTGTGCTGTTGGGACATATGAATTTTCCCAGTGTTTGATTAATAAATTTACCTTACCTTAGCTTTTTTATTCTTATGTTATAAAAAGATGAATCGAGGTTAACCATTAAAAGACCCTAAAACACTCAGCTTATTCTTTGGGTATTCATATTCAGCATGTTATTCAGTAATTTCAGTAAAGATAACAAAATAAATGTGTGTCATTAAAATAATAACAAAAATGTATGTAAGTTTGAACCCCAGCATCCATGTGGGTTGTGATCTGTATGAACATATTTTACATTTACCCACCACCAATATCCAGGATTACAGCATACAATATAAAAGGCAACACATCCACATGATGGAAAAGATGACTAAACTTAGACTGCCTAGAAATCTAATAGCTACAGCTAAGAGTCAAATAATAAAGAATGTACCCTTCTCCCAGCATCAGGCTCTTTCTCTGAACACAGCACCGGGCCAATGTCCCTTTGCCTTTCCACTGGGACCTTCAGCAAAATATTACATAAATAAACAAGTATATACATACATATATAATCTGTTCAGTCTCACAAACATCAACTACATGCTCAGAATGAGAGTGTGAATATGATGAAAAGGTCAGCAAGCCTAGACCTAACACCTACACGTAAAAAACAAACATTTCATGTGCCAAAACACCCACTACACTATGACTCTCTGCATGCAGA
Source organism: Plotosus lineatus (assembly GCA_024760905.1). Taxonomy (NCBI): domain Eukaryota; kingdom Metazoa; phylum Chordata; class Actinopteri; order Siluriformes; family Plotosidae; genus Plotosus; species Plotosus lineatus. Next base: position 50,089,176 of record CM045729.1, on the reverse strand, counting down.
TTTACTCACCTTTATTACTCACTCTCTAATATGCCAAAAGCAGAATATACTGTGTAAAACGCAACCATAGTCCACAGACCAAGCAACGACAAGAGTAAGGAACCAATGGCATTTACTCCATACCCCACTTATTATGCTTTGCCTGTATTATGTCAATCTTGTCAGCAGTCTCTACATCTCTAGAGAATTCATGTCATAAAATAATTATTATCTGAAATGAGTTAATTAGGCACTGGTCATGCCTGTCCTATCGAATCTAAGCTCCACACATCCTGCTTGACTGAAAATAAAGAACTCATCTGCCATCTGTTGGCTAAACAGCAACAATGCAGTGGTTCAAAGAAACCTGTAGCCATGTGTGAAGTGTACAGATCACTGTTCAGAGAAATAACACTTGCTACACAGTTTATCCATTCATAGAAACAGAAACAGCTGAAGCTCGGTTACTGCCAGTGAAAAAGATTACCACTGTAAGGTCAAACGACTTTATCATTCAATGTATTCATTCTGCTTTCACAAGATCATCAGACCTAACTCTGGTAAAGTTTGGAAAAGTGGATGGCATTCATCCATATACCAGGCACTGCAGAAAGATAACTTTTGGATAGTCTCATTTGAGCAAAGCCAGAAAAGGTGTTCTTGTAAAGCATGAAAAAGAGAAAATTGAATCCAGTTTCAGGGGTGTTCAGGACATGGCATGCTCAAGGAACAAGTTTATTCTTGTGGTCTCCATTTTCATAATAACTACAGGGATCCCTCACATTCCGCGGTTAATAGAGACCAAGACCCCCTCGCGACCGCCGATTTCCGCGAAGTAGGATCGACCCTCTGACTGATGTATACGTACATGTATATGTGTATATAATATCAATAAATACATATTCATTGCTATAAATGCTTATAATAACAATTAAACATTTAACAATAACGGGCAGTGGTGGTCTAGATCCAAAGGTTGGGGGCTTCGAGTCCCACTCTCCCACAAGGTTGTCACTGTCCCCCCCAGTGTAGCTCACTGGGTTATCAAAGGCCGGCCATGTCTCTCACTGTCTATGGTGTGAGATGTGTAAAAGAACCATCGCTGACTTTCGACAAGAGTAGGCTGCAAAGCCATCAACGTGTTTCCGCCCTGCGACGGCCTGGCAAGCTGTCCATGGTGTACTCTACTATCGCCTGGAGTTGGCTGGGATGGGCACCAGCTTCCCCGTGACCCTAACTAGGATGAAGCGGTTCCACAAAATGAACTGAACATTCAAAAATAATGCATAAGATGTAAATAAAATATAAATACACACATACAGACAAGCATGTACACACACACAGATGCGCACGAACACACTAAGATGCGCACCTGAATAAATAATTTTGTTGGGGGGGTTGTTTTTTGTTCTTGTTTATTTGGGTTTTTTTTTTTTTTTTTTACATAATTGGCCTTGTTTTTGCTGCATTTCCCTTAACTTTTCCACTATTTTTTTTTTTTATTTCCTTTATTTATTTTTTTATTAATATTTCGGAAAAACCTACGATGCACTGAAGCCGCAGAAACTGAAGCACAAAGTAGCGAGGGATGACTATATAGTGGTACCTCACTTTACAAAAGTCTCATCAAATGAAAAATGCAGGTTACGAAATGCATTTTCTTAAAATTTTTGTCTCTGTATACAAAACAAGTTCACGTACGTGTGTGATTTCCGGTGTGAGTGAGAAGAAGAAACGAGCTCGAGTGATATCACAAAGGAATATGGCCAAACCCGTCTACCATCGGTATGATATTGAAGCAGAAGGAGGTCTTGAAAGGTATGCTTTTATAGTTTTTAAAGGATTTATGGGGTAGTGTTGGGAGCCTTGGAACGAATCACGCGTTTTACATGTAAAATGCGGTTCAATTTACAAAAAATGCAGGTTACAAAAAAGGCTCTGGAATGGATTAATTTCATAAAGTGAGGTATCACTGTATATGCATTTCTATCAAAAAGAAAAAAAAAACTGAGGAAGAAACAGGGTTAAAAGACAAAAACACAATAAAAGCCCACTATTTCATAAGAGCATCGTTGAACAATGAAATCCATTACAACTACAGAATGTGCTCTCATTTTATGGGCCATTGCAACAATGCCTGCCAAGTAACGGCATCATCTGGCTTTTACGTCCAATTATTCAGTTGTTCTGCTATAATCATCTTCTCTATGGTACTATTAAAATTGCATTTCACAAAGGTTCCAATTCCTGCATACTACTATCACGATGACTGCAACTGCTGTCAGAAAGTGTTTGCAGACTCTGTCGCACCCCATCTTGTAGAACTGCATAAAGCTTTCTGCACTCTTTCCCTATATAAATTCATTAACTGTAATTGATTACCAAGTGCTGGAACAGCGACACAAAGCTCTTCAGAGTCATGACAAAAGCCATTGTGAATCCTGACAGCAACATTAAAGTGGTGCGGTCATTCTGACACTTTTTGTGTTATGAAACAGTTGTATTATTCATGATAAGAATATAATCCCAGTTTCTACTTAACAATTATATGCCAAAAGATGAGGTGAATGTCACTGAATAGTATGACTAAAAGTACTTATTTACTGTATTAAAAGTATTTACTGTAATTTAGAGACCACCCACCACCAAACCTAAAGGTCATTTGAACTACACTTGAACATCAGCACAAAAAGGTACTTTTATACATATATATATATATATATATATATATATATATATATATATGGGCAGTGGTGGTCTAGTGGTATAGGGTGCTGGATCGCTGATCCAAAGGTTGGGGGTTTGAGTCCCACTCTCCACAGGGTTGTCACTGTCCCCCCCAGTGCGGCTAACTGGGTTATCAAAGGCGAGCCATGTCTCTCACTGTCTATGGTGTGAGGCATGTAAAAGAACCATTGCTGGCTTTCATAAAGAGTAGCTGCAAAGTCATCAGCGTGTTTCTGTCCCTTGCTAAAAAGGGTTGTGCCAGGAAGGGCATCCAACGTAAAAACCTCTGCTAAATCAAATGTGCGAATCAAATGATTCGCTGTGGCGACTCCCAAGTAAAAGGGAAAAAGCCGAAAGGAAGACAGATATATATATATATATATATATATATATATATATATATATATATATATATATATAAATCATCGACTTCCTCCAGCTCTTTCGGGGGGACAGCGAGGTGCTCCCAGACTAGCCGAGAAACATAAACCCTCCAGCGTGTTCCAGGTCGACCCTGGGGTGTCTTCCCTTTTGGACATGCCCGAACCACCATACCATGGAGGTATTCGTGAGCCAACCTACCCATATGCCCAAGACACCCGAACGGGCTCCTCTCCTTGTTGAGGAGCAACAGTTCTACACCAAGCCCCTTCCAGATGGCTGAGCTTCTCAACTTATATCTAAGGGAGAGCCCTGCCACCCGGTGAAGGAAGGTAATTTCAGCCACCCTTATCCACAATTTTGTTCTTTCGGTCACTACCCAAACCCCATGACCATAGGTGAGAGTTGGTACATCCATTGAGTGGTAAAATGAGAACGGCTTAGCTCCCTCTTCACCAGGACAGACCAGTACAAGCTCTGCTTTACGGCAGAGGCTGCAGTGATCTACATGTCTATCTCCCACTCAATCCTTCTCTCACTCGTGAACAGGATCCTGAGATAAACTCCTCCACTTGGAGCAGGACCTCATTCCAGACCAGGAGTGTGCAGTCCATGAAGAAAAAACCTGTGATTTCCGTTTGACTCTGATCTTACACTGAAGTTAGACTGAGTACAAAGCAGTCTAACACACAAATGGCTGTGTTTAAGTAGAGCGCTTACTTACCTAAGAAGCCACATTAAACCCCATTGGTCTTTGTCTCTTGTCAAGACCTAAATATCTTACAGCCCACTGAATGTACAAGTTCACAGTGCAATCGTCCTGCATGGACAATGTTTTTTGCTCACTTCTGCTTCCTACCAGATTAAATTTGTTCATCTGTCATTAAATCTGTCTGGTACATTTAGTGCTTAAAACAGAACAGACAAAAGGTCAAATGGCCAAAAAAAAAGAAAGTCGCTGTGTTTTCAACAGAGACAAACTCATTTATTTATTTCTGCATATTCAGTACTTAATGGAATTACTTGGAACCCTGTCTCATCTCTAAAGCACTCCTCCAGTTTATTCATGAGATTATTATGAGTATTCATAAGGTCAATTCCAAAGCAATAGTTCTGATTCCCTCTTTTATCAAATTACGACTAAAGTTCAGTTCATCAGTTCATTTTCTGTCACCGCTTCATCCTAATTAGGGTCACGGGGAGGCTGGTGCCCATCCCAGCCAACTCAGGGCGAGGGCAGAGTACACCCTGGACAGCTCGCCAGGCCATCGCAGGGCGGAAACACACCGACGGCTTTGCAGCCTACTCTTGTCGAAAGTCAGCAATGGTTCTTTTACATGCCTCACACCATAGACAGTGAGAGACATGGCCGGCCTTTGATAACCCAGTTAGCTGCACTGGGGAGGACAGTGACAACCTTGTGGAGAGTGGGACTCGAACCCCCAACCTTTGGATCAGCAATCCAGCACCTTATACCACTAGACCACCACTGCCCCACGACTAAAGTTCCTGTCACATATTAATGATTGGCAGAACTTGTGTGACGTATGAAAACTTTTTATAAAATGCTGGCATATATGGAACTATCAACATTATTCCAGTTTTAAATGTATACATCAATCATTAGTAATTTATCCTAACCCTATTGAAAACTTATAGCTTATTTATATCAAACTTATCTCCAGCTTATACTGACGTATGCAGACGTACTTGATGTGCTCCTAAATACCAGAATGTTTACTAAACGTCTTTATAACTTACAACTACTGTTTACAACAGCTATTATGGGAATATTGGCAGCGTTTATGGCAGAGGCCATAAGTTGTAGGTAAGTTATGCGATCATTCACACATTCACACAGTTACAAATAAACTGAATATAATGTCTAGAATACTTGCATAGCAGTTATACCAACGAATGCCTAGCATGTTGGCAGTGTTTGCAATTTATGACCAATGATAATCTAACTTATGCAGCTGTGTATTCCAGAGGACCAGTCACGTGACATATAAAAGACTTTTTTTGGATTCAAATCAGATCCGCAGTAGACATCGGAGTGTCAACATCACTGCCATGCCAAAGAAATCATAGTATATCGATAGTGTAAAATATTGCAGCAGCAGCATTTTCACTGTCATTAATAAGGATAAATAAAAACGATCACTTTTCTATGTTAACGTCGATTTCAGTGAGTCCCGTCAATCCTTAATTTTCTCATGTGGTGTATAGCAGTCAACCATCAACACAACTACATTAGTTCAGGGTCCAATATAAAATATATATATATATTTTTTTTAACCAATAGCATATTAAATTATTTCTTTCTTCTAGTTAATATAAATTCTGATTCTGGACTTCACTGCACGTCTCCATATCAGGGTTGTAAGATGTCACTTTCATTTTCATGCAGGATTGCTAGTTCTCCTCTGTGAGACATGCGACATGTACTTGTGATGTAGTTCATGATGGTAAAAAACCTGCTGACACAAGTATGTGGATATCAAGATTGATAGGACTCAAATACAACTTTTCAAGTTTATATAAGTGTCGGTAATAGCACTCAAAGAGAAGTTTAGCAGCATACCGCTCTGTTCATCTCTGGCATGCAATGTCATCTTGCACTTAACGGCTACAACTTTCTCATCTGAAGCGCTATGCTTCCTTTCCCCTTTGTTTTCCAGAAAAGGTTTTATGTGCCCCAGGCATAGAGCAAACCATTTCAGCACCAATAATATGAACTGCCACCTTTGGTGTGCAACCAGAGATAGCAATACAGGGATCCCTCACTACTTCGCGCTTCAATTGATGCGACTTCAGTGCTTTGTGTTTTTTTTTTTTTTTTTTAATATTCATTGAATTAAAAAAAATAAGGAAATTAAGGATGAATAGGGAAAAAGGTTGTGGGGCTGGTGATGTGGTGGTTAGCGTGCTGGGCTCATGATCGGGAGGTTGCGAGTTCAAATCCCACTGAGCTAGCACTCACTGTGCTAAGACCCCTGGGCAAGGTTTCAACCACAAGTGTGCCTCTGTTCACTCAGCAGTATAAATGGGTACCAGTAAAAATATACTGGGACGGTAACCTGCGATGGGATGGACTAGCGTCCCATCCAGGAGGAGTTGAACTCCTGGTCGCTTCACGCTACGTAAACTGGGGATAAGCACCGGCCTGATGAGCCACTAAGCACGGGTGTAAAAACCCAACAGACTTACCTACCTACCTACCTACCTGTCTGTCTGTCTTCCTTTCGGCTTTTTCCCCTTTACTCAGGAGTCGCCACAGCGAATCATCTGATTCGCACGTTTGATTTGGCAGAGATTTTTACGTCGGATGCCCTTCCTGTCACAACCCTTTTAGCAAGGGAGAGAAACACGCTGACGACTTTGCAGCCTACTCTTTACGAAAGTCAGCAATGGTTCTTTTACATGCCTCTCACCATAGACAGTGAGAGACATGGCCCGCCTTTGATCACACAGTTAGCTGCAATGGGGGGGGACAGTGACAACCTTGTGGAGAGTGGGACTCGAACCCCCCAACCTTTGGATCAGTGATCCAGCGCCCTATACCACTAGACCACCACTGCCCCACCTACCTACCTACCTACCTAGGTAAAAAGGTTAAGGAAAATGCTGCATAACAAGGCCAATTATGCAAAAAATAAAACAAACAAAAACATAAAAACAACCCAACATCCCCCCTATCAAAACTACTTAACATTTTTATGTTAGGTGCACAACTGAGTGCGTACACGCACATCTGTGTGAGCACGCGCGTCTGTATGTGTGTGTATTTATATTTTATTTACATCTTATGCATTATTTTTGAATTTTTAATTGTTATTATAAGTATTTATAGTGTTTAATGTGTATTTATTGATATTATATACACATATATACGTATGTATACGTCAGTCAGGGGGTTGATCCTACTTCGCGGAACTCAGCGGTCACGGGGGGATCACAGTCCCAATTAAATGCGGAAAGTGAGGGATCCCTGTACTTCATTCCATAATGAACGGAACCTAATTCTGGAAGTGTCTTTCAACGTTTTAAATCTTTCTAATCTAATTTCTAATTCTAATTTCTCACCTCTCATTAAGCATGTCGGTAAACCAGTTTTGTCAGCAGTGAAAGCAAATGAATCTGTCAATGACGCACTCAATGTCCCTTTTTCTTCAAAATGATATGTCTTCATAGATTCCATTTCTAGCTTACCAGGGTCAAAAGGAGTCACTTGTCTGGCATCAACATAAGCCACGGGAGTCACAGCATAAGGATGAAATAGCCGCATGCGCACAATAGCCATGGGTTGCTGAGCTCTGTCGTAAACACTGCCAACATGCTAGGCATTTGTTGGTAAGTTATATGTAGGCCCAAGGTATGCTAAACATTATTCAATTTATGTGTAACAGACAAATAACATGTGAAAGATTGCATAACTTACCTATAACTTAGGGCAACTTATCTACAACTTATAGTCAGCGTATGTGGAATTTATGAGCCATACGCTAGCATACCTCAAAACATTGCCACACTACGACATACCAGCAACTTACACAAAATTTAGTCATTCATCCTCTGTAACCATTTAATTCTAATTAGGGTCATGGGGAGGCTGATGCCCATCCCAGCCAACTCGGGGCAAGGGCAAAGTACACCCTGAATGGCTCATCAGTCCATCACAGAGCAGAAACATGCTGACTGCTATGTAGCCTACTCTTGTCGAAAGTCAGCAATGGTTCTTTTACATGCCTCACACCATAAATAGTGAGAGACATGGCCGGCCTTTGATAACCCAGTTAGCTGCACTGGAGATAACAGTAACAACCCGTTGAGAGTGGGGCTTGAACCCCCAACCATAGGATCAGTGATCCAGCATCTTTACCACCAGGCCACCACTGCCTACACAAAATTTACCCATAACTTATTCTACGTATAAATTATATGACAATCATCGATAACTTAACAGACGAGCTGTAAGAGTCAATAATTTGTTCTCACAGCACCACAACAAGTGTCCACACACAGGACAGGGATCTCCTATCCTGTTCCTGGATATCGACCTTCATGCAGGTTTTATCTCCAACCAAACTCAAATACACCTTTTTTAAGATCAAGAATTCAAGAATTTTTTCAGACAGTAATCAGATGGTCAAACATGCACGATTAGGGTGGAGCCAAAGTCCTCAGGAAAGTACAGTCATCCCTTAAATATCGCGAATAATGTAGACCAGACCTGGCCGCGATATTCAAAAAAACGTGAAATAAGACACCCCCTCATGTCTCATTTCTATATGTTTTCGCATCTATACAATATCAAGAAGTGTATATTAAATGTTACACAGTTATATGCATATGTAAATACTGTAATGTATTAATATTTAAATAGAATTTGTATATAAATACTTTAAGTACTGTACTCACTTCTGACAATAGCTCTTCTCCGCAGGACGTTCACAAACACTATGCAGTACAGTAAGATCACAAAAATCACAAAAAATCCCGCGGGGATGTTCGAGGCAACAGCGTCACGCGTCTAAGCCAATCAACTTGCGAGATTGAGTTGAGTGGGCGGGAGGCAACAGCGTCACGCGTCTAAGCTAATCAGCTTGCAAGATTGAGTTGAGTGGGCGGTCCCTGCCTGAACTGGGGAGGAGGGGCACTTCAGTCTGTCATTTGGAAACAATGGACGCAGCCTGCCTTAGGTCCCTGCCTTCCGCTTGCTTATATATGAGTTTCAGCACGAATTTTGAATTTTTTTTTTTTTTTTTTTTTTTTTTTTGTGCCACGATGTACCAAGACCACGATGCTCGAATCGCGAAGTGGCAAGGGATGACTGAAGCTCTTCTGGAATAGGATTGCAGACCTCTGGTCTAGGAGAACATTAGACGTTGAAAAATAAAGTCTAAAGTCTAAATAAAACTCACTTTTCAGATAATTTGTTCTATGATATTTATCTTATTAGTATTATTTTTATTCATCAGAGTTATATGGTGTTGAGAATATACAGTGGAACCTCAACTTACGAAATACCCAACAAACAAAAAATCCAGGTTACGAAAAACATTTTCCTAAAATTTTTGTCTCTAGATACGAAAGAAGTTCACATTACGAAAGCACCACCTCAAAAATTCAAACAATGCACAAGTTGCTCTCCCATTGACTATCTCCCAACATCCCGCCCCGCTGGCCTCCCATTGGCTAGGACGGATGACACAGCTCCCTCCCATTAGCTATTATGAAGCTGCATCTCCAGCATACCCATAATGCTTTTCGGAAAGGATTAATTTTGTAAATTGAGGTACCACTGTAACACCAGGTGCACAAACAGGTGTTGATTCTATGACATGGACGTCATAAACGCCAACTCTCACTGTATAGCATGTTTCTCACTGTATAGCACGGTAAGCGTGGTTCTTATGTTTTGTTTTGAGTTTACACTATACAGTATGCTTTTTGTTAACATTGCCATCTGCCCTTGTTTTTTCATCTCCACCTTGTTACCTAATGTCTGCATCTGTTCTGTGTTTAGCCTTTAATTAGTTTGTCTGTTTTTACCCTTCTCTTCTTTATCTCAATGCAAATACATGCTGATTGCCTCGTTTCATGATTTATATTTCCTGTATTCAGTGTTCTAATGTCTAGATCCTCACTTGTTCTACAGTTTATGATAATAGGCATCCCTCCATTGACACTACCTGCTTGTTCTTTGACCTTTAACTAAGCTTATTGGACATGGCCATATAAAAACGAGTTTACACATCCTATTTCTACATGTTATTTGATTTAAATTTGACATGGATATACTCTATTAACTCAGGAGCAGTGGTTGCCTGGTGTTAAAGGGCACTGGATCGCTGATCCTAAGGTTGGGGGTTCGAGTCCCACTCTCCACAAGGTTGTCACTGTCCCCCCAGTGCAGCTAACTGGGTTATCAAAAGCCGGCCATGTCTCTCACTGTCTGTGGTGAGAGGTTCATGTAAAAGAACCATTGCTGACTTTCAACAAGACTAGCTGCATAGCCGTTAGCGTGTTTCTGCCCCTTGCTAAAGGGTTGTGTTAGGAAGGGCATCCGATGTAAAAACCTATGCCAAATCAAACATGCAACTCAGATGATTCACTGTGGCGACAGCTGAAAAAAAGGGAGAAGAAGATACTCTATTAATCCCAGAGTGGAAATTATTGTATATCCGTTCAACCCATCCAAAGTGAGCACACACACTCTCGGAACATTGGGAGCGCCCAGAGAGCAGTTGGGGGTTAGGTACCTCGCTCAAGGGCTCAAGGGAAGGCGAAGGAATTAATTTACAGTTTCCGTTTTGTTACACAAAAGTATTTTTAATGGACCCATGCAGTTTAATTCCAAAAATACAGTGGTATGAAAAAGTATCTGAACCTTTTGGAAATTCTCACATTTATGCATAAAATCACCATCAAATGTGATCTGATCTTTGTCAAAATCACACAGATGAAAAAACAGTGTCTGCTTTAACTAAAACCACTCAAACATTTATAGGTTTTCATATTTTAATGAGGATAGCATGCAAACAATGACAGAAGGAATAAGTAACTGAACCATCACATTTAATATTTTGTGCCCCCCCTGGCAGCAATAACTTCAACCAGATGCTGCCTGTAGCTGCAGATCAATCTGGCACATCGATCAGGACTAATCTTGGCCTGTTCTTCTTTACAAAACTGCTGTAGTTCAGTCAGATTCCTGGGATGTCTGGCATGAATCGCTGTCTTGAAGTCATGCCACAGCATCTGAATGAGGTTCAAGTCTGGACTTTGACTTGGCCACTCCAGAACGTGTATTTTGTTCTTCTGAAACCATTCTGAAGTTGATTTACTTCTGTGTTTTGGATCATTGCCTTGTTGCAGCATCCATCCTCTTTTTAGCTTCAACTGTCTGACAGACGGCCTCAGGTTTTCCTGCAAAACATCCTGATAAACTTTTGAATTCATTTTTCCATTAATGATTGCAAGTTGTCCAGGCCCCGAGGCAGCAAAACAGCCCCAAACCATGATGCACTCTCCACCATGCTTCACGGTGGGGATGAGGTATTGATGTTGGTGAGCTGTTCCATTTTTCCTCCACACATGACGTTGTGTGTTCCTCCCAAACAATTCAACTTTGGTTTCATCAGTCCACAAAATATTTTGCCAAAACTTCTGTGGAGTGTCCAAGTGCCTTTTTGCAAACATTAAACGAGCAACAATTTTTTTAAGACAGCAGTGGCTTCCTCCTTGGAGTCCTCCCATGAACACCATTCTTGGCCATTGTTTTACATATAGTTGATGTGTGCACAGAGATATTGGACTGTGCCAGTGATTTCTGTAAGTCTTTAGCAGACACTCTCGGGTTTTTTTTTACCTCTCTGAGTATTCTGCGCTGAACTCTTGGCGTCATCTTTGGTGGACGGCCACTTCTTGGGAGAGAAGCAACAGTGCCAAACTCTCCATTTGTAGACAACTTCTCTGACTGTCAATTGATGAACATCCAGACTTGTAGAGATGGTTTTGTATCCTTTCCCAGCTTTATACAAATCAACAATTCTTGATCGCAGGTCTTCAGACAGCTCTTTTGAGCGAGCCATGGTGCACATCAGACAATGCTTCTCATCAAGACAATTCTTACCAGGTGTGTGTTTTATAGTGGGCGGGGCAGCTTTAAGCCACTCATCGGTGATTGGGCACACACCTGACTTAAATTGTTTGGTAAAAATTGGTTTCAATTGCTCTTTAAGTCTCCTTAGGCAGAGGGTTCACAGTTACTTATTCCTCCCCCTTCTGTCATTGTTTGCATGCTATCCTCATTAAAATATGAAAACCTATAAATGTTTGGGTGGTTTTGGTTAAAGCAGACACTGTTTTTTCATCTGTGTGATTTTGACAAAGATCAGATCACATTTGATGGTGATTTTATGAAGAAATGTGAGAAATTCCAAAAGGTTCAGATACTTTTTCATACCACTGTAATAAAAATGCCCGTCTCAATATGTCTGCTTACATCAGTGTCTTACTGTCACAAAGCCATTAAGAAATAAAATGACGTATTGTACTATATTACTTTCAGAGAAATAGACCTACATCAAGGTTAACTGTCAATATTTATATCTCATAATGTCTGTGAGAGTGGACAAGGCTGCTCAGTATTTTTCCACAGTGTGGTGACATTATCACATTCCTCTATTTTATGTAGCTGTTGAGAACACTGATTAATGTGTTTATATCTGGTATATAACAGCCTGAAATAAAAAGTTGTGATTAATGGGTTTACCTTGGTTGCTTTAAATAAAGAGAAATTGTGCAACTCAATGCATCATGTCATTATTTAGCAACTGTAAAGTTCAGCTTAAGGAATAAACAGATATATTGTGGAATATTTATTTATTTATTTGTGTGTGTGTGTGTGTGTGTGTGTGTGTGTGTGTGTGTGTGTGTGTGTGTGTGTGTGTGTGTGTGTGTGTGTGTGTGTGTGTGTGAGTGAGTGAATGTGTTTGGTCTCATGGTTATAAACAGCTACAATTACATCACAGACATGTTCTTGAACACCACAGAAAGACCAGAATGGAATCAGTGAAAGAAGTCTTTCTTCTGTCTCTGTAACTAGTGTGGTTAGACCTTGTGGAAAAAGCAGCAGTGTATAGCAGCAGTATTCTAAAAGGGTACGGCCAAACTGACCAATCCTCACACATGACAGCATGTCAGTACAGGGTGCACTGTAATGGTCACAGTGGCTGAGTGCGGTGTGTGAGGAGAATGAAATACCTTTTTAGCTCTTTGGCTTATATTTTGTCCTTTACAAAGCAGCTTTTCAATCAAGTATTCCCGGTTCTATAAAGAGAAAAGTAGACAAGAAAAGATTTGAAACTGTAAAACACAACAGGCTGTCCAAGCTGTCTGAACTGCAAGAAAAATAAATAAATTAAAACTGCACCTTGGCTTTTTGGAAGAATTTACACTTCAAAAGTTCTGATGCAGTTGGCCTGTGGAAATATGAAAAGGGGTTTTAGTATGTAAACATGTTATGTGGCCATTCTTAAAATATACTTATATTTTCTGTATTAACCAGAACGGGCAGTTAAGGTCATCTGTATACAGCAGCACATAATTACATATGCACAGAATGTATTTTAGAGTAGGGTTTTTTTTTTTGGTGTAACTACTGGCACCAACCATGACATGGGTCCATTTATATCAAATTGACCATAACTGAGTTTTTCTACTGAAAACTTTATAACACTAAATGCTTTCATTGATTGTCACTGGACATATGGCACCATAGTGATAGCCCAGAGAGAGATTTCTTTTATAGCTCACAAAACAAAACACTTAAATATGGTAATTATTCAATAAACTTTCAAATAAATGCACTTCATTGACTTGATGTTTTCCAGATTGGAATATATAATAATGTACCTTTTAGTTGGATCCTTTTGAAGGCACAGAGTTATTAGTTTCCTGAAAGATTTCCCGTACTTCTTTAGCATTTCTTTATCCTCCACTTCTGTCTCTAAGGTTGGAGGATCATTCTGCAATGTCAGCATTAAGACCTACAAGTACATTTAACATAAATAATGGCTGGTTAAATAACTGCAGTGCACTGCAAGATGTCTCCATTACATGTTTAACTATACAAAATGTACAAAGAAATGCTCTGTATTCCAAAGGGGACAACAATAAATGGCATCACAGTGCTGCAGTGTGGGCATAAATATTAGGGAGTTTAAACAGCGACAGTTTTAAGGTCTGCTATCGTGACTGCAAATAGTTCTCTACTCTTTTGAATTGTGCTCCCTTTGAATATTCACTGTAACCTGAGAGCAATAGGACTGTAATCCTTTGGATTATGTGAGGTTAAGGCAGTTCTTCTCAAATAGTGGGGTGCACCCCCCTTGGGAGGCGCAGTATGATGCCGGGGGAGGCACGTATGATCCTGAAGAACATGCCTTTCTGGAATAGTGTATGAGAATTAAGTGTAATTACATCTCCGCTCCACGAGGCCATTAGTTGAATGAGTTTAAATAAGGACGTTTTTTTTTTTTAATTTATTTATTTCAGGCACATTGGAGCACTTTAAATCTTTTCTATTACACATTTAAAAACAATGTTAATGAAGTTTCTCTTTATTGTAAGTTGAGCTATATTTGTTTCTTTTTTTGTTTTTAATGTTAATAAAGATACAATTGTTATGCTAAAGTGTACTAATAACAATTTTATAGATAAATAATACTATTTATAGTCGCTCGCGGGGCGGTGGGGGATGAAATGTTTTTTTTCCTAGAGGGGGCACCACAGAAAATAATTGAGAAGCACTGGGTTAAGGTAAAGAGGATTTTAATTTTAATTATTTAAAATAAAATTTCTTAAGTTCAAAATGTTTTTTAATAGTTTTATAATGGAGTATTTTAATATTTTTATTTTACTTATATTTTCAGTCATCCAAAACAAAATTTGAATGCAGTTTGTACAGGAAATGTGAGATTTGTTAAAATTATTCTGATATAATCTTGTAATCTAAAGTAAAAATATTTTTTCTCCATTGTGTTTCTCTCTCTCATTTGCTGAACTGCTTTATCCTATAGATTTTCTGCAATGCATATCACAACTAAGAAGCCAATGAGAAAGCACTGCTGTGGCCCCGTACTAGTGGCCCATGGAGGCTGTGAATGTAACTTATAGTAAATGTGCTGCAAACTCTTCCAACTACACAAAGAATGAAAGAGATAAACATTTTTCCATGTAGCAGAAATTATTAAAAGCCATGCTAATGAACTCTCCAGAAAAATGTGAGCTAAATGTTTTAGCAGGATCTTGAGAGCAGATATGGATGTAAAGATCCATGTTTGCAGTGACCATTTTATTATAACTGGTGGGTTCACATGCAAGACTCATATTTTGTGTATTGTTTTGTCTATAATAATGAGAAAGCTACTCATTAGAAAGAATTGTTTTATATAAATAAACACACTGGATCAAGACTACACCAACATCTCAAATGCTTATGACACCATCCCTCTGCCAAATCTCCATCCATTCAACCACGGGGAGACTGGAGCCCATTTCAACAGACTCCAGGCAAGGGCCGGGTACATCCTGGGCAGCTCGCAAGGTTATCATAGGCCCAACACTCACATAACTATTCACAATCGCACCTATGCGTGATTTGGAACAGCCCATTAACCTACTGTGCATGTTTTTGGACTGTAAAAGGAAACCGGAGTACCTGGAAAAAACCCGTGCCAAAATTTCAAACTCTCAAATAATCTCTCTCAGTCTCTGATTCCTGCTTACAAACCGAAAATCTGTAGCCAAAGACCAGCATTTAAAACAGTTCTGGTGCTCACTGCCCTACATTTGTTGATTGTTTTGACTCTACAGACTGGGAAATATTTGCAGGGGAGACAGACCTGGAGGGTCACACATCAGCTGTGCTCTCCTATATTAACTACTGCACAGATAATGTGCCAATAATAAGAATTGTTAAAGTGTTCCTGGACCAGAAACTATGGCTTGATGGTGAGGTACGAACCCTACTTAGAGCACTGTATGATGCCTACAGGTCAGGAGACCAGAAGGCTTACAAAGGAGCACGGCAGGTTCTGCAAAAAGGTATCAAAAAACCTAAGCGCAAGTATAAACAAGTCATCGAGAAGCATTTTGATGAAAACACCAGGAATATGTTGAGAGGGATCAAGACACTCAGTGGGTACAAGAAGACACACACGTCAGCAGACTCTTCAGACAGGAAGATCAAGTTGAGCACTGCAAACTGCCTAAACAGCTACCTCCCAATCACCTTAACACCCATCATCACCAAATGTTTCGAAAGAGTCGTCCTGTCTCAAATTGCGTCTGCAATCCCTGCTGATCTCGATCCACATCAGTTTGCATACAGAGCAAACAGGTCAACAGAGAATGCCATCAATGACAGCCACCTGGACAGCAGCAACTCCCATGTGAGGACACTTTTCATAGACTTCAGCTCTACTTTTAACACAAGTTCAACCACATAAACTGTTTCAGAAGTTGGGCGGTCTGGAATCATCAACAGACCTCAGAATGTCAGAATACAAGAGCACATTTCTTGTACTCTCATCCTGAATACCGGAACACCACAGTAGTGTGTGCTTCGCCCCCTTCTCTTCTCCCTCTTCACACACGACTGTTCCCCCACTCACACCAGCAACACTGTCATCAAATTGAAGATGACACCGTCATAGGTTTGATTACAGATAGAGATAGAGTCAGCCTCCAGGAAGGAGGTTCGGCATCTGCGGCGATGTGCAACAACAATAAGGACCTTAACACATCCAAAACCAAGGAGATGATAAAAAACTTTAGAAGATCAAAACAAACTGAGCACTATGTCCTCTACATTGATGGAGAGAAGATAGAAAGGGTGGAGTGCTTCTAGTTTCTTAGAGTCCAGATATCTGCTGACTTCACCTGGACCACAGACCCCCACCAGGTAGGGAAAGCACAACAACAGAGATACTTCGTCAGAAAGTCCTGACATGCCTGTCTACCCCGACACCTAGTGACAAACTTTTACTGCTTCACCATCAAGAGCCTCCTGATCTGCTGCTGTTCAGTGTGGTTCAGCAACTGTACTGCAGAAGACAGGAAGGCCGAGTGGTGAGGACAGCAGAGCAGGTGATTGGAACTACACTACCCTCCCTCAGGGAAATCAGTGGAGAGCGAGTGGAATTATCAGGGACCCCGTACACCCATGATACCCCCTTTTCTCTCTTCTCTGCTACAGAAAAAGGTACAGGACACTAAAAACAAAAACAAACAGACTCAAAAACAGATTTTACCCACAAGCTGTTAAACATGTAACACCACAACCACCACCATCACACACACTGACTGAATAAACATCATCCTGAACAGTACAATACTTATGTTTCAACGCAGTATTCATGTTTAAGTTTCAAGTGCAATACTCGTGTTTAGAGCAGGTCTTGAATGTCATAACATTTTAGCACTTTATAATTAAAAGCTCGACCTATTATCATGCACCTTTGACATATAATTCATGCTTCTGTATATGTGTGAATAGGTCTAAATGTGTGAATATATTTAAAGTCCTTAAATGTGAAAAGATATATAGGTGTATATGGGATACATGTACAGATGTATATGTGTCTACATGTCTACATATAGTTTTGTGTGTGTGTGTGTGTATATATATATATATATATATATATATATATATACACACACACACACACACACACACACACACACACACACACACATATACATATGTTATAAAATGTGTGTGTGTGTGTGTGTATGTAGGTATATGCATATGCATAGATTAATATAATATCTTAGTTGTCTTTTGTGCATTTTCTTTTTATAATTGCCATTAAACAAAGAGCTGCTAAACTGATTTTCATTGTTCATGCAACAGTTGATAATAAAGATCTCTTTAAAGCGAAGCACAAACTGAAAAGGTCTGTGTTGCTAGCTAGTTCGGCTGGGTAGAAGAAACAGTGAAGCTCCAACTTCTAGCATGTGCTTCTTTTCTACCGCTACATAACGAGCAGCCGTTTTATGGAGTAATTTTTTTCAGGCTGCCCACTGTTCAGTCTAAACTCATTTGTGATACATGTTTATAAAGGTCAATTCCCTCACTCAAAGCTAATTTCTGTAGGTGTCTCTGCGGTGCAGTCGGGGAAGACTATGCAAGTAATTAGAGAGGGCTATTGCTCAGCTTGCATCCTTTGGCGTGGTAAACTGTTTGTGTATCCTCCAGTATGGGAACGTGCTGTTGTAATCAGAGGCAACACCTGTTAACGTGACCATATTGAAGTTCACCTATTAGGGGTGCACGGAGGGCTCACCAGGCCATTGCAGGCAACACACACAAGCACACACAAAACCATTCAGACCCACACCTAGGGGCAATTTGAATCAGCCAATTACCCTACTGTGCATGTTTTTGGACTGTGGGAGAAAACCAGAGTACCCAGAGGAAACCCATGGAAGCATGTCGAGAATATGCAAACTCCTCACAAAGACACCAGACCTGGGAATCGAACCCAGGACCTTCTTGCTGTGAGGCAAACGTGCTAACCACTATCCGTGGTGACCACCATCATGCTATCTCCAATCAAGTTGAAAAAACATTTATGTAGAAAGCAATGTAACATTTCTCTTTTTATTTTGTTTTCAGTTCTCTGATGTTTCTATTGAAAACAGGAACTAATACCCTCACCTTCATAGGAGGATATCGATGGTAGGGCGCAGATCCTGTGGCCAACTCTATGGCGGTGATTCCAAAACTCCAAATGTCAGCCTTGAAATCATAACCTCGTACCTGCAGGCAAGACAGGCCCTTATATATAAAACAGTTAATTACTCAATGAAACAAATTTTAATAAACATTAAAATTAAATGTGTGTTTGAATACAACTAATCTCGTAAATTTTTCTGCCACAACTGGCAGTCAATTCTGTGTTCTCTCTGCTCTTAAGTAGGAGGCAAGCTGGAGGCAGTCAGTTATTATGTGCATCAGGAATCCTGATTTCAGAAACAATCCTACCTGTTCCATAACTTCAGGAGCCATCCAACATGGAGTTCCCACAAACGTTTTCCTAACTTTGTGTCTGGTTACATCTCCTCCAGTTGCCAGAAATGCACTCACACCAAAGTCTAAGGTGAGATTTATTCACAGGAGTAACAGGAAAATTAAAACATGTTATCGTTTAATACCTTCCCTGAACCAGTTTAAGAACAATCAACTGAATTAGATAAATATTATATTTGTACCAGCATCACAAAGAGTCCTCAATTTTTTTAACATGATGCTTCAGTGTACACAATTATAATATTTATAAATGCATACTGAGATGTCAAATAATCCAACACAAAAAAATAATACTGTGATACAAACTCTCCAATAAGACTTTGCATAAAAAAGTATACAAATATCAGTCAACATTCTCAAAAATGGGTTTGTTCACATTCATCATTTGTTCATTTGCCAAACTGCTTAATTCTATTAAGGTTGTAGGGACTTGTGGGGGTCACCGCCAACTTTAGGCAAAGGTGGGGTACACCCTGAGAAGCTCAACAATACACTGTGAGGCCAACGCACACAAAACCATTCACACTGCCACTTAGGGGCAATCAACAACATCCAATTTGCCTAGTGCGCATGTCATTGTACTGTGGGAGGAAACCTGAGCACTCAGATGGAACCCACACCAGCCCAGGGAAATAGACAAATTCCAAAGAAATGTCCTCATCAAACATGGGACTCGAAACCAGGACCTTCTTGCTGATGAAAAGATGTGCTAATCACTATACCACTGTGTTGCCTTTTAAAAATTTAAAAGGTCATTGGACTGAACAGAAAAATGTCTCAAATCTGTTCATAACAATCAACACGAGATTCTGTATAATATCTATCTGGTACTGACACTCACTGCATGATTGGTGAATCTCCAATTTGAAGCAAATGTTCCCCAGTGTGCAACCTCCATTAATCAATAGTAAACAAGGTCAGCTTTGATTTTATACAAACAATGTCTGCCTAATATCATGGCACCAGCTTTCCTTTTAACTTCAATTTGTCCTGGAAAGGAAGAAGGAGGAATAGACTTTGTACTATTCAATGTAGTATAAAGTCAAAAGTGACAGCAGTATAGGAAATGTAAAAAGGATCCCACTGAGTTAAACAGGCTTTACTCAGCTTCAAAAACAAACAAAACTCCTTCGTAAATAAATAGGATTGACACAAGCATGAAGGGTTGAAGATCAAACAATATAAATTTCATTCATAAAAGCCAGAAATAACATGTTGGCCATGAGCAGACAGACACCCAAACTAATTACTGCAGCATTTTCACAGCTAAGGACGTTTAATTAATGTAGAGCTATAAAAAACCTTTATAGTTCCAGGAATACTTTAATCCTATCTTAATTGACACTGCTCAGAAAATAATACTAAATGGGATTAGATTTGCTACTTGACCATAGAGAATGCCATGCAGAATAAAGATTCTGGAAACATATTTAGGCTACAAAGTGTGATTATTTTATTCATGATTGTGCAAAGGTCTTAGGCATACGCAAATACCACAGAGCAAAGATGCCTTATATTTACATATAAATAATTGAATTAAATGTTTTGTACATAAAATTCTATAAAGAATGGTATGCAGTCACAAATAAAACAATATGTGATTATTGACCCTTGGTTTTTAATAAATTAGAAATCTTTGTTTGAGCCATTTGTAAGTTAATGATCTGTAAGTTTTACTGAACAGCTTGTATAAACCTGGAGATTTTGTCTGTCATCTTTATTTGCACGTAAGACCCAGTAGTCTTCATTATGCTACTGAAAAGTAGTCTCTAATATAATGTGCTGATTTCTTTACTGACATACAAATATTTTATTTCTGTAACATATAATTTTGTGACATTCAGTTTTCTGTAATATGTAATGTTGTGCTGGAGAACTAATGTTTGGGAAGCTAAAATGTTTTCTTACTGAATAAGCAATGTTTATACTTAAAAAAATAGTGGGCCTAAAACTCTGGTACAGTATTATATATAACTACTGTGAGATTTCCTTTTCGCTTTTTCCCTTTCTCGGGGGTCGCCACAGCGAATGATGCGCACATTTATTTGGCATAGGGTTTTTACATCGGATGCCCTTCCTGACACAACCCTTTTAGCAAGGGATAGAAACAGGCCGACGGCTTTGCAGCTACTCTTTACGAAAGTCAGCAATGGTTCTTTTACATGAATCTCTCACCATAGACAGTGAGAGACATGGCCCGCCTTTGATAACCCAGTTAGCTAAATTGTGCAAATCACATGCAAATCACATTCTAACATGTTGCCAGCTGTAATTTCACTGGTATATAGAAAAAGTTCTAATTTATTTTCCCATGCCTATTTGAAAAGTCTCTAATCCAGAAGATGAAACAGTAAAACAAACCTGCTATCTGCACTGAGCCGTCCTCTCCTAAAAGGATGTTTCCAGCTTTCACATCCCTAAGGTCAAACATTAAGAACACATTTTTTGTTAATTCCTCTGTGAATTCATGACACAAACGATGTCTGGTAATTACTATACTAATACAATGTACACCCAGTTGTGTTTTCTAGCTGCACATCCTTGTATCTATATTGATGGATTTAGAACCATACATAATGTATGTACGCAAAAAACCTGGTAAAATTTAGCCCTACCCCCACCTTATCTACACATATGGTATGCATTCTCAATAGCAGCAGCAGGTACAGTAGGCCCCCGTTTTTCACAATTGTTCGGTTCCGGCACTTCCCGCGGATCAAGAAAATCCGTGAGTTGTTGAGGCGATTTGAAAACCCTATGTATGATATTACATGCAATAAAATATTCTTCTTAAACACATTCTATAGACAGTCTTACTCAAGCATTTAAGACTGAGTGAATAGAAAAATACATGTTCCTTCTGTACTAGGTTGGGAAGTATGAGTATATGAGTTTAATTTGTAATAGCAAGGTGGCCAGTTCTATACTTTGTCATCTTGACTGGCCTTCCTTTTTTCTGACTTTTGATTCAGTGGAGTTTTGGTAACTGTACCTCTAAGATTTGCACTTGAGTAACACTGCCCTAAGCTCAGGATTCTGTGATCAGTATTTTTAGCTCTGTGCAAGCAGTTAAGTGTGTTCATTTTCTAGTAAAACATCTCTCAGTCATTGATCTGGGAAAGCATAAGGAATAAACTTAAACAGTATGAGATGTCTAGAGACATTTCCAGTTGGGCAGTTTTCACATTTTAAAACTGCATTTTCTGGTTTGAAAGCACCAAGCCTGTGGTAGCAGTCATGGATATACAGACGGATGGACAGACAGTCAGATGGAAGTAACAGCCATAAAAAATCAGGCTGACCATATTCTCTCCCGAGTATGGAGCTTTGTTCTGCTTACTTTGCACGAGAGGATCCCCGATATTATCCTCAAGTACTATCAGTCCACTAAAGGATTATCAGCATTATCAGCAGAGGCATCAAAAGCTGTTTGTTTTTTTCATGCTCTGTTTGCGTTCGGTATAGAGTACTTTATCAGAATCATGGCTGCGAATAATCAACCACCCAAACAATGTCTTATTAGCTCTATTGTATTCTCTTTCCACTGGAGATACTGATAAATTGCACTCACTGAGTTTCAGCCAATACCTGAGTAAGTGTATCCCCATAAAATCACTAAGAGGTATTAGGTCAAGGTAAATGGAGATGTACCAAATCAACTGGAAACTAACTGTCCATATATTCACATTTTGCATTAATCATTAATGAATGAAAGGATTTTCTTACCTGTGAATTTGTCCATTTCGGTGCAGGTAATCAAGACCCTCTAAAACTTCTTTTAAAATAGTTGCTATCTTGGCTTCATCCAATACTCCATTTTTGTGCTCTCCTTTGCTACATGTGTGCTTTATAATGTCCAGTACTGATCCTGAACACACACACACACACACACACACACACACACACACACACACCCACACACACACACACACACACACACACACACACACACATAAACAGGGCAGGCCTGTGCGCGATTGATTTCCTCTGCTCATGATTTACCATTTTAAATATTCCAATAAACAATGTAATCATCCGGAGCAGATCAACTTTAGCATATACTACACAAAAATAACACTAAGTGGATAACACTTGACATTAAAATGATTGGTCACTTCCAGGGATCCCAGTGAGGTTTAGAAAAAATAGAGGAAACCGGTTTAGAAATCGAGGAAATTAAATATTTCAGCTGGGGGTCAAGGAGGCCTTGCGGGTTACACAGGCAGAGCATGCCATGTAAAAAATCATGCAAACAAGTTAATCATTGTTTTGTAACATGTATAAACACTAAACAAAACAGCTTAAATAATGTAAAAAATACTTAAAGGTTATTTCAGTGTAGATAAACACACATAATCCAAGAAGCACAGCCCTATGGCTCGTCATTCATGTGTAACTTAATTATGAAATAATTATGAATTAATTTGAAATGTTTAAAATTTCAGCAAATGTCACAAAATGATGCAGAATAGTCTCAAACTCTTCTCAAACAGTTACATATGTGGCACATGTCGCAAGAAGGTGGTACAGTTGTTGTTTTACTCACAAATTAGTTGTTTTTTTGTTTACAAAAAAAAATGACAAGTTGGAGAGTCCCACGCAGAAATTTTGAAACTTGCTGACATCTGACATGTGACATTTTGTCATCCTTCGTATTTTATTCACAATAATGTGCAATTAAAAAAAGTGAATAGTTTGTGAACAAAAATCCAACAAAACGCAACTGATTCACAACAGACTTGTGTTTTTGCCAAACATCTGCAAACCAACTGCAAATTACTAACTAATCAGTAGTTAAAACTGTTGAGTGACCTCACAACTTATGCATTAATGCCACAGAACATTTTCCTGCATGTGGAGTCACAAAACATCGTGACAATTGTAAAATTTGCAAAAAAAATGACACATTTTCATCAGTTGCTTTTCTGTGGCAGCCCTAATGTGATCACCCCTTTAAAAAACGATAGGGAGAAGGGGACAGGGCAAATAATATGCACACAAAATATTCACAAATCATGTACACATCTCTAAAATTCATAAATCAATTATCCCGTTGCTTATTTTGTTTAGAAGACTGCTGTGTTGGAGTGACAACACACAGTCCTCTGTTAAGTTACTGTTATACTTTTTATGTCACAGAATAAAAATAACAACCATACAAATGATCAGATTCACCTGTATAATATATCTCTATAAGTAAGAAGCTTCAACGAATGGGAACAGTTTTTATAAGTGCTGAGGTGGATAGTATTTTTGTCAGTACAGTATATGGAGTATATTGGATGAGCTCCTGTTCACTGCTGATTTTTATCACGGGTGTCAATGAAGTCTCCGAAGTAATACTGAGCATTTTATACTCTCCTGCAGGAGGTGCATGCTCTGATATTATACAAGAGGTAACTGGATTTAGGTGCCTTCATACACTTTCATTCACTTGAATGAGAGTCATTGAAAAAAACCCTGGCTTATCTGAGTTCACGGGATATTTCTGAAATTCAAAAAGATGTTGGATCCCTCTCTACAGAGGAGGCACTGTCAAACACAAATTCTAAAGTGGGCTTACCTCCACTCAGTAGTTTCATAACCAACCAAAGCTCATCCTTCACCACAAATGAGGTATAATACGTCACTACATTTGGATGGTTGCACTGGCTCATGGCTTGGATTTCTTTCTAAATTAAGACCAAAAAAGAAGATGGATATAAATAATTCAGTAAAACTTCTCATTGAAAAAACACTTTCATCAATATAGTTGAATTTAATGCATTTTCTGCATATTTCTATTTCGGTCAGTCTCTGTGTAATCTAGGATTATATTTATTCTTTAAACATTAGGTTTTTTTTATTGTTTTTTTTTTTACTTTCAAGGAAATAAAGTATAATTAATCAATATGCAGAAAACAGTCTGGTTACGGCGGTTCAGCATACCGTATTTACCGGACCATAGGGCGCACCAGATTATAAGAACGAAGGTCGTCACTCTTAAGGAGCTGTATCAGTGTAACTGTAAATTCAAGAAGGTTAATCCGAGGTCTCAGGAGGACACCTGTAGCAGTGGTTTATCCCGGTGATGAACATGAGAGTCTCATTAAGCCAGCTGAGCGTCCTGAGACGCAGAAGCATCCTCATAACAAGACAGATGGTCGGTAGGGATGGAGATTAGGTGGAAAGATTCTTCCGGTCTCGTGACGTAAACTCTCGGCCACTCACATATTACTCAGTGAGTCACCTGACTAGCACAGCAGTAATGCCGGTATTTGGACATAAAGCTCGGATCCCTCTAACGTATGACCTGTTGACACCAATATATAGCGGTTGGCTTTTTTTGGTTAATCCACCGGAATGATAGTAAACTCTGAATTAGTTTGCGTGAATTGAGTTTTGACGGTATCAGTGAGACAAAGTCACGCGGCTTCATTTATACATAAGATGCACCAGATTATAAGGCGCACCTACAATTTTTTTTGAAGACTAAGGGTTTTAAGTACGCCTCATGGTTTGAAAAATACGGTAAGTTGAGAGCTGCCCAGTTTTCTAGGGCCTTACTGTTTACGGCGGCTCGGTGGCATAGTGGTTAGCACATCTGCTTCACAGGAACAAGGTCCTGGGTTCTCGGCCCGGGCATTTCTGTGTACTGTTTGCAAGTTCTCCTCTGTGTATGTGGGTTTTCTCAACGTACTACAATTTCCTTCCATAGTTCAATTTAATGAATAAATAAATAAGATTTACTGTTTACAATATACGGGCAGTGCAGATGCGGTGGTAGGATGCTGGATTACCAATACCAAGGTTGGGGGTTTCAAGCCCTACTGTTAACAGTTGTCACTGCTGTTCCCCCAGTGCAGCTAACTGGGTTATCAAAGGCCGGCCATGTCTCTCACTGTGTGTGGTCTGAGGCTGTAAAAGAACCATTGCTGACTTTTGTCAAGAGTAGGCTGCATATCCAGCAGCGTGTTTCTGCCCTGCCATGGCCTTGCGAGCTGTTCAGGGTGTACTCTGTGCATGCCTCGAGTCGGCTGAGGTGGGCGCCAGCCTCCCAGCAACCCTAATTAGGATTAATAGTCTGTTGGGCTAAGCCAAGTGACTCATCTGGCCAGTGCTTATCCCCGATTTCCGTAGCGTGAAACGACCACGAGTACAACTCCTCCTGGATGGGACGTGAGTCCATCGCAGGTTACCTTCCCAGTATACTTTTACTGGTACCATTTATACTGCCGGGTGAACAGAGGCACGCAGTGAGGGTCTAACTGGGATTTGAACACACAACCTCCTGACCATGATTGCAGTACCCTAACCACTACGCCGCAGGCCCCACATAATTGGGACTAAGTGGTTCAGAAAATAGATGGATGAATGTATTAATGTTTACAATATTTTCCAAACCCACAGATATGGTACAGAGCAATCATTTATCATAAGCATCTCTCACAGAATCACGGAATGGAAATTAATTTTTATAACTGATTAATATTTTCAGGCATGTTATTGTATTGTATTTTATTTAGAATTTTGAATTACAAAGAAGACCAACATGCAAGCTGATTAAATTCTTTATGAAATCGATTTTAAATCTGTTAAAGTGATAAATTTTACATTTTTTTTTCAGTGCAGAAGTATGGATCTATATCACAGAGTGTGTATCTCTCACTCCAGTCTTACCAGTAGTTCCTCCATGCTGGTCTGACATTTCTCCAGGTTGATCCTCTTGATAGCTACACGTTCTTGTCGCGGGAGGCAAAGCGCAGCCTGGACTACTGCTGTGGCTCCACTGCCTACGAAGGTCAAATAAGTGGGATTCAGAATACATCTCAAACTTATACTATATATGTAGCAGAAACTGAAAGCCAAGGCATAATATGTTTAAGAAATCTCAATCTTCAAGCAGCTGAGTGGGGCAATGTATGACCCCGGGCATATATATTCGGGTACCATTTTTCTAATTTTAATCAGAAAAAAGTTTCCTACCAAGAATTTGTCAATCTATTTGTCCTGCATTTGTTCATAGAATTTTGTAAGGATCGGCCAATCAGCAAGTATAATCCAAACTTTTGCGGTGTTACTTATGACCCCAGGAAGATCTATGAGATTTTTGACATTATAGCTTCAGATGGTATTGATGGTACTGTATATAATTTTGACAGTTACATGTTTCAGATAGTTCAGCCATATAATTATTATTTCAAATCCATATCTAAATTATCCTACAACATCGTAATACATATTTTATGCAAAGTAACTTTACTTTTTATGATTTGTTTTCATTTTTGATGCAAAGGAAAAATGCAAAGAAATAAAAGGTGCACATTACAAGATGTAACAGACAATGATTGTCTAAATAAATGTAATATTGTTCTATCATTGTGGGGTTTTGGCTGCTTTTTATGTAAAATATATCAAATTCCATTCCTTATTACATAAGATGATGTACAAATATTTTAGAGAGAGAAATAAATATGAAGGAACCTAAAACAATCATTTGTATAGAAATATTCCTGTATAAAGTCACAAATGACCTCACTTGGTCATATTAGTCCCCGAAATAGCTTGGTCCCTTGAGAGTTAAACTAATACCTTAAGGCATTCATTCATTCATTTAATCGCCAAAACCTTTTACTCATACTCCAGCAGGGTATTCATTAAGTTTTAGAGTAGAAGGAGGATATTGATAAGTAGGGGGTGGAAATTGTTTGAGACAAGCATGGGGAGGGTGTGGGAGGGGTGTCTCTTCCCGCAGGGGTGTGTGGGGGTCCACCCCGAGAAAAATTTTTAAAATTCATGTGCTCTGTGGTGCGTTCTGGGCCCATATTTATGAGAAAATCAGACAAGCTAGAAGCAAATAAAACTATAAGTTTATATTATAAAAAATAGTATTTGTTACAAGAATAGTAGACTTACTTCTTAAAGGAAAGTACATAAAACTTCTTATTTGAAAAATCTAAGATTTACCTTACTAATATTAAAAATAAAAACTCAAATAGACTTTGTTACCTATTTCATGAGATACGGATGTTTCTGAAACAGTGGAATCATCGGTCTTGAGTCGCTTCCACAACGTATTTAATGTTGGTTGTTTAGATCTACTTTGCTTCGGCGCCATGCTTGTCGGTATGACTCAGATCAGTTTGGGCTATATTTTGCCTGGGTTTGTACGACTCGTCATGATCTAAATCTACACGGGAGCACAGGCAAATGGCGGCACGTATATAAAAAGCGCGCAATAAATGAGGTCGCATAGTGCATCATGAGATATCGGAAGTGAACTGATTGAGAAATTATCAAAATGAGTGATCGTGTTGTTAAGTACATAACTTAACAAAGCCTTGAAAATGTTTTTATTAAAGATTATTATTATATTATTAAATATTATTATTTACTGTTATAAAATATAACTGGCGCTAGTCGAATAGTATCGGCGCTTCCACCGGTCGCCGGCACTTAATGAAAACGCAGCTCTAGTCTCGAGAAGACTGGAGCGTATCTCAGCCGACTATGGTTGAGGGCAGTGTCCGCCCTAAAGACATGCTGGTATAAAAATAAATAAATAAATAAATAAATAATCACTGGCTGAGTGACGTGACTTCTTCCAATGCACAGAATGCAAACAGACAAGCAAGTGTTTTATTTTTTTTTTTTAATTTGATATACAGTCAGCCATCTACTTATGAAATTAATCTGTTCCAAAGCCTTTTTCAGAACCTGGAGTTTTTGTAAGTCGAGGTGCATTTTACACGTAAAACGCGTGATCCGTTCCAAGGCTCCCAAGACTACCCCATAAACCCTTTAAAAATGATAAAAGTACTCAAATTTTGTATGAAATATGTGTTAAAAGTAAAAGAAAATTATTTATTAAACCTTTTAAACATTTTATTAACATATTAAACCATTTTATAAACATATTTTTTAATTAAACCATTATTAAACATTTTTATTAACGCACATACATACACACACACACACACACACACACACACACACACACACACACACACACACACTGTCTATCTCTCTCTATCCCTCTCTCTCTCTCTCTCTCTCTCTCTCTCTCACACACACACACACACACACACACACACACACACACACACACACAAAACTCTCTCTCTCTCTCTATCTCTTTGAGTGTCGCACTCTGTCGAATGCAGGCTCCGCCCACACACAGCCGACAGAGCTTTTGAGACGGGGTGTTATATTTAAAGCGGAATTACCTGTTTGAAAGATCTGAGGTCCAGATTCAAAATTAAATTGCTTCTTTGCGAGATCAGAGGTCTTTTGTCCCACGGAGCATTTTGATTTGGGTTTGCATTCATTTTACAACTCTCTTTGCTTAACTGAGTATGCATGGTAGATTGCGCCAATCCATGCAGATAGTTAATTCATCTCTGTGTATGAGACTTTCACCCATGCTAGTAGGCTTACGCTTCTGACCAACCATATTTGCTTAGGGTTAAAAAAGTCCACAAAACAGTGTAAGCACAAAGATCACAGAGACGACGTCTTAACACAAAGGGAACACGCTATATAACTTATATATAAATATATATATATATATATATATATATATATATATATATATATATATATATATATATATATACAGACACCAGACACACATATAACTGAACTGGGAAGAAGGAGGAGCATGTTCAGTCTGTCGTTTGTAAACAATGGATGCAACGTCATTACATCATTGTGTCATTACGTCAGCGTACTATGTAGGTACGTCTAAACTGAAAATTTGACTTTTTTTTAAACTGTAAAATCAAAAAAACCTAAAACGGATGAACGTAAGTCGAGGAGTGTCTGTACCACAATAAGCTTTTATTTCAATGGTTACAGTTTTTTCAGATTTCAATGGAAAAGCAAAGCAACAACTCACACAAAACACTGTGTAGTCTTTTGGAATGGTTTGTGCTTATTCAGCCAGTCGAAGAGGCAAGTCAAAGTTTCCTAGTGCTCTTCATTGGTGCTTAGTTTGTGTCTTGTGCATTCGGTTTATTTCTATAATGATAAAGTCAGTGTTTTTCTAAATATTTTTTTTTCGATTCCAGTCCGAGTGATGATGAGAAATTCCCAATGGCAACATCCACCTACTTCAGAAGTAGGCATTTTGGTGTGTGTGTGTGTGTGTGTGTGTGTGTGTGTGTGTGTGTGTGTGTGTGTGTGTGTGTGTGTGTGTATATATATGTATATATATATTATTTAATCCAAGTATCAAATTTCATGCAATTTTCTTTTTTTTTCAAATCTGCCACACTTCTAATAGGCAACATTATATAATACAATGCCTTATACAGACCAATAACACAAAAACCATATGTAATAACTTTATGCCTTATCTTAGTGTTAATGGCTGTCAAAAGACGTGACATATCCACAAAGACACAATGAATCTCTATTTTTGGTTTATTCTTTCAATATCATAATGTCATTACTGGCCACAGAGTGTTGTTATTTCTTCTTTTTCTGATTCCACATTCCGTATGACCTTATTTAGTCTTTTGAAATGGTTTGTGTTCATTCAGCAAGTCGAAGAGGTAAGTCAAGTTTCCTGGTATTCTTTGTGCATAGTTTAGTGTTCTGTGCATTGGGTTTATTTCTGTAATGATCAGTCAGTGTTTTTCTCAACCATTTTTTTCAATTCCCGTCTAAGTGAGGGTGAATTTCCCTCATGCATGTGACACTTGCCCTTCATTTTATTCCTGATACACTCTCAGTACCTTAGTCCAATCACTGCATGCTCTAGCTTGTTTTAGCATCCGGCAGACAATATCGGATGTGAATGACTGTATCCATGATCAATAGAATGGACCAGTTTACATTCACTAGGCACAGAGCGAATGTGTGCTACACACACACACACACACACACACACACACACACACACACACACATACACACACACACACACACACACACACACACACACACACACACCATGCCAACTGCTGCTGACAGATAAGAGGAGGGGATCCTGAATGCAGTTCTGATTAGGAAAATAGTGCAGATGAAGCGCATATAAACTGTTCAGCAACACTCCTGCTTATCAGCTGATATGATAAGGTTCGAACACTGCTTATCTACCGTGTCGGGCATTATCTAATGGCACGGCCAGGGAAAGTATGTTTGGACTTTCCGTGTTTTTGTTTTCAGTGATGTATGTCTAAGGGAATTAGAGAAAATCTCCAGAAATGATGCTCAGGATTATCAAAGTGACATATAACACATTAATCACCATTTAAATGATGAACAGGATGTCAAGTGTACCATCGTCCAATAGAGGGCGTGTCGAGGTGAAAGTGAATGGAGGTGAATGAAAGATTGACTAGATAAAATAAACAAATAAAACAGTAATTCTACAGTAATAACAATAATATCAAATATAGACTCTGGCTGAAATTAAAGTTATTTCTAGATGAGATACCAACCAATAAATAACTTATTAATATCAGCAGACTACGAATGTATGAAGTTTAATAGGAAGAAAGATTGTAATAACATGATAATTATATCTTACTGATGATAATGTGATTAACATGCTAATATTTATCATAGCTACAAGCCTAGTTCTGCCTCTAAAGCTTAAATACTAGACTTGAAAGTAACTTCTATACCTGTAGAATGGAGTGAGAGTAGGGATAAAGCAGACCTGAGGTAAACTTTATGTTCTTCAGTCATAAATCTTGCCATTTCTAGGCACGCGGCGTCAGAAGAAAGTCGAATTTACCGTTTAATTTTAAACTCGCTGGTGAATGTGAATAACGGGACTTCCGTTAATAGCTTATGAAACAAGCTATATCTGTAGAAAGTAATGAGGTGAAAGCTAACGGTGTGTCACATCCGCATTGCATTAGTGAGCAGCAGCAGACTGATCACACCACCGCCTGCTGCTGCTGCTGCTGCTCGTGCACATGAAAAAGCCGGTACCCTACAGGCCCTCTCTGTGTCATTCAATACACATTCACAACCAAACACCGCCGTTAACATTCACTCCCATCTCCATCTTACTCACCTATAACATCCTGAAGCTCGTACGCCTCCTTAACAATCGGCCAGCTTGCTGTGGTTCCGGCTTGCGGACTGTGGCTGATAGACGGAACCGCAGATGACTGGCTGCGCTCCGCCATGATGCTGCGGATGGCGGTGCTACAGGAGCGGTTATGCTAGCGGCTAACTGTCACTGCCTCCTCAACTCTCTCACACACTGAGGTCGCATCTACATCCGCGCCCTACCCTACTGCCGCACTAAATAGGGAGCCAGAATAGTGCGCCATGTGAGGTATGGAAGGTTGTCAAGAAGGTAAGTTTTATAGTTAGTAAGTAGGGTATTAGTCATTCATGCTCACCCTTTCAAAGTCATTTCAGTTCATACTAGAGTCATGTCCAGTGAAAACTCATTTAAATAGGATTTGAAGAGTAACATTTGAAAGGATTAAAACTGGAACCTGCATCTTTTAAATTTAAACCTGCTGTGGTCGTGTGTCAACAATCAACAGTTTTTCAGAGAAATAATTTATTAATATATTAATTTATTTATATAATATATTTATTATTTGGTTAGTGGCTCTCCAGTAGCTTGTGAGACACACACACACACACACACACACACACACACACACACACACACACACACACACACACACTAAATGGCATAAATTAAAATCGCTTAGGGATAAAATAAATAATGCTGATTATTTTTCCACGACCACTGAATATGACCAATGGTGTGTTCTGATTGGATACTCTACTCCAGGGATATCAGCTCACACCCTGAATAAAGAAAAAACAAAAACAGCACAGAAAACTGCCCAGCCTGGTCTGCTTGAGGGGGCAAAAAACTACTATAAAAGCAACAAAATTAAAGCAACAAAATTTGGAATTAAGCACATTCTAATTTTTAAAAGTCAGCGCTACTGTCCACAAAACCTTTTTTTTGTTGGTGGTGTTTGGAGGGTTGTTGTTGTTGGTGCTGTTTTGTTTATTCTTTGTTTGGTTGTCTGTTTGTAATTTCATCTAACACACCTTCATTTTCAGACAGCTTTTTTCAAGTGTTTACCAAGTTAGCAACACTCCCTAGGTACAGAGAGACCAAAAGCACATGAACAGCCTGGCTATTTAATTTTTTTTTTCACCTACCACATTAGACATTCTGTTCCCCGAGTTAATTTTTACTCAACATATTAGGCTTTTCACTGATTATGTCACTTCAGACATGATTATATCTGATTGTGTCACTTCAGACATGATCACTTATGATTATGTCACTTCAGACATGCTTTTCACAGAGTTTATTTTCACTTGACAGAACTTTTTTTTCAGCATTTTTTCATCAGCATACTGTTTCTTGGTCTCCCTCAAAGACAGACACATCTGTTCAGTGAGAGCCTGGAAAATAGACAATAAACTTGTATGCTGAGAGGATTTTTTCCAACCAAAGGTACCTGTCAGCAATGAGCTACATAGAAAATGTATTGAAAATAGTTACTGACAGCCCAAGAAATATGTGTTTGCCCCTTGTTATTATAGAAGTGTTGACACACAAAAATAAACTTCTATACTCATTTCTGTGGTGTGTGTATCTGCTATGGGGTGGGAAGTATGAGTTGTTGTAGTTGGAAGCAAAAAAAAAAAAAAAGGGGGCAAATGATCAGAGTTACTTTATCATTAGCCAAATTATTACGATTAGGCAATCACAGTTTTCCAGATCAACATGTCTGAGCTGCTACTGTGGTGTGGTGAGCTCTTTGTTCAGGGAAGTATTTAATTAGTATTCACATTCTAATTGCGTATTTAACTTTTCTGTGTTTGCTGTGCTTGTCTCTATGTATAGGCTGCTACCTGGACTTTCTCTCACTGTTAAGTGCATTGACAACTGAAAGTGCTATATAGTGAATACGATGAATATTTATTATTATCACTGAAGAAATACTAAATATATATGATTAGTCCCCTTTATCAGTATAATTATATGGGGATAATAAAGCAATGTTGCCAGCAGTTTATATTGCCCTAGACTTGTGATGAAATCAGTGTTGTGTTACAAACATTAAAGGACCTTGTATTTCTTTATTTTCTTGTCTTTCCTCTTCTCTCATCATGTTGTTCACTTAAGAATTCATTTGGGTGGTGATACCAATGCAAACATTTTAGTAAGTTTCAAAATCACATAGGTTATTTAAAATGGAGCATGATCAGTACACTGGAAAAAATGAATCATTAATTAATAATCTAGAAAGTAGCTTTGACATTTTGAAAAGGTCGTGAAAGATATCAGTATAGCATAGGAGTTGTGCTGAAAGTAATGCTACCTTCAGCCAAAGCACAAATGGCTTTTCCACATTAACACAAGCTCACCTCACATAAAAACATCTATCATTAGTGTATAACATGCATTTAAGGGTTGCAAGAACTTAAGATTGATGTGGCATGGTGGCATAGTGATAAGCATGTCCACCTCACAGCAACAATTTCCTGGGTTTGAGTCCCAGGCTTGGGCATTTCTGTGCAGAGTGTTCAAGTTCTTCCTATGCTGCTTGAGTTTCTTCCAACGATCCAACGACATGAACATTAGACTAACTGGCTGTTCCAAATTACCCCTAGGTGTGGATGTGTGAATATTTGTGTATTTGTGTTGGCCCTGTAATGGTTTTGGCAAGCTGTTCAGGGTGGACCATGCCTTTGCTCATTGTGATTGTCTACCTATCGCTGTGCTCTTTCATACTGTAGATAGATAGCACTTTCCCTCCGAGTGTGTAAGACCAGAACCAAGTGCATATGTGTCGCAGTTCTAAAAGAGATGGACGGTATGTCATAGAGGTTGTGTGTGCATGCTTTCTCCCCTCCCTGGTCAGTGGTGGTCATGTGATAGGGAAGGTAATACCTGAAGGGTGGGAATTGAATACGACTAAATTATAGAGAAAAATTTGGGGGTTTTTTTTAGGTGTGTGTGGGGGGCATCCTCTATGGCCAGGATTAGAAGCCATGCTCTGAGAAACTTTATGCATCTCTTAATACAGCTTTGGAATACACACAGATCAGCCATAGCTCTGAACTGCTGAGGAACATGAGGCCCAGGTGCATGACTGGATTAAATTTAAACTTTTTATCATTTTCCTCAAACCATACCTGAATGTTTTTTGTAGTATGGGTACATTATGTTGCTAAAAGGGACAAAGCTCCTAAAAATTCTGTTGCCATGAAGAGGTGTACTTCATTTGCTGTGTGAGGTGTACCCTAAAGTTTCCCAACTAAATTTTGTCCAGAACATAACTGCCTCTACCAACTTGTCTTCTTTCCACAGTGCATCCTGGTGCCATTTCTTTCTTCGGAAAGTGACACAGCCAAATATTAAATGATGTTTATATATATACATACATATTTATATATATATATATATATATATATATATATATATATATATATATATATATATATATATATATATATATATACACATACATATATATGTATGTATGTACACAAAAATAAAAGGACAGGACAAAGACTTTCTATTGAAACCATCCTCTCTCTTCAGGTGATTATAGAAGACCACCCCTCGAAACAGATCTGTAGTGATAAATGGAGTTTCAATAGAAAGTCTTTGTCCTGTCCTTTTATTTTTGTTTATTTGCTCTACCAAAAAGTATTGAGCACTCTCCTACGGAAGGATCTACTCAGAAAATCCTCTACATCCTCTATGTATGTATGTATGTATGTGTGTGTGTGTGGATATATATATATATATATATATATATATATATATATATATATATATATATATATATATATATATATATATATATATATATATATATATATATATATATATATATACTGTATATATATCAGAGATTAAAATGTTGAGGTTCTGTTTGGGAGTAACAAGTATGGATAGGATCAGGAATGAGTGCATCAGTGGGGCAGCACATGTAAGATGTTTTGGAGACAAAGTCAGAGAGGCTAAATTGAGATAGTTTGAACATGTACAGAGGAGGGATAGTGAATATGTTTGTAGTAGAAAACTGATGCTGGAACTACATGAAGGTAGCTGGTGTAAGAGAAGAAGATGCAGAGGACAGGGTGAGACGGAGGCAGATGATTCGCTGTGGTGTCCCCTGAAGGGAACAGCCGAAAGGAAAAGAAGACATATATATATATATATGTGTGTGTGTGTGTGTGTGTATGTATATATATATATATATATATATATATATATATATATATATATATATATATATCTTCTTCTTTTCCTTTCGGCTGTTCCCTTCAGGGGTCGCCACAGCAAATGATCTGCCTCCATCTCTCCCTATCCTCTGCATCTTCTACTCTTACTCCAACGACCTTCATGTCCGCCTTCACCGCATCCATAAATCTTCTCTTTGGTCTTCCTCTGG
Source organism: Plotosus lineatus (assembly GCA_024760905.1). Taxonomy (NCBI): domain Eukaryota; kingdom Metazoa; phylum Chordata; class Actinopteri; order Siluriformes; family Plotosidae; genus Plotosus; species Plotosus lineatus. Next base: position 50,053,095 of record CM045729.1, on the reverse strand, counting down.
GCCTTTCGCCTGGTAGTTCCAACCTCAGCATCCTACGACCAATATACTCACTATCCCTCCTCTGTACATGTCCAAACCATCTCAATCTAGCCTCTCTGACTTTGTCTCCAAAACATCTAACATGTGCTGTCCCTCTGATGTACTCATTTCTGATCCTATCCATCCTTGTTACTCCCAAAGAGAACCTCAACATTTTCATCTCTGCTACCTCCAACTCTGACTCCTGTCTTTTCCCCAGGGCCACTGTCTCTAAACCATACAACATTGCTGGCCTCATCACCGTCTTGTACACTTTTCCCTTCATTCTTGCCGATATTCTCCTATCACACATCACACCGGACACTTTTCTCCATCCATTCCAACCTGCCTGCACGCGCTTCTTCACCTCTTTTCCACACTCTCCATTGCTCTGGATTGTTGAGCCTAAGTACTTAAAACCCTCCACCTTCTTTATCTCTGCCCCCTGTAACCTCAAAGTTCCTCTTGGATCCTTGTTGTTCACACACATGTATTCTGTCTTACTAAGACTAACCTTCAATCCCCTCCTTTCCAGGGCATACCTCCACCTCTCTAGATTTTCCTCCACTTGGTCTCTGCTCTCACTACTGATCACTATGTCATCTGCAAACATATATATATATATATATATATATGGGACAGTGGTGGTCTAGTGGTATATGGTGCTGGATTGCTGATCCTAAGGTTGGGGGTTCAAGTCCCACTCTCCACAGGGTTGTTACTGTCCCTTCCAGTGCAGTTAACTGGGTTGTCGAAGGCTATCTATGGTGAGAGGCATGTAAAAGAACCATTGCTGACTTTCGTAAAGAGTAGCTACAAAGCTGTCAGCGTGTTTCTGTCCCTTGCTCAAGGGTTGTGTCAGAAAGGGCATCCGACGTAAAAAAAAAAAAAAAAAAAACCTCTGCCAAATCAAATCATTCGCTGTGGCGACCCCTGATATATGGACAGAGCCGAACGGAAATCTCATATGTCTATATAGTATATGTATATATATTAGGGTGTGAAATTAGTGCCGGTCCACTGGCATTTGCTGGCATTTTTGTGGGAGGTCCGAGAAAATCCAACTGAATACCAGCCCCCATGTCAGGCAGAAGGCCTTTTCAGTAAAATGAACAATCCGTCGTCGCCTAAGATATGACACTTCAATGAAAGCTCCTTACCAGAAGCTCGAGAAGATGCAGGGCATTTGAGTGGCATGATCAGGGTGAAATACTCATTAAAAACACACACAAAAAAAAAAAAATCACATGAATTCGCAATTCAAGCTATCATGTTAATGATGTTGTGCGAAGGAGAAAAAAAAGTGTGCATCTGCAACCAATCAGCAAGAGGGAGAAACGAACCTCTCAGCCATTGGCTAAATTTGAATCACGTGCCAGTAACTTCTGGGTTTGCCGCTAATCCGCGAGTATAATAACAATTAAACTGGAACTAACGATATCAAAGCAGACCATTTTGTGTGTGTTTCTCAAATATTTTTTCCAACTTTTAATAAACACTTCATTTGAAGGGAATGTAAACAAGTCCTGTAAATATCACAGTAATAGCTTCCGATCTTTATTTTTATAAACCAACTGGGTGAATCCTCTATGGGTGAATTTAATTTTCTGAAAACTGAGGAGAGTAGAAAAGAGGGAGTGGAAAATTCCCATTCTAGGAGGTATCTTCTTGTTAAAAGCAGACCAAAACTCACTTGAACGGTTTTCAAGCGTGAGAATCTGCAGATACGATAAAGAAGAACTGCTAACAGTAGACAAGGGATCAGTTTAAAATGAAGGTTTATAGATTTTAAATTTCATGCCAAATACATGCATCCACCTAATAAAAATGTCCACATGTATGATACAGCTGCTGTTCCGATCAACTACTGTCGGACCATGTTGACAGATAGCGAATATCCTTGCCTTGCTCAAGTAAACCATGTCAACTAATTAAGATGCATTAAAATAAGATTGGAACAACCAGAGGTCCTTTTCGACACACCTGCCCATCTGTCCTCCTCTAAATATACCTCTGGTTCCAGGTCCCTTTTGTGTATTGATGCTTCACCTGGATGAGGACTGAATGACTGTTTGGGTTTAATCTACTAGTATAGTCTTTCAATAGAGTGTTAAGTGTACAGTACATGTTGGCAAATACAAACACATAGTATATCCACTGCTTGAAGATGAAGAAAAAGTCTATATTTTGTAGAGTTTATGTGCTAAAAGCAGAATTAATTCTTCTACAGCCCATTTATTCATTTGCCAAACTGCTTAATCCTACTCAGCCCACATGGAGGATGGAGTCTTTTTTGCCCTCTCAGATGCACAGGTTCCAAAAAAGGCCATTTCACTCCCCAAGCACGGAAGTGTACATTACTGCTTGTGTTTATGATAAAATGTAAAAGTGCTCCAAATTCATTAATTATCCCTTTTTCATGTTAAAATGATAACTACTGAGATGAATTTACTGCTGGATGAGAGTAATAGTGTCTAAAACAAAATATACAGCTGTTCCAAGTTGGTATTAAACTCGTTTGCATGTTATTTTTTTATCATTTTTATGTGTTTTTATTGTCTAAGACAAGCCTCACTCTTTATGTATTTAAGTCACTGAAGATGTAATTGTACTACTTATTGAGTCCTGATATATATGCTCTTCTTCTTCTTCTATTCCTTTCGTCTGTTCCTTTTTTCTCAGGGGTCGCCACAGCGAATCATCGCATGATTGATTTGGCAGAGGTTTTTACGTCGGATGCCCTTCCTGACACAACCCTTTAGCAAGGGACGCAAACACGCTGACGGCTATGCAGCTACTCTTTACGAAAGTCAGCAATGGTTCTTTTACATGAACCTCTCACCATAGACAGTGAGAGACATGGCCCGCCTTTGATAACCCAGTTAGCTGTACTGGGGGGGGACAGTGACAACCTTGTGGAGAGTGGGACTCGAGCCGCCCTATATCACTAAACCACTACTGCCCTCTGATATATATGCTCTAATCTGCATAATTAATGAGCAATCAAAACAAAATTTATTTTTGCTGAGTAAGGTGCCCAATAAGGATGTTCAAGGATACAATTTTTTTTTTAAATTCACAATTACTGCAAGGGGCAGTGGTGGACTGGTGGTAAGGTTTGTGCTTAAACCATTGTCTCAACTGTGTGTGGTGTGACACATGTACAAGAACCATTGCTGACTCTCAACAAGAGTAGGCTGCATAGCTGTCAGCATGTTTCTGCCCTGTGATGGCCTGGCAAGCTCTCCAAGGTGTACTCTGCCCTCGCCCAGAGTCAGCTGAGATGGGAACCAGTTTCCCCACGACCATAATTAGGATTACGCAGTTCCGAAAATGATTGAATGAATTACTCAAATGTTACTGAAGGGGCTAACCAACTCTGAGTGGAGCCAGAGTACACTCAAACATTTTGCAATCCATTGTAGGTCCAACATGTACACAGCCATTCACACACCTGGGGCAGTTCAGAACAGGCGATTTGCTTAATGTGTATGTCCTTGAACTATGGGAGAAAACCAGAGTTCATGGAGGAAACACACATAATCATGGAAAAAACATACAAACTAGGGCTTGAACCCTGGCCCTTTTTGCAGTGAGGGAGATGTGATAACCATTGCACCACACATGTCTATTCTTCTTCTTCTTCTTTTCCTTTTGGCTGGTCCCTTCAGGGGTCGCCACAGCAAATCATCTGCCTTCATCTCACCCTGTCTTCTGCATCTTCTTCTCTTACACCAATTACCTTCATGTCTTTCTTCACCACATCTATAAATCTCTTCTTTGGTCTTCCTCTAGGCCTTCTGCCTGGCAGTTCCAACCTCAGCATCCTAGTACCAATATATTCACTATACTTCCTCTGTACATGTCCAAACCATCTCAATCTAGTCTCTCTGACTTTGTCTCCAAAACATCTTACGTGTGCTGTCCTCTGATGTACTCATTTCTGATTCTATCCATCCTCGATGTATATGTGAATTTAAATGTGCAGAGATTTTGTCCTGGTAAAAAAATATATATTTCAAAAAGTTTTCAGCATTTTGTTTAGGAATTTTTTTCATTTTCTAAAACACTGCTTGAATGTCACTCACATGTGATCGTATGCAGAGGTGAAAGCGAGAACGCACTGGAACATTGTGCCGGTAAGAAACATAAAGACCTCTTTTAATGGAACGCCTCAGAGAAGCCACTTTCACCTGTGCATAGAATGCAAGCCCTTTCTATTTTGCCTTCTATGACGTGTTGAACTAGGTTTAAGTGCACTGGTAAAGGTAAAGTCTGTAGGGTTTTTACACCCGAGCCTAGCGGCTCATCAGGCCGGTGCTTATCTCCAGATTCTGTAGCGTGAAGCGACTAGGAGCACAACTCCTCCTGGATGGGATGCTAGTCCATCGCAGGTTACTTTCCCAGTATATTTTACTGGTATCCATTTACACTGCTGGGTAAACAGAGGCACACTTGTGGTTGAGACCTCGCCCAGGGGTCTTAGCACAGTGAGGGTCTCAGTGGCATTCGAACTCACAACCTCCCGTTCATGAGCGCAGCACCCTAACCACTATACCACCGGCCCCACTTTATGGGCACTGGACAAACACTATAATTTGTATGCTGCAGTACGTGCTTTACCGTGATAGGTTACACTTGTAGGAGACAGTCACTCACTGTAGTGCAACTGTCCACTCGTGCTGGGTTTTTTTTTTTTTTTTTTTTTTTTTTTTTTTCAGACATCAGGGTAGGCATTTTTGGAAAATAAATAAAACAAAGATGAGGTTTTACATGCCATGAAATACTCTCTGTTTCTCTGACATGCAAGCAGAAGCACCACTCCATTCTGCAAACAAACACAGTTGACAAAGAGAAAACTCAATGCCTTCTTTTCATTGGATGACTGGTTGCCTAGGTGATGGTAGGAAGCCAGACAGTGCTGGAGGGGTCAGTTGGAGGTCGTGTGCATCCTTTTGATAGGGAACAGGCTCTGAACACAGCCGAACATACTTGAAGGTCAAAAAATGCAAAGAAAATTGATTTTATGTTTAAGAGAAAGAGGGATGACGAGCAAGTTGATGAACACAGAGTGCAAAGGAAGCACATGGAGCAGTGAGGCGATGCAGTAGAGCAGAGATGAGTAACTGACAATGTTTCCAGACCAGAACACAACAGTAGGCTGTATGAATTTTTTGTGACGTCAGCATTTACTGTGGGCCGAGGCTGTAACACCTCTGAAACACTTTCATTGCGATGAGGTTGTTGTGTTATGATTGTTCTGATGTTATTTCCCTCTAAAGAAGTACTTTATCTGCACGTTACCTGAAAGTAGACGTTTTGTCATCTACAGTACTATTACATCATGAGTCTGACATCTTATATAATGCACTCAGAGATGTGCACAAGATTTAAGAATCAAAGTCAGAAAAGAGCAGAATTTATTAAAATTTTTAGTATGATGCTCGCTGGCAAAGCGCGCAATTTTTTTTGAGTTGCACACGTCCTGCAAGAATCTCATCTTGCTTTCTCTCATGGTCGTATGACATAATAAAAGCCCTGTTCTATCCAGCAGAGGGCGATAAATAGCCAGCCGTGGAAAGAGCCTGCCCTGTAAAATAGATTGTCCCAGTGCTCGAGGGTTTCTACTACTGTATTCTTGTCTGATCTCTGCTCGAGCACACCTACTTAACTTCATGACGAGTTTGATAAGATCTGACAAGCCTGTAACGTACAACGGTGACCAGTGGTAGATCATTAAAAAAATAAAAAATAAAAATAATTATCATTGCAATGGAAAGCAAGAACAACAGCAGGCAATGTGGAACCACAAATACTATATACAGTACTGCTGTGCAATAAAATAATACAATAAAATAAAAAGGTGTCAATTTATTTCAAATGTTGCTTTGGCTTGGCAAATAATATCAACAGCTGCACGGCCAGAGTTTAACCTGACAAGTGCACTCTGCCCAGTAGGTCCAGTAGGTGATGCCATTTACCAAGTGTACTGCTTACACGTGGCTCATTCATTACAGGTATGCGTGCGTGTGTAGACCTGTAACAGCTGATAATAAGCATAAAAATTGCTGTATTTTTTCTTTTATTTATATATATATATATATATATATATATATATATATATATATATATATATATATATATATATATATATATACATATATACATACATATATATATATATACACACAGATATATATATATATATATATATATATATATATATATATATATATATATATATATATATGGTCTTGGTTTACATTATGAAGTCATAGTCATGGCAATAAATAAAAAAACTTGCACATGCAGAGGCAAGAGAGGAAAAGGAGAGTGAGCGCGAAAGAGAGAGATTGACAGGAGAATCCACCAATCAGCGATAGCTAAGTGAACCGCAACCTAGGAGGGGGTTTAAATGCCTCCATGCTTTCTTTATAGGCGCACTATTCAGTACAGAATGATGGCTACATAGTGCACTTAATATACAATCGGAAGCCATTTGGATTTCGACTTGACTTGATTGTGGAACAAAACCCAAGCCTGCTTCATCGTCCTGACCTGCACACACACACACAGACACACACATATACACTTACACACACACACACACACACACACACCAAAGAAGAGATACAGAGAGGGAGAGCTGTGACCATCCATTCCACTTCATCAGAAATAGTGCAAAAGAAAAAAAAAGCACCAAGATAGGGGATCAAGGGGTCATGGCAGGCTTTTTGGTGTGGTTTTGGAACGAGAGGTTTTGGCTGCCTCATAATGTGACCTGGGCCGACTTAAAAAACACTGAGGAGTCCACGTTCCCGCAGGCGGAGGATCTGTATGTGGCGTGTCCACTGGCCTTCTTCATCTTCATCATCCGACTCATGTTTGAGAGGTAACAGCACATCACCATCATTCAAGTCATGCCACTGTGTGAGCTATCTTGGACTGGATGATTTTCTTGCACAGTATTTCAGTGTGTGTGTGTGTGTGTGTGTGTGTGCAGTAAGCAGTGGGACAGGTCCCTGTATGAGAACACACGCTGTCACTTGCAGACAATGACAGCAGCCTGTTATGTCTGAGGAAAAGCTCACTGTCTCTGTGTGTGTGTTAAATTTATGTATACACTCCAAATAAAGGAGTCAAACTCTACTTTTCTTTCATCTTGTTTCACGTTTCTGATATGTGGCAGTCACACTTATCCTGATGCTCAGTAGCAGATTAGTGGGACTGGGGTTTGAACCCCCAACCCTCTGGGCAGTAATCCACAGCCTTAACCACTCAGCCACCACTGCTATCATCAAGGGTACATTATTTTTTTATATTTAGAACTCATTTTAGGGGCTGCATGTACTACTTAGCAGGGTCCAGTTCTGGTGTGTTCTCATGTTCTCCCCATGCTTGCTTGGGTTTCATCATGGTGCTCCAGTTTACTCCTGAAGTCCAAAGACATGAAGATTAGAGTAATTAGCCACATTAATCCAAGGGGTGAGTGTGAATGATTGCACGTGTGTGTTGCCCTGTGATGGCCTGGCCAGTTGTTTCAAGTGTACCCAATATCGACCGAGATAGGTACCAGCCTCTCCATGGCCCTAAAGTAGTAAGCAGCTTGCCAGATGAGTGAATCAGTACTCGGTTAACTCCATTAAACATTATTTTTTTTATGTTACATTGATGGCATTTGGCAGAAACCTTTATAACATTTATACAACTGACCAGTTGAGGGTTAAGAGTCTTGCTCAGGGGCCCGACTGCTTCGTGATACTGGGACTTGAACCCTTGACCAGTAATCCAGCATCTTTGCCACTGAGCCACCACCATCCACTGGTGAGTCTTATTATTCACACAGAAGTGTAATAAAGACGTCCCCCTGAACAAGACTTCTTGAACATTTTGCAGCCAGCAACCCCATTAACTGTAAAATGAATACCACACCCACATCCCATTCATCTGTACAAAAATTAGGCCTATTATTTAAATATGTGTAATAATATGATGGCTGTATTTTTAGCACTTTCCACCAGCAGGGCACCATAAATTCTCATTGACATTATTTATAGCTGTATTTATTGATTGAGGATAGGATGAAGCACATTCATTTTAAGAGACTGTTTATTCGTTCTTTTTTTTTTATACTCGTTATCTCTGGCGAGTGACTAGTCCACTTTGGACAGGTCGCTAGTCTTCTGCAGAGCTAACAGACACAAACAGGCATTCATATCTATGAGCAATTTAGAGTAGCCAGTTTCCAGAATCCTAAAAATTGGACTGTAGGCATGGAAACCTGCACAGGTGCAAACAGAGCACGCAGACTTTTGAAAGGCGGGTTCAAACCTGGAGTTTTGCTTTACATTACATTGCTTAACCACTGCGTCACCATGCTGCCCATAGACTCTTCTGTACTAGAACTAGCTAAATAAAAAACCTTAATGGTACTACTCCAGTAAAAAGGAAAGGTGTGCTTGAGAGTGGAATCACAGTTTCATTTAGCTGGTCATAATGAAATGGTATTATGTAGTTTCCATCCATCCATTCATTATCTATACCACTTACTAGTACAGTAAAACCTCCGCTGACGAACGCTTAAGCTCACGAACTTTTCGCCTCAAGAACATTAAATTTGCGAGCATATAGTCTCTGCTGACGAACTAGTTTTCGGCGGACGAATCAAACCACGCGGTCGAACAGCGCCACGGTGGCGGCCACGAGAAGCTGACACACGCTCACGGCGTCACAGTTAAATCACACCCCTTTCTTTGAATGCGGAAGTGGTTTGTGTTTGCTAGACATTTTGGACCATATTGAGTGTACTTTTGCTATTATGGGACCGAAAAAGACCCCACCACAGGCGGAGATCATTGAAAAACACGAACGAGGTGTGCGTTTGTGTGACTCAGTGTCCCAGTACCAGTACGCTAAGTCTACCATTGCTCCCATCCTTAAGAACAAGGAAGCTATTAAGGGTGCGTGTGTGGCTATGCGTGTTTCCAAACAGTAGGCGTTTCCAAACTCTCCTTCCAAACAGTAAGTCCCTCCCTCCCTCCCTCCTCCTCCCACTCCCTCCTCCTCCCACTCCATTCCATCAAGCCGTCAACTACCATCACAAAGGTAAATAAAACGACTTTATTATACAGTACAGTTTATTTCTTTAATTACAATACAATAGCACATTTATTATACATAAAATAAGGTATATTTTTGTGTAGTTTTAAGGCTTATTTAGTAGAAAATTATGTTTTATGGGGACCTGGGAACGGATTATTCTCATTTTAATGGTTTCTTATGGGAAATAAATGTTCGGAAGACGAACTTTTCGCCTCACACACACTTTCTGGGAACCAATTATGTTCGTGAGCAGAGGTATCACTGTATCTGTCAGGGTCGCTGGGAAGATGAAGCCAATCCCTGCTGCCTTCATGCAAGAGATGGGGTACACACTGAACAGTCTCCCGCAGGGCTAACAGACACAGACTATTCATAATTCACATTCACACCTACAGGGAATTTAAAGTAGACATTCGACCTAATGTGGATGTTTTTTTGCACTGTTAGAGAAAATTGGGGCATCTGGAAGAAACCCATGCATTCCGGCGATAATGTGCACATGTAAAAAGTATTGGGGCTTACATGCCTAACCTTCCCTCTGTGTGGATACAATGCTGACCACTGAGCTGTGCCATCATGTGTCACTTTCTGTTTTTAATTTATTATTATTATTATTATTAATCGGTTTATCAACTGTTTGACCCAAAAACAATAACACAATTCCAAAAGATTCCCAAACATTCATTTGTTACTTTGGAAAACACTTTTTTCTTTTTTTAACAAATTCTGCATGACTTCTTTGTTCATAGACATCAGAAATAGACCCTGTACAATATCCTGCTTTGGTATACTACAGAGGAATGGTGCAAACTAATTAGTTTGCTTTCTCGGGATAATTAACAATTATACGCCAAAGGCACAGTGGGTATTTCTGAATATTCCCCAAGAAGGAATATTGAGGGGAATATTGATTTAAACGGTGTACATCAAGCCTGATGTAATGGCGTAAGGGCATCTCTTTCAACCTTTTTAAAAGTTTTGGTAGTACGTACTGTGCAGCAACATAACAAAAAGCAAACTAACTTGAGTTTTTTTATGGTTTATTTGTTTGTTTGATTGTTTGTTTATTTTAATAAGGTGAGCTCCAGCACAGGCCCATTCGCTACCGTGAACCAATGTACACGATGGCTCTGGAAACTCTTTACAAAGTTTGAGTACTTTTTTGCAGAAAGCTATTGAAAAGTAAACTAAAACAAGATTTCTGCCGCTTTTATTTATTTAACCACAAGCGACTGATCCGGAGAGCTCTGCATTTTAAACCGAGTTAATGAGTGCTGTGGAGCATTCTTATTCTTGGCATTAGTACACACTTAACACATGGAAACAGGCTTTGTAAACATGTGTGTGTACACTAATTCAAAATTTTAGTATACAATATAATGAAACTCAAGTTACATTTATATATTTTAACCATGACACAGACTGTTCAGGTGACCTGTGCGCTTGAAGATGTGCTAAGGGAGTGGAGTGGAGCTGTGTATGTGCTGTGGTGCTAATAATATGCATGCAGAGGTTAGCCTATATACTCCATAAAGGTGTATTTCGATACTAATTATAAATATCTGTAAATACAACAAGGGAATACAGGAATATTACCTGAAATAAGATTTTAGTGGAGGGGGGGCAGTAGTGGCTTGGTGGTACTGGTGCCACTGTCCCCCATTGTTACTTTATTAAAAACCATTACTGTCATTTGTAAAGCGTAGACCATATATGCCCTGCGCTGGCCTGGTGAGCTGTCTAGGGTGTGCTCTGCCCTCACCCAGAGTTGGTTGAAATGGGCAGCAGCCTCTCCGCAACCCTTATTGCAATGAAGCAGTTCAGGAAATGAATGAAGCGGTTCAGGAAATGAAATGAAATTAAGATTTTATGGTTTATTTTTCCATTTTATTTCATAATAATGATGGCACTGCTTGCTCGAGTACCCATGACAAATGTAAGTGTCTGTCATTTTGCTTCAGGCATTATCACTCGGAATAATAATCTGATAGCAGACTAGTCAGATCACGCCATTCCCCTGTTGTGTATATAGGTATTAATAGACATTTATTCACCCCGCAAATGCTGCTTAAATCAACTGGACTGTAAAAAAGTAAGATGTAATCTTGTTTATGTTTGCTTATTTATGTTCCAGTGTAGTATATATTGAAACAATGACTCACCTCAGTTTTAACTGATCTTCATAGTCCTTCTCTGGGACTATTCAGTGATGTCTACATCACCTTTGATGAATAATTATCTCTTGATAGGGGGCTGTGTAAGAGCGGAGTAGACAGGAAAGCTGAAAATATTGAGTGGAGTATATCCCTGGGATCCTTTCCATGTAGTCAGATTATTATTATTGAAAATATTATTATTACTATTATTAACACTGTGCCTGTCGGTGGTAAAAAAATAAAATAAAATAAAAAGGTTCATGTTAATGCTTTGGCTTGTGCCATAGAATTACAGATTATGACCATTTTGCAGTTGCTGGTTATAGTTTTCAAACACATTACTGGAACCTTTTCAATCATTTTTGTTCCTACAAAATAGAACAAGACGGATTATAAATAATAAGGCCCAGGTTTAAAAAAAAAAACAAAGTTGACTATGTGTGCAGAGATATTGTCCTGCTTGAACCTGGTGGTCTAATTTCAAAACATTTTTGTCCGTATAGTAGGCCCTTGACTATTCGCAGTTTTGCACTCGCGCCCCCACATATTCGCGGATTACTGAGTAACTGTCACGTGATTCAAATTCAGCCAATAGCTGTTCTCGCTTCTGCTGATTGGTTGAGATGATGTATACACCCCTTTTTTCACATTCGCGTACAAGTTGTCGATAAGCCTTTTTTAGTGTGTTTTAATTTACCAGTTAAGCTCTATGATGCCACTCAAACTCCGGCTAAGCGCCAGAAAAAGGTAATGACGTTGGATATCTTTTCTGAAGAGAAGACTTTCTCCTCAAGAAACGACAGTTTCCTCTGAAGTTCCTGAAGACAAATTATCATCTGAACTGTTGTAAAGCATTGTAGTATTACAGTCTCTTTCAATTATTACTCCAGTACAGTACCTAAGTTAATATTTAGAATATTTGTGTGTGTGATGTTATGTACTGTACTGTGCTGTAGCATGTTTATCGTTTTGTTTTGTTTAACCAATTTATTACACTTCATGATCTTTTATGTTCTTTTGTTATGGTCTGTGTTTTGGGGGGACTTTGATTTGACGGCTGTGTTCTCTAAATCTCCCCTCTCTGGCTGAGGGGTGTGGCTGGGCTACTCGGGCTGATTGCAGTAGTTTACACCTGAATTCGGTCCTCTCATCTACTCCCAATAAACACAAGCATGCTCACCTCTGCGCCACAAGATTGTCTCACATCACGTCCCTGCTTCCCTGTGTTCTCTCTGGTTCCAGTATGTAATGTTGTTTGTGTTTTTCTTCATCATCTGTACTGTAATTAAAGCACTCTGCTTAAGTGCTTCCCCTTGGAATAATAAAGCCACTCTGCCATCTCACGCTGCATCCTGCATTCTGGGTCCGGCTGAAAGCTCATTACGTCACACTTTTATGTTCTTTATGTACAGTACAATAAATAATACAATGCCTCCCTCGAGTGGGCATCTGATAAGCATTCTTAACCACTAATGTGCAATGCAGTGCTGTACCTGTATATTTATTCAAATTTTCAAACCATTTTACTGTATTACACTTCATGCTCTTTTATATATACAATGTATATAATATATACAATATGCATACATGCACTGTATAATGTTTATATATTTTATTAATAAATATCACAGTACAAAATTAAAAAGTTTTTCTTAATCATTACTACATCTTACTACATTAATGCTGTATTAATGAGTAAGATTGTCTATAGAATATGTTTTAGAAGCATATTTTAATAGATACATATTATTTTACTTCCGGTTGATCATTCGCGTATGTAATATGATACGTGGGTTTTACTTCCAGGTACTGTACAGAACTTGCGGATTGTCTTCATTCGCGGGAGGGGCCAGAATTGAACCCCCGCAAATAACGGGGGCCCACTGTATAGTGTTTTATGGGTATATTTTGTTTATTTCATCTTTTTACCTGTACCCATTTCGTGATGGTCAGTTTCCTCAATTTAAGCATAGTATTAGTATCACAATTTTCTTAAGTGCTAAAGCAGTAGTCTCCTACCAATTTTGCACCAGGGACCAGTTTTATGTTTGAAAATGTTTTCGTGGATCGGTTAGAGTCAAGTCAGTAGTCTTGTTTTGGTGGCTGTCACCGCAGAAAATCCCGCCTCATAAAGATATGTGGTTGGAAACAGAAGAAGGGCTTTCAGTGCTTCTGTGGCAATGTCAAAAACAGTCGTTTTTCAAAATAAGATCCGGAACCTCTAATAAAAAAAACTATAATTTGTACCATGAAAGATTTTGTTTGCGGACCGGTATCAAATGATTGGGGGTTGGGGACCTCTGCACTAAAGGACTTTCTTGTGAAATGAATAAATTTGCATTAATTATGGGATTTATCAAAGGGTCACAAGTTGACGTAATTATTTTTTAAGACTTTCACACTGCAGGATTGAAGGACAGTTGATCAAAGATTTCCTGTTTAAGGCAGGATTGTTAAATTTTGTTTTTGGAGCCAGAAACATCTGAAATTATAAAATAAACTTAGTAAACTCCCCTCAACATAGATCTATCTATGCTGCTTAGCCATCGGGGTTGCTGAGAAACCTATCCTCCCTGACTTCAGGAAATAGCAGGGAAGACATGCACAGAGAAATTCCACATAGAAAAATTCTTGCCAAAGTCCAGGTCTTAAACCCAGGGACCTTCCTTCTCTGAGGCCGCCATGCCACCCTGCTTCAACTTGCTAAAAGGATTTTACAAACAAAAATCAGCTGTAGTATTATCACCACCAGACTGATCTGTAGCTGGACCGCTACCGCTCCATTTGTAGCAAACTGGGCTGTATGAGTATTCTGAAAACTTTATATCATGGGATCAGAAGAGATTTATTGGCCTTCGCTCTCAATGTGCATCACTGAGCCTTGGACACCCATGAAACTCTTTTAAGGGTGTCCTAGATTGGACCAATTTGGTTGGTACTTATCACTGTATACCAGGAACACCCCACAAGAGCTGCTGTTTTGGGGATCAGCACTGAACAGACCTGGTCGTTTTTTTAACCATCACAGTGTGACCCTTTGTCAAAGCCATTTGGATCCATGTATTTTGTCCCATGAGTAATACAAGGTTGTAATTGGCATGGTGAAGTAGTAAGTGATGTTAATTCATGCATATTAATTTTACTGCAAATATTCTGAAAAACGGAGAGAAATTTATTACTGGGTGATTTTTGCAGGCAATTTCAAACTTTAAAAGGTCTAAAATAATACCAAACAATACCAATTTCACTTTTGTTGCAATTTTCACCAATTGCAGCCTTGTGGTGCTGATGGAACGATTTGTTGATTTTGACTGCTTTCAACAAATTGCCTTTGAGAACTGACTGTTCATCATTTGCTAATACATCCCACCACTTGACAGGAGCCCTTATAATGAGATAATTAACTATAATGTGCTTACGGTGAGGTAGATGTTGCTGTTCGAGGGGATATTGACAGCCATTGAAGATGAGTATTGCTTCAGTATGTACTAAATGGAAACATTAAGGGAAAAATATCAGATTAAAATGAGATTTTTCAAATTTATTTCTTGTATCCTTTAACTCCTAGCGGATATAGTTAATCTCAGATCATGAGCAAGTAGGTCCAGATTAGCGGTTTAAAAGTATCTCTTTATTGCTCTTTGCATTGTAGTATGTTTTGTGAAAACATAAAGAAAAGCAAATAAAAATTAGATTTTAATAGGGGTTGTTGTTTATATATTTAGCCATAGCCAGCTCATTGGGAGTTTAATGCATATTAGACAAAGATGGTAAACTGGTAAACTGTGCTCTGTAAGGGTGTTTCAGTATACAACTGGCAGCCTCGGGGCCAGGTTTGGCCAGCAAGGCAGTTTATAGTGGCACTTATAGTGACTCATTTTACTTATTATATATTTGACTGATCTTATTTTAAAAACTGAAAAAATATATAATAAATAACAAAAATATATTAAAAATGAACAAAAATGTCTAAATAGTTCCAATCCACAACCTATGTCCATGAATCAATCATCTTTTGAGGTCTCCACTATCCACGTGCTCTACCTGCCAATACTCTTCTAATTGTTGGCATAGTAGCCCAGTAACGGACCAAATGTCTCTTTTTACTTTAAAAAACGAGAAGTTGATTTGAGAACATGCGGTTTAACAATGAGTGGGACAGAGATACATTTTTATATCTGCCTGCTTGAAACCTGTGTATCTGCTGGACAGCATACCGGTACTGTATATCAAATCACACATCTCTCACTCAACGAATCTGCACCACTATCTGTGCCTGAACTTCACTGTTCTTACTTAATCAAAATGTGTCCTTTTTTTTCATTAGACGTGAATTGTTGGTTATTATAGTTAATCAACAGTTATGTTTATGAAAATAATAATTAGGATTGACAGTTAAAGTATTATGTCCATGTGTCGATATATTGTCTTTATTATATTATTTAAAATGGAACTTTTCTATTTTGCTGTCTGTTAGTTTCTTCTGTTTCATAGTATTATAATAAAAAGCTCTTATTAAAAAGTCTTAATATCTCCGAAATGCTCTTCTTCTTCTGACTTTTATTATTATTATTATTATTATTGTTATTATCGTTATTATTATTCACTCATATAGGGGCACTGGATCGCTGAGCCAAAGGTTGGGGGTTCGAGTCCCACTCTCCACAAGGTTGTCACTGCCCCTCCCAGTGCAGCTGACTGGGTTATCAAAGGCGGGCCATGTCTCTCACTGTCTATGGTGTGAGGCATGTAAAAGAACCATTGCTGACTTTCGTAAAGAGTAGGCCGCAAAGTCGTCAGCGTGTTTCTGTCCCTTGCTAAAAAGGGTTGTGACAGGAAGGGCATCCGATGTAAAAACCTCTGTGACGACAATTATTATTCACTCATATGTTGTTATAGTTGTATTTAGCCTGTACTTCACTCCTGTTGTGTTTGATGGGACAGTTTTGTGAGCTTAAATGTAGTTAAAAATTGGAAATATCTGTGAGAATTAATAGCGGGGCTGGTGGTATAGTGGTTAGGATGCTGTGCTCATGATCAGGAGGTTGTGAGTTCAAATCCCAGTTAGACCCTCACTGTGCTAAGATCCCTGGGCAAGGTCTTAATCACAAGTGTGCCTCTGTTCACCCAGCAGTATAAATAGGTACCAGTAAAAATATACTGAAGGTATCCTGCGATGGACTAGCGTCTCATCCAGGAGGAGTTGAACTCCTAGTCACTTCACGCTACAGAAACCGGGAATAAGCACCGGCCTAATGCGCCACTATGGCTCGGGTGTAAAAAGCCCAAAGGACTTTGTTACCTCACTTTTGTTGTGTGAGCTAAATGTAGTTAAAAATTCGAAATATCTGTGCTATGGCTCCCCTGGATTAATTACCCAATGTGGTATATTTTTTTCATTTGAATGTAGAAATGCCTTTTGGACTTTATATGTTGATATAATACAGTTCACTAATTTTAGTGGGGATTTACAAAATACACTATGTGCACTTCAGTGTTACTTTACTGTGTTTGTAGCTGTTAATGTTTTTCAAGCCGTAATTCTTTGACCCCTCATTTGGGATTCTTCTGTTCTGGCTCCCATTCCAAATTAAGTGAATAGCCCTGGTATAAGCTATGTCGAAATATAAGCACATCAAGGATGACAATATAAAAGAAGGTGGCTATGGTTTCTTTCCTTTTTAAAGTGTGGTATAATGACAGTGTCTGCGCTGCTCTTTTATTTTAAGTAACGGTTTATTCATGTTGGGTAGTTGTTTTAAACTATTTTAACCACAAGATATCTGATCAACTGGATAATGCAGTGGTTATAATCCTTATTACACCCCCCCACACACACACCCACACACACACACACACACACACACACACACACACACACACACACACACACACACCCTCCCCAATTGACTGTATAAAAAAGTGTTGTGTGGAAATGATCTGTGCTTGTACATCGCTCCTACTCTTTTCACTCAAATTTTGGCCTGTCCCCTATGTGGCCGCCTACTGTTGCACTATGCCCCACCCCGCAGGACTAAGTCACATCGTAATGAAACAGAAGTTTCTGTATTCTTAGTGCAGGTTGCTACACTGTGCAGTTGTTCTCTACTATAAATCTCACCACCCACCAATTTCCAAACGTAGCTTAATCAAGGAGAGGTATAAAGGGAGCTTTAAAACACATGTCTGCATAACAGGATATTTCTGTTCTGAATTTTGTGCATTTAAAAAAAAAAAAAAAAAACACTTTTTTTTAATTCGTTTGACACGTCTGTGGAGACACACAAGTCTAAAATATAGCTTATGCTTCTGCATTCAGTGTCTTGTGGGTTTGTTAGCAGCAACTTCCTCAATGTCTGGTTTCTGAGTTGATCACAATGCCATACTTGGTTATGTTCTTTCTTTTTACAAGGAGGAAAGGAAAATGTTTTCCATTGTATTTGTGAGACATAAGTAGGACCAGATATTCCCTTACTGTGAATGGAAAACCGTTATCTTCCCTGCAAAGAGAGGGGGGCCTTTAATGTTAGTGGAAATGTTGTGCAGTACTGTTGAGTTTCCTGTTGGGTTAACCCGACTGTTTGTAAATGAAGGCTTTCTTACGCATGTCTTCCTCTGAAAAAAGACCGATATCTATTGTTATGTAATATAAGTGCTGTAAAATACAGCAAATTCACGATAACAATGTTGTCTCTTTTTTCTCAGGTTCATTGCAAGACCATGTGCGCTGGGACTGAAAATCCAAGCAAACGGGCCTCGGAAGGCTCAAGCAAATGCCATTTTGGAGAAAGTCTTCAGTGCCATCACCATGGTATGCAGAATTTCGTTTGTCCTAATTGAATGGGGTATGGGGCAGCCATGGCCGTAGGTAAGGTGCTGGATTACTGATCCCATGGTCAGGGGTTCAAGCCCACTTGCAATGGGTTGTCACTGCCGTCCCTCCCAGTTCAGCTAACTGGGTTATCAAAGGCTGTCTGGTGAGAGACATGTAAAAGAACCATTGCTGACTTTCGTCAACCTGAGGCCGCATTGCCGTCAGAGTGTTTCTGCCCTGCGATGGCTGAGTGAACGTCCAGGGTGTACTGTGCCCTCACCATGAGTTAACCAAGATGGGCTCTAGCCTCCCAGTGACTCTAATTAGGATTACGCGGTTCACAAAATTAATGAATGAAAAAATGGTGTGTCTTATTTCATTTCTTTTGATTTCTATCTTTTAATTCAGTAATACAAAAAAGGCCAAGTTTTATAGCTCTGGATGTTATAGGACTGTCTTGATTGACATGTATCTGCAACGTCACGTGGTCATCGGGGGCTATACCTCAGGATTGTTTAACCGGGGTGGTAGTCCCCCTTTCTAAAAAGGGAGATCGGAGGGTGTGTTCAATTTATTGTGGAATCACACTCCTCAGCATGCCCGGGAAAGTCTATGTAGGGGTACTGGAAAGGATGAACTGACCGTCCTGGCTGCGGCTCTCCACCAACTCTACGCTCTACAGGATCCTGGAGGGAGCATGAGAGTTTGCTCAATCTGTCCACATGTGTTTTGTGGATTTGTAGAAGGCTTAAGACCTTGTCTTGTGGGGCGTGCTGCGGGAGTACAGCATTCCTGACCTGTTGCTACGGGCCATTCGGTCGCTGTATCACTGGAGCCAGAACTTGGTCCGTATTGAGAACAACAGGTCGAATTTGCTTCCGGTGAGGGTTGGAGTCCGCCAAGGCTGTCCTTTGTCACCGATTCTGTTCATAATTTTTATGGACAGAATTTCTAGGCGCAGCCGAGGGGTTCTGGTTTGGTGTCCATTGGATGTCGTCTCTGCGTTTTGCGGATGATGTCGCCCTTTTGGGTTCATCAAGCCGGGACCTCCAGCTCTCATTAGAGCGATTCGCAGTCGAGTGCGAAGTGGATGAGAATCAGCACCTTCATGTCCAAGGCCATGGTTCTCAGTCAGAAAAAGGTGGAATGGAACCTCTGGAATGTGGGTCTGCCCCAAGTGGAGGAGTTCAAGTATCTCAGGGTCTTGTTCACGAGTGAGGGGAGGATGGAGTGGGAGATTGACAGGCAAATCGTTGCAGCCTCTGCTGTAAAGCGGAGCCTGTATCGGTCCATCATGGTGAAGAGGGAACTGAGCCGCAAGGCAATGCTTTCAATTTACCATTCGATTTACGTTCCAACCCTATGGTCACGAGCTTTGGGTAATGACTGAAAGAACAAGATCGTGGATACAAGCAGCTGAAATGAGCTTCCTTTGCCAGGTGGCCGGGCTCTCCCTTCGAGACAGGGTGAGAAGCTCAGCCATCCGGGGAGAGCTCAGAGTAGAACCACTGCTCCTCCATATTGAGTGGGGTCAGTTGAGGTGGCTCGGGCATCTTGTTAAAATGTCCCCGAACGCCTCCTTGTTCTAGTGTTTCGGACACGTCCAACAGGGAAGACACCTCAGGGTCGACCTAGAACACGCTGGAGGTCATTATGTCTCTCGGCTGATCTGGGAACACCTTGTTTTCCCACTGGAAGAGCTGGAGCAAGTGGCTGGGGAGAGGGACGTCTGGATCTCCTTGCTTAGGCTGCTGCCCCCACGACCTAACCCCAGATTAAACAGAAGAAGGAGATGATGATGATGATGATGATGATGACCCAAGTTTTATAAACTTTTGAAGTAAGAGTTGATTTAAGCAAATAAACCTGACCATGTAATCCTTTTACACATCTGCAGTAGTCTTAAATCAAACTTTGTTACAGCATTTTCTTGTGTTAACTTAGGATGAAAACCTTTTTCTAAACTCACCGAGTTTTCATAAATATCCAATTTTTTGTCTAAATGCTACTACAGAATGATTTACTGATGTATTTGTGACATGAAGCCTACGGTGCAAGTACAAGCAACACTATTGTGAAAGAAATGACTTCGCATTCATGGGGAGATTAATAAAATTCTCATGTTGACATAACACTTTCTGTGGACTATTGTATACTTCATTCCAGGGTTCAAAGTCTTAAGGTGCCAGTTGATAACCAAACTGCAGACTGCATTGTGTATTTTAATCCTCATTTGTTCAGTGTTCGCTTCAAGCTAACCCTTGTTAAAATGGAAGTATTTTAGCACTATGAATAGAAGTTTGTTTGACAAGTGAAAAATTGCTTTTGGTTTGATAATCTTTGATCCATTCTTTAAAAAATTGCCACTAGTGTTGCCTAGCACAAGAAGAACTACTCAAATCGAATCTCCCCCAAAAAATATTTAGTAACTACACTGAAATGTATGTAGTTTATATACTGTTGATATGAAGAGCTCTAAGTTTATGAAAAGGTAACCCTACTATAATGTAAGGTAAGGTAATGTGGGATTTTTACACCAGAGCCTAGTGGCTCATCAGGCCGCTGCTTATCCCCGGTTTCCATAGGGTGAAGCCACCAGGAGTTCAACTTCTCCTGGATGGGACGCAAGGACATCGCAGGTTACCTTCCCAGTATATACCCATTTATACTGCTGGGTGAACAGAGGCACTCTTTTTGTTAAGACCTTGCCCAGGGGTCTTAGCACAGTGGGTTTCTAACTGGGATTGAAGCACACAACCTTCTGATAATGAGCCCAACACTCTCTACGCTCAACCACTATGCCACTGATACATTATAATGTACAGTGTATGTAATAACCAGGTCAGTAATGCAGTACATACAATGTGTATGTCCAATACACTGGGAAACTATTTAAATTGATGATACAGTTAAATAACATTGTTTTAAAATACATAATTTCAGAATGTGTACAGTTTAAACTGAATGACATTACAAAGTTCTAAACATTATCTAAATGCAACTGCATTTCAGACAATTTTCGAAATATTGGGAAAAGTTACATATATTCAAATCTCTTGAATGAAACATCAACTCAGCTCACAGACTACAAGTTTATAACTTTGCATCGCTAGAATGGTTATTAATTTTATTTTTAGCATAGTTAGAAAATGTAAATAGCAGATACGCATCAGGCGTCCGGCAGAGTAACACTGTGCATCGTCTGTGCAATGATGAGTATGAAGTCCAAGACGCTGAAAGATCTGAGAAAAGGAGTCATAGAGAATACGAAGAAGAAAATTCTTCTTTGTCAGAGAGTTCTAAATTAACTAAATGAAATTTAATTAAAAGTTCCAAATTATATCCAATGTAGTGTGAATATATTTGTGACCCACTGTAAGATGAAGATGACATCACCAATTTGTAATCAAGTAATCTCACTCTGAGATGAATTAAAATTCAATATCAACAAAAAGAAATATGCAACAGGACTTGTATAAAAATAAGCCTCTGTGTCTGACTCTGAAAGACGAAGGCTGTTTTCTATGCAGGCACTCACGACCTCGGCCGACCATCTATTTCTAGGCAGCTGTTTTGTCTGAAAATTGAGGTCAGGTTAGTGTTTGCTTTTTTATGCCCCATTTTAGCTGCACACAATACACATTTTCTCAGAGCTTGATTGTTGATGGAAGAAGTACATGTGAACTTTGATGACTCACTTTAGCATTTTTATAAACATTTCATTAAATATCACTGCAGTTGGTCAGTAGTTAGGGATTATACTGCTACAGATCCAGAGTAAAGGAAGTGAGTGAGCATGGCATGCCCCAGGTCAATCAGTGCCAGCTTTTACTGCTGTCTGAGCACTATTTTTGGCATACCAATGAAAAAAGTTTTCTTGACAAATGTTCAGCCTAATGAGCACAGACATGGCCAGCATTAGTACAGATCAGACAATCAGACAGCCTGCCACTGAAGGAGCAGCGAGAATGTAGAACAGCCTCAGGCCAGCTCACTAACAGATTAGCTGTATGCTAATTGAATATATAAATGGGGGTGTAATGGAAGTTCAAACATGTATTGAAATTGGCATTGGTGAAAGACTACAAACCATACTGTCTTGAGTAAAAGAACTTTAAATTTTGAACCCCATAAAATGGCCAGCCCTCTGTTTCATCAGTCAGTACAGAGCTTCAAACTGTCTCTTAACGGGGAACATCAGCACAAGAACTGTTGCATCAGAAAACTCTTTAATTGGGTTTCTGTGGCTGAGCAGCTGCACCAAGCCTAAGATTACTCTGTGCAATGCTAAACATCAGCTGGGGTGGTATAATACACGTAATCACTGGACACTGGTGCAGTGGAAACGTTTTCATTGGAGTGATGAACCTTGCTTCACGAACTAGAAGTCTGATGTTTGAGACAAGCCTTGAGTCGAGTAGCCAAAATGTACAGCTTATGGAAGGAGGGCTGTTCATCTGGGGCTGTTTATCAGGATCCAGGTCCCTTGGTTCCAGGGAAGGGAAATGCTAATTCTACAGTACACAAAGAAATTTCAGAAAAGTGTATTTTGGGTTTTGTTTGTTTTGTTTTTTTTACTTTGTGGAAACACTTTGTATTTTTTTAATGGATATGTATTGTATATGATGCACAATGAGACATACATACATACATACAAGTATACTGTATAAGACTATATACACGATTGCTTGAATGACAGTAAAACAGTGAGGCTCAGTCTTTTTTTTTTTTTTTTGCTCTGTTGTTCAGCACCCTGATGAGAAGAGGTTGGAGGGCTTGTCAAAGCAGCTGGACTGGGATGTGAGGACAATCCAGCGCTGGTTTCGACAAAGACGCAATCAAGAGAAACCAAGCACTCTGACCCGCTTCTGTGAAAGCATGTAAGAGTCATTGTATTTTTTAAACTTGTGTAAATTGAAGTGTATCTGGCTGAGTCACCACCAGAAGATTTTTTTTGTGACCGAAGCAGATTTATTGTAATCCAAATGCTTTTATTTGTATTTTTGCTGAGTAAAACTACAATCACTATGCTTTACTTAGTAGGAAAACAGAAAAGTGTATTAAACCTCACAGCTGTTTGATAAAGTCCAGGAGTGTTTGAAAAACAGGGCTGATAACTTTGTTTTGCCTTAACAGTCATGAAACAGTAGCATGCATTTGTGAACAACAGTTTGGTTTCATGCCAAGAAAGAGGATCACAGATGCAGTGTTTGCTTTGAGGATGTTAATAGAGAAGTACAGAGAAGGTCAGAGGGAGCTGCATTGTGCCTTTGTGGATCTGGAGAAAACATGACAGGCTGCAGAGAGAGGAACTGTGGTATTGCATGAGGAAGTCTGGAGTGGCTGAGAAGTATGTTAGAGTGGTGCAGGACATGTATGAGAGATGTAAGACAGTGGTGAGGTGTGCTGTCGGTGTGACAGAAGAGTTCAAGGTGGAGGTGGGACTGCATCAAGGGTCAGCTCTGAGCCCTTTCTTGTTTGCTATGGTGATGGACAGGCTGACAGACAAGGTTAGACAAGATTCCCCATGGACTATGATGTTTGCAGATGACATTGTGATCTGTAGTGAGAGCAGAGAACAAGTGTAGGAAAATCTAGAGAGGTGGCGGTATGCCCTGGCAAGGAGAGGAATGAAGGTTAGCCTCAGTAAGACAGAATACAAGTGTGTGAACGACAAGAACCCAAGAGGAACTGTGAGGTTACAGGGAGCAGAGATAAAGAAGGTGAATGATTTTAAGTACTTAGGCTCAACAATCCAAAGCAATGGAGAGTGCGGAAAAGAGATGAAGAAGCGTGTGCAGGCAGGTTGGAATGGTTGGAGAAAAGGGTCCGGTGTGATGTGCGATAGGAAGGTATCAGCAAGAATGAAAGGAAAAGTGTACAAGACGGTGTTGAGGCCAGCGATGTTGTATGGTTTAGAAACAATGACACTGGGGGAAAAACAGGAGGCAGAGCTGGGGGTAGCAGAGATGAAAATGTGGAGGTTCTCTTTGGGAGTATTGGGGCCGGTCGTGTAGTGGTTAGAGTGCTGGGCTCATGATCGGGAGGTTGTGAGTTCAAATACCACTGAGACCTCCACTGTGCTAAGACCCCTGGGCAAGGTCTCAACCACAAGTGTGCCTCTGTTCACCCAGCAGTATAAATGGGTACCAGTAAAAATATACTGGGAAGGTAACCTGTGATGGACTAGCGTCCCATCCAGAAGGAGTTGAACTCCTGGTCGCTTCACGCTACGGAAACTGGGGATAAGCACCGGCCTGATGAGCCACTAGGCTCGGGTGTAAAAACCCAACAGACTTACCCTCTACCCTCTCTGTGGGAGTAACGAGGATGGATAGGATCAGGAATGAGCACATCAGAGGGACAGCACATGTAAGAAGTTTTGGAGACAAAGTCAGTGAGGCCAGATTGAGATGGTTTGAACATATATAGAGGAGGGATAGTGAGTATATTGGTAGTAGGATGCTGAGGTTGGAACTGCCAGCCAGAAGGCCTAGAAGAAGACAAAAGAGAAGATTTGTGGATGTAGTGAAGGAAGACATATGAAGGTAGTTTGAGTAAGAGTAGAAGATGCAGAGGATAGGGTGAGATGGAGGCAGATCATTTGCTTTGGCGACCCCTGAAGGGAACAGCCGAAAGGAAAATAAGAAGTCATGAAGCAGTGGCACCTTGTGTTATTTCTTCTGATTTTACTTAGTTATGTTGAGAAATATAATTATTTTTGTTCTCCGTCACCATCATTTCTATACCACCATGTGTAAAATAAATAAATACAAAATGGGATGTACTGCTATAAGAAAATCAATATCAGCAATATGGTGTGCTGTGATCTGATGACTGTTGCCAATCTTAAGTTAATTATTTTTCTAGAGTAGCACATCCCAAGGTGTTTAATTCCCTTTAAATTATAATAGTTTTGTTGATTCATTTATTAAAGAACCACGTTTTATTCACTTATGCTGATAGATATACTGTATTGTGGAACATCTAGAAAAAAGTTAGTTCCTGATATCACTTATGGTTTGGTATAGCAGTTAGAAACAGTCATCCCTTCACAGCTTTTTTTTTTAAAGCTTATCACAAGTCCTCTTGAGACTCCTATAAATACTGGATAAACGATCTCTTTTCAGAAAACTTCAACTTATCAGTAATAATAATTTTTACATACAGGGATCCCTCGCTACTGCGCGTTTCAATTCATGCGGCTTCAATGCATTGCGTTTTTTTTTTTTTTTTTTTTTTTTTTTTTAATATTCATTGAATTAAAAAATAAGGAAATTTAGAAAGAACTGGGGAAAAAGTTAAGGAAATGTCACAAAAACAAGGCCAATTATGCAAAAAAATGAACCCTAAACAAACAAAAAACAACCCAAAGCCTCCCATCAAAACTAGTTACATTTTTGTGAGGTGTGCATCTGAGTGCGTGCGCGCACATCTGTGTCTGTATGTGTGTGTATTTATATTTTTACATCTTGTGCATTATTTTTTAATGTTTAATTGTTATTATAAGCATTCATCACATTGAATATGTATTTATTGATATTATATGCATATATACATGTACGTATACGTCAGTCGGGGAGGGGGTGATCCTACTTCGTGGAATTCGGTGGTCACGAAGGGATCTCGGTCCCAATTAACATTATAATAATAATAATTATTATTATTATTATTGTTGTTGTTATTTGTTAAATAAAAATTATGCTAATTTACATCCACTTTCCATATCTGTGTATTAACTTTCATTGAAATTTAGTGCTGTATTAATATTACCATGAAATTTGAATTACAGCTGTCACTATTCTCAGAGCTGAACTTTGTTACAAAACTATTCAAGTAATCAATTTTCTGCAAAGTCAGATTTGAGGATGAATCAATACATTAAATGGGTATATCACTCCCAAGTGCAGCTAACTGGGTTAGCAAAGGCCGGCCATGTCTCTTACTGTCTGTGGTGCGAGGCATGTAAAAGAACCATTGCTGACTTTCGACAAGAGTAGCTGCAAAGCCATCAGCGTGTTTCTGCCCCATGCTGAGGGTTGTGTCAGGAAGGGCATCTAATGTAAAAACCAATGCCAAATCGAATATGCAAATCATTAATATGACTTCCATGAAGATGGAGGCAGATGATTCACTGTGGCGACCCATGAAAGGGAACAGCCAAAAGGAAAAGAAGAAGATTAAACGTGTACATCACGTTTGCTATTTGTACAACTGAAATGTTTTATACTTTCTTTTTTTTACCAAGGAAATCTCTGCAGATGCTAAGTGCTCCTGCTATGCATACTGTCTGACTGGACTTTTCAACTATACAGGGATCCCTCGCTACTTCGTGCTTCAATTAATGCAGCTAGAGTGCATTGCGGTTTTTTTTTTTTAAATAAATAAATAAATATTCATCGAAATAAAAAATAAGGAAATTAAGGAAGAATAGGGAAAAGTTCAGGAAAATGCCACAAAAACAAGGCCAATTATGCAAAAAAAAACTAAACAAACACAAAAAGCAACCCAAAATCTCCCATCAAAACCATCCGGAGATACGAACAGAGCGAGGTCAAAAGTGAAATTGAAATCAAATTGAGGAACAAATAGAAATAGAAATGGAATAAAATCTATATAAAGATATATCATAAATATATGTATGAAATATGATTAAACATTATCCTGAGGTACGCTTAATACTAGGCTCCGGCAGAGGGGGGCGTGGCTGACACGGACCAGGAAGAGAAGCAGAACGATACCTTTCTGAAGTCCTGCCAAAACTTTCAAAGAAGAAACAAATTGACTCCAGTCTTATAATGAACTGGATAAGAATGAAAAGAGTATAAATCTGATCAGATCCACTGTGCTGTTCTTGAGAGGAACCAGGAGTTTAAACACAGGACATATTGATATTGATAATGTTATGATTAGCGAGAGAGAGAGCGAGCGATTGTATACTGTACAAACTCGTATAGGTTACTTATACAAGGTTTCAACATAAGTCCCCTCTAAAGAATGCCCTGTAACAACTTACAAACAAATTCATCTAACTGGCCGTCGGGAACCTAACTCATTTGTAAACTGAGGAGCGTCTGTACTTACATTGTTGCATCTGTGTGTGCATGCGTGCATGCATGCGTGTCCTCTTGTTCTCATGCAGTTCCATCTGTATGTGTGTGTATTTATATTTTATTTACATCTTATGTTATCTTTTGAATGTTTAATTGTTATTATAAGCATTTATAACATTTGATTATGTATTTATTGATATTATATGCATATATACATTTACGTATACGTCGGGGGTTGGGGGGGTGATCCTACTTCACGGATTTTGATGATCGCGTGGGGATCGGTCCCAATTAACTGTGGAAAGTGAGGGATCCCTGTATATTGAAAAATACCCTTTGATCTGCTTTGCCTGTACTGTATTTCTGAAACAGCTTGTATGGCTACAATAAAAAAAAAAAAAGAGTTAGGACATCAGGCTTGAATGTAATTTTTCATTTAATTATTTCTTTGTCTGCAGAACGGTTATGCAGTTAGTTGTCAAAGTGCATTTCCCCTTTTTGTAACAGTAACTGAGGCAAAGTGATAGACACATTGAGGTCAGAGACAGTTGATAAGGGAAACAGGGAATACAGTTCTTCATTAGCCTGCATGCTGTGTCTGGTGAAGATTCTGTCCATCCATAGTATTCAGGGCCAGATTCTACACATGCCTTCATTCTCCATGCACCCATGCTTCTGTGCTTTAGCAGTGTTTCTGGTTAATGCTGGCAAAAAAAAAAAAAGCTCTTTTTTTTTTTTTTTTTTTTTTTTTACAGTAATGAACATTTTCCTAATTGTGAGAACACAGGAATTCTTTTGAGTGTAATTTAGGAGAATTGCATCATAAAATATCAGTGGACAGGGAGTTAGAGGTCATAAGAGCTATCCGTTCAGTCTTTGGTATGAGAACTTTATTTAATCAGCACAAGTCATTACTTTTTCTTCATTGAGGTGATTGTGAAACAGCTAAATTGCGGTACCTAAGCACTCCATGTTCACTGATTTCATAATTTAGCCATTGTGTAACAGTACATAAAAAGGGTGTTAAAAGTACACCATGTTTATTCGGTACACCGACTAGAGGTTCTATTAATATGGACATTGATGAATGCCTGGGGTGTTATTGTACACCAGTGAAGTTGAATACTCTGCTTCTGGTTGATCAAAAGATGCTGAATAGTTTCAATAAAGAATCTTGGTGAGGGTGTTTCTGTGTGGGATGTTCGTGGTTTCCCCATGTTGTATTATAGTTGTATAATACAGTATACACCATAGTTGGGTTTCCTATCCACATTGGGTTCCTCCCACAGTCCAAAAGTAGTCGAATGTGCATGGCTGTGTACGCGTTGATCCTGCGATGGACTGCGGTGCTGTGCATAGTATGACCTTCCCCCAGAGTCAGCTGAGAAAGGCCCCAGCCTCCGCAAACCCCTTTTAGTATTAAGTCGTTTGACGAATGAATGAATGAATGTGTTGTATTGTACTAAAAACTAAACGTTGAAATGTTGCCATTTGTTTATAGTCCTAGAGGTAGCCTATTTAAAACTATTTAAACATTGACGGGCAGCACAGCTTTGGTATGGTGATATCATATTGGGTGGTCTCTGGTGATTCCTATTCCTAGAAGTTGCTATAAATGCTGATGGCATTATGTAATAAATAAAGATTTGTTGCATTATTTCAGAGGTATAACAGCAGGCAGATCACATCATCATTTATTATTTTCCAGATGCAGAACTGTTAGCTCTGCCGTACTCTACTGTGATTCCCACATTCTATCATGACTGATGTGAAATCGTATTAAGTTCTATAATCACAGCAAAATTCTTGGCAGTTGAACTTTTTGCCACAGCTAGCACATACATCACAAATCCACCAAATTCTCTCAAGATCATCATGATTCCATTCCACACGCCGCCCCCCCCCCCCCCCCCCCAATGCTCATCATGATTCTCATTAATCATGGGGTTTTGCAAACATCGTGAGCCAGTGACGACCCAGGGTTACATCATAATGGATTGCCTACTGTCAGTAATTGTCCACCTTAAAATAGCACCTGTGAGGATACACCTGAAACGTGAGCAGTAAGAATAGGCATAAAGTAGGTGTACCTAATAAACTTGCAACTTGGTATACATCTATTCCCAAGAATTACCCTGCCCTTCTCCCTGTGATTCTCACACCTTCTGGTCTTGTGCGACAGCGTGAATCCCAAAGCGAGATTGCATTTCTCGACGCCCACAGAACAAAAGGAATAACTCGAAGTCGTCATAGAAACACTGTATGACTATAGCATTGAGCAGTATGCGTGGTCAGTGTCAGATTTTTTTGATAGAGTGTTTTAGACTGGAGAAAAATAGAAATTCATCAGAAATTATTTTTCCACTTCCACTCAGATTTGCATTTCCATTCAAATATCCTCCACTGAGCTAAGCAGAGGCGCTTTCATCTACATCAACATGTTGACATGTTACTGTTAAGTTTACTTTTAATCATGCTTTAAGCACAGTCTGTTTTACTTTTGTTACAAGTAATCATATATTAATAGCCCTGATTGAGGGTCTCTCTCTCTCTCTCTCTCTCTCTCTCTCGCCGCCCCCACGTGTTTGACTAACCTGTTGCCAAGCAACTACCTTGACCTATCATTAAGTAAATGCTGATTTGTTTTTACAATTAATCAAGATTGAGCTCCAACTAGAAGTGCGCACCCCAGCCTAAACCCCCCCCCCAAAAAAAAAAAACGGTGAACAGTTGCCCTTTTCATGTTGAAATGCCAGGATTGATTTTTCCTTTTTCTTGAAAGGTGAGAGCTGACTAAACAAAACCCATCATACATGGCCTTTTTCACTGCGAATCCTCATTCTTTCCACAAAAAGACTTAACCTGCAATATAGTGGAAGGATATGTGTACCAGAAGTGGACAGATAGCATCATCAATACAAATACAGATGCTCCTCAATTTACGTTTTAGTTACGCTCCGAACGGCCAAACGTAAGGTGAAAAAAACGTAAGTTGTTACTGTACGTTCCAGTAACGTATGACCGTTCATACTGTACTATACATCCATAAAACACTTCAAAATCAAATTATTATAAACATAACATTATAATATCAACATTAATTTCAAATAAATTAAATTCGAGCAAAATAATTTCAAATAAATACATTTTAATCAAATTCACTTACCACTGATTCTGATTACCACTATCACTAGTAAGCTTACACTTCTGACCAACCATATTTGCTTAGGGTTACAAATACGCAAACAGTGTAAACACAAAGATCACAGAGATGATGTCTTAACACAAGGTTAACATGCTGTGAACTGGGAAGAAAAGCAAGGCACATTCAGTCTGTCCTTTGTAAACAATGAATGCAGCGCCATGTAAACAATGGACGCAGCGTCATGTGTAAGGAGCATTTGAAGTACTATGGCGAGCACGCTAAACTCAAAATTTGACTTGCAAAAAAATGTTTTTATTTTTACAAAAAAATTTTTTACAGTCAGTTGAAATGTAAAATCGAACAAATGTAAGGCCAATAAATGTAAAGCGAGGACCGTTTGTATAAGAGCTCTGTGCGACAGTGCCAGTTACACAGTAACACCATTTGAGCTCTTGCAGTTTCTCAGCAGGAGACAGGACATCCTCTAGTGTGGCCTAAATCTGTGAATTACATTGCTGTCTGCATCATGCTTTTGTCTGCTTTTGTCATATCCAACTTGAATCAGCTGGTTGAAATCTAAAGGCACTGTCTTTCTTTTTAACATATTACAGCATGCTAATTAAAGAATAGCACATTGTATTGACCTATTTTTGTGCTTGTTATACTATTCTTACTATGGTAACTGCAGAGCCTACCTGAAGCAGGGAGGAGTCACTCATTTACATTTATTCATTTACATGGATCCATTTATTTTCTGGATGGAATAATACCTTTCCATATTTTTACTGTTTTGTGCATGGAATAAGTGTTTGTTTCAAGGCCATCATTATCTGCATTGTAGTGTTACACATGAAAAAGATGGTACAGCAATAAGAATAAAAGAAAGCAGCACACTATTACTTTTCTTTGAAGTCATGTGCTGTATATGTATACTAAAAGTGTAAAGTCGCAAGATATAACAAAAATATTAAAGCCGTATAATACCTAGACATTCTAGTGAGCATGCAGCCTGTTTCTGTTCCTCCACTCTTCCCATACTTTGAGGGGGGAAAAAAGAAAAAAAAAAGTTAACTTATTTTAACCTTTTTCTTGTATTTATTTTAAGTAAGATGACAAGTAGATGCCCTCTCACTATGTGGGTTCAGAGAGTGTATTACCCGTTATCGCTGCAGAACTTTTACTTTCATGGAGAGTTAGGACCACAGCGCAGCAAGTGCACATGCGCTTTGTTGACTGCTGATCACCCTGAAGCTGGCCAGATTAGTGGCTAGATCCACGGACTTAGCATCTGAAATCTGGAGAAAAACACACCATGAATTCAGAGTTGGAGGACTGAGGAAAGGGAAGATGCCAAACAGCAGAGGCTTACAGAGAGGAAAAGGTACAAACTGCATCGTGCTAGCCCAGAGTAAGACAGAGTATCGAGAGTGTAGTTTGATGTGCTTCCTGGAGACATGCCTGTGTCAGGATATTCCCGATGACGGTGTATCCAATACGGGCATTCACACTGTTTGGGCTGTTTTGAGCGGTAAGTGAAGGGGGGGGGGGGGGGGGGGGTTGCCGTTCTTGTCAATAACCGCTGATTTAATCCTGCCCATATAACTATCAAAGAGTGGAGTTGTGGGCTAGACATTGAACTGTGTTCCTCATTCAGTTCATTTTCTGTAACCGCTTAATTCTAATTAGGGTCGCGGGGAGGCTGGCGCCCATCCCAGCCAACTTCGGGCGAGGGCAGAGTACACCCTGGACAGCTCACCAGGCCATCGCAGGGCGAAAACACGCCGACGGCTTTGCAGCCTACTCTTGTCGAAAGTCAGCAATGATTCTTTTACATGCCTCACACCATAGACAGTGAGAGACATGGCCGGCCTTTGATAACCCAGTTAACTGCACTGGGGAGGACAGTGACAACCTTGTGGAGAGTGGGACTCGAACCCCCAACCTTTGGATCAGTGATCCAGTGCCCTATACCACTAGACCACCACTGCCCATTGAACTGTGTGCTTTTGAAATGAGATCATATTGTTTGCCCAGGGAGTTTTCCCAGGGCAGTGGTGGACCCACTGTGGTGGTGGTAAGGTGCTGGATTACCAATCCCAAGGTTGGGGGTTCAAGCCCCACTGTCAGTGATTGTCACTGCTGTCCCCCCAGGGCAATTTACTGGGTTATCACAGGCCAGCCATGCCACTCACTCTCTCTTGTCAGATCCATGTAAAAGAACCATTGCTGATTTTCTTCAAGAGTAGGCTGCTTAGCCATCAGTGTGTTTTTTCCCCTGCTAAGTCCTGGCGAGCTGTCCAGGGTGTACTCTTCCTTTGCCCAGAGTCAGCTGAGAGGAGCGCGAGCTTCCCCACGACCCTAATTAGGATTAAGCAGTTCCAAAAATGAATGACTGAATGAATTTCCCATGTCTTCTTAGTAGCTGTTTATATTCCTCCTTCTGCCAACCCCACAGCTGCATATGACGCTGCTCATGTTACCATAGCCGGTTACAGACACAGCACCTGAGTGCTTTCATTGTGATCTCGGGTGACTAACCATCTCACCATGAACACTGTCGCGTGACCACAAGGACTGTTAGGAGATGGTCGGAGGAAGCCTTGGAGGAGCTACAGGACTACCTTGAAGTAACAGACTGGCAAGCATTCTGTAATCCCCACGTGGGGGACATTGATGGGTTCACCGAGTGTATTTCACACTTCATAAATTTCTATACGGATGCCATTGTCCCAGCGAAGACAGTCTTTAGTCATCCACAGCTTGATATTTGGATAACAAAAGATAATGAAGCCCTTCCTAACGACAAGAAGAGAGCATTCAGGGGTGTCAACAGAGAGGAAGTGAGAATGATCAAAAGTTTATCAAGAGTCAAAATCAGAGGCTAAGAATAATTACAGTAGAAAGCTGGAGTGGAAACTCCTACATAACATAAGAGAGGTTTGGAGTGGTATGAAGTATATTGGTATCATTGGTTTCAGGTCATCCCTCAACAGAGGAGCTGAGGGCTGTGTGGACAGGGCCAATCAATTGCACCTCTGCCTTCTGTGACCAACCTGACACCCCTTCCCGTCTGACAATTTTTTTTTTATTTTGATATATTGTGTTAATCCCATAAGGTAAAGTATTTCCTTTGCATTTAACCCATCCACAGTGAGCACAGACAGACACACACACACACACACTGGGAGCAGCGGGCTGCCACACTCATTGGGAGTGCCCAGAAAGCAGTTGGGGGTTAGGTGCCATAGGCCAATTATGTGGAGGAAGGGTAGTTGCTGCTCACTCCCCCACTGTCACATATTTTCCCTGCTGGTTTGGGAATTGAACCAGTGACCTTTCAGTCCCAAACTGCTTGTTTAAATGTGAGGCTACAGCTGCTTCTAACCTATAATCAGGTTGAGAGACAGCTCAAAAAGACTCCACTCAGACAGCGTAGCAGAACCGGAAGGGGTGTGTCCCAATTCTGTGGATTCTTACAGTACATCTTCAGCCGGAGTTGACAGAAGGTCCCAGTGCGGTGGAAGACATCATGCCTTGTTCCTAAACTAAATACCCCATGTCCAAGTTGCTCCAGAGTCACAGACCCATGGCACTGACTTCACATCTCATGAAGACCCTCGAGAGACTCATTTGATCAACTCTTACCCATAGTTAGACAACATGAATCCCCTTCAGTTTTCCAGCCTTGTCTCAAAAGTTGAGGATGACATCATCTACCTGCATAGCCAAGTCTACACCCGCCTGGACCACTCAGAAAGCACTGTGAGATTAATATTTTTTACTTTTCCAATGTATTCAACACCATCAGGCTGACCTTCCAGAGTAAGAAGCTGACAGCAATGCAGGAGGGCACGTCTCTTCTGTCCTGCATTGTGGGCTACCTGACCAAAAGACCACAGAATGTGCGCCTGCAGCAATCACAGTGGTCAGTAACATTGGAACACCACTAGGGACTGTCTTATTCCCTTCCCTCTTCACCCTCTACACAACTGACTTCAGTTACTACACAGAGACTTACCGTTGTCAGAAGTTTTCTGATAAGTCTTCTGTAGTCGGATGGATCAGTAGGGTGAGGAGGCTTAGAATATTAGGCTGCTGTTGATTCCATTGTCACATGGTGTGAGCAGAATCATCTGCAGCTTAATGTGACAAACACCAAGGAACTGACTAATCTGTCTAGGACAGGGTGTCAAACTTGTGCCACAAAGGGCCATGTAGCTGCAGGTTTTTGTTTCAACCAAGCAGCAACACACCTGACTTGGCTCATTTAATTAACTGATTTGAGTCTTCAGGCAGTTGATTGGTCAATCTGTATGCTCTGTACTCTGTACCGCACATTCCAAGAAGGGCCAGAGCTGTCTCTAATATTTTGAGGCTGCTATAGGTGTTTCGCATCTGTTAGACACTACTCAGGATGTTTTATGAGTCTGTTGTGGCTACCGATGTCCTCTGTGCTGTTACTTGCTAGGGCAGCAGGCTGAGGGTTGCAGACTGAACAAACTGACCCGCAAGGCTGGTAACTTTGTGTGGATGGAACTGGAGTCTGACGGTAGTTGGAGACGGTAGAGACGAATGATGTCCAAAATAAAGGCAATACTGAACAATACCTCCCACCCACATCACAACCTGCTATTTTGTCTCAGGAAAACGTTCAGTGAGAGACTGATACCACCTAAATGCACCACTGAATAAGACGGGAAATTTCTGCCTGTGGCCATTAAACTGTGCTTCTTCTTTCTTCTTCTTCTTTTCCTTCTGGCTGTTCCCTTCAGGGGTTCCTCTGCATCGTCTTCTCTTACTCCAATGACTTTCATGTCTTCCTTCACCACATCCATAAATCTTCTCTTTGGTCTTCCTCTAGGCCTTCTGCCTGGTAGTTCCAACTTCAGCATCCTACTACCAATATACTCACTATCCCTCCTCTGTACATGTCCAAACCATCTCAATCTAGCCTCTCTGACTTTGTCTCCAAAACATCTTACATAGGCTGTCCCTCTGATGTACTCATTTCTGATCCTATCCATCCTCGTTACTCCCAGAGAGAACCTCAACATTTTTGGCCATTAAACTGTACAACTCCTGTATACAGAAACAACATCCACTGCTATACATTTACATTCTTATGTTTATCATATTGATAATACTGTACATATTACTCATTGACGGGTTTTATTCTGTATCCATTTACATAAATATTAGTAAATTAGTATTCCTCCACGCTCCGAGAACGCCTTGTGCATCATTATTTAGGAAGAAAAAAACATTTCACACACCCCCTAGCGCCCCGCTCGCGAATATAAATAGTGTTTACTGCACTTCATATCGTTTGCTTGGTGCTTTTTCTCTACACCATAGGGAACACAGTGAGAGCGTCCTACCACCTAGTATAATTGTGCATCCCCTACAGTAGGTGGCAGTGGCACTCTCACTGTGTTCCATACACCATAGTGAACAAAGTGAGAGCACCACT
This sequence comes from Plotosus lineatus, assembly GCA_024760905.1. Classification (NCBI taxonomy): domain Eukaryota; kingdom Metazoa; phylum Chordata; class Actinopteri; order Siluriformes; family Plotosidae; genus Plotosus; species Plotosus lineatus. The sequence continues at coordinate 50,017,337 of CM045729.1, read as the reverse complement.
GCCACCTTCTGCAGCAGATGCGCAATTACACTTAATTCGAGTACAGTATGGCAAAAAATCATGTTCCCCAGGGCCATACGCACACAAAGTGTTTTTATACTTCAAAATCAGTTTCAGTTACATAAAAATTGAATGTAGATTGAAAAATAGCATAGGAATAAACATTTGGTAAACCAATCTATTTTTTTTCACAGTTTTAGATTATAAAATGAGTAACATATTAACAAATTATCTCTAAAATGTCATTATTAACATAAAAATAAATCAACAAAATATTTTACTGAAAATTCAAAGAAGAAAATTCTCTATTTTCTAAAATTATTAAACATTTACAGTATAGTACCTATGAAAAGTGCATTGTGACATAATCAATATTTTCTTGTGCAATATCCATATTGTACCATCTATCTGTTTATATGATGGTCTATAAGTTACATTAATAAATTGTTTCTTTATATGATTATGCAATATGGTAACACCTTTGGGCTTTTTTTAGTAAGCTTGGAAAAATAAAGGGGTTTATTGAATGCATTAAAAAAGTAATTGTGGCTTGTATACTAACATGTATTGTTCACTGGAAGAACTGTAGTTATTTTTTGTAATGATCAGTTTATCACCAACATATCAGAGCTATTAAATGTAGTGCATCATGTTTGCAATAAGAGCTGATGATTGTGGAGCATAGGTTCAGGGAGCACTTCACTCTATGGTAGGGGCATGATTGTCTGCAGAGCTGTTGAGCCTTGATTGTAAGCTTTGACGTCTGCTCTAGAGAAGAGTGTAGTCAGACGACTGATCAGATACGAAGAGGGGTCCAGTTTGAACTGTATGTTGATAAAAGAGGTGTCCGAGCGAATCAGTCAACTCTCATGTCATTTTCTGTTTTGTTGTGAATTATGAACCATACAGCTCCCTGTTGCTTTACAATATAATAAAGATTAAGTTTTAGCATGCAGGAGAAATTGTGTAGTCATGTAAAATGAATATTATTAAAAAAAAACAGTTATATTGATAATATAAGCATTCCTGCTTATGATTAATGTTTGTTTGATGTCTTTCACAGGTGGAGGTTCACATTCTACCTGTATATATTTACGTATGGGGTGCGGTATCTTAAAAAGGTAAGAGATTTAGCAAGATAAAAAGAAAAAGGGCCTGGAAAACAAGGATTCTTACAGGGCTCACTTTTCGGGCGTTTAACTCAATTTGAAATTGCTTTGTCTTTAGTTCAGTGTTGTGTGGGTTAGTAACAGGAAAAAAAATGGGCAATAAAATATTTTTATTATGATTAATTTATATGAATCTTCTTTTCCTTTTGGCTTTTCCCTTTTACAGGGGTCGCCACAGCGAATCATCTGATTCGCATGTTTGATTTGGCATAGGTTTTTACGTCGGATGCCCTTCCTGACACAACCCTTTTGCAAGGGGCAGAAACATGCTGACGGCTATACAGCTACTCTTTACGAAAGTCAGCAATGGTTCTTTTACATGAATCGTGATAGACAGTGAGAGACATGGCCGGCCTTTGATAACCCAGTCAGCTGCGCTAGGGGGACAGTGACAACCCTGTGGAGAGTGGGTCTCGAACCCCCAATCTTAGGATCAGCGATCCAGTACCCTTTACCACCAGGCCACCACTGCCCCTCATTAATTTATATGAATAATTATTAAAATAATTATTAATGATAATGATGTGAGCAGTACAACACCAAAGTGGGAAAATAGAACCTTTTTTAAGCCTGGCCATTGCATACATGCCTATTGACTATGTAACTCTAAAGTAATAATTTTGCAGTCAATTAACATTTATAAGCAACAGATTTTTGGCACTGATGTTTTACTTCAAGGCAAAATAACTATAGTTCATTTGAATTGTGAATAGTTGCACTCTGTCGCCAGTGCCTTAGATAGGTGCTAGTTTAAGTTTAAAAGATATATGAATGCCTATGCTGATATATAAATATTTAAGAAATAAATATTTAAGTAGTTTTATCATATCAACTGCATGTTTCTCTTATATTATATCATCAGAATCTTTCAAAAAACAAATAAAAATTCAGAATGTGTCTCAGATAATGTAAAAACATTGCAGAACGTGATTCCGTGTTAGATGCTGTGATTATGATTCTGAGATCAGTTTAGTTCTGTTAAAATAGTTATATTTTTTTAAAGATTTTTGAAACTCTGAGGTTTCAGAGTTTAAATCATGTAAAATGTACTTGTAAAAGACTGGTCATCTAGGGTGTATTATGAAGCAGAAAAGGAAAATAAACAAGTACTTCGAAAAGGATTTTGGGCTTCAATAGTCACCTCATTTTGCTATTAAAAACAAAACCAAAATGCATGCCACATTTAGGTTCTCAATAGTTTCTGAGGGGAAACAGGGATATTTTTTTTCCCCGGACTTATTGCCATTTGGTTTTCCAGAATGTGTGCATAGAGATTTCCCTGCAGTAGAACTGAGTATGTATATGCAGTCAGTCCCCTACTTACGAAATTAATCCGTTCCAGAGCCTTTTTCGTAGCGCGGGAGTTTCGTAATTAGGGGGTGCGTTTTACATGTTAAACGCCTGATTTGTTCCAAGACTACCCAATAAACCCTTTAAAAATGATAAAAGTACACCAATTTTGTATGAAATATGTGTTAAAAGTAAAAGAAAACTCGTGCATTGTGAGAAATTTTGATTGGCACGTTTGAATTTTGAATGGCACATCGTAAGAGGAGGTTGTTTTCATATCCTGGGGATGAAAATTTAGGAAAATGTTTTTCGTAACCTGGAATTTTTGTACCCAGGGGGTTTCATAAGTAGGGGGCCGACTGTAATTGTATGTAATTGTGACAATATTAATTATTCAAAACCAAGACCAATATCACCGAATGATTCCACAAACAAAATGTCAAGGGTACTATTAAGCAATGCCTTCCGAACCTGAGGATAATAATTGGTACAGTGTAATAAGTATGGTGGTACCTCGACTAACAGGTGTCCCTTATAATGAATTTTACATGATACGAGCTTAGATCCCACCAAAAATCTGCCCCTTCCAACAAGCAGATTTTCTATTTACGAGCTCTGCTGGCGAAATGGCTTTTTTGGGCCAATTAGCCTTGTATTCTTCCACATGTATTCCTCCACGCTCCGAGAACGTCTTGTGCAGTGCTTCTCAATTATTTTCTGTGATGCCCCCTATAGGAAGAAAAAAAAAAAACATTAACCCTTCCCGCCCCCCCAGCACCCCAAGCGCGATTATAAATAATGTTTGCTGCAGTTCATATCATTTGCTCGGTGCTTTTTCCCTACACCATAGGGAACACAGTGAGAGCGCCACTGCCAACTAGTGTAGAGGATGTGCAATCACACTTAAGGCTGGTCTAGTATGTTACAAAAAGCATGTTTCCTAGGTCATGTCATAAGTGCCAATTAGCCTTGTTAAAACAGTTAAAATATCCAAAAAATTTAAATAAATAAAAAGAAAAAAATTTAGTAGTGTAAGTTAATATTAAGTGCTATTCTTAAGTTCAGGTGCACTTTATTGACTTATTGTTTGTTCTTGTTTTATTATTATTTATTGTTAATTACAGTATTATTAATGTTATTGTACATGTGTTGTTATTGTGAAATGTTTATTGTTACATGTTTATCTTAAATATATTATGTCAAAAATATATGTTTGTGTCAGGTTATGAGTTTGGGAGAGGGTTGGAACGGATTAAGTGTTTTTTTTTTTTTTATTGTTTCCTATGGGAATTTTTGTTTCATCTAACGAACATTTTGATTTCCAAGCTTGCCCTCGGAACGGATTAAATTTGTAAGTCGAGGTACCACTGTATATACAGGCATGTGATTCTTCCGCGAAATATCAGAATTCTGATTTTTTTTCATTGGCCCAGTTTAAAAAAAAAAAACGAGCCGAATACCGTAGCCGAATACCGTATGTCAAAATAACCTTTTCCCACTTTTATTCCGTTCCGAGTTTTGCATAAAATGACCTCTCTTGAGACCTTACTTATGACTTTATTTAAATGTTACTGCTGATTGGCTGATGATTGGCTGATGTTGAAACAAGTTGAAACATTTACGTTGATATACGTGTTGTGTACGTGGTGTAACGACACTATCGACGATGGTGGAAGGACTTTTAAGGCGTTTGACAGCCACGCGAAAAGCAAGAAACATGTAAAAAAAACTGGAATTAAAGAAAACAAATTATTCAATTGCTGGAAGATTCCAGAACCCTACGAACTTAACCCTTGGTTTGCCGTTCGACCAGAAACTTCCGTGCAAAGAAAAGACCCATTAAAACAACCAATACCTGTTGCCGATCGAGTAGTTAATTTTGAGGTATGTTTGAGAATTTTCTTGTCGAGTTTTTGATTATATTTTTCAAATTATTGTGAATGCATGCATGTTTTAGTTGTAGGACGTTCACGTGTTTACTCCGTGAACTGAATCAAATGAGCCGACTCTATGGTCACCGCATTAAGTCACCAGTTTTTTGTAATTAACTTGTGTAAATAGGCATTGTTATTCAGTGTTTCTAAATGGCAGCAGGTGTGTGTGTGCTCGTGTAATTAGCCCATTAATATTGGAAATGTAAAACTATGAATCTGAGACTCGACCGAAACGCCCCAGCATCCAGAAGGACAACCAACTTTCTAAGGCAGCCTCCAGAAGGACAGTTCAGGCTGCACAAAAGGAAGCAAGAAAGTGCCATGCTAAAACACTAAAGACAAAGAAACATTAATTCAAAAAACTTATGTCATGTATAGCATGTCATGTGTATACTGTAGTTTGTTTCCAGATTGTGTTTAAAGACAATGACTGTTGACAGTGACATATCTATGAGTGACTATTTGATTTGTGACTGTGACACTTTTATTAGTGTTGGAATCCCACATGATAAACCCACAAGTTGAGGGACAGTGTGCATATGGAGATTAGAAATTAAATTTTCAAGAACTCTTTCAGTGTCATGAAATAGCCTTTTTCCCCTTAAAACCTAGGAGCTTCGGGGGGAGGAGCTTCAGGGAGAGGAGCTTGGGGGGGACTTCGAGGGGGATGCTATGTTCCCCCAGACCCTGACTGATTTTCAGATATTTTGGTGATGGTCAAATCACATGCCTGTATATATTATTTTCATAACTTTATGAGGTGGATATTGTCTATCAATATATACTACACTGAAACACATGATCTAATTTGTCTGCCATACGGTGATTAAAATTATTTGTACTGCTCTTTTTACAATTTCCATTGTCCTAAAGCAACTTTTACATAATAAAAACAAATTTAAATATTATTCTACAAGCACTATACAACGTCACTGAGCAAGTCCGTGGGGAGGGTGGCAGTGGGGAAATGATGACATGAGGCAGAAACTCTGAGAGGAACCAACCTCAAATAAACCCATCCTTATTTAGGTCAAACAGATCTTCTTCTTCTTTTCCTTTCGGCTTTTCCCTTCAGGGGTCGCCACAGCGAATCCTATCCTTTGCATCTTCTTCTCTTACACCAACGACCTTCATGTCCTCCTTCACCACATCCATGAATCGTCTCTTTGGTCTTCCTCTAGGCCTTTTGCCTGGTAGTTCCAGCCTCAGCATCCTATTACCAATATACTCACTAGCCCTCCTCTGAACATGTCCAAACCATCTCAATCTAGCCTCTCTGACTTTGTCTCCAAAACGTCTTACATGTGCTGTCCCCCTAATCCTATCCATCCTCATTACTCCCAAAGAGAACCTCAACATTTTCATCTCTGCTACCTCCAGCTCTGCCTCCTGTCTTTTCCCCAGGGCCACTGTTTCTAACCTTCATCGTTGGCCTCAACACCGTCTTGTACACTTTTCCTTTCATTCTTGCCGATACCCTCCGATCACACATCACACCGGACACTTTTCTCCAACCATTCCAACCAGCCTGCACACGCTTCTTCACCTCTTTTCCACACTCTCCATTGCTCTGGATTGTTGAGCCTAAGTACTTAAAATCCTCCACCTTTCTTATCTCTGCTCCCTGTAATCTCACCGTTCCTCTTGGGTCCTTGTCATTCATGCACATGTATTCTGTCTTACTGAGGCTAATCTTCATTCCCTTCCTTTCCAGGGCATACCTCCACCTCTCTAGATTTTCCTCCACTTGTTCTCTGCTCTCACTACAGATCACAATGTCATCTGCAAACATCATAGTCCATGGGGAATCTTGTCTAACCTCGTCTGTCAGCCTGTCCATCACCATAGCAAACAAGAAGGGGCTGAGAGCTGACCCTTGATGCAGTCCCACCTCCACCTTGAACTCTTCTGTCACACCGACAGCACACCTCACCACTGTCTTACATCTCTCATACATGTCCTGCACCACTCTAACATACTTCTCAGCCACTCAGACTTCCTCATGCAATACCACAGTTCCTCTCTCTGCAGCCTGTCATATGTTTTCTCCAGATCCACAAAGGCACAATGCAGCTCCCTCTGACCTTCTCTGTACTTCTCTATTAACATCCTCAAAGCAAACACTGCATCTGTGATCCTCTTTCTTGGCATGAAACCAAACTGTTGTTCACAAATGCTGACCTCTGCCCTTAGTCTAGCTTCCAGTATTCTTTCCCATAACTTCATCGTATGGCTCATCAACTTTATCCCTCTGTAGTTGCCACAACTCTGCACGTCTCCCTTGTTCTTAAAAATGGGCACCAGCACACTTCTCCTCCATTCCTCTGGCATCCTCTCACTCGCTAAGACCTTGTTAAATGTTCTTGTCAGAAAATCTACTGCGACCTCTCCTAGACACTTCCATACCTCCACCGGTATGTCATCAGGACCAACTGCCTTTCCATTCTTCATCCTCTTCAATGCCCTCTTCACTTCACCCTTACTAATCTTTGCTACTTCCTGGTCCTCAACAGTCACCTCTTCTACTCTTTTTTCTCTCTCATTTTCCTCATTCATCAGCTCTTCAAAGTACTCTTTCCATCTTCCCAGCACACTTCTGTCATCAGTCAATACATTTCCCTCTCTGTCCTTTATCAATCTAACTTGCTGCACGTCCTTCCCATCTCTATTTCTCTGCTGTGCCAACCTGTATAAATCATTTTCTCCCTCCTTACTTTCCAACCGAGCATACAAGTCATCAAACACGCTCTGTTTGGCCTTTGACACTGCTACCTTTGCCTTACGCTGTGTCTCCCTGTACTCCTGTTTACTCTCTTCGGTTTTCTCAATGTCCCACTTCTTCTTAGCTAACCTCTTCCTTTGTACACAGCCCTGCACTTCCTCATTCCACCACCAAGTTTCCTTATCTACTTTCCTTCCAAATGACACACCAAGTATTCTCCTACCTGTGTCCCTGATCACATTAGCTGTAGTTGTCCAGTCATCTGGAAACACTTCCTGACCACCCAAAGCCTGTTTCAACTCCTCCTTGAAGACAACCCGACACTCTTCCTTTTTCAACTTCCACCACTTTGTCTTCTGCTCTGCCTTTGCCTTCTTCACCTTCCTCACCAGCAGCATCATCCTGCACACCACCATCCTATGCTGTTTGGCAACACTCTCACCCGCTACTACTTTGCAGTCACTGACTTCCTTTAAATTACATCGCCTGCACAAGATGCAGTCTACCTGTGTGCTCCTACCTCCACTTTTATAAGTCACCCTATGCTCCTCTCTCTTCCGGAAGAAAGTATTCACCACAGCCATTTCCATCCTTTTTGCAAAATCTACCAACATCTGTCCTTCTGCGTTCCTGTCCTGGATACCAAACCTACCCATCACTTCCTCGTCCCCTCTGTTTCCTGCACCAACATGTCCATTGAAGTCTGCCCCAATGACCACTCTTTCACCTCTAGGGGTACTCTGCATCACTTCATCTAACTCCCTCCAGAATCTCTCCTTCTCTTCTCGCTCACATCCTGTCTGTGGGGCATAAGCACTAACAACATTGACCATCACACCTTCAATTTCTAACTTGAGACTCATCACTCTGTCTGACACTCTTTTCACTTCTAGAACATTCCTGACAAACTCCTCCTTCAAGATGACTCCGACTCCATTTCTCTTTAGGTCAAACAGATAAAAATACAAAATCATGTAGTATAAACATCACTAGAGTTTAACATGAAGTCAATTTATAACTGTAATGGTAATTGCAGTCCTAAATCGTTTTAGTTAAAGAGTTTGTCACCAGCAGTGAAAAGTCATCGTCACAATTTGACTGTATCTTTAGTTCCATATGGATCATCAGCAGCAGGAGCAATGGTCTTCTATAATGAGAATTCCAACTAATCGAAACATATCAGCATGGATCACAGGATTCAGAGAGCAGAAGGATCAGGATTACTGGTATCTCAGAAGTAGCATGTGTACCTCAAATGAGAAAGAGAGAGAGAGAGAGTTGTCAGGTTTGGGTTGCTCACAACAGTGAAATGGTCAAAGAAGAGAGTTTATAAATGCTGCCTGCAAGCTGAGACTCCACATGACTGACTATTACAGCATAAAACAAATGGAAGGAATAAAGGACATGAGGGCACCCTGTGGCATAAGGTAATAAGTCATGTCACTGTAAACAGACCTGGGTGAGCATCCCAGAGTGAGGGAATGACACCGTCCAAACATCACATTTTGCTAGAACTGTATATGCCTCGGAACCTCCAGATCTGCTCCTTAACCTAATAAAAGGCTATTAACAAAATACCTGAATAAAGAAATAAGTTTTCAGCCTAATCATATAAACAGAGACTGTGTTTGAATCCCGAACATTTCCCTTAAAAAGCCCCACAGTCATGGAGCAGCCTTCCAGTAAATGTTCGGGATTCAAACACAGTCTCTGTTTATATGATTAGAATACCTCTATTATTTGAGGTATCAGTAAGTTTCCTACACATTTTGATCTAATCGGGCGTGCTGGATCATAAACAACGAGAATTTTGCTAAGATAATGTTGTGCAAGAATATTAAGTGCTTTATAAGTTGAACGTGTTTTTAAATAGTTACACTATTACATAGCTCTTAAGCATTTTGTGTGTCTATCATGATTTTTAAATTGAAAAAATAATAAAATGTAGTTTGGTCTGCTTTTTTTTCAATGTTTAATGTATGCATAAACAATTTTTCACCTAAAGCTCAGTGGATGTCTCTGAATAAAATAGTCCTATAGACAATTCAGTGACATCACCATCAGCAAATTATTTTTAATTTTCCTGATACAGTAAAATAATCAGATCATGCCATTCCATTTATAGAAATTTCTGTGCATGTGGATGTGTAAAATATGAAGTCATGGTTTTCAAATGTTGTGAAGTAAACTAAGTAGCCTACAAAAATTTATAACCTAAACCCAGTGATCCATGACATCAATATTTTGGGATGAACTGGACTGTCGAACTGTATGCCAGGTCTTCCAATGTGATATCAGCACGATATTCACTAATGAGCTTTTGTCTGCATGAGCACAAGTCCCCACAGCCACATTGCACAGTCTGACAGAAAACCCTCCATGAAGAGTGGAAGTTATTTTAGGAATAATGAGGAGACCAATTACCAGTTCTAAATTTAAGGTGGAGTCATCAATTCTGGAGAAAGATGATTATATTTAAAGTTAACAGCTTATCGAGTCATTAAGAATGTGAAGGTTATAACTAATCGTGGGATGCATGAAATGCATTTAACTGCTCTTTTTTCTTTTTCTGATTAATGTGACTTGATTAACATTTGACTAAAAGCTGTGACTTGTGAATAAGCTATGAGCCTCATACAGAAGGACATTTACAAACATAAAACGTGGTGAGAGCGCCTTTGGAATTTTTATTTGACTTTGGATCGAGCTGTGAAGCAGCTGTCATAAACTCTCTACGGCAAGGCATGCAAGTATCTATTATTCAATACTTTATCCATAATGCAGGGATTTTTCTCTGTAGGCAAATCCATAGCAGAAAATATTCACAGCTACTATGTGTCATTGTTAAGCTAGAACTGACTTTCATAATGACTTGAAGAAGAATTTAGAATTCTAGAACCATGCCTATTCATTAGTTATGAATATTGATGGGTGAGCTAAAAATTAAACAGGAATGGGAACAGTGTTTGGCGTAATTGAATATAGCATCAGTCACCGGATGCTTTGTGGTCCTCTTAGTTCCCTGAATAATAAATGCCTTTAATAATTGTACTGGCTTGAAAGATAACTAGGTGCAGAAAAGTTGTTCATACTGGCTGGCCAGCGGCTCTCCCATCAGGGTTATTAATAGTAGTATGGTGTGAAATAGAACAGACATGCACTCAAATGTGTGCTCAGGAGTGTGTGTAAGTCAGCAGTCAGCAACGAGTGCACAGTGCTTCATCATAGCAAGAAGTGCAGGCTACAAGATGCTTTAGAGGTCTTCTTCTCAATCACTCATTTACCAATCAGCTTAATTCTACTAGTTTTACAAGGAGGCTGTAGCCCAGTCCAGCGGACACATGGTGAAGGAGCAAAACACTCCAAATAGCCAGATCTTCTCTTTCAGCTTTTTCCCTTTCTCGGGAGTCACCACAGCGAATCATCTGATTCGCACATTTGATTTGGCAGAGTTTTTTTACGTCGGATGCCCTTCCTGTCACAACCCTTTAGCAAGGGACAGAAACACGCTGACGGCTTTGCAGCTACTCTTTACGAAAGTCAGCAATGGTTCTTTTACATGAACCTCTCACCATAGACAGTGAGAGACATGGCCCGCCTTTGATAACCCAGTTAGCTGCACTGGGGGGGACAGTGACAACCTTGTGGGGACTCGAATCCCCAACCTCAGGATCAGCGATCTTGCGCCCTATCCACTGGACCACCACTGCCCCACACTCCAAATCGCCAGATAAACCTCTGGAAAACTATAGGCTGGAAAATGTTGAGCAAATGTCTCTTATGTTGACTTTAAATGGGTTTCAAAGCTATTTTTGTCACCAACTGCATACAGATTATTGTTTGAGGGGGGTTGTATGATATTAAAGCTACAACCTGTCAGATAAAATGTAGGAAACACAAAAATATCTGGCGGCTCTGTGATCAGTCATAGCACTCGCAGGTGACAGCAAATGTGGTTTGTTAGAGGCTTATCTGCATATTGCAGGCTTCTGTGCTCTTACTGTTGCAGAGCCAAATATTGGGGGAAAGACTAGTATGTAGTACATGTTGCTGATATATGGACGGTGGATTAATAATAGTATTAGTATGAATGTTTTTTAGGGCAGCAAGTTTAGCGGGGATGCTGCTAGGATTCAGCTGAACACAACTTGCCTACAGTCCGTCCGTCTGCCCACCTCGAATACCATCTTTACGGAGCAAGTTTCAGTTTAAAACCTGATTCTACCAAAAGAGCTAGAATTAGCGGGTGGTTAGCATTCTTCACGCAGGTGTTCATTACACTTGTTCCATTCCTGTCACTGTATTAGGCTGTGCTGCAGTAAATATCTCTTCAGTACACATTACTACTAACAGATCTGCCACTAAAAGCCTTTGTTCTTACGAGCCGACAGTGGGGCTTGAATGTCTGTGAACCCTTTAGAATTTTTTTATATTTCTATTTTAATTTCTATAGAAAGGGCAGTGGTGGTCTAGTGGTATAGGGTGCTGGATCGCTGATCCAAAGGTTGGGGGTTCGATTCCCACTCTCCACAGGGTTGTCACTGTCCTCCCCAGTGCAGCTAACTGGGTTATCAAAGGCCGGCCGTGTCTCTCACTGTTTATGGTGTGAGGCATGTAAAAGAACCATTACTGACTTTCGACAAGAGTGGGCTGCAAAGCCGTCAGCGTGTTTCTGCCCTGTGATGGCCTGGCAAGCTGTCCAGGGTGTACTTTGCCCTCGCCCGAAGTTGGCTGGGATGGGCGCCAGCCTCCCCGCGACCCTAATTAGGATTAAGCGGTTACAGAAAATGAACTGATGATTTCTATAGAAAGTATATTAATGTCTTTCAAGCACAACTGGGGTTATATTTATAAGTTGACTGTATGTAATCATATTTTAGTATACTGTAAGACCTTCAAAAGTTGTGTTTTCATCATTATTACAATTTGTGTGCATTAATTTCTAGACTCCCTGGCTCTGGAACACTAGAGAATGCTGGTACAACTACCCATATCAGGTAATTTTTTTAATGACTGTATTTTCACTTTAATTGAACTCTTGCAAGTTTTTCATTTTATTCAGTTGATTTAAATAGAAACTACATGTCAGGATTTGTTGTTATAGGAAAGTAATTAATGATAGGCTGATGTAATGGTGTGTTTTCATGCTGAACAGGAGCATGTCGCAAATTATTTTATTTATTTTATCTCAATGCAATTTCCCAACACTACCAATTTCTTACTGACTGAACATTGTGTATATTCTATCTATTTATAGTTATATTTAATGTATTTGAACATCCATGAAACACATTCTGGTTTTTACATATGTTACAACAGCGTTATTTAAACCAATATTTGTCAAGTACAATGTCATAAATGGGATAATGTACTTCAAGCTGTTTTACTGTTGCAAAATATGCCTCTTTAGTGTTATTCAAGACACTGTGGCACATAGACAATCATCTTAGAGATCAAGCGTTCGGATGCAGGTCAATGCACATGACTCCTCCACAGCCAGGAGTTAATTGGCCAAGCTCTCAGGAAGGGAGGGCAGTGCTTTCATTTGTGTTAATGTGATCACCAGCTGATCATGGGTATCTATGAGCTTGTGTATACAAAATAGCACTTTCTTAAGTGCACAAGTAGTACAGAAGAATGTAGGTGGCAGCGTCACATGTCACAGAAGGGGCACATGCTTGCTCTAGCTCCTCCTTGATGGATGGTGGTCAGGGACAGAGTCACTTTGTGGATGGGAATTGACGACAACTAAATTAGGGGAGAAAAATCGAGAGATTTTTAAAATGCTGATTCTGGGGACTCCTTTGATGCTAAATAAATACAGTGGTACTTCACCTTACAAAAGTCTCACCAAACGAAAAATCCAGGTTATGAAAAGCATTTCCTAAAATTTTTGTCTCAGGATACGAAACAAGTTCACGTTATGAGAGCGCCATCTTAAAAATTCAAACGTACCATTCAAGCATTCAAACAATGCACGAACTGCTCTCCCATCAATGACGTTCAAACATCCCGCCCCGCTGGCCTCCCATTGGCTGACAACTGAGCTGTCGTTCATGTCGCTTTCACTCGAGCGCCATCTTGGACAGGTCCACCTGATGCCATCTTGGACAGGGATCCCATTGCCTAGGAGGAATGACGCATCTACCTCCCATTTATGCTTTATTTCTTGACTCGGGCTTTTAACCTTCCATAAAGATTTGTAAGATTATAACTCTGCTGCAAAGACATGGTCAACACATGCGCGCACACACACACACACACACACACACACACACACACACACACACACACACACACACACACACAGTGAGAAGAAGAAACGGGCTTGAGTGATATCACAAAGGAATATGGCCAAACCCGTCTACCATCGGTACGATATTGAAGCAGAAGGAAGTCTTCAAAGGTATGCTTTTATAATTTTTAAAGGGTTTAGGGGTGAGGATTGGGAGCCTTCGAACAAATCATGCGTTTTACATGTAAAATGCGGTTCAACTTACGAAAAATGTAGGTTACGAAAAAAGCTCTGGAACGGATTAATTTCGTAAGGTGAGGTACCACTGTCTTCACAGAAATCTTTATTATTAACAGTTGCTCATACAGTTTGTTTATTCGTGTATAGCATTTGCATTATAAGTTCCCTGTGTAAGTAGGTGCTTTGGCAAACCAAAAGCACACAATAGCATGAACACCTAATTTGCCCTGCAGCCTGAAGTAATTCCCAAACTGCTATTATCAATATAAATATCTGAAAATTATTCCACAAGTTTTCAGACTGGAATTCAGAAGCACTGTTATGTAAACAGCATTAGCATCCTATTTGTACTTGGTCTTGCTTGTCGTCTTCAGGGACAGTAGTAGTAAAGAATCCACATGTTAATGATTTTAAACCTGAATCTTCTTAACCCATAAATGCACACATTGGTCATAAACATCTCAGTTGTCATCTTAGTTGGCTTGTATTGTATTGTAGTAGATTTATATTGTGCTTTATCCATACTGAATATTCTGCTCAAAGCGCTCTTTAGAGTTTTTTGTGCTCCGTTCACCTATCGCCACTGTGCGGCGCCAGTTATTGTGTTTTTCTATCCTTTGATGCTGAGCGCTAAGCAGGAAGCTGCAACTCCCAAAGTTTAACGTCTTATGGTATGACGCGGCCGGATTCAAACTCCGACTTTCCGGAGGTTAAAGTGGATGCTCTACCAACTGAGCTAAATCCCCAGTGTAAATAAAATGATATGGATAAGATGAATAATAATGCTAATAAAAACTTTATTTCTACAGGCTCTAACAGTGGACCTACACTATTACTACATTCTAGAGCTGTCATTCTACCTATCTTTACTCTTCTCCCAGTTCACAGACATCAGAAGGAAGGTATGAATCTAGATCTTCCCCTACTAAATCTCCTGACGTTCACTCCCCAGTGTCACAGCTACATACTTTTTCTAGCTTCTGTTATTAAAATTATTATGGCTGTAAGTGTGACTGCAAGTCATATTTATTGCAAGTTAAATTCCTGCTGAGTACTTTGGGGGGTCCACAACATGACTGACAATCCTAAGAAGAATTCATATTAAGGCATTAACTTAACATAGTAATAGCAATAACATAGTATAGCAATAAGGCTCGGATTAATTGAACCCACACTGTAGATTCATGCAGTCTCTCAGTACAGGGTGGGTACACAGAGAGAAACAGGAACAAGGTTTAGTTCTCATTTTATTTTCATCCTGCATGAAATTGTGTGTGTGTTTCTGTCCACAGTCTATGAGTGTGTGCTTGGTCCTACTAAGTCGGTGGCTTTTCTGTGATATATATATATATATATATATATATATATATATATATATATATATATATATATATATATATATATATTGTTCATGTTGTTATTACTAGATATTTGAGAGTTTACGGAAATTGTACTAAAGTATAGTCGGCCCTCTACTTACGAAAACCTCTGAGTACGAAAAATCCAGGTTACGAAAAACATTTTCCTAAATTTTTGTACTCTTTTTACGAAAACAACCTCTTTTTACGAAAAGCACCAAACATGCCATTCAAAAATTCAAACTCGCCATTTAAAATTCAAACAATGCGGGAGTTGCTCTCTCGTTGGCTGTCTTCCAACATCCTGCCCCGCTGGCCTCCCATTGGCCAGGAGGGAGCTGACCTGTACCCATACTTCCTGTTTGTCACATGTGTGGAGAGTTGAACAGGACTTGTTGGCTTGTTTTGAGATTGATCATTGCAGCGTTATTATTCGTTATTGCCGAAACCCCTCTACAATCGGGACGATATTGAAGCAGAAGGAGACCTTAAAGCGGAAATACAGTGACGGAGGCGATTATTTCAGCACGATATTGAAGCAGAAGGAGCATGAAAACAGTGCTCCGTGGGACAAGACCTCTGATCTCGTAAGGAAGCAAGTTAATATTGAATCAGGACCTCTGACCTTTCAAACAGGTACTGTAATTCCGCTTTAAATACAACATCCCGTCAACATGTAAATACAATTGCTCCATTTGGTTCGCGTTGCGTGTGGGCGGAGCCCGCATTCGGCAAAACTCACCAGAGAGACAGAGAGTTTTGTGTGTGTGTGTGTGTGTGTGTGTGTGTGTGTGTGTGTGTGTGAGACAGAGAGAGAGAGATCGAGAAAGTGTTGTATGTGTATGTGCGTTAATAAAACAATATTTAATAATGGTTTAATTAATAAATATGTGAATAAAATGGTTTAATATGTTAATAAAATGTTTGAATGGTTTTATAAATAATTTTCTTTTACTTTTTAACACATATTTCATACAAAATTGGTGTACTTTTATCATTTTTAAAGGGTTTATGTGGTAGTCTTGGGAGCCTTGGAACGAATCACACGTTTTACATGTAAAATGCGCCTCTACTTATGAAAACTCCAGGCTACGAAAAAGATTCCGTAAGTCGAGTGCCGACTGTAATAACATGATAGTCATTACAGGGATCCCTCACTTTCTGCAGTTACTTGGGACCGATATCCCCCGCGACCACCGAATTCCACGAAGTAGGATCAACTACACCTGACTGACGTATACATACATATATATGTGTATATAATATCAATAAATACATTAGATTGAGATGGTTTGGACATGTACAGAGGAGGGATAGTGAGTATATTGGCAGTAGGATGCTGAGGTTGGAACTACCAGGCAGAAGGCCTCGAGGAAGACCGAAGAAGAGATTTATGGATGTGGTGAAGGAAGACATGAAGGTCGTTGGAGTCAGAAAAGAAGATGCGGAGGACAGGGTGAGGTGGAGGCGGATGATTTGCTGTGGCGACCCCTGAAGGGAGCAGCCGAAAGTAAAAGAAGAAGAATATCAATAAATACATATTTAATGCTATAAATTCTTATAATGACAATTAAATATGTCAAAATAATGCATAAAGTGTAAATAAAATATAAATACACATACATACAGACACGCACCGCGCGCGCGCACACACACACACACACATAGATGCGCGCCTCACATAAAAATGTAAGTACTTTTGATGGGGATTTTGCGTTTGGGTTTTTTTTTCCTTTGTTTGATTGGTTGTTTGTTTCAAGGTTTTTTTGCATAATTGGCCTTGCTTTGCAGCATTTTCCTTCACTTCCCCCCTATTCTTCCTTAATTTCTTTATTTTTTAATTTGATTAATTTTGCACTGAAGCGTGAAGTAGCGAGGGATCCCTGTATATTTACATAGACAGGACCTTTCCAATAGGTTTAATGCTGTGATCTAATGATAAATAGAAGTTTAACTTTATTTTCAAGTTAGAAAGTGCATGAGTGTATCCAAGTACTGTGTGTGTTCCCTGCACAAGTCATTTTTAAACAGGCATAAATATATTTTTTTTTGCTACCCTGAATTTTAAGCCACTCGAAGTGAAGTGTACTTTGTGAAGTCTTTAATCAAATGTTTCCAGATAAATATATGGATGCAGACAAAACTCTTTGAAGAAATGATTATTATAATTATTTTATTATTAGTTTAATTTTGATTTAATCAGGTAAAATCTTAATGAAAAATAAATAAAAAAAATTTGCCAAGTCGGCTGCATACAAGGTTTCATGCTGACAAAGGATACAATTTGTGTACCATTTTAAAATAATGAAAAAAGCAGTCATGTGGGGATTAAGTAGCAGTCTTTATTAATTTCCATGTTCTTAAAGCATAGCAGTGGGAGTTAAAATGCAGAGTGGTTATTGTGTATTAAAGTTAACCAATAGCTGCAGTATATTTATACAAGCATGTCAAGTTCTAAAAAAATTATTTTGATATAGACACATTTTGGCAGTTTACTGTTGAACAGTGATAGTATTTTGAGACTATTTCTTATTAAGATAATAAGCTGATGTTGTGTTGTGAATAATCATTTGTTTGCATGTTGTTTGCTTGTGACCATTTTTTTTTTTTACTGTGTGCTTTACAAATTTAGTTATTCTAAATGTTTGCTCAACTCGGGCTAAGAAAATATTTGAATTTGCTTATTTGGCTCATGCTCATTTTAGGTAAAGTCATTTCTAGAGCTTGTAATATCTCCTACGTACAAATTACCAAATTTCTGTGATAGTTCTCATTGTAATTAGAGCAGTGCTTCACAAATAGTGGGATGTGCCCACCTTGGGAGGTGCGATATGATGCCGGGGGAGGGACACGGTGTGGGGTGGGGGGTGGGGGGGGTCTATGAACCTGGGGAACATGCTTTTCTGGAATTGTGTATGAGAATTAAGTGTAATTGCACCTCCACTCCACTAGTTGGCAGTGGCACTCTCATTGTCACGCTATGGTGTAGCGGTTTTTCGTACAAACAAACGATATGAAGTGCAGTAAACAACCCCTCAAGAAACAACACCGAAAAATTTCTAACGGGAACAAAGAGAAAGGTGGAGAGAGACGGAGATATTAAGACATAAATATGTTGAATGAGTTTAAATAAGGATGTATTTTTTTTATTTCAGGCACATTGGTGCACTTTAAATCTTTTCTATTACAGATTATAAAACAATGTTAATGAAGTTTTTCTTTATTGTAAGATGAGCTATATTTCTTTCTTCTTTTGTTTTTAATTTTAATAAAGATACAATGTTATGCAGAGGTGTACTAATAACAATTTTATAGATATAATACTATTTATAGTCACTCGCGGGGCTAAACAAAACACATCCCATGGAAATCTTTTACACTTTTTGACACATTTCAACAAGTAAACATTTCTTCCTTTTATTAAAATTAGCATTTTTCAGTAATTAATTTGAAGTGAAAAGAAAGTACATCCTTGATCTCAGAAGCTTGTATTAACTTTTATTTTATTCTTGTAGATGTTCAGTATAATTGTGCATCGGCTGTTGATTTTGGACGTTTTTACTACACTTTCCTCACTTGTGATATGTTTGAGGACTTTTATTTTGCATGTAACGGCCTTTTACATCACCCCACAACATTTCAATGGGGTTCATATCTGGGCCATCCAATAACTTTTTTTGCCTTTTGAGCCGTTTATTAGTGAATCTGCTAGCGTGCCTGTGATAATTTTCTTGTTGAAAGGTTCGCTCTACATTTCCATGCACACTTTGATGTGATGCTGAGTTCATAGTTGAAACACTGACTGCAGACTGTGAAGTCCTTGAGACAGCAAAGCAACCTGAAACCTAACAATTTCCCCAATCATGTCTCACACTTGATATGAGGTTCTTCTCCTATTTACCCGTGTAGTATGACTGTGGCCAACAACTGTGATTTGTCTTTCCGAAGCATATTTTTCCAACAAGCCTGGTCTTTGATTATATGGCAAATTGTGATTTTGCTCCACTGTTACTTGTATTGCTATAAGCAGGTCTAATCATTTTCTGAATGCAGGTATATGCATTTTGACTACATGGATTACATCAGTTACCTGCTAATCCTATGATGATATTTTGGGGTTCTTGGATAATTTTATATTAAATTTACATTAAAAAAAATACTTTTGGACATATTGTCAGAGGAGGAATTTTCCTGACAGTGGAATGATATATTTTAATTAAATTGAAAATGGTTTTAAATCGCTTGGCAGACTCAAAGGCATCCACAACCATTTTATGAAGCTGTTAGAAAGCTCTTTAGATATTGGCATGATGACACCTCGCACTTAATTAGCGAGAAGAACACCAGACCATGGTGCCACGTTTAAATGAGACAGCCTGCACCAACAACAGTAGAAAGTTTTAAACAATGGAACTTTATCTTAAAATCCCGATTCTAAATGTATGGATTTGAAGGCTGTAGTGACTTTTCCCCGTGTGACTCTTTTTTCTTTTCTGTTTATTTAATTTACAGTGAATGTTCATGCATAAATTGCTGCTGTATATAAACTGGTTCCATGCGATATGCTTACTATCTCCTGCAACTATATTTACTGGGGGGGGAGTAGGGCAACCTTTCTACTAGGTAAATCTACCGAAACCAATATCACACAAACGCAATTCATTTCAAATTCCTAACCTGATCTAATATTTTTAGAGCTAAAACTTTAATGAAAGCTCTCTCTGAATGATTCATGCTGTTGAATCAAGAGGACTTGGTACTTATTATATTACTACTGACCTGCATGCCAGTCTCAGGCAGTCTGTTGAGTAATTGAATAGTAATAATTTGTGTTGTTGTTTTTTCTGCATTTTTGTACAATGGATTTTGAAATGAGTCACCGTCTGTAAAGCGACGAGAAAATCACCTCACAGTCAACAGTGGGCTGTAAATACCCACAAATTAAACCATCATTCAACACTTTAATCTCATTGTTTCATTTCAAATTCAATCCGCTGGAATAATGAAACAGAAAATGTAACACTGCATAATTGCTGAGAGACTGCATTGTATTTAACCCCATGAATCTGTTCATCCCTTTCTTTTCCCCTTTTTTTTCTGCTCTACAATGCCATCCTATTACTCACTCTTTCACATCTCAAATCTCTGTTGATTATTGGCATGTTGTTGTTTTTTGTTGTTGTTTTTGTTTTTCTGCTTCTTCCAGTATTTTTCTCTCACAAACTCCACCGTGCGCTGAAGAGCTGCTGTGCCCCCTGCCTGCTCCAGTATGTTCCTCCTGTCTGTATGCCATGCTTCCATTCCGTTTCACACCACTCTTCTTCCTCATCACCTTCATCTTCATTCGACTCCTGTTCAGCTGACTGCTATCCTGCTGAGCTTCTGCAGTTCTATAATTCACGAGGAGAGCTTGCAGTACATCACCTCTAACAAGCTTTCAGAAATAGGATTGTTGTTCTGTGTGTAGTCAAAGCATTGGTCCAGTGTTGTGAAGCCAGTGGTAGTTTCTTATCAGTTCCTGGACGGAAAAACATGTTCATGTGTATTTTTGAGGAGATGATGATTAAACACTATTTCTCATAACAATAAGAAAAAAAATTCACAGTGGGTAAAGTCATGGGTAACAACCAGTGGTGTATGTAACCTTTTTAATTTTTATCTTTTTATTTATTTATATATTTATTTTTAGTATAAAAAAACTTTTTTTGAGGACCAAAAAAAAATAAATAAATTTTACCCACTTTCCCCTGAAGTAACTCTTTAATTTTATGAATAATATTTAGATTTTTTTTTTTCGGATAAATCCCATCAACAAAGCCATACAGAATATAGTTAGAGATTAAAGACTTTACTAGCTCCAGTGTTTTTAGTGAGCATTCCCAGGAAGAATTACATTGGAAGTTAAGAAAAAGGTACGTTTAAGAATCCTCAAAGATGTTATTCGAATCCTGCATGAGTGATTGCTTACACTGGGCCACGATATCCGTGATCCCTGAGATTTAAAAGAATAGTGATGAGCGTAGGGGGTTTGTGAGATCGAATTGGAATAGTCTCCAGGTAACTTGATGAATTTGTGTTGATCCCGAGGGAACTTGATGGAATCGTGATAAGCTCGAGGGAACTTAGTGGATTCGTGATGATCTCAAGGGAACTTGGTGGGTTTGTGATGGTCTTGAGGGAAATTAGTGGATTTGTGATGACCACAATGATTGTGGCAAAATGTTTTGGCTGTTAAATTAGGATTTGAGGCCAATCATGTAAGTACGTGGGAATCATAGTAGCACTTAAGAGGCCATGACAGTGAGCAACAGACCTTGTTGCGCCATCGTCGGGGATCTTTATTAACTTGAAAACAATGATTCCTTCAGGTTTCATCTTTTCAATGAACCTTGCCTCCTTTTATACCTCATTTGTGCTCCAAGCATGGTCATAAATCATGAAGATCGCTTGGAGCTTTATCTGGTTAGTCATTAATATCTTAGTTACAGCAACACAGTTTTGAAAAACTCCAACACGTTCTATGATTAATTGATTACCCATTTACCTCATATATTAATACATTACATTTCCGATCATTTAAATCCGTGTTTGCAGACATATGTGTTGATAAATGATATACTTGCAAGTTTCACACCTTAATGGATTTTATTGTTGCAGGACTGTCTGCTCATGTTCATGCACCATGTTGCCACCGTATCTCTGATCATGTTGTCTTACGTGAATAACATGGCTCGAGTGGGCACGCTCGTCCTGTGCCTCCATGATGCTTCCGATGTGCTGTTGGAGGTAAGAATGGGAAATGTTTTCTTATGCTGTCTACTACCATAAAAAAGTCGTTTGTAAAGCTTAAAGGGAAAGGTCTAGGAACTTTGAGGAATAATTTATACACCTGAAAGTACACTATATGGACAATTGTTTATAGACACTTGACCATAACCTTCATGTGTTTCTTGATAATCAGACTCCAGGTTTCGTTCCTCTTTGTTGTTATAATACATTTCTCTTTTCTTCGAAGGCTGTCTATTAGATTTTGGAGTATGGCCATGGGGATTTGTGATTGATCATTCAATCTCAAGAGGATTATAACGATCAGGCACTGCTGTCAGGCCTGGAGACCTGGGGCAGTTGTTAGTGTAGTTCATGCCTGAGCAATTAAGGGTTAAAAGCCTTGCATAAGTGCCCAACAGTGGCAGCTTGGTGGTACCGGGGCTTAAACCACCAAACTTTTTATTAGTAAATGGAGTGAGCTGCACCTTTCCTTCCTCCACCTCCATGCCTTGAGCAAGACACCTAACCCCCAACGACTCTCCGGGCATCCCAATGTGTGGAACCCCACGACTCGCGTGTGTGTGTGTGTGTGTGTGTGTGTGTGTGTGTGCACACGCACACATGCGCTTGTGCGCTCATTGTTTACGTGTGCATGTATTCTTCACTTTGGATGGGTTAGATGCAGAGTCAGTAATTTCTCTTGCAGGATTAATATAGTATATCCAAAGAAAAAGTGTTCGATGAAAATGTTGAGGTTCTCTCTGGGAGTAACGAGGATGGATAGGATCAGAAATGAGTACATCAGAGGGACAGCCCATGTAAGATGTTTTGAAGTCAGAGAGGCTAGATTGAGATAGTTTGGACATGTACAGAGGAGGGGCAGTGAGTATATTGGCAGTAGGATGCTGAGGTTGGAACTACCAGGCAGAAGGCCTAGCGGAAGACCAAAGAGAAGATTTATGGATGTGGTGAAGGAAGACATAAAGGTCATTGGAGTAAGAGTAGAAGATGCAGAGGACAGGGTGAGATGGAGGCAGATGATTTGCTGTGGCGACCCCTGAAGGGAACAGCTGAAAGGAAAAGAAGAAGAAGATCCAAAGAAAAAGAGTTGCTTAAGGGTTTGATGGTCAAGTGTCCATAAACTTTTGTCAATATAGTTCATTTCATATTCAATGTCTCCTTTCTGTATGTACTGCCCGAGCCATTTTTAGTTTATATACTGTTAGTGACTGTAGCCCATCTGCAGTTTGTGTGGTTCTGCTGCAAGTGCATTGATGTTGCTGTCAATTTTAGGATCTGTTTCGGTTGTGCTGTGTGTGCAAGACAGTGTAAGCTTCCTCCCTTTTTTTCTAATTATCTGTGATAATTATCAACAGTTTTCAGCTTCTGAACCCCAGTGCTGTTTCTGGCTGCTAGACTGCTCTCGTAGCAGATAAATTTTGCATTACAACAGATGCTCAGTATGCAACAGTTGTACAATACAAAAGTGTATAGTATACACTGTAGGTGAACCTGGCACAATGTTCAAAGTACTACATTGGGGTACAAAACCTTCTCTGCTGACATAAACACTATCGAAAGCACTCGCCTATATTTACAACTTAAATTCTAGTATTTGTTCCATTAAATTGTATTAATTTATTTCAAACAGTCTATTCGCTTCAGGCGTGTCTGTTGCCTGCACGCATTCCAGTATGTGGATGTGGATGCTAGTTTTTTTGTTCAGTCAGAATTCAGCTTCTTTGTGCTGCCGTGCCAATCTAATCTGCCCAGGGTCTTCAGAATCAGCAGTGCTGGCCGATGTTACTTCAACTATATTAGCAATCAGGCTGGTACTTTCACCAATTAGATTTCAGATTTGCCTCACAGGGCAAGCTAGCGGCCTTACAATGTCAGCATTTTTCCATCCTCCGAGTGGCTGTTCAGAGCAAAACTAGCTGAATAGTATATAGTGATCTGCACACAATGCACTTAAGTAAAAAAAAAATTATGCACACAATGACTGATGGAGGAGAATAAATTGACTCGGTGTTGGACATGCTTAAAAATCCATTTTAAGGAAGACTTTTCCATAAAAGATAGACATCGTAAGGGGAGGTTGAGAAGGTAAGGTTTACACTTATTACATTTGCTCAAGCATCAAATTCACTGGGAACTTCCACCAGTAATTGCTTGGGAAAGTTATGTTATGCTCAGAGTTACTAGCAGAAATGTGCAAAATCTCTCTCTCTCTCTCTCTCTCTCTCTCTCTCTCTCTGCAATGCTACACTTTGTTATATTGTATTTTTGTATATTATTGATGGTTTGTATAATTGCCAAGTCCCACTGAAGAAACAAGTACCAAACGCATGGCCCACCACTGTTTAGAAAATATAACATTAATAATTTGTACATAAATATCATACCCATCTTCTTTGTTTTCAGGCTGCCAAAATGGCTAACTATGCCAAGTATCAGAGGCTTTGCAATGTCCTGTTCATCATGTTTGCACTGGTGTTCATCAGTTCCAGACTGGGTTTATATCCTGTTTGGTAAGACATGTTACTCTATTTTCACTCTCACCCGCCTCTGTGTAAGGTCCTTGCATACCAGTGAATGAGTGGGTGAGGTGAGGTGAGAGAGATTGTCCGTGTGTGTGTGTGAGAGTGAGAGAGTGAGAGAGAGAGAGAGAGAGAGAGAGAGAGAGAGAGAGAGAGAATGGGAAAGTGAATGTGCTTGTGTGACAGACTGGGTATTTATTAAGATGTGTGCATATCATCTGCTGACAGATGATGTGTTTTGACAGTGGAGTAATTGATTATCCATATGTTCTGTCTACCCACTTCTCCATGCAAATAAACGACTCCACAGCAACAGATGTGTAAGTTACAGGTGACCTGTTGAATACAGATTACTACACACTGTTCTGAACACTTTCGTTATCTGGGAGGTTTCCAACAGTACATTAAAAACGTTAAAATTAATCGAGCAGTTGTGTGAAGTGGCCTCTTGACACTGTTTATATTATTACATAATATACCTTTTTAGAAAGAGTTTGAGATATTATTGTATAATACTGCTTCATTTAAAATGAGTTTTCGGAACTTATATTAAGTCCATAATGAGTGTCAGCCTCCCGGTGACCCTCCTTAGGATTAAGCAGTTCTGAAAATGAATTAAAAAATGAATGAATATACAGTATTATGTTTTCCACAATGTAGAACTCTAAAAGTATTTTTTGCAATTGGAATCATTTGATTGCATAGCTATGATTTTCGATCTCAGACTATGATCTCTTGTATAAATAAATCAACCCTCCTGTGTTGTAAGCCTTTTTTTGTCATGTGGCATCACTTCCTGTTTTAACTGGTCTGAGTACAGTGTGTAGCACATGATCTCCAGCTTCATTCCACTAGATTGCCTGTTACAGTTCTCATTCGCTGCTGCTCTTAGCCTTTAAGATTAGTACATTTGTTAATTTTTGGAAACACTCAATTATTCTTGGTTGCCTACAAGCAAAAAAAAAATTGGGGTTGGTGACCACCATCTGTTAACTGTATGCTTCTGACCAGGAAGTCTGAATGACACATTACTTTTTACTGTTTTCCTCTTAGAATTTAGGCACATCTGAATAGTTACCAAGTGACAGTTACTATGGATACAACATAGATCCTTATCAAACGGAAATGTAAGAGAGAGGTGACTGAGAGTATCGCTCACGTTTATATTTGGAAAAGCTGCAATCTAGTTCTGTTCTTGCATGCTTTAATATAGTCTAAATTTGTCAATAAATGAACTTACACCCTTGAATTAAGTACATGTGTGTGATTGGAAGGCTTATTAGGAAATATCAACTAACCTATAGTTACTGTTTGCATCATATATTAAAAAATAACAATCCACAAGACATTTCATCACCTTCACTCAAATGCAATATCATTCATTCACTCATTTCCTGATCCACTTAATCCGATGAAGGACACAGGGAGGCTGAAACCTAATTCAGCTAACACTGAGCAAAAGCGGGTTGCACCCTGAACAGCTTGCCATCACAGGGCTCAATGCACATACAACACCATTCACACCTAGAGGTAATCTGGAATAACCAATTAATAATGTCTTTGGATTGTTTGGGCGGGCGGGTGGGCAGGGTGGGGGGGGGTGACTGGAGTAGTTTTAGGAAAGCCACTCAAGCATGGGGAGAGCAGACAAATTGCACACAAAAACATCTGAACCCAGGGTCTTCTTACTCTGACGTAGACATGCTAGTCATTATGCCACCATGCAGTCCTTTTACGTAGCTATGATCATGATTTCCTTTCGGCTTTTTCCCTTTTGTTTTTTTCAGGGGTCGCCACAGCGAATGATTCGCACGTTTGATTTGGCAGAGGTTTTTACGTCGGATGCCCTTCCTGACACAACCCTTTAGCAAGGGACAGAAACACCCTGACGGCTTTGCAGCTACTCTTTATAAAAGTCATCAATGGTTCTTTTACATGAACCTCTCACCATAGACAGTGAGAGACATGGCCGGCCTTTGATAACCCAGTTAGCTGCACTTGTGGGTACAGTGGCAACCTTGTGGAGAGTGGGACTCGAACCCCCGACCTTAGAATCAGCGATCCAGCGCCCTATACCGCTAGGCCCCCACTGCCCTTTCTTTTACATAGCTACACTTAATGAAATACCATTTTATCTGATAGGGCAGTTAATTAAAATGTGAAGCATGTTAAACTTTGTTTTCATTGAAGCTAATGTTTCAATTACTCTTGCGCATGGCACATATAGATCTGCTTTAATCCACTTTATCCTTTGATCAGGAAACTATTGTCATTTAAATTGCCTAAAAAATGAAGCCTTGTTACATCTTGTGAATAAGAATTTTGGATTGTACAGTGTACGCTTGTCCATTCAGAAAATATTCCCTTTTTTAAACAAACAACAAACAAACAAACAAACAAACAACAAACAACTCTTTATTGTCAAAGTACATTACATACATTGAAATTTGCTTTGTGCGCTAGGCACCTGTCGCCACTGTGCAGCGCCAGTTATTGCGTTGTTCTATCCTTTTTGCTGCTGAGCGCCAAGCAGGAAGCAACAACTGCCAAATTTTAACGTCTTATGGTATGACGCGGCCGGATTCGAACTCCGACCTACCGGAGGATAAAGCGGACGCTCTACCAACTGAGCTAAATCCCCGGTTTTTTTTCTCCTTATAATACTGTTTTACTGTGCTGATATTACATATCTCTGATTGGTCATAAACTCAACTGCTGACTCATTCAGACATTAAACACAGTCGCTTTGGGTGATATCATTTAGGTGGTGTTGACATTAAGGCTTCTCCAGTTCTAGGACTGGCATTTCATAACGAGTCCAGCCTTAGTGATCAGATTTATCTCATTTCTCTGAGATTGTGTTGGAGAAGGAAAGCTGTTGGAAGAGTAAAGAATTGCCTTATCCTGTAGATTCCCTTTATGGCAGGGGATAAATGCAGAGGGTTGCGACAGGAAGGGCATCCAGCGTAAAACTTCTGCCACATTAAAAATGCAAATGGTCAAAACAAAATTCATACCGGATCGGTCGAGGCCCGGGTTAACAACGACCGCCATCAGTGCTGTCAACCAACAGGGTGCTGATGGAAATTGGACTACTGTTGGTCGAAGACGTCGAAGAAGGAGAGGCGGGAGGCGTGTCCGTAGGCAGAGAGAGAAGAGGAAATGCGTGAGCCTAGGACTGAGAGTAGGGACTTTGAATGTTGGATCTATGGCAGGAAAAGATAGGGAGCTGGCTGACATGATGCAAAGGAGAAAGGTAGACATACTGTGTGTTCAGGAGACCAGGTGGAAAGGTAGCAAGGCGAGAAGCTTAGGAGCAGGGTTTGAGCTGTTTTATCACGGTGTGGATGGGAAGAGAAATGGAGTAGGAGTCATCCTGAAGGAGGGGTTTGTCAGGAATGTTCTAGAAGTGAAAAGAGTGTCAGGCAGGGTGATGAGTCTCAAGTTAGAAATTGAAGGCATGATGGTCAATGTTGTTAGTGCTTATGCCCCACAGGCAGGATGTGAGCTAGAAGAGAAGGAGAGATTCTGGAGGGAGTTAGATGAAGTGATGCAGAGTACCCCCAGAGGTGAAAGAGTGGTCATTGGGGCAGACTTCAATGGACATGTTGGTGCAGGCAACAGAGGGGACGAGGAAGTGATGGGCAGGTTTGGTATCCAGGACAGGAACACAGAAGGACAGATGTTGATCGATTTTGCAAAAAGGATGGAAATGGCTGTGGTGAACACTTTCTTCAAGAAGAAACAGGAGCATAGGATGACTTATGAAAGCGGAGATAAGAGCACACAGGTAGACTACATCTTGTGTAGGCGATGTAATTTGAAGGAAGTCAGTGACTGCAAAGTAGTAGTGGGTGAGAGTGTTGCCAAACAGCATAGGATGGTGGTGTGCAGGATGACGCTGATGGTGAGAAAGGTGAAAAAGGCAAAGGCAGAGCAGAAGACAAAGTGGTGGAAGCTGAAAAAGGAAGAGGGTTGTGTTGTCTTCAAGGAAGAGTTGAAACAGGCTTTGGGTAGTCAGGAAGTGCTTCCGGATGACTGAACAACCACAGCCAATGTGATCAGGGAGACTGGTAGGAGAGTACTTGGTGTGTCCTCTGGAAGGAAAGTAGATAAGGAAACTTGGTGGTGGAATGAGGAAGTGCAGGAGTGTGTACAAAAGAAGAGGTTAGCTAAGAAGAAGTGGGACACAGAGAAGACCGAAGAGAGTAAACAGGAGTACAGGGAGACACAGAGTAAGGCGAAGGTAGCAGTGTCAAAGGCCAATCAGAGGGCGTATGATGACTTGTATGATAGGTTGGACAGTAAGGAGGGAGAAAATGATTTATACAGGTTGGCACAACAGAGAAATGGAGATGGGAAGGACGTGCAGCAAGTTAGAGTGATTAAGGGCAGAGAGGGAAATGTATTGACTGATGACAGAAGTGTGCTGGGAATATGGAAAGAGTACTTTGAAGAGCTGATGAATGAGGAAAATGAGAGAGAAAAAAGAGGAGAAGAGGTGACTGTTGAGGACCAGGAAGTAGCAAAGATGAATAAGGGTGAAGTGAGGAGGGCATTGAAGAGGATGAAGAGTGGAAAGGCAGTTGGCCCTGATGACATACCAGTTGAGGTATGGAAGTGTCTAGGGGAGGTAGCAGTAGATTTTCTGACAAGAATATTTAACAAGGTCTTAGAAAGTGAGCAGATGCCGGAGGAATGGAGGAGAAGTGTGCTTGTGCCCATTTTTAAGAACAAGGGAGATGTACAGAGTTGTGGCAACTACAGAGGGATAAAGTTGATGAGCCATACAATGAAGTTATGGGAAAGAATAGTGGAAGCTAGACTAAGGGCAGAGATCAGCATTTGTGAACAACAGTTTGGTTTCATGCCAAGAAAGCGAACCACAGATGCAATGTTTGCTTTGAGGATGTTGATAGAGAAGTACAGAGAAGGTCAGAAGGAGCTGCATGTAGCATTCTGCTGAATGCAGAAGGATGCCCACATCAGTGTGCTCGTTTCAAATCTTCTTTAGCAACTAACCTGCATTGTTTATGAGCATATCGTCTTCATAACCTTTATTTTATTCACTGAAACGGCATTTTAATATCAAAACAGTATCCAAAATGGAGAAACTACTTCACGGCCGTTCTTCTTGTGTATGGATTATAGTGTGTCTTGTACCGAACTCAGTGAATAATTGCAACAAAAACCAGTAAGTTTGCTACTGTTTTTATCTAGTTTTATGATGGTACTCACAAGAAAAATGTGGGGGGGGGAAATAATTTTTTAGTGAGTTTTAGTCGATTTCACATGAGCAAGTTATAGTTGAGTACTTGTTTTAATAGTTTATGCAAAAATCTGAATTTCGATCGAAATGGACCATTTTTACTTTTCTGGTCTTTTATCTCAAAAGTTGTCTGTGCGACAAAAGCGCCTACTTTCGGTAGAGCGCCTCACATATACATTATATAATGTTATACCACAGCTCTTTTGAATTGAAGGATGTTCCTTTGAGTTTTCTGAAACAGAAAAATCTTCACGACAGAGGAGAATCTTTAATGTAACCAGCAAGAACTTCAAGTCAGTAAAAGTACAGTTGGTGAGGCAATGATCGCCTATAATAGCTAGTAGTTTTATGCATGTTCTACAGCATATCATTATTACAATTAATATGGTGTAGTTAGCAGAGCTGGGTATTTCCTAGATTTTATGTATTGCGATATATTGCGATTTCTAGCATGTATTGCCATATGTATTGCAATATATTGCAAGAAGAATTCTAAATTAAAAGTGAGCCTGTTTTTGACATTTCAAAAAGAGAAATCAACAACATTAAAAACGTTGTTTTTAGTCATTAAAATAAAAATTCTAAGTATCAGAAAAAACCTACTTATGAAACTTTAATGTTCTAAACATTGGCACAAACATTAACACTGAAATAGAACTGCATATTGAGCAAGAGAAGCTATTTAAACATATTCAATACATATAACAAACATTAGAATAGTGTAAGTGCATCTAGTGCTTTTATTAGCATATTGTGAAGCCTTAATCATTAATGCAGGCATATTAGAATTTTAAGATACAACAGTTTGGTTTCATGCCACAAAAGAGCACCACAGATGCAGTGTTTGCATTGAGGATGTTAATAGAGAAGTACAGAGAAGGTCAGAAGGAGCTGCATTGTGCCTTTGTGGATCTGGAGAAAGCATATGACAGGGTGCCGAGAGAGGAACTGTGGTATCGCATGAGGAAGTCTGGAGTGTCAGAGAAGTATGCTAGAGTGGTGCAGGACATGTATGAGAGATGTACGACAGTGGTGAGGTGTGCTGTCGGTGTGACAGAAGAGTTCAAGGTGGTGGAGGTGGGACTGCATCAAGGGTCAGCTCTCAGCCCCTTCTTATTTGCTATGGTGATGGACAGGCTGACAGACGATCTGTAGTGATCTGTAGTAAGAGCAGAGAACAAGTGCAGGAAAATCTAGAGAGGTGGAGGTATGCCCTGGAAAGGAGAGGAATGAAGGTTAGCCTCAGTAAAACAGAATACATGTGTGTGAACCACAAGGACCCAATAGGAACGGTGAGGTTCCAGGGGGCAGAGATAAAGAAGGTGGAGGATTTAAAGTACTTAGGCTCAAAAATCCAGAGCAATGGAGAGTGTGGAAAAGAGGTGAAGAAGCGTGTGCAGGCTGGTTGGAATGGTTGGAGAACAGTATCTGGTGTGATGTGCGATAGGAAGGTATCGGAAAGAATGAAAAGAAAGGTGTATAAGACGGTGATGAGGCCAGCGATGTTGTACGGTTTAGAAACAGTGGCCCTGGGGAAAAGACAGGAGCCTGGGCTGGAGGTTACAAAGATGAAAATGTTGAGGTTCTCTTTGGGACTAACAAGAATGGATAGGATCAGGAATGAGTACATCAAAGGGACAGCACATGTTAGATGTTTTGGACATGTAGAGAGGAGGGATAGTGAGTATATTGGCAGTAGGATGCTGAGGTTGGAACTACCAGACAGAAGGTCTAGAGGAAGACCAAAGAGAAGATTTATGGATGTGGTGAAGGAGGACATGAAGGTAGTCGGAGTAAGAGTAGAAGATACAGAGGATAGGGTGAGATGGAGGCGGATGGTTTGCTATGGCGATCCCTGAAGGGAACAGCCGAAAGGAAAAGAAGAAGAAGAAGGAGAGGATATTAAATTTTTAAGGTGGGATTAAAGGTGGAGCATCATGCGCAGAACTGTATCATGCACGACTAGACCTCATCAGACCTGAGACCCTATGAGCAGTATATGTGTGTATGTGTATATATATATATATATATATATATATACAGTAAAACCTCCGCTGACGAACGCTTAAGCTCACGAACTTTTCGCCTCAAGAACATTAAATTTGCGAGCATATAGTCTCTGCTGACGAACTAGTTTTCGGCGGACGAACCAAACCACTTCGTGACATCTGCACTGCCCATTCACGGCATGGTTCTTATTATACCTGGCTCTCCACACAATGAATGACTGTACAGACGTTCCCCGACTTACGTTTTTGTTTAGTTCCGGACGGCAGTACGTAAGTTGAAAATGAACGTAAGTTGTTACTGTATGTTCCAGTGACATATGACGTTCATACTGTACTATACATCCATAAATACTATTACCGTGTCTCAAACACCCCAAAATCAATTATTATAAACATAACATTGTAAAATAATATCAAATAATATCAACATTAATTTCAAATAAATTAAATTCAAGCAAAATAATTTAAAATAGATAAATTTTAATCATATTCACTCATCAAATATCAAATATAGTATCAAATATAACCTTTAACATTCTCTATAACGATCTTTCTGCTTGTAAATGGTTCCTATGGTCAACGGATGGTCACTTTACATGAAGCTGAGCCGAGTCACATTACATGAAGCTGAGCCGAGTTACTTTACATGAAGCTTAAAACAGCCAATCAACGCTTACAATATGTGAGGCGCTCAACAACGAAGTAGTTTACCTACATGTGCCTGAGACAAAGCGCGGGTTATACGGACTGCCGGTCTTTCAAGTGAGCAAGGGTGCCATTGAATACTCGTTTAGTATTCAGCATGCACTGATGTGAATCATCAGCAGAGTGGAGAGTTCTCTTTCTTTTCTGGATTCGGGTTTTCATTCATTTTACAACTCTCTTTGCTTAACTGAGTATGCATGGTGGATTGCGCCGATCCGAGCAGATAGTTAATTCATCTCTGTGTATGAGACTTGCACCCATGCTAGTTGGCTTACGCTTCTGACCAACCATATTTGCTTAGGGTTACAAAACTCCCCAAAACAGTGTAAACACAAAGACCACAGGGACGACATCTTAACACGCTATATAACTGATATATATATATATATATATATATATATATATATATATATATATATATATATATATATAACTGAACTGGGAAGGAGAGGCACGTTCAGTCTGTCGTTTGTAAACAATGGACGCAGCGTCATTGCGTCATTGTGTCATTACATCAGCGTACTATGTAGGTACGTCTAAACTCAAAGCTTGACTTTTTTTTTTTGGAAAAAAAAAAAAAACGTAAAACAGATGAACGTAAGTCGGGGAGCGTCTGTATACAAGAGGACGGAAACATGATTGTGTCAGGATTACATGCCAAGACCTCTGCGGTCGCCTTTTTTTTTTTTCAAACGAAAGCATTACTTCCAGTTCTATTAGCGGGAATAGCCGAAGTATGTTTTACTGTTCCAAAGTTTTCCGAATGCATGTCAAAAAAACAGTTTTGCTTCAGAGTATGGCAATACGTATTGTTTGCATGTTAGAACGGTTTAAACTGATAAACCAGTTTTATTGCGCAGCTGTAGTATTTAGTATAGTAGTTATAGTTAGTGTTGACAAATTGCTGCATTTTAAGGGGATATTAAACACTCCAGGACTTGCTGCTCCACAAAAGATTCAGTTTCTGTTGGACTGTATCTCACCACCATGTCATTTAATCAGTCTTTTTCATTTACTTTCTATAGAAGCACACTCCACTGTGTTTGCTTTAGTTGCATATCAACATTTTTGATAGCTTAGATGAGCTGCTAAGGAAATTAAAAATATTATGGAACTCATGTAATAAATTAGCCTAAATTGACTGTGGCACATAGACACGAACATCAACAGCTGCCATCAGGATACTGTACTCATGTTAATAGCAGACCTCCCACACAGCCTTTAGTGGTGCCTCATCCTTAAGTAACTGGCAACTCATTTTTGCAATGCTTGAACATTCTTCCCTTTGTAAAAACCTATGCCAAAGCAAATATGTGAATCATTAATATGACCTCCATCTTCCCTTCCGGGGTCAGCCAAAAGGAAAAAAAGAAGAACATTCTTCCCTCTGTCTGGTGTCCACATACGCCGTGATGCTCATTAACTGTGATGCATTAAAACCAGTCAGCATTGTCATGCATAATAGTCAGTTAGCATTATGATGCATGACAGCCAGTCAACATCTTGCACAATCGACAATCACCAATGTGATGCATAACAGTCAGTCAGCATCATAATGCATCCCATTGCAACAATTGGCTGCTATGTGTTGCTTACTGGCGATTCCATTTTCAGAATGGACTTTACTAACATTCATCCAAACAACAGCAAATAAATTATTTTGAAAAAATTTGCTTCTAATGATTTGCTTCTTCCTTAAACTTATAGAGCATTGACAGAATAATTAATTATAAATGGAAAATAAATACAACCTGAAAAAAATATCATGGGGAGCTCCACCTTTAATAAGCTGTATATCTGTATGTAACCTCTAAATGTGTATGTGACATGAGTATTAACACGAGAAAATGTGCATGGTGGTTTCATGTGGTTTATAAACTCTTGATCACTTGACCATGTTTTGTTTAGTTAATATGGCGGTGTATCATATGTGCATTATTTAGTACTTTAGTGAAGAGTTCAGGTTTCTAAATGGAACATTATGTTCAAAATGATCTTGTATTAGTTATGGTTTACTGAGCATTCAAATTTGTGTGTGTGTGTGTGTGTGTGTGTGTGTGTGTGTGTGTGTGTGTGTGTGTGTGTGTGTTAAGGGTTTTGTGAATTCACTTTCTTTGACAGCCAAAAGAACATCACTCGCATCAGATTTTTAATGCACTTGTGGGATTATTGCATTATGAAACAGTGATTATGTAAGCAGGACGCACAGCAGTGTTGCTTCAGGGTCCAGTGTTCGATCGTGAGCTTGCTTACTCTGTGTGAAGATTCTCATACTTTCGCCTGATTTTTTTTTTTCCCCCAGCTGCCAGAAATAGGTGCAGACTACTCTAGGTGTGAATAATTGTTACTCTCTATCTATGCCTTGCACCCAGTGTTTCTGGGATATTTCTGAATATAGATAAATGAATAAATGCATGATTGTAACGTTGATGATGGAATTCCTTCTTCAATGGCTTTCCTTTTTTGTGTCTGACCAATCACAGGATTTTGAACACTACTCTTTTCGAGAGCTGGGAGATTGTAGGGCCGTATCCATCTTGGTGGGTGTTTAACGGGCTGCTAGTGTTGCTGCAGGGTTTGCACATTTTTTGGTCCTATCTCATAGTGAAAATAGCCTGCAAAGCCATCTCCAAAGGCAAGGTAAGAGAAGTCCTTCCTTATGCAATAAAGGTTCCCATCTCAGCCAACAGGGTTCTCTGAACAGTTCGACAAACCATTGCAGTTCCAACATACACTCGCAACCATTCATAAATCATGTAAGGGCAATTCGGAACAGTCAATTAGCCTGACCTGCATGTCTTTGAACTGTGGGAGGAAACATAAGTACCCAAAGGAAACCCCTATAGAACAGGGAAACTCCACACAGAAACACCCTCGCAGGACATGGGATTTGAACCCAGTACCTTTTATGAACTTTTTTATGAACTTGCTAACCATTATGTTACTCACCGTTTTTTTTTAAATTATTATTATTATTTATGTCTATTGAAATCAAATTCGTTCTTCTGTCTGTTTTTAATTTTTAAGTCATTGTGCATGCATGAGATCTTTTCTCTCATCACAGGGTCTTGTTATTGTTGTTGTAAATAGACACAGAACCAAATTGAGATGTAAAATGGGTGAATAAGCGATACTAAGCCTGTCATTTTAAACAGTTCCACCAAAAAAGTTTCTATTCCGTCAGAATTAACCAATAATGAAGCTGAAACACACCAGCTATTCACTATTAAACGGACACCTTTATCAGCACTCATGAGTTATTCTGCATGCTTCAGCAGTAGCCACTGTTCAGTATTTAGTTGTGTAAAAAAATTATAACTGTAAGTTGCTCTGGGTAAGAGCAGCTACCAAATGCTGAAATGGTAAATGTAAGTACAGACGCTCCCCAACTTATGAACGAGTTACGTTCCGGACGGCCGTTTGTTAGATGAATTTGTTCGTAAGTTGTTACAGGGCGTTCTTTAGAGGGGAACGTATGTTTAAGGCTTGTATAAGTAACCTATACGAGTTTGTACTGTATACAGTCTCTCTCTCTCTCTCTCTCTCTCTCTCTCTCTCTCTCTCTCTGCAGAATCATCTTATTTCATTCTATTGAATTTATCATTTATTGGTACAAGGTGCAAACCTAAATGCACCGTAAATTATCAAGCTAACTGTGACACCAGGAACTTTAAGCCGGACCCAAAATGCAGGAGACAGAGTCGGATGAACACAGAGAGACTGTATTGTTACAAGGGAGGTACTTGAGCAAGGGGAAAACATAGTCACTGATAGTGATTAGGAGAAACACGAAAACCTTAGATACAGGGAATTACGGAGCGGGTACTGGTCGAGCGCGAAGCTGAAACCATTAGCCAGAGAGATCATAGGAAAGAAAACACGGACGTAAAGAGGGACAATTTTCTAGCACCGGGATGAGTGTGCTGCTCATCTTTATATCACGGTAGATTGGTGAGTAGGATCAGGTGTGCGCATTGCGATCCGCATGTGTGTGTCAGCCGCGCCCCTCTGCCGGAGCCTAATCGAATATAAGTGTACCTCCGGATAATGTTTAATCATATTTCATATTTATATTTAAGATATATCTTTCTATAAATTTTATTCAATTTCTATTTCTACTTGTTCTTCAATTTCACTTTGAACCCCCGGACAGTCCTGTTCGTATGTCTGGATGTTCGTAAAACGAATGTAAGTTGGGTAGCGTTTGTATCTAATTTATTGTTGGTGATCATATCAATATTTTATTGATTGATTTACTTGGGAAAAATAATAATCAACTAAAAAAAAAAAAAACATAAGGTATAAACAAAAAGAAATCTTACACCCATCCATGTCTAACCTCTGCTAAAGTTCATCATGGCTTCTCTTAAGTGTCATCTCTCTGTTCTCTTTGCTACTTTTGCATTGCCTCAGGTGGGAAAGTGGAATCCTTTACATGTAAGTACATGCTGAAATGGTACTTCAAATCAAATGTCTTGCCATGAAATTCTAAACATCAGTTATCTTATCCATATAGCTTGGGGGGAAAAGGTAATTTATTTAAAGCCTGTAGCAAATCTTTTTTATATATACGAGTTCACTTGTATTTGATATTTGTATCAGATGACTTGTTTTCTTAATATGTTTTGTAGTATGTCATTCAGATAACTTGTAATAAGCATTTATTTTCATGGGAGCCACTATACTGACTTTTAATTTGACCAATTACCAATTACCAAAGCATGGTTTATATTAGCAAAGTTATAGACCAAGGGTTAATCATACCAAGTTTACACTGGTTTAAAATTCTTAATACACTACTTCTAATGAGTGAATTCAATGATTTAGGACACACACACATTACTATATATATTTATATATATATATATATATATATATATATATATATATATATATATATATGTGTGTGTGTGTGTGTGTGTGTGTGTGTGTGTGTGTGTGTGTGTGTGTGTGTGTATGGTGTATATGTGTGCCCTGAATCATTAAATTCACTCATTAGAAGTAGTGTATACTTTTTTATGTGTAGTAAAAAAAAAAAAAAAAACCTAAACAAACAAGAAACAACCCAAAACCTCTCATCAAAACTAGTTACATTTTGAAGGTGCGCATCTGAGTGTGTGCACGTCCGTATCTGTATGTGTGTGTGTATTTATATTTTATTTACATCTTATGCATTACTTTTAATGCTAAATTGTTATTATAAGCATTTATATCATTGAATATGTATTTATTGATATTATATACACATATACATGTACGTATACGTCAGTCAGGGGAAGTTGGGGGGGTGATCCCAATTCGCGGACTTCGGTGGTCACGGGGGGATCTCAGTCCCAAATAACTGTGGAAGGTGAGGGATCCCTATGTGTGTGTGTGTGTGTGTTTATATATTGTGTGTGTGTGTGTGTGTGTAACGCGAACATTCTTGGGTGTTCACATACCCATCGTTAAAATTTTAGCTTGTTCTGCCAAAAGCTGTGGACAGGAAGTTTTTAACAGGTAGACAAACAACTTAACCCATGCAAATTAAAACATAAGATTCTTGGCAGAGGCTTAAAAAAAAAAAAAAAGAACAAAAGAAAAAAAACAGATTATGGGCGGAAACTTCTTGTTGAAAGGTCAGAGGAGAATGGCCAGACTTGTTCTGGCAGGATGGCTTGGGTTACTTACTCTTATCCAACCATGTTAAGCCAAAAATCATTTCAGAAAGCACAACACAACATACCCTGATTAGTTGGGCAACAGCAATAGATCACATCAGCTTCCATTGGAATCTGAGGATACACCGCATATTCAGGTTTCTAAAAACTGATCATTTGACAACTGAAAGCTTTTCCAGGCAATAGGTGAGCAGATGTGAGATTTTTTTTCATAATTCTGTGTAATATCGAGTGAGATCATCAGTTTCTCCAATACTCATGCAACAGTCAACAGTAACTGAAGCTCTGTGTATAAATCTGTGGGATTTTATATGCTGTGCTGCTGCCACATGCCTTGTCCCTTAGATGGCTGCATGAGGGTACCAGTGTACAATCCTCTTTAATCGAATTATTAGAAAGTATATATTAACACATTTGCAACATGTAATATATTTCTCTACAGTGTTTCTAACAATCTAACCGTTTTATACAAGTTACCCAGTAGGAACATCTATGGGGCAGTGGTGGTCTAGTGGTATAGGGCGCTGGATCGCTGATCCAAAAGGTTCAGGGTTCGAGTCCCACTCTCCACAAGGTTGTCACTGTCCCCCCAGTGCAGCTAACTGGGTTATCAAAGGCGGGCCATGTCTGTCACTGTCTATGGTGAGAGGCTGTAAAAGAACCATTGCTGACTTTCGTAAAGAGCAGGCTGCAAAGTCGTCAGCGTGTTTCTGTCCCTTGCTAAAAGGGTTGTGACAGGAAGGGCATCCGACGTAAAAAAAAAAAAATCTCTGCCAAATCAAATGTGCGAATCAGATGATTTGCTGTGGCGACTCCCGAGTAAAAGGGAAAAAGCCAAAAGGAAGACAGACCCAGTAGGAACATCTAATAGGATTTTTTTCCTCACTTGAGCAGTGTGCTTCATGCCATTTGTCTTTTCCTAGGTTTCAAAGGACGATCGCAGTGACATCGAGTCAAGTTCTGACGAAGATGAAGTGGTGCCATCTGCTCATAAACATCACACTAACGGGACCAATGGGTCACATGGTACTAACGGTTTCCTGTCATCTGTGTGTCACGATGAACACTAAGCATTGAGCATCGTTTTTTGCCCGCTGCAGCCTGCTTGTTAGTCTGTACAGTACTCCTGCGTGTCAAAACAACAACCTTACCCATCTGGTACCAGAAATATGCAGAATAATGTGAATGCAGTTGCATTTCAATATGATTTAGTACAATGTTTTTGTTCTTGTTCCTTGTACCTATTTTTCTTATCTCAACCCATTTATAGGCAGTTGGTGAAATATCACGTCACAGCTCCTCCCTCTATCTAAAGCTCACTCTTCTTTTAAATGAATGAAAGCGTTTCTTGTATCATGCTAGCATGCTGTTGTGGTCATGTAGTTTGGTGTCAGTGGGAGCGGCTGTTTTCTTGAGGTTACCTCTTTGTATTTATTTTTTTTATATACGTATATCTATATATAGATTGCAAAATTGTGACTGAGACTTTATTTTTTATTTCTTATTGTAATTTACTATCAGTGTTTTAAGATGGCACACTATTTAAAGTTCTGTCACCGTTTCAGAATTACAGTAAAGTACAGCTTTTCCATACAAGGTGTTTTGCTTTAAATAATTTATCTCAATTTTAGAGGAGGTCATTGTTGTCTGATAGGTTCACCTATAACATGGATGATATGTGTTATACAAATGAGTGACACCACCTGCTATATTTGCACTAGTAAAACTGTAAAAATGGGAATTCTCTTACTGTATTGTGTACTCACGTGTTTTTGTTAGGAATTCTACTATATTGTCCTTCATCTCAAAACAACTATGGATCTGTTCTTAAAACAGTGGACATCCTATAATAGACTTTGGTGCCTGTGTGTGTGAGAGAGAGAGAGAGAGAGAGAGAGAGTGAGAGAGAGTGAGAGAGTGATTATCTGAGTTATCTTGGCCTTCATTCCTGATTATAACGATTATAATTTTCCATCTGGGTTTTTATGAACCATACCATGTTATATACAGTACTGTTATATACTTAAGGTAATAGCCACAGTTGCATGACAGTTTCACAGAGATAATATCAAATTCTATGACTCAAAATATACAGTATATGTATCATGAGGTGACATTAAAAAAATGCCTCCTTGTAACAAAAGAGATTCGTTTCAATTATAAATCAAGACACCATCACACACCTTACACATGACTTCGAAAACTTGCAACTATACCATGATGATACAGTTCTGTTTCTTTAACTTTGAATGATATCTTTTCATTGTCCTATTGTCTTGTTCTTGGTATAATGTAACATAATTCTTTACTGATCTAAGTGGATGACTCATTAAAATGGCTTTGAAATCAGGGTAAAATTCTTGATTTTCTTCCATGAACATTCTTTGTACTTGAGAGGAAGCTAATGATCTCTTTCTAAACTAATTGTCTCAGTGCTGGTGTGAAATTCTCGGCATGTATGTGTGTATGTGTATATGTGATCCTAAGGTTGGGGGTTCAAGTCCCACTCTCCACAAGGTTGTTACTGTCCCCCCCAGTGCAGCTAACTGGCTTATCAAAGACCGGCCAGGTCTCTCACTGTCTATGGTGAGAGGTTCATGTAAAAGAACCATTGCTGACTTTCGATAAGAGTAGCTGCATGTCCGTCAGTGTGTTTCTGTCTTTTGCGAAAGGGTTGTGTCAGGAAGGGCATCCAACGTAAAAACTTATGCCAAATCAAACATGCGACTCCGATGCTGTGGCGACCCCTGAAAAAGGGAAAAGGCCAAAAGGAAAAGAAGATATACAGTATATGTGTGTGTTTATATTAAGATAAGATACAGCTTTATTAATCTCACAATGTAAAAATTTACTGTTACAGGCTCTTAAAGTACCATCAGTAAGGGGTGCAAAATAGCTCAGAAAGGTGGAACATCATTGAGTCATAATTAGAACAGAACAATAAAATATAAAAATAACAAAAAAAAAACAAAACAGACTCATATATATATATATATATATATATATATATATAAATAAAATATGAAGGTTTTTAACATTGATCCATGATACTCAAAGCTTGATTAGCGTCTGTATAACCTGCAGCTTGTGGTTGTTGTAGTTTCTTCATGCCTAGTCTGCATCATCAGCAGGTATCTCAGGGTCATTAGCGTTTCGCCCCAAAACCTGTATGCTTCACCTGAGTGGGACAGCAAAGACAAAAGACTGTCTTCACCTGCAGGCTGGCTTCTGGTTGATTGTTGAGGTCTTCTAACGTGTATCTACACACTACTCTCCTGGCTTGTAATTGACTGTGGTCCAACTCTCTCTCTCTTGATCCACAGCCACCTTGAGCATGTCTCTGCTGAAGCAGCTATGGTCTTTATCGCCTTCTTTGTGGTGGTAGGGGTAAGACCTATCTTGTGCAGGAAGTTTCTTGTAGATGTTGCAACAAAACCCCTGCATCCAACCTCTATTGGCATCAGGCTTGCTTTCCACCCTTTAATACAAGCTTCATCTACCAAGTCCTGGTATTTTGCCACTTTCAGCTCGTGTGAGATGTTAAGTCTATCCTCCCAGGGAACTGTAAGCTCTATTATGTCGATGGCTTTCGTTTCTCGGGATAATAGCAGCATATCTGGGCACATCTGAGTGACTGCTATATATTCTGGAAATTTCAACTTCCTCTGCACATCCACAAGAAGCTGCCAGTCGGAGGCTGAAGACAGGACTGAGCCTCTAGTTGCAGGCTTGCTTGGCTTGGTCTTCGTCTCTCCTTCTTTCAGGAACTGGATGGGTTTTCCTGTATCCTGGATACTTTGATGGTCGACTTCCAATCTACGCTGGTCCACCACTATGGCAATCTCTCTTAAGACAGTGTCATGCCTCCATCGGTACCTCCCCTTTCCCAGAGCCTTAGGACATGCTGAGAGAATGTGATTCAGGGAGCAGTTGTTTCCTTTACACAGAGAGCATGAGGCGTCCTCCTCTTTTCCCCAAATCCGCAAGTTAGAAGGCGTAGGAAGCAGATCTGACACAGCACGTAGTAGGAAGCTGAGCTGTCCTTGATCAGTATTCAATAGTTCCTTCCATGTGAATGGGCGCTGGATGGCTGATTCCCATTTGGTCCAGCTGCCTTGGCTTCCTAACCTCACTGCTCTGACAAACCTGGTGTATTCCGCTTCTTTTCTAAATTGTTGCACAATCATATCTCTTCTTGTTCGGTCATCTGCTGTGCTCCATCAGTTGCCCTCGTAGTTGCCACAGCCTAATCTTCCTTTGCAAACTTCCCACCAGCTCTTGATGACGCAGGTCCTCCTCTGCCACTTGGACTGCTTTGCGAGGATTCCATTTTCTACCAGTCTTCACAGTTTTCCCTGCTTGCTGCACTACTGTGTCCTTGGACAAACGTAGGGTAGAAATGGCTCTAACTTTTGCAGTCTGGAATTCTTCAATCACAGATGACAGAGGCAAACTTAGCTTAGTTGACCTGCTGTAAAGATTTACAGTACTGTAGCTTGGTGGAACCCCCAGCCACTTACGCAGAAATCTGCTGCACAGTCGTTCCATTGACTCTACTGTAGAGAAGGCCATGTCAGAGCAGGAATGGCCACTGCAGTCTAGGGATAATGTCATACTGGAAGCACCATGCTTTGAAGCGGCCTTGGAGATAACTTCCATCTATTGTTTGAAGCCACTTCTTGAGTGCTTTTTGGACATCTCTGCTGTTCTCTATGTCTCCCAATGACTGGTCAAAG
This sequence comes from Plotosus lineatus, assembly GCA_024760905.1. Lineage (NCBI taxonomy): Eukaryota > Metazoa > Chordata > Actinopteri > Siluriformes > Plotosidae > Plotosus > Plotosus lineatus. Next base: position 49,974,702 of record CM045729.1, on the reverse strand, counting down.
CATTTGCCCAGGCATTTAATGCTCTCATCCTGAATTGTGGGAATCTTCTCATCTTGGATAATGAAAACGTGATCCAAGCTGGCCTTTGGTAATAGTGAGGCTCCTTGACTTGGGTGGCTTGATTTTCATTCTAGCCCAGTTCACCATCTTTTCAAGGGCTGAGAGAATCCAACGGGTTCCTGCTGGTGACTCTGTCATGACAGTGATGTTGTCCATAAAGGCTCTGCAAGATGGGTGCCTGGTGCCATCGTCAGCCTTGGGACCTCTGCGCTGGCTGATTCCTGCCTTGAGAAGCAAGTTCATGGCTGCCACGAATAGTGTTACTGAAACGGTGCACCCTGCCATGAATCCCTTCTTGAGTCTCTGCCAGCCTGTGGTGAAGTTGTTCACTGTGAATCGCATCTTGATGTTGGTAAGATGATTCATGACCAACTGCACGACCTCTGTTGGAACATGATACTGCTGTAGTGCTTTCTCGATTAGTAGATGGGGTATGCTAGGGTAGGCCTTGGCAATGTCCAGCCACACTACTGATAAATCACTCTTGTTTTTCTTGGCCGCCTTGATCACTGCTGCTGGCTTATCACTGCTGTGTGCTCTAGACATCCTGAGTGGCCTGGGATGCCTCCTTTGTGCACGCTGGTGTCAATGTAGTGATTAATCAGAAGAAAGTTGGTGATTCTCTTTGCTACTACAGACCAAAATATATTTTCTTTTACGTCCAGAAGAGAGATTTCCCTGAACTGGTCCAGCCCTCTTGAATCTAGCTCCTTTGATACAAAACAACCTTCTGCCAGGGTCCATGCTGATGGTAGCTGTTTCTTTTTCCAAATTGTGCGGAGAAGCTTGCAGAGACGATTGAGAAGCTTTGGGCAATTCTTGTAAATCTTGTATGTAATTCCGGAGGGACCTGGAGCAGAGCTTGATCTTGCAGCTTTGACGACCTTTTTGATTTCTTCAAAGCGCAGGTCTGAGAGATCAAAGGGGGTTTCAGGATCTGGCTCCTCTTTTGGATATGGGGGTTTTGCTAATGGTGTAGTTCTGTCAGGGTCACTATGTGCTTGTTTTACACTCTTTTCAACCTCTACTTGAGAACATTGGAGTCTGCCACTCTTGGGTTTTCCCAGTAGGTCTGAGGTGAACTGGAAAGAGTTGCTGAAGAATGCCTTTCTTTGTTTCTTCGTCTCATTTTGCCTCTTGCGGAGTCTCTCAGCTGACTGGAATTGAAGCAGCCTCTAATGCAGAGTGTGGTGCAGCTCTTGCAGACCTTCCTCCTCGGGACTCTGGAGTTTTCTTCCATGATTTATTGACACTACGGAGGTTTTGGCGCAGCTTAGCTATCTGTTTTTGTCTTCTACTTGCTCCTCCTCGGGTTGGTCTTGACTTCACATTTTGAGCTCCAAACAAACTCTTGCATTCATCATAAATGACCTTGCTCAAGAATTGGATCTTTTTTCATGCTTCTTCTTTCAGGCAGTTTTCAAGAATGCTGTCCAGGTTGTTGTCCAGAAATTGCCACCTCTTGTCTTGATGGTGGAAGTTGTAATCTAGCTTTCTTCTCCTGGGCCACGTCACTTGCTACACCTCTTGTTTCCTGAGCCGTCACGCCAGGATTGGTCTCGAGGTGGGGGTTCTGAGCACTGTGGTGAGCTTCCGGGCTCAGAGCCTCCTGTGTCTTATTAGCTGCTGATGTTTCAGTAGCTTTGCACTGTCTTAACTGCTCCTTGCACCCTGGTGTATTTTCACCTCCATTTTTATGATGGCTTTCGTTTAGCTTTTCCGTATATGTAAATCCCACTTCCTTTAGGCAGTTTCCCACAGTTCGGTCACGGACGTTGACTCCAGTTTCCTCCCATTTGTTCCTCATTCTTTTTGCTGTCCATTTTCCGTTTTCAAAACAAATTGCTTTTAAGTTTTCTCTTGACACTTTTGATGTCTTCCGTGGTCTACCAGTATGCTTGCCTTTAACAACCTTCCCATGTTGTTTGTAATTGGTCCAGATTTTAGACGCCGCGGACTGTGAACAACCAACATCTTTTGAAACATTGCGTGATGATTTACCTTCTTTAAGAAGTTTGATAATGCCCTCCTTTGTTTCAATTGACATCTCTGCTGTTGGAGCCATGATTCATGTCAGTCCACTTGGTGCAACAGCTCTCTAAGGTGTGATCACTCCTGTTTAGCTGCACACTACTGAGCAGATCTAATCTGATGCAGGTCTTAGTTTTGGGAATGGAAATTTCAGGGTGATTCCGTAATTCTTTCCTCAAAATGAGTGATTCCATAATATATTACCCCTCTTGGTCTAAAAAAGTAACTGTTATTAACTACCACATTTTTTTTAGTTCATTTCTTTTATTGTTTCTTAATGCCAGAAAGTTGCCATTTGAAATTACTTTAGTTTTGTGTTATGTCTATGATCTGCTTTTTTCTGCAAAATTAAACAACTGAATGAACATCAACCGAGACTGGTGATTACATAATTTTTGCCAGTATGGTGTGTGTGTGTGTGTGTGTGTGTGTGTGTGTGTGTGTGTGTGTACGGACAGATATTAAAGTTTCTGGATTCTTCTTTCTCCTTTTGAAAACGGGCTTATGAATCATGTTGCCAAGTATTTTATTTAGCATAGTAGGGAAAATGTTTATTTATGCTTGTTTTTTTGGCTTTTCATGTCAGCACTGTGTACAGATATACAGTTTTTTAAATCATTATTTTATTATTAGATGATGTCACATATTCTGTTATGTGTTTATTTGCTCTCCTTTGCTGATGCATATCTGTGAATAACTCTGTGTTACACATTTGTCAACCTGTTTTTGTTCTTGAAAATATATTATAAAAAAAGAATGTGCTGATTTAAGCAAAGCCTAAAAGCAGCACACCCATAGGATTTTCTTACTTATTTTGGTGTAAGAGGCTCTTGTACCACTGTTCAGAATTTAAAAATTTGCAGTCTACCATAGTTAAGCTTTCAAACTTGCAGGTCACTAAGTATTTGTGGAGCAAATGACAAAACCAGAAGCTTGACAGAACTCAAACTTGGTAAATGTATAATTAAAGTAACAGGATTAGTGATATAGATTAAATCAGCTTGGCGGTGAAAAGCAACGTGTCATTTGTAGGCACTGCCTTAATCTATATTGTTATTGTTATTAATATTAATATTATTAATTCTGAAGCCCATCACAGCCATCTCTGAGCGAGGGCAGGATACACTTCAGACAGCTCGCCAGGCCATCACTGCTCTTTACGAAAGTCAGCAATGGTTCTTTTACATGAACCCATCACCACAGACAGTGAGAGACATGACCGGCCTTTGATAACCCAGTTAGCTACACTGGGGGGACAGCAGTGACACCCCGTTGATAGTGGGGCTTAAACCCCTGACTTTGGGATCAGTAAACCAACACCCTACCATCAGGCCACCACTGCCTCACTACTAATATTAACCAAAAAAAAAACACACAACAAAACACTGTGTCTAGATTTTGACCATCCTTCAGATGATGATGATTTCCTTTCGGCTTTTTCCCTTTATCAGGGGTCACCACAGCAAATGATTCGCACGTTTGATTTTGGCAGAGGTTTTTACGTCGGATGCCCTTCCTGACACAACCCTTTTTAGCAAGGGATAGAAACATGCTGACGGCTTTGCAGCTACTCTTTACAAAAGTCAGCAATGGTTCTTTTACATGCCTCACACCATAGACAGTGAGAGACATGGCCTGCCTTTGATAACCCAGTTTGCTGCACTGGGTGGAACAGTGACAACCTTGTGGGGACTTGAACCTCCGTCCTTCGGATCAGCAATCCAGCGCCCTATACCGGTAGACCACAGCTGCCCCACCATCCTTCACTAGACATATTTCCCTTTTACAATTATTACTTTATATATATAAATATATATATATATATATATATATATATATATATATATATATATATATATATATATATTAAAAAAAGTAAGAGTAAAAGATGCAGAGGATAGGGTGAGATGGAGGCAGATCATTTGCTGTGGCGACCCCTGAAGGGAACAGCCTAAAGGAAAAGAAGATATATATATATATATATATATATGTATATATATATATATATATATATATATATATATATATATATATATATATATATATAATATAATATATACACCTGAGCAATAGAGGATTAAGGGCCTTGCTCAAGAGCCCAACAGTGGTGATTGAAATGCAGACCTTTGGATTAGCAACACATTGCCTCATCCGCTAAGCCATCACTACCCTGTCATAGTGGCTTAAACTCTTTATTGAAAAGATTTCCACTAGATTTCAAAGTGGGGTTTTATGATCCTTCAGCCCCAGTGTTATTAGTGATCTTGTGCAATGATATTGAGTGGGGAAGCTCATCTCAAAAGGTATTCAGTATGATTTAAGGTTGAGATGTATGCAGACTGCTCAGTTTCTTCAACAGGAACCTAATAGACCATGCTTTTATGGACTGTGCTTTGTTTACTGGTGCACTATCATGCTGGAATGTACAGGCCAATTAGTTCCAGTGTTCCAAGTTCTTAATCATGTCTCTCTGGGTTTCATCTGGGCTCTCTGGTTTCGTCCTCTTCCCAAAAACATGTTGGATACACCGACTAGTTATGCTGAATTGCCTCTAAATGAAATGAGTAAATGAGGTTTAAACATGTGTGCACACACATACAGGGTGTCCTGCAAGAGACTGGAGTCCTACACTGCATGAAAACTCATACCCAGTGTTTGCAGGATCGATTTCAAATAGGCTCATCATGATCATATCATGTATAGCAGGGGTCCCCAACCTTTTTGATATCAAAAAATATGATATCAAAACACACACACACACACACACACACACACACACACACACACACACACTCCCCTGGCTGACGTATACGTACATGTATTTGTATATATAATATCAATAAGTACATATTCAATGCTATAAATGCTTATGATTTGACTTGTGACAGTCCTCTTCTGCCACCTGAACCACCATGGCTGCCCAGAAGCTCCTGTCCTGCATAGCTTTTCCCATACCATCAACCTGTAGACCAGTGTCTCTTTGCAGCACATCTAGGTATGTGAAGGGTGGTCTTCCAAGCCTCCTTCTCCCATCTGTTGGAGACCATAGCACTAAGTTGGAGACTACTTCCTTGCTGTTTCCGAGAGAGTGTCCGCTGTCCGCCTGTCTCGTATTTTGTCTGACAGTTTTGGAAGACCAGCATAAAGCTCTTTGTTTGTACAATGTTGTTCCCACTTTATGTTGCAGACGCACCTTAACATCCTTGTGTAGCAACCATCCAGCTGTTTCTCCAGTTTAGGGGTGACCGTCCATGCCTCACAGCTGTACCGACTCCACTGTTGAAAGAAAGAGGCGTGTTTTGAGTTTACTCGACAGGTCTGACTTCCAGATCTTTTCAAGCTTGTTACAGGCTCTCTATGCTGCTGCCTTGCGGGAGTTGATGTCCTTGGAGGTGCTTTCCATGTGGGACCCCAGATACTTAAAGTCCTCCACTTCCTCTAGATTGGATCTATCTGTGGTCTTCAAACATACTGGCATCTGCTGGTTGAAGGCCATGAACTTGGTTTTCCCTGCGTTCATTTGTAGGCCTACCCTTGCAACTGAGGTTTCTACATTCCAGTGAGCTAATACCCCTGTAGTTGCTCCCTAGTCTAAGATCACCAGATTTAGCTATGGGAATGATGTTTAACAGGGACCACTGCTCCAGCTTTTCTCCCTGAATCAGTACTCTGTTACAGAAATCCAGGATGATCTTGTTCAGCCCCTCACATCTCTTCAAAACTTCTGGTGGAATTCCATCCTCCCCACTAGCCTTTCCTTCCAACAGAGATTTCCTGGCTTTCTCATATTCCCCTGTTCAAACGGGCCCTTCTTGATGTTGATGTTGAGCTGCTCGTAGGATTTCCCTCATCCTCCTCCATGACACCAGGGGGATTTCCAAGAAGAGTTTTGAAGTGGTTATACCAGTTCTCAATCCTTTCTTCCTGTGTGTTTCCTTCCAGCTGTCCCTTTCTGGTTGTCTTTCTGTCAGTGATGTCATTGATGAGTTTCCAGCTCTGTCCATGCTTGCAGTTTGAATGGGCTCTCTCTCCACTTCTTTGATCTTGTTGTTGATCCTCCTCAACTGCTATGTAGCTTGCTTTCAACTTCTTTTCTGCATGATTGTACTCTTGTCTGTTCTCTTCGGTTGTATCCTCCTTGTATTGCCCATACACAACATTCAGCTCATCTTTAGCCTTCATCACCCTGGGGTCCTCCGAATGCCTTGTCCTTCTTCCCCTTTTCCTGAATGGGACCACGTTCTCTGCTGCCTCCTTAGTAGCCTTGATGAACCTTTGTAGCAGTCCGTAGCAGTTTCATCAAGTTCCTATAGTGTCTGAAGCCTATTCTATACCTCAACTGTGTATTGCTCTTGCATGTCTCTTCTGGTTTTGATCAGGTTCCAGTTGTAATGCCGTTTCTTTGGCTCTGCTTTCTTCTTCTGCAGGCTCAGTCTTACCCTGGCAGATACGATTCTGTGATCCGAGCCGATGCTTGCAAAGGAATTGTATGCATCCACATTCAGCATGCTGTTGTGCCACTTTCTACCGATAAGGACGTGGTCTAGCTGGCACTTGATGCCTCCCGGGCTGATAAAGGTCTAAAGCTTACCTGCCTTCTTCTGAAAGTTGCTGCTAGAAATGATTAGGTCCTTTTTGCTTGCCAAATCCAGCATCTGTCGACAGTTTCTATTTGTTTACTTGTGGAATGTGAATTTGGCGTCTTGTGCTCCTATTCTTGCATTGAAGTCCCCTACAACTATAAGTAGGTTGTGGGCTGGAATGGCTTCAATTGTTCTTGACAGGTCATCGTTATGAGCTTTCACTGTATCTTCATCTGTCATGTTGGTTGGACAGTATGTGACAATGATGCTTGTTGCTAGTTCCCCTGGAAGCTTTTTGTTAGTATCCTCTCTGAGTTCGGTGTAACTTTGTCGAGTGAACTGATTGCTCTATACTAACGCTACTCAGCAATAGAAACACTACTCAGCTACAGAGCAATCAGTTCACTAGACAAAGTGAACTGATTGCTCTATAGCTGAGTAGAAACACTACTCCTCCAACAGCGGCTCCAGCTTGGTTCCTAGTAACAGATGTTGTAATGAACATGTTGCCATTGATGACTTCGTACTTTATTTTTTCCACGTGCATAATGCGGTGCTCTTGGATTCCCAGAACGTCAATTTCATACAAGCTCAGGTTGGCTGCAAACTCTTCTCTGCATCTTACTTCCTTTATGATTCTGACATTAGGCGTTCATATTGTTGTGGTGTTCCTGCAGTTGACAAATCTCCCAATACAGGTATCTCCATCGGGCTTGTTCCTTCCTTGCGGGTTTGGGGACAAGTCGTCATGGAAACCCAATGGGTCTTGGTCTGTAGTGAGAGCTGTTTTAGTGACTCTAACCCTGGTGTTACTTCTGTTCGCTATCATGGTTTTTCTATTGCTAATAATGACTGCAGGCGCCACTCCTGCAGTATGGTTTGTCATACGAGTTGTCTTTCTTGTCGTCCCATGGCCATTGTAGGGTGGTCAGTAAACTGTCCTCCTACCTCCGCCCATCGCCTTAGTCATCCCTGTCTTCAAACAGAGATGGTAAGTTGCACAGGTCCAGGACTTCCTGCTTCTCGAGATCTTCTGAACCGCACTTCATCTGGACCCTCACCCAGGATCTGTTTGCCTTGGATGACCCTACCAGGGGCATTATGCCCCTGACAACATAGCTCCTGGGATCATTACGTCTCGCAAACCCCTCCACCATGATAAGGCGATTCAGGAAGGGGATAAATGCTTATAATAACAATTAAACATTTAAAAATAATGCACAAGATGTAAATAAAATATACATACACACATACTGATGGTATTGCATGAGAAGAAGAAGACACACATACAGATGGGCGCGTGCACGTACTCAGATACACTCCTCACAACAATGTAAGTAGTTTTTGGGTTCTTTTTTGTTTTGTGATTGTTTAGGGCTTTTTTGCATAATTGGCCTTGTTTTTGTGGCATTTTCCTTAACTTTTCCGCTATTCTTCCTTAATTTCCTTATTTTTTTAATTCGATGAATATTTAAAAAAAAAAAAAAACTCGATGCACTGAAGCCACATGAATTGAAGTGCGAAGTAGCAAGGGATCCCTATCGTTTTTAAATAGTCTTTATACTGTATATGGAAATGTATTGATTTCAGGTTATTTTAACATGGATGAACAACACTTTTATAAAAGCAGTTTTATTTTCTCAAAGAGTGAACACACAGCTGTAGCGTTGTTGTACAGTTCCATATCTAAGGTCTGCATACTCTTGTTTGTCTGTGAACAGCTAAATGAAGGCCCTCTGACTTTAATGGTTGTGCATTAGGTAAGGGCGCCTAAGTGATTTCCGCATACATGCTTTAAGAGAGTAAAATGGTCAAAGTGCAACCTTAACAGCCAGCCAGTGTGAAGATGAAGGAACCACTGAATACCTGTACCGTGAGTGATTTTATCTATTTTCAATTACACACATTATACAGAACAAGACAGAAAAAAAATCCATGTACTGGACTTGTTCTGATTGCTGTTTGAATTCATACTTGGTACACTTCCTACTTACGTGTTTTATTTGGTTGGCTTTTGTTAATAGTTTGTTATCACTAATCACGTGTTTCAGTACAACCTGCTCTACCAGGACCTGAAGAAGTTCTCAAAAAATGGAGAGCAGTTCTGCAAAGAACTTGTAACTGTAGTCCTGCAAAGGTAATAGACTATTTAGGTACTGGGACTCCCTTGGGTGATTTCTGTATTACTTTTGGTCTGCATTAAAAGCGTCAACTTCTGACGTACTTTTGTGAGACAGCGAAGTGAAAATCACCTCTCCCTGAAGACAGCCATGCACTTTGAAGCCAATGCTCATGAATTTAATTTTAATTATAGCTGCAGTTATTCTTTCACATGTTGCCACAGTTGATGTCCTTGGAGGAGAGCTTTTGTATCTTAACAGTGTTTAGCTGTTTGAACTGATATAGGTCAATCTTGGATCATCAAATGAGTGTCATTAATAATGGAGGAATGGTATATATATATATATATATATATATATATATATATATATATATATATATATATATATATATATACCATATATCTGTAATATCTAGTTCAACATTTTAAGAGACATGTAGCTATATCAGGTTGCCCTGGGACTTGAGACAGGATATCAGTGTTACCTTGCCTTTGCTTTGTGTGTTTTCAGAGATAACCCACTAGCTGTGAGGGGTGTGATCAATATTTGTTTTATGGTGTAAGTTAAGCATGGACAGATAAATATGTGTTTCTAAATACAGATCCGAGCTGGAAATCAACTATGCTAAAAGGCTGCAGAAACTTGCTGGAAGACTCATCAATGTGTCCAAAACAATGACTAGCAAGTGAGTTTGCTTTTCACAGTTCCGCTCTATAGTGCTCAAGAAAGAGTAATACTTCAGGGATTTTTAGTTTGAAGTTTAGAGCATGCTATGTTCTGAAATATACATATATTTTACTTTGCCTAAAGCTCAACATTTAATGCCTGGTCCCTTGTGTCAAATGAGATGTTCTCAACAGCAGATGCACACAGGTAAAATCTAACAGAATTAACCGTTGGTTATTAAATGGCTTTAGATTTATACACATGTAATTCTAGACTAAGTTTATTTTCAGAACACTAGGGCAAGGTCTTCTACAAGATGCTGTTGTGGAAATTCGTCACATGCTGGATGAGCACACCAAGAGGAAGAGACCAGTGTGTCAGACACACATACACACACATACACGCTGCATGCATTTGATATGTGATTATTTGAGCCATATAAATACACAAAAATTATGTAGAGTGGGGGGGAAAAGACATAAATCTGAAATGGCCACAACTGAAAATCTGTCATATTTGTGCATCAGGCTCATGTGTCTTTTATGTAAGAATACACCAATTTATTTAAAGATGTGTTACCACATGATCAGGCAATATGTTATGTCCGAGATAAGGGCTACTGTATCTGTAACAGTGTCTGTCTGTCTTATATTTGAGTGCAGCTGGAAAATGCCATTGAAAAATCAAGAAAACATGTTGTGAACAACTGGAATGAACAATTAAAAGTAAGATAGTGTATAAAGACTGATGTTTCTGTGTGTGTGTGTGTGTGTGTGTGTGTGTGTGTGTGTGTGTGTGTGTGTTTGTGTGATACTTATCCCATACCTAAAACAGTTCTTTCGAGATTGAAATTGTGTATGATCCTTTAAAGCTAGAGTTGGTTGATTTTTTTTTTTTAGTTCTGTATACAAACTATTATATTGCTTGAAATGGTTTTGACACTGAGATGCGAAAAAATGTCCACAGATACGATCATCTGAGGTTTCTGTAAACCTGTAAAAATGCTAAACCAATCACTGCCTCATGGTCCGTTGGGAAATTTATTCATTCATTTTTTGAACCACTTAATCCTAATTAGGGTCACGGGGAGGCTGGTGCCCAACTCTGGGCGAGGGCAGAATACACCCTGGACAGCTCGCCAGGCCATTGCAGGAGAGAAATACACTGAGAGCTATGCAGCCTATTCTTTTTACATGTCTCTCACCACAGACAGTGAGAAACATGGGTGGCCTTTGGCAGCCCAGTTAGCTGCACTGGAGGGACAGCAGTGACAACCTGTTGTTGGTGGGGCTTGAACTCCTGACCCCTAGAAATAAGTAATTGTATGGAGGAGCACGGCAGCTGTGTGGCTTGGCTTTGGAAGTGCTTCTGAGGGCATTACTTTAAGTGCTGCAATTCTGAAAATGAAAGCAGCCTTCCCTGAACCTTTGCAATATAAATAATATAATGATTTATAAATAAGCCTTAATTTATTTTCGAAGCAGTTCATATGTGATGAACGATAGTGTAATAGACTGCAAATGGGGGAAGAAATCTGCCATTGGAGATTCTGGCTTTGCAGAGTTTCATTGTCTTCTTCTTTTCCTTTTTCGGCTTTTCCCTTTTTGAGTGGTCACCACCGTGAATCATCTGATTCGCATGTTTGATTTGGAATAGGTTTTTACGTCGGATGCCCTTCTTGACAACACTTTTAAGCAAGGGACAGAAACACGCTGACGGCTATCCAGCCTACTCTTGTCGAAAGTCAGCAATGGTTCTTTTACATGAACCTCTCACCATAGACAGTGAGAGACGTGGCCGGCCTTTGATTACCCAGTTAGCTGCACTGGGGGGACTCGAACCCCCAACCTTAGAATCAGCGATCCAGCGCCCTTTACCACCAGGCCACCATTGCCTTTTTGCACAGTTTCAGTGTCAGTTTTATAAAACATTTAATTAGGGACTGATAAGGAATATTAGTGAACAAACTTTTAAAACTTTATTCAGTTTTATAAGAATTTATAGTTATATTTTTCTTGACAACTAGATGCTCATTTGCCTTCATCATCTGAACATATGCTTCCTTCTGCAGGCTAAGAAAAAATTGGCTGGTTTAACCAGAGCGCATGAGGCACTCTTTAACTTTGTGGAAAAGAACAAACACATCTGCACAGAGAAAGAGAAACAGAAGGTACTTTAATGCATTAGTGATCGTGCTTGAATTCTTACATTGCCTTTTCAGAATCTTTGTATCATATTAAAAGCTTGAACAATAGGGGAATTTAATTATGTTGATGATAGTCAACCAACTATACCACAGCAATGGTGAATTCTCAGAGCTGATTGGTCGCAAAGTTTAAGTTTATTTTCTGAATTAAAATTTATTTAATTTAAAGTTTTTGTTATATTAGTCAGAACGTGGGGACATCCATATAAGAATAATCTTATAAGAAATACACACACACACACACACACGTATACAGTGTGTGTGTATGTGTATGTGTGTATATATATATATATATATATATATATATATATATATATATATATAAATACCATATATCTGTAATATCTATACACGTATACAGTGTGTGTGCGTATGTGTATGTGTATATATATATATATATATATATATATATATATATATATATATATATATGTGGAAGGTGTTGGTCTAGTGGTATAGGGCGCTGGATCGCTGATCCAAAGGTTTGGGGTTCGAGTCCCACTCTCCACAAGGTTGTCACTGTCCCCCCTAGTGCGGCTAACTGGGTTATCAAAGGCGGGCCATGTCTCTCACTGTCTAGAGACTGGTTAGAGAACAGCTGGTCATAAAAGATATAATACTAATCATGCAAAAAATTAGTTTAAACATTAATTTTGCAAATTTATTTTTAGAAATTTGGAGAAAAAAAAAAAAAAAAATATATATATATATATATATATATATATATATATATATATATATATATATATATATATATATATATATATATATATATATTGCATATACTGTATATATGGAATATATACAGTATTCCTAATTAAACCAAAGTGTATTGTGTTCATTTGTTTGCATTCAGATGTTTCACAGATTGAGTAAATCAGCAGAGCTTCAAGTCAAAGTTGATGAGGACTATTTCAATATGAACATGGACAGCTATTCGATTCGACTGAAGTGGGAGAACACGCTTAAAAGCTGTTATCAGGTCATTATTTAATCATTTGTTACAGATGTTGAAAAACTGATTAATGGTTTCTGCAGGTTATTTGACTATGCAAGTCATTTTTTTCAGATCGTTCAGGAAATTGAGCAGCAAAGGATAGAGGCTCTGGGCAACGTTCTGAATAAATACAATCTGCATATATGCAGTTACACCCAAACCCTTCTTCATGTGAGTCAGCATACTGTGAAAGACAACCCATTTTCTGATTAATAATTATACAAGTTTTATGTCTCGTTAATTTTTGTGTTAACCCCAGGACCCCTGGTTAGAAGTAAACATTCTTTCAATACATTTATTATTTGTTTCATGTTCTACTATATATTTGTAGATATGTAATGGTTTGCAGTCTGACTTTGTGATGTCACACAGAAGAGCATGAGATCCTTTTTGAGTGTCGTTTCTCTCAAGGTTTCTTTCTTGCCCCTGTCACCTCTAGCTTGCTCATGTGATCTTACTCTATATGCAGTTTCTGTAAAGCATCTTTGTGATCATGTATGTTGTTAAAAATTATATGCAAGGGCTCCAGAATGCGCATCGTCAAGGTACATGACTACTGACCCGAAGTTTGCAAGTTTGAATCTGGTATAATGTACACAGTGGACGGGAGTCCACGGGAATTAATTAGCTGAGCTCTCACAGGAGGGAGGGATGGCATACGCTCATTTCCTTGACACAGTGATCACCAGGCAATCATGGTAATCTGTGAGCTCATTCGTTCAAGGGGTGGATAATACTTTCCCTCTGAGTGTGTTAGACCGCCCCCAAATACGCATGGCGCTGCAAAAAGGGATGGGTGGCTAGCATTGCTAGTGTGCATGCCCACTATACTTGGTCAGTGATGGTCGTCTGACAGAGAAGGCAATACCTGTCTGTCTTCCTTTCGGCTTTTTCCCTTTTACTCGGGAGTCGCCACAGCGAATCATGTGATTCGCACGTTTGATTTGGCAGAGGTTTTTACGTCGGATGCCCTTCCTGACACAACCCTTTTTTTAGCAAGGGACAGAAACACGCTGACGACTTTGCAGCTACTCTTTACGAAAGTCAGCAATGGTTCTTTTACATGCCTCTCACCATAGACAGTGAGATACATGGCTGGCCTTTGATAACCCAGTTAGCAGCACTGGGGGGACAGGACAACCTGGTGAGAGTGGGGCTTGAACCCCCAACCTTAGGATCAGTGATCCAGCACCTTACCACCAGGCCACCACTGCCCTTATGAGAAGGCAATACCTGATGGGTGGGAATTGAAGATGACGAAATTGGGTGGAAAATTAGGAAAAATTAAAAAAAAAAAAATCATAAAAATCAATTTAACTGGATTACCTGTTAGCATTGTTAAGTGTAACCATTAAATAAAATTAACTTATTTGTGTTGCTAATTTGCATTACAAAGTGTGTACAGGTTCACCCAAAGAACTTCCCACATTTCAAAGGTACATTTGAAAAAAGTTAACAATAATCAAATTATTATTTGGGGCCGGTGGCGGCCCAGTGGTAAGATGCTGGATTACCGATCCCAAGGTTCGAGTTCAAGCCCCCACTGTCAACAGGTTGTCACTGTGCCCCCCATTGCAGCTAACTGGGTTATCAAAGGCCAGCCTTGTCTGTCACTGTCTATGGTGAGAGGCATGTAAAAGACCCATTGCTGACTTTCATCAGGAGTAGCTGCATAGTCGTTAGCGTGTTTCTGCCCTGTGATGGCCTGGCGAGCTGTCCAGGGTGTACTCTGCTCTTGCCCCGAGTTGGCTGAGATGGGCACCAGCCTCCCCACAACCCTAATTTGGATCAAGCAGTTCAAAAAATGAACAAATTAATTAAATTATTATTTGCATAAAATTCATTAGATATAGTTTTTATACGTAATTATTTGCACACATGAAACCAGTAAGGCAGTGCTGAGGTCTGTTGGTTGCCCGACCCCAACTGTCTTTAGTTGCCAACATGACAAGGTCAGGAGCATACCTTGCATTCACTGCCAAAGCATAGTAAACAAATAACTGCTCTGTGATCACCGCACAGAGGACCTTTTGACTATATTTCAGTATTTCGTTGATCCAAAATATTCCAGAGCAGAAAACCATCTTACAGTGCCTGAGGATTTCAGAGCAACAGGCTTAGTTAGCATTGCATACATATTGACCCCAAAGCCTTAAAGCACTTACGGTTGCTATTCAGCAGGAACTGCTGATCCATACAATATGACCGTCAAGCCTTCAGGAATCACCTGCAAGTATGATTAGACAACAAAGGCCATTGTTTAGTGGATGTCATCTTTAAAACAATGATGCATAAAAACTGTTTTGAATGAATTTCATCTGTGTATATAATAATTTATCTTGAACTCTTCTCTTTTTTCATTTACTGTATATTTGAAATGCTGCAGGATTTATTGGGTCATCCTGGTAGAAACACTTGATAGCGTCTGTGATGTTTTCTTGAATACAAACTGTCATAAAAAGCAATAAATTTAGATGTTT
Organism: Plotosus lineatus; assembly: GCA_024760905.1. Lineage (NCBI taxonomy): Eukaryota > Metazoa > Chordata > Actinopteri > Siluriformes > Plotosidae > Plotosus > Plotosus lineatus. The sequence continues at coordinate 49,959,556 of CM045729.1, read as the reverse complement.
TTTTAGGGTCAGGAGCAGATTGAGGCGGCTATCGGGAGGGTGGATGTGGAGAAAGACATTCAAACTATGCTGGACAACACCTGCGTTACAACAGATGATAACAATGCTGAATTCCTCATCGTTGATTACTTTGTGAGAATTCTCATTCCAAATATATGTATCTCATTCCTGTAAAGCATATTGTAATAAATTTTTATTTTAGTTGGAATACCGGGTATATGATCCTGGGGGGGGGAGTGTAGGGCGGTGATAAGACTGTCAACTCAAGAGAGGCCATGGGCCTTTCATTGTAGAGTAGCCACTGTGTTCGCATGGGTTTCCTTTGGGTACTCTGGGTTTCTCCCACATTCCAAAGACATGCACATTAGGTCAACTGGCTACTGTGAACTGCTGTTTGGGTTAGTGTTAATAGACTGCAATAGACTGGCGACCTGTTCTGGGTGTACCTCAGGTTTCTCCCAAAGTCAGCTCTGATTGTTTCCGGCTTCCCTGTAACCCTGAGGGATAAGTGGTACAGATAATGGATGGATGAATGGATTCTTGTCTTTATTCAATAATACTTTAGAGACTGTGTACTGTATATGCATTTTGCAGGAGGAAGATGGACAGACAGTAATGGAAGAAGAAAGACGACGAGAAGCACTGAAAACCAAACTCCAGCGACTACAGGAATGCATTCTTCAAACCAGGAAAGAGAAAGAGAAAGAAGGTTCTTCTTTATTTTAGTCCTAATTTTTAGATACTAACCAAAACTTGCAAAACAACACAGGTTAACTAACTACAATAAAACCAGTTTTCTCAAGAAAGGTTTAGCAATACACAAAAATGTCAAGAATTAAGTCGAATACAGAGTTTTAAGGGTCGGTCACAAACTACAAATCACGGCCAAAACCCATCCAAAAATGGTTTCCCATGAAGCAGACGGTGTTGTTGTCGAGTTTAAGACGTGCTACAGTCGATTTTTAGACGTGGCAGGACGTGGGGGAAAATTTGAACGGCGCTGGACGTGGAAAAAAAGTTTTGAACTGCTCAAAATTTTAGACCGCGGACAACCATGTGGTAAACACATGCTAAAGACGTGCAACACACGTGAAACACACATAATAATCCGTGTTCTGGCAGTGATAAAAACTTGGGGAGATGTGATAAGACGCAAAACTTTGACGAGCCGCAGTTATTAGTAATTAGTAATTAGGCAGTGCTATGGCAGTGCTATGGCAGTGCTATGGCAGTGGAGTGCCCATTTTACGTCCGCTCTCAAGACGTGATTGGCAGTGATACAGACGTAATGAGACCGTGATTAGCCGTGGTAACTTGCAGTTTTTTTTCCCACGTTCGAACACGTGTTTTGCCTAAGTTGCCTTACACGTTGTTGGACGTGGTTAGCGGTGCTTAGGCAGTGTTTAAGCAGTGGAACAGCCGCCAATGTCCTTACCACGCAAAAAGCACATACAAAGCACGGCCAAGCCAAAATTGACCAAAAGTTATCACTTACGACCACGTCCACCAGATTTTCAGAACCTTTTGTACGTGATTTAGACGTGGAATGCTGTGTGACCGGGGCTTTAGGGTACCGAAAGAAAAACAAATTATTCCTGGTTTCAAATCTGTATTATCAAATCAAACTGTAGTTCTAGGTCATCAAAGTCATCAAAGTCAGTATCTTGTATGGTCACCTCTGACATCACACACAGCATGGATTGCATAGAGTCAAGTCGATCCGTAGCTAGATTTCACCCTGTGTAATGCGTTCTCATTCCTCATGAAGTGCCTGATGCAGCTGTCCTATTGTGGAGGGTTCTGGATCACCTCTTCACACTCACCAATCCAGAATATCCCATAGCTGTTCTATAGGGTTTAAATTTGGGCCAGTCAAGACACTGAACATTATTCTACCTAAGGGAGTCCTGACAGACTCTGGTGTCATATGGTCTCGTGTCATCCAATTGTTGCATCATTCAACGGTGAATCAACGGTGGAACCACAACAGGGGCCAAAATGTCATCGTGGTATTTGACCGCATTGAGGTTTCCATCAATGAAAACAAGCTGTCTTGTGTCTGTTGTCTATTCCACCACACAGCATGACACTTGGTCTACCCCAGCAGTCAGGCTTAATCACATTAACAGCCCAAGTGTTCCCTTGCCCTTTCCAGTTGGACATGGCGGTGAGCAGGTGGCTCTTTCTCGCAAAATTTGACACAGCCATGCCAAGGCCGAACGTTGCATTAAGACAATGAAAATGAGAATTGAAAATGACTGTGGCTCGTGCTATTTATCACCCAAGTTTAGAAATTGTGGAACAATGTGCATTCAGGTGGAATGGTGTCCATGCACCATAAGAAAACATCTCATGAGCTTTTAAGGTCTGGCTGGTTATCAGGAATCAAGACCTTAAGTTTATTTATAATAGTTGCACTAGAAAATTTGGTCAGTGTAGATTTTCTTAGAAGAAATAAAGATTAAACAAATTTGAAATAAGACTCCTGCTACAAGCACGTGTTTTCCATCTAAAATCTTAAATATTAGCTAGTATTTCATTAAGTAGGTTGAAAACCTGTTTCATTAAATTTCAGGCTTGGAGAACATGAGCGGACAAGACAATGAAAAAAGCTCATGCGCGAGTAAAAAAAACCCGGAAGAAAAAGAGCAGCTGCTTGAAGAGGTATTCTGGGAATAATTATCTGTATGTTATGTTTACATTAAACACCACGTATAACAACAACTGATATTGAGCTTGAGATTCTTTGTAGTTCATTTTAAAACTGGACTTTTTGGAGGCCTCATACTGTAAACTGAACCAAACGTTGATGGATTTAGAAGGAAAACCAAAACCTTGCCATCGTTTCAATGACAGCATCAGGAAATTCAAAGAAAAGGTACAGAGACAGGTGTATATATACACACACACACACACACACAAATATATGGAGTACTTTCTTCTAAAACATTTCCTGTATGTTATACTATATGTATTTAAGGCTATTTTATTCATTTTATTCAATCAGGATGTTGAGCACAGCATAGCAAAACTGACTCGCCCAGTTCGGATCAAAAAGAGATCATTCAGAGCACATCACTCATTCAGAAATTCAGCCATTGTTAAGGCTCCAATGAAAAATGGTGTAGACCAGCAGGACTTTGGTCGTCCTATCTCAGCCAGCAGGGAATCAGAAAAACACAAGTCTGAGATTAGTGGAGCACCATCAAAGTCTCAGGAGGAAACCAGAGAATGTAAGGATCCCCTTAAATAATCTCCCACTGAGTAGTGCATTCCATGATTTAGATTACAGTATATATCTATACATATTTGGATCCCATTTTCATTTGGCGTTAAGTAATATAGAGATGTAGCACGCAGATATAAGAGGTAATTCAGAATACAGTACAGGGATCTCTCGCTACTTCGTGCTTCAATTCATGCGGCTTCAGTGCATCATGTTTTTTTTTTTAATATTTATGGAATTTAAAAAATGCCACACAAACAAGGCCAATTATCCAAAAAAAAAAAAAAAAAAAAAAAAAAACCTAAACAAACACAAAACAAAAAACAACCCAAAACCTCCCATCAAAACTACTTACATTTTTGTGAGGTGCACATCTGAGTGCATGTATGCACATCTGCGTGTGCGTATGTGAGTGTATTTATATTTTATTTACATCTTATGCATTATTTTTAAATGTTTCATTGTTATTATAGAATTTATAGTATGGAATATGTATTTATTGATATTACGCAGCTAACTGGGTTATCAAAGGTGGGCCATGTCTCTCACTGTCTATGGTGAGAGGTTCATGTAAAAGAACCATTGCTGACTTTTGTAAAGAGTATCTGCATAACCATCAGCGTGTTTCTTCCCCTTGCTAAAGGGTTGTGTCAGGAAGGGCATCCGACATAAAAACGTATACCAAATCAAACATTCGAATCAGATGATTCACTGTGGCGGCGACCCCTGAGGAATAAAGGGAAAAGGCCGAAAGGAAAAGAAGATATACACATATACATGTACGTATATGTCAGTCGAGGTGCGGGCAGGGGGAGGGGGGGGTTGCTCCTACTTCGCAGAATTTGGTGGTCGCGGGGGAATCTCGGTCCCAATTAACTGCGGAAAGTGAGGGATCCCTGTAGTTGCATTTTTTAATAAAAGTTTGATATTAATATTGCTGCTAAAATACAAAAAGGCCTTACATCACTATATTTCACTGCACATAATCATTAAAGAATATAGATGAGTACTATATAAAATACATCAAAGGTGGAACGTTAACATGGTGCTTCTGTCCTCCAGGTGCTGAGTTCAGCAGTGCAGGAAAATGTAAGGTTTTATATGACTACTCATCGGAGAAAAAGGATGAACTAAACATGAAAGAAGGTATATTTACAGCTACTAAACACACCTGCTTTATTTCAGATTGGGTGTATAAGTGCATGTGTATATGTAAAATTTTTTATGTTCTATAAGGAGAAATTGTCGTCATCCTTCAAAAGGACAACAGTGGATGGTGGTACGGAGAGCTGAATGGAAAGAGAGGTCATTTTCCTTATAACTATGTTGAAGAGATGCCTGTGTTGAACCTGGCCAAGTCTTCTGATGCTTAAATTCATTATTTATCAGATAATTCGAAGGATAGAATTTAATGGACAGAAGATTGCACCGAGTAGTTCTTTAGACAGAAGTTCTTTGATATTATTTATGACTTTTTCAAAACATTGTTCAGAACATATGTTGACTGTTGAGACTTTGGTTAATTGGCACCAGTGTAATGCATATAAACATGCAGCCGCACCTCATGAGATTCAATTGATGTTCAATATCAGAATATGAAAATAAAATCTCAGCAACTGGCATGGCTGTTATTGCCAGACAGATTCATTAAGTTTATTTCAGGAACTGCTGAACTCCTGGAATTTTCACATGGGACAGTCTCTGGAGTTTACACAGAGTGAGCAATGAGCAGCAGTCCTGCACATGGGGACGAGAATGCATGGATTGATTTGTGCTGACTAGATGTTTATAGCAGATCAAATCCTTTACTTTAACTTGCTTGCTTGATACTGAGATCTGATTTTTCTCCATGATGATGTTTGATGTGACTGTTAAACTAAAGCTCGTTCCTTCTATTATTGTGCGCTGCACTGTTTCCACACGATTGGTTTATTGGATAATTACACTCGTGTATGTAATCATTTTTTTAATGATGACCACTCTCGGAAAACACAAAAATCATCAAAATAACATAATTTCAATACAACACTCATCACACTGACTACGGTTATTAACGATTTTGTCCAAAACACCAGCAGCAGTAATGACTTTTTCATTTAGAAATACTGTACTAGAATTTGTAAAATTAGCCTTCTGTGTATGCTCATGGTAATTTTTCCCCTTTTATTCAGAAAAATATTTTTTTCCTGACTAGGATTGCACTCAAATGATTATTATGACAGTGTGACTAGTAATCGATTAAAGTTTAATAAAACGTTACCTGGATGTTTGTGCCAGCCGAAACATAGATGTTTTCATTTTGGAGTTGGAGCATTTGGCACCAAACTGTGAGAGAGAAAAGGGATAAAAGTGCACCGCTATAGTCTTGAAACTTTGTCGAGTTTTGGCCTTGAACGACATAATCATTGCTAGTATTGATCTTCAATTCACTAAAAAGCAACATAATACTAGTTATTTAGATTTGATGACAAGATTTTTTCCCCCTTATTGATCCTTCTTACAGGGTACCTCTGAATCATGATTTTTTTTTTTTCCAAAATAGTTTCAATGGTTCTCTTTGCTCATGTAATTTCACAAAAATTTGAGTGGTATCTTTTTGAAAAGAAACTGATCTGAGCCATGTGGCTGCAGGTTTTTGTTTCAACCAAGCAGCAGCACACCTGACTTAGCTCATTAATCAACTCTGAGTCTTCAGGCAGCTGATTGGCCAATCTGTGTGCTCTGTACCGAGACTGACCAATCAACTGCTTGAACACTCATCTCAGTTGATTAAATGAGCCAATTCAGGTGTGCTGCTGCTTGAACAAAAACCTGCAGCCACATGGCCCTTTGTGGCACGAGTTTGACACCCCTGACCTAAAGGATGAGTAAAAATTACTTTTTTTTTTCTATCCCCCCCCACAATAAGATGATTTATTAGAGGGTGAAAGAATACAGTACCTTTGTAAAGGGCCAGAGGGTGTATATCAATAAATTGTGATTCTGTGACTATGCTCATTTTTCTGTGGACTCCTCGTACACCATGTGAATGATGCTACCTGCGGGATAATACTGATTTGAGGTAGAGTATGCTCTTGAATGAGCCAAATTATTTGGTTGAAGGATTGATATAACTCTCTCTTATTCTCCATACCATACAAAGACAAATTCTATAATTGCTGTACTGTATTATCATGTAAAGATATTTTAAATAGACAGTCACATTACTATATACAATCATTTAATTTATGATACAATATTAGAAAATAGTTGATGACTTTCCACCAATCAGAAATGAGAAAAGTCACTTGAACAAATAATGGACAACCTGACAAACTCACACCCAAATAATTTTATACAAGTTTCCTCATTTCATTAATTGTTTATTATCCTGAGCAGTAATGCTTGAGTGTAAACAAATTTTATTTGTTTTGCCTTTTTTTGTTTGTTTGTTTGTTTATATGTAGTATATAGTAAGATAATTGTCCACCACAAGGCTCAGTAGATGTATCTGAATAAATGGACTTATTTTTAATTAGCTGGATGAATATGTATTTATGGGGCAGTGGTAGCATGGTGGTCAGGTGCTGGATTACAGATCACAAAGTTGAGGGTTCAATCCCCTCTCTCAATGGTTGTCACTGCTCCCCCCTCCCCCCCCAGTGCAGCTCACTGGGTTATGAAAAGCCAGCCATGTCTCCCAGTGTTAATGGTGAGAAGTTCATGTAAAAGAACCATTGCTGCCTTTTGTCAAGAGTAGGCTGCATAACCGCCAGCATGTTCATGCCTTGCGATGGCCTGCTGATCTGTCCCTCACCCAGAGTTGACCAAGATGGGTGCCAATCTCCCTGCAACCATAATTAAGATTAAATTGTTCAGAAAATGAATGAATATGTATTTATATTATTCCTCTCTGGTGTTTGCAAACAGTGAGTGAGATTCAGGAGGGAAAAACACTTCCAGTCAGATAAAAAGAAATAAATTAAAAATGAGTAATACCTTTTGTAGTTTATTATGCAAGAGTCCAAAATATATACAAGCATAACCATAAGAAGGTTACAGTACAATACTAAGAAAAGCTGACAGTCATTACTTGCTACTGAGGGAATTCTGAGGAAAAGACTAATATAGTGTATAATAGCTTCTAAACATTGAAACATGTACAGGAGATCATCACTGATATATGTATGGGGTTAGGCAGTCACTGTAGTCTTGCATAAAACTACAAACTCTTTCCTGACATTAGCCAGGAAGGCAGACAGGTTGTTGGTTTCTTGTAGTCGACGCTCCAGATGATCCATCTGCGCCAGAGGAGGATCACAGGAGATGACTAAAAGGAAAAATTGTATATTTAACAAATTTGGCTTTGCATTTAGTCTTATTTTATTCTGAATTATAACCAAACATTTATTTTTATAAGGCCACTCCTTTTATATTATCTGGTTGATGGCTCTACTAAAGCACTGGCAAAATTGCCGCTAAAAATAATTTTTAACCTTCAATTTATTATTTTTCCCCCTGCCGATCTCGATTATATGCTGATGTGGAAAAAATATCAAATCTTAATCAGACACAAAATCATCTCTTTAAATATTATGTATAATTTTGTGTTCGCCTTCAAGATCGTGCTTACATCTTTATATCCAAATGAATTCTCGCATGAGGTATCGTGAGTCGAGACTCCCAGCACGTTTTGCGAGCGACTCTAATGAACAGATAATGCATTGTACTGAGACATATGTAATTTGCACACTATATTTGATATTCCCAGCACAAATTTTAAGTTACAACCTTCCCGTGCTAATAATAAACAAAAATTTTATATATATATATATATATATATATATATATATATATATACACACACACACACATGTCTATGTATGTGTATATAATATATAGTATATATTTCCATCTGACCTTTTTTTTTCAAAATTGTAAATATTTTAAATGTAGTGGCCATATTTAATTTTCTTATTTCCTCCAACAATCACTAAATTTGCACTGAAAAATCCATCAACCAGAAAATAAAAAATGAGTAGCCTAATTGACTGAATCAGTTCAATGTGGATGCACATTAAACTATTTTTCTGACATAGTAGCATTGTGGATTTTTACAAAGTACATTTCTATACTGTACATGTTATTGTTATGTTCTCAGATGACATTGCTGTAAGCTTTCATGTAACGAAGTTAAAAAGGGTGTGGTCAGTCTTCCTGTAATCAGAGCTATTCTTTTTGTTTTAAAAGCACATATCTACTCTCTATGCAGGAAAATCCTGTGAAATGCACTGTTAGAAATCCAATCGTAACCCAGCTTAAACCTGTTCTTCATCTACGTGTCATACAGGGAAGCTTGAATCAAAACATTCCTCATCTTATCTTTCTTTCAGGGTCAGTTCTGGTCCAATACAACAGAACATCATTGTTTAGGATTGCAGATTGTTTAGACTAATTGTAATGTAGTCTGAGATCTTAATGAAATATTTTTAATTTCACGTTAGAAATATTGCTGTACTGTTGTGGACTGTCATCTAAAATGGTGACTTGCTACTGTCAAAGGTTTCTGGGGAAAGTGGGGTAGCCTCCTTAGGAATTCTGTAGTTGCATCAACTGACTGGTATTAATATTGTGGTTAAAAAAAAAAAAAAAAAAAGAAATCCATTCAATGTTTGATTTTTAAGCCCCTTAATCCTAATTAGGATTGCGGGGAGGCTGGCGCCCATCTCAGCCTACTCTGGGTGAAGGCAGAGTACACCATGAACAGCTTGCCTTACTAATTAAAATGGTAAAAAGAAATTTACTTTATATATATATATATATACACACACACACATATATACACACACAGGCACTCCCCAACTTACGAAAATTTGTTTTACGAACACCTGGAGAAACGAACAGGGCTGTCCCAGGTTGAAAGTGCGAGTAAAATGAAATTGAACAACGAGTAGTTGAAACCAGGAGTTTAAACACGGGACATAGTGATATTGATAATTATGTAGAGAGAGAGAGAGAGAGAGAGAGAGGTTAAAAGTTTTCTAAGTGTTTAGTTTCATGTCCCCAACTAGTATGAAGTTTCCACCTGTGAGCCAGTAATGTGCACGCTGCTCTCAGGTCAGCACGTCTTCCACCGTTCTAGCGACAAGCAGCCTGAAGCGCACCTCCAGATCCTAAACAAATAATTTCATTTGGTGGCGCTGATCAATAAAAGCTGCCGGCACCGGTGGGTTAAATGGTGTGCCTTGGCGATGCTGAGTGCTTTTGATGTGCAGGATGATGTTTACTGCGGTGTCACGGGAGGAATAGTGATATTAACAATGATTTGTGATGGTCATGATTTAACACCATAAAGACTTTAAAGCTTCAGGCGTGTGGGCAGCAGGTTGATTCAAGTTGGGTCAATGTGGGGCTGAGTGAGATACAAACCATGAATCATATTAGGAAATGATTCACAAATAATCCACCAAACAGAATTATCTAGGAAGCATTACACACACTTCGGGTTAATAAATAAATTAATCAGATTATCTTCATGTCGAAGTTCGATTACAGTTCTCTGGTGCACCTTCCAAGTGCAACCAGAAGCTGATCAGTTCAATTGTCCAGTTGTAGTGTCGCCTGTGTGTGAGAGAGAGAGGATATGCTTTCAATTAGACTGCGCTCAAGCGCATCATTACACCGCACGGTCAGTTATGTTACTCAGAGAGAGAGATTGTATACAAACTCGTATAGGTTACTTATACAAGATTTAAACATGAGTTCCACACTAAAGAAAACCCTGTAACAACTTACGAACAAATTCATCTGACGAATGGCTGACTGGAACCGAACTAGTTCGTAAGCTGGGGAGCGTCTGATTTTTTTATATTATATATATATATATATATATATTTTTTTTTTTTTTTAAATGTGTGTGTGTATCAGCACCATCTTCGGATTTTTTGTGCATGTTGTTAAAGTAACCGCACTGACGTACTTTGGTACTCCCCATGTTCATTTATCTTTAAAAGAAAAGTGTAAGCACATTGTGGATTCTTGTGGTTGATGTTTCTGAAGATAAATTGCAGCTTTTCACCTACACACAAACACACACATTTCATTTCAACTTTTCAGAAATCATGAAGCATCCCTAGTAAATATTTTATATTTTCATATCCAATACAGACAGAGAAATTAAAATGTCCTTACCCTGGATTTTTCTGATCTCGAGGCTGAGCCTTTCCTGGAAGATCTCTTTAATTTTATTCAGGTTCTTTAGTCGGTCCTTATTGGCTTTGTTTTGTGAGAGAATCACTTCATTTTTTAAATGTAAAAACACACAAATACATTGTGAGTGATTACTGTTTACCACTGATGTTAAAGAGACTGTACAATACAGAAATGTTCTCTGTGTGTGTGTGTGTAGTTTTCATACAATCTCTGTTCTTGGCCTGCTCTTGTTTCAGCTTCTCAAGCTTCTGAATAAGGAGATCTTTCAGGCTTTCTTTGTCCTGGATCGATCCCAAGATTTCCGGCTGTTCTCCATTTCTCTCCCTCAAGACAGAATTCTGTTGTTTCAGCTCTTAAAATGGAAAATGACATTTCCTCAGGCTTGTACCTTTCACTTAAATCAGATTTCAGATTGAAAGGCAAATGTTAAAATGAACACACACACCTTCTGAATAATTCTGTACTGTCTCAAACATGGTCTCGTCTTCCCGGCATTTTTTCAAGCATGTATCTAGAAAACAAAACATTCATGCAAGTGTCATTCTTATGTCTCGGTAACCTCTAGGTTTACGATTCCCCTCTTGTAGGGTGAAGATTCTGCCGTTTCTTTATGGACACAAGTTGTTCAGAACAAAGCAGCTTGTAGTATCACATGGAGAAAAATGTCAGCTCATATACAGTGGTACCTCACTTTATGAAAGTCTCACCAAACGAAAAATGCAGGTTACAAAACACATTGTCCTAAAGTTTTTGTCTCTGGATACGAAACAAGTTCACGTTACGAAAGCGCCATCTTAAAAATTCAAACGCGCCATTCAAACATTGCGTGAGTTGCTTTCCCATTGGTTGTCTCCCAACACCCCACCCCGCTGGCCTCCCATTGGCTAGGAGGGAGCTGAATCTCCATAATACAGTACTGTACCCATAATGCTTTTTGTGTGCCTTCAACCCATTGTCCATGAGTTTTTTTGAGTGTGTTTATTGCAGTGTTATTTTTCGTTATTAATCACAAGCTCCATGAAAGTGATTCCTGGTAAGACTGAAAAGAAGAAGCGGGCTCCGTTATCAATAAAAGTAAAACAGGGGATGATAAAGATATGAAAGTGGGATTCGGTTGAGTGAAATCACAAAGGAGTATGGCCGAAACCCCTCTGCAATCGGGACAATATTGTAGCAGAAGGAGGCATTAAAAGCGGAGATACAGTGATGGAGGCGATTATTTTGGAAAAAGCAACCACCATATTTAAGGACCTTGTGAAGGAGGGTGGGGTTGAGGGTTCTTCAGACCAGCATTCCCCGGACTTTAAAGCATCACATGGGTGGTTTGAGAGATTTAAAAAAAGGTAAATTTTCTTTTACTTTTAACACATTTCATACAAAATTGGTGTACTTTTATAATTTTTAAAGGGTTTATGGGGTGAGCCTTGGAACCAATCACACGTTTTACATATAACATGCGGTTCAACTTACGAAAAATGCAGGTTACAGAAAAGGCGCTGGAACGGATTAATTCCGTAAAGTGAGGTCCCAATGTAATTAAATTTACCTGTTAAATTCTGCACTAATTACAACATCTTGCTTGAAATATTTAAAAGCACTAAATAGATTTAATGCCTCTGAAACTTGGGAACAATGTGCCAGAGAACTTGAGAATCTCTCTAATCTAATCTCAAATCTTTCATTTTCACAAATTTCCTTTATTTTTAATCTCATATTTCATGTTGTTGTACTTTCACTTACTTGCAGCAACAAACCCACAGTTGTAGTTTAGTAACTGCGAAGACCATTATTATTGCAGTATTACTTTATTTTGCAAATATGACGCAAAATAATTTTACAGTTGTATTATCTTGTATTATCTTTACTTAAGATGGTTGCAAGCCCACAGCAGAGCTTGTTCATTAGCAAAGAAAAAAAAAAACATCTAATCATACTCACGTTCAGAACTTTTGGCAAGTTTTCATTTATTCATTAATTCGCCATGTGGATTCTGAACTGACTCGGGGTAAAGGAAGGGTACACCCTGAACAGCAGTGGTGGCCTGGTGGTAAAAGGTGCTGGATTGCTGATCCTAAGGTTGGAGGTTCGAGTCCCACTCTCCACAAGGTTGTCACTGGCCTACTCACTAAAGGTTAGCGGAGAGGCTGGTGTCTATCACAGCTGACACTGGGTGAATGCTGGGTGCACCCTGAACAGCTCACCAGGCCATCATAAGGCAACACACAAACATAACCATTACCACTCATATCCACATCTATGGGAAATTTGGATCAGGTGATTAGTCTAATCATTAGATTTAATCACTAATGCTCATATTCTTGCACTGTGGGAGGAAACCCAAGTGAGCACAGGGAGAACATGCAGACTCCAGACAGACACACCCGAGCCATGGACTCGAACCAAGGACCTTCTTACTGTGAGCTGGATGTGCCAACCACGACACCACCAAGCAGTCCTGTCAGTTTACCAAGTGTGTGTGTGTGTGTGTCCGTGTGAAAGAGTTCAGGGTGGAGTCTTACCCAGAACAGACTTCCTGTACTGTTTGTGTGCTTGACAGAAGTCCACTGTCGCCTCGTTCAGCACCTCACCCATCTCTTGGGACAGCAGTTTAGTCCTGATTTCTTCCAGCTTGCTGCTGAACTTTTCTCCAAAGCCAGGATCTTTAATCGATGCCATTTATACCTTGAAAGGACCAAACATTTTTCAGCTGGATTTGTTATAAGATTTGCTCCATCAAATAAGTACTGTTCTCAATCAAATTCTGACAAGTCCAGCCTCCTGTGCTAGGATTGGTTTGTCATTCATACAAACAGGCCACTAACCAATTCGAGCACAGAAGCAAGATCCTAATGGCCAATCCGAGCGCAGAACACTGCCTTGTCAATAAATACGGGTGGAAAAGTAAAAGATACTCCAAAACCCCAACGGAAAAGCTAGCGGCTAACTTGGTTTCAAGATCACACAATGTAGCGCAAACATTTCCCTGAAAAAATACACAAATTATGACTGTCAAACAACTTTAAGGCTAGACCATAACGCTACACTGTGAAAATGTCGTACCTTGTTTACAATCTGAGCCAATATTACCGCTTCCGATTTCAAAAAGAGGCGCCCCGGAATGTAACGTAACCAGGAAGTGACGTTTGCCACGTACGTCAAGACGTAAAATTAAAATTGAGAATAATAAATAAAATTCTTATTCGCCGAGATACATTTTCTTGTTTAAATCGACCATCGGTCCTCATGTTGTGACTATTCATTTAGAAAAATAGTAATTAAATCCCACCTTCAGGAATATTAATTAATGTAACAGTTTTATTTTTCCATTAAAACATTATGAAGTTCAGTTTTCTACCATAACAAACTCTCAATTATATGCACGTGGTAGGACTTCCACATAGAGTTTTACAGTTATGCATATGTTATAATTGCCCGAAAAACGTAGACGTAATAGCGCGCTCAGCCCCAGTAGCTCCTACACTCTGTTGCCATCTAGAGGAGATATTTCTTCATGACACTTTAGTGTTCAAGGATCCCACAGGATACAGTACTCCCTTTTCAGGTTTTTTGGGCAAATCCAACTGGGAGGAGGCCCTGGAGTAGACCCAGAACTCACCGGAGGGATTATACATTCCATTTTGTATGGAAACACCTCGGGAACCCCAAGAGAAGCTGCAGAGTTTCACTGGTGTGAGGTATGTTTGGGTTTCCCTCCTCAACCTGTTGCCTCCACAACCCAACCTCAGATAAGCAGAGGAAAATGGATGTATGCACTTTAAACCCCCATCTAACTCATCCACCTTCTTAAAATACCCTCAAAAGTTGCATGGATAAAATAAGAACTGGTACAACATAGTTTAAAAGAAGTAGAAAAAATTGGTATGGTCTCCTTAGATGTGGAGGACATGGACAAACTAACCAGAAACATTAAATCAAGACGTAGTCAGAACTAAGTATTTACTAAGTAAATACAGTTTACTAAGTATATAGCTGTGATGGTATGATGTAGTAACAACATACCTAAAATCTAGCAGGGATTTCACTGATGCAGTACAAGGGTTATGAGGATTCGCCATACATAGAGTGGACATAAGAAAACTTTCAGAATAAATGAAATAGGGGCATGTATTGTACAGTACTTATATGGGCTGGACAGACATGGTGAAGATATGGTGAGAGCTGATTGGTGCCAATAAGATCACACTGTATGTGGTTCATGCAGGAACATGCATGATAATTAAGTCGGATGTAAGAAGTAGTGAGAGATTGGCCTGGCTTTGTAGGACAGACAAAGTATTAATCTAAAGGGTACATTTTTCCATCTTGAGCACGTCGTCACGGTGTTGGTCACAATGTGGGGTGTGCTCTTAGTGAGGTGTCTGTGTGTGTGTGAGTGAGAGATTTAAATGTTTTCATTAAATTGTACAAAATTGCATACAAGATTCTGAGTGACACCTTGACAAGATGCATGACTATTAACCCGGAGATCGCAAGTTCCAATCTGGGTTGATGTGGCAGCTCTAATTTCCTCTGAAAGTCTAAAGACACACTGGCTGTTCCAAATTGACTGTAGGTGTGAGTATGAATAGTTGTGGGTGTGCTGCCCTGCAATTGTCTTGTGAGCTGTTCAAGGTGCCTTTGCCCAGTGTCAGCTGAGATAGGCATCAGCCTCCATGCAACCAAAGTAGGATTCAGCAGTTCATCAAATGAACGAGTTAGTGAGGGTAGTGAAAACCTTTACCCCAATACCTATGTATGTTAGGAATGATTTTAGAATTACGGTGTACTTTGATTAAATGATTACAGAATTATATATGATGTCATATTTATACTTTATTCATTTTCTGAACCGCTTAAGCATAATTATGATCCTCTGATGTTGGGATGCTGTCGCTCGTCCACTCTTCATGCTCACCCAGGTCCATTTGACAGTGAGCTGGCTGATTGCTCAGCGGCACTGGCTGCTCTCATGTCTGTCTTCCTTCTGGTTCTCTGTCTTTTAGTTATGATGCCATAGCCAGTCATGCCAGAGTCCCTGCTTGCACTCAGCCATAATAAAATCTTCTATTTCCATTCCACTACTATAGGTACACCTAACAATCTCTCTCTCTGTTTCTATCTGTCTCTCTCTCTGTCTCTCTCTTTTTTTGAGGTACACATTCTCTTTCTGGGATGCTGATCCTTCTGCATCATGTGTACTGTGATCTGTCCTGGTGTGCTGATGCTTGCTGGAGTTCCGATTTTGAAAGCTCTTCCTTCTTGCTGATGAAGACCTAAATGGACTCCGATGTGCACTAAGAGACTGTGAACATCACTTTTGTCTGCTGGTGATATTAATTCTCTTTCCCACAGTTATTTAGGATTTACAGTTATATAACCAACCCACCGGACTACATTTTGGACTCATGAATTTGTCATAGTTTGTGGACAGCCTATGTAAGATGTTTTGGAGACAAAGTCAGAGAGGCTAGATTGAGATGGTTTGGACATGTCCAGAGGCGGGATAGTGAATGTATTGGTAGTAGGGTGCTGAGGTTGGAACTACCAGGCAGAAGGCCAAGAGGAAGACCAAAGAAGAAATGTATGGATGTGGTGAAGAAAGACATGAAGGTTGTTGGCATCAGAGAAGAAGATGCGGAGGACAGGGTGAAATGGAGGCAGATGATTTGCTGTGGTGACCCCTGAAGGGAACAGCCAAAAGGAAAAGAAGAAGAAGAAGAAGGAGAAGAAGAATTTCTCATAGTTTGTATCTTTATGATTTCACCCAAATGAGGATGGTTTCCCTTTTGGGCCTGGGTCCTCTCAAGATTTCTTCCTTACATCTACTGGCTTGCCAGCGTCACCACAGGCAACGCTCATTCAGGATGTGTCGGAGTAATAGAAAATGTTTAAATTCTTTTATACTTTGTAAGCCCCTAATTTCACTCTTTTACTCTGCAAAGCTGCTTTGTGACAATGTCAATTGTAAAAAGCATCATACAAATCAAACTGAATTGAATTGAATTAATTATTGTCACAGGGAGGCTGGCACACATCTCAGCCGACTCTGGGTGAGGGCAGGGTTCCCACTGGACAGTTTGCCAGGCCATCACAGGGTCAACACTCACGCCTAGGGGAGATTTGGAACAGCCAGTTAACATGTTTTTGGACTGTGGTAGGAAAGCGGCATTCCCAGAGGAAAACCATGGAAACACAGGGAAAACAATGCAAACTCTGCACAGAAACGCTCCAGCTGGGAATCGAACCCAGGACCTTCATATTGTGAAGTGCTAACTACATGTTATTTTTAATAGAATAAAATTTAAACATAGTAAAGTTCAGGTTTTCTTGATATGACTCGCATGTTTAAAGTGTACAAGACGGTGTTGAGGCCAACGATGTTGTATGGTTTAGAAACAGTGGCCCTGGGGAAAAGACAGGAGACAGAGCTGGAGGTAGCAGAGATGAAAATATTGAGGTTCTCTTTGGGAGTAACGAGGATGGATAGGATCAGGAATGAGCACATCAGAGGGACAGCACATGTTAGACGTTTTGGAGACAAAGTGAGAGGCTAGATTGAGATGGTTTGGACATGTACAGAGGAGGGATAGTGAGTATATTGGTAGTAGGATGTTGAGGTTGGAACTACCAGGCAGAAGGCCTAGAGGAAGACCAAAGAGACGATTCATGGACGTGGTGAAGGAGGACATGAAGGCAGTTGGTGTTAGAGAAAAAGATGCAGAGGATAGGGTGAGATGGAGGCAGATGATTCGCTGTGGCGACCCCTGAAGGGAAAAGCCGAAAGGACAAGAAGAAGAAGAAGAAGAAAAGTTCAGGTTTTCTATCTCTTTAGATAAACCAAAAATATCCCTAGCAAGGAACACATAACATGGGGAACAGCGTCAGGTCACTTCAGCCTCTTGGATGCCTCTGTAGTAATTAGGGCCTGACAGCATTGGTCAAGACTCTGAGGATAGTAGGACTGTACAGTGAACTGCTCTCAAGCTCCAGGATATTTCTGGTAAAACCTCAGTTAGCCTAGGACATGAACTCATGGGTGGAAGATCTTAACCACGGAGCTATAATTTCAGAGTCCTCTACATATCTGGCTAAATAGCTACTTTTAAATGAAACATATATTTGGTATTTTTCTTCAAAATACCACTGTTTTTAAATTCTCTAACTGTATGTAATAAAACCTGTTTCAATTAAATGAGTTAAATACAGAGTTTATTTTTTAATTTAAGTCTCTATTTATAGTGCCTTTATCATAGTGGTTAGCACATCCACCTCATAGCAGGAGGATCCTGGGTTCAAGTCCTGCGTCCTGCACTTGGGTGATTCTGTGTGGAGTTTGCATGTTCTTCCCATATTTGTGGGAGTTTCCTCCAAGGTATTCTGGTTTCCTCCTCTACAATCCAAAGACATCTATATTAGGCTAACAGGATTTACCAGATTGCCACTGAGTGTGTGTGTGTGTGTGTGTGTGTGTGTTGGCCTTGTGATGCTCTGACAAGCAGTTCAGGGTGTATCAAACCTTCACCCAGTGTCAGCAGTGTTCAACATTCCATCAATTAAAAAATGTCACTGAAGAGAGTTAGCGTTTGGCCATCATCACCACCTCTATACTCTGCAGCAAAGCAGCTGAACTACACTGTACTGCAGTAGGTCAGGAGGCTCTTAATGGCAGAGAGGGAGCAGTTTATCAGTAGGGGTCGGGGTAGGCGAGTTTGCCTGGGCTTCCTTAAGGAAGTACTGCTTTTATTTGGACCTCATGAAATCTATTACCATCTCCTTTGTCTTGGGGGGGTGTTTAAGTATATATGCTCCATGTGTGTGACATGGCAACCTTAGATTAACTTCAGATGAGATTATGACAGCTAATTAATTTAGCCATGATCAAGGCAGGGCAAACAAAATGGATAAGCTTGAAGTAAGGAAACAAAAAGAACCAAGGATGCTGGGTTTAGCTCCAGCACGGTAGAGTCAACCAGCAGCACCAATGAAAGGTTTCTCATTGTTTAAATATTTTGCACAATTTTAATCACTTTGTTGATTTGCTCTATCAAAAATCTAAGTGATAAAATCCACATTGATGTAAATAAAAAGATGCATTCCTTATTATAATTGTATGATTTTCTTTTCACTATACATTTTTGTATTTTTATTGTTGGTATACCTGCACACAGGCACCCAACCACACACAGAGAGAAAGCATTTACATTTTACAGCATTTGGCAGACACTCTTACCCAGAGTGACTTACAATTATCTTTTTTTTTTTTTTTTTTTTTTTAATAGAACTGAGCAATTCAGGTTTAAAGGCCTTGCTCAAGGACCCAATAGTGGGGATTGAACCACTGACTTTCAGCTTAGTAACCCATCACCTTAACCTCTTAGCCACCAATTGCATGGTGGGTAGGGAGTGAGTGGAACATTGAGTCACAGCAGGTTGCATTTTAAGCTTACAGAGCACTGTTAGTAATTACACTTGTTGGCTCCAGCATGACTAACTGGAAAGTTTATTAACTTTACTGTTAGGGTCCTTGTTTTGTAATTACTGCAATAATTTTGAGTGGTTACAGAATAATATGCACTGATAAATAACATAGTAAATGGAGTGATAATTATTTTCTTGGCATATTTATGGTTTTTCTTTTAATATTAATTTAAGTTACCACGATAAGGCGGTGATTAAATACTGAATATTTATTTGTTTATTATATACACATATACACACACATATATATATATATATATATATATATATATATATATATATATATATATATATATATATATATATATTGTATTATTTGTTTTAGGCATGTCCTAATGAGCCTAGGAGCTATGTTGTTGGGGGCATAATGCCTCTGATAGGGTCAGCCAAGCCAAACAGCACCTAGATAAAGGTCCAGATGAAGTGCGGCTCAAAAGACCCCTATGGAAAAACATAAAAGGAAGCAGTTTAACTTGCCCAGATGTGGGTCACCAAGATCCCCTCCCGGAGGCAGGGCTGGAAGAGGGGCTCAAATATAAGTGCTTGGTGGTCAGGCTTCTGTCCATTGAGCCCGGCCAGTGCCCGCCCTCTCATGGTCCTACCACCTGTGGAAAGGGCTATAGGGGTTGGGAGCATTGTGAGTTGGGTGGCAGCTGAAGGCATGTGTTCTGTCAGACCGATCCTCTGGCAGCGAAGGAGCCTGAGCTGATGCATGAGGTTGAGAAATTCTGAATCAACATTGTTGTACTTACCTCAATGCAGAGTTGAGGCTCAGGAACCACCCATGTTTAGAGGGGCTGGACCTCATTCCATTCTAGGGTTGCTCATGGGAGAGAGGTTCCGAGCCGGTGTGGGCATCCTCGTTGCCTCCTATCTTGGTGCCCACACATTGGGGTTCTCCCCAGTTGATGAAAGGGTAGCTTCCCCCTGCCTTTGGGTGGGGGGATGAGTCTTCACTGTTGTTTGTGCTTATGCACCAAATGACAGTTCAGAGTACCCACCCTTCTTGGAGTCTTTAGAGGGTGTGCTGGAAAAACGCTCCCACTGGGGACCCCCTCGTCCTGACAGACTTCAATGCCCATGTGGACAACGACAGTGTGACCTGGAAGGGTGTGATTGGTAGGTATTGCCTCTCCAGTCTGAACCCAAATGATGTTTCCTTATTGAACTTCTTTGCTCATCATGGTTTGTCCATCATGAACATCATGTTCAAACATAAGGGGGTTCAGAAGTGCACTTGGAACCAGGACACCCTAGGCTGCTGTTTGATTATAGAATTTAGAGTCGTGTTGCAATACTTGTGGCTGCATGTTCTGGACACTTGGGTGAAGAGAGGAGCTGAGCTGTCAACTGATCACCAGTGATGAGCTGACAGGGAGGCAGCCCTCCAGACCTGGCAGTCCCAAGTGTGTTGTTGGTCTCCTGTGAAGGTTTGGTGGAGTCTCCTGTCAGATGGGCCTTTAACTGCCATGTCTGGCAGAGATACAACTATATCTCAAAGGAGGCGGGATACATGGAATCCGAATGGGCCATGTTTCGTGCTTCCATTGTTGACACAGCAGCCCATAGCTGTGACTGGAATACATAAGTACCGACTGTGGCGGTAACCCCCGGACCCAGTGGTGGACACCTATGGTGAAGGGGCCGTCCAGCTGAAAAAGGAGGCCTATTAGAACTTATTGGCCCATGGCACTCCTGAATCAGCAGACAGGTCCCGGCAGACCAAATGTGCTGCTGCTCAAACTGTCACCAATGCAAAATCTCAGGCATGGGAGAAATTCAGCCTATCGGACCTGGAAAGCAACTATCGGCTGGCCTCGAAAAGGTTCTGGACCACCATCCCGTGCCTCAGGAGAGGAAAGCAATTCTCCACAAATACTGTTTACATTGGAAGTGTGGAGCTGCTCATCTTAACTGGGGGTGTTATTGGGAGGTGGAAGGAATACTTCAAGGACCCCCTCAATTCCACCAACACACCCTCCATGGAGGAGGAAAACCCTGAGGGTTTGGATGGGGGTTCACCCATCACTGGAGCTGAGGTCACCAAGGTAGTCAAAAAGCTGGTTGGTGGTTGGGCTCCAGGGGTGGAAGAGATCCCCCCTGAATATCTAATGGCTCTGGATGTTGTAGGAGTGTCACGGTTGACATGTCTGCAACATTGTGTGGTCATCGGGGGCTGTACCTCGGAGTTGGAAAACCATGGTGGTAGTTCCCCTTTTTAAAAATGGAGGCCAAAGGGTGTGTTCCAAATATTGTGAAATAAAACTTCTCAGTGTATCTGGGAAAGTCTATGTAGAGGTGGAGAGGAGGATCCGAGCAATGGTTGAACCTTGGATGCAGGAGGAACAATGTGGTTTTCGTCCTGGCCACATCACTCTCAATCCAACTCTATACACTCTACAAGATCCTGGAGGGGTAATGGGAATCTGCCCAATCTGTCTACATGTGTTTTGTGGATTTAGAGAAGACTTTCAACCATGTCCATCAGACTACCTTGTGGGGTGTTCTCTGGGAGTACGGTGTGCTGGACATGTTGCTATGGGCCATTCGGTCTCTGTATCACCAGAGCCAGAGCTTGGTCCGCATTGGTTACACATTGAATTCATTTGTGGTGAGGGTTGGAGTCTGCCAAAGCCGTCCTTTGTCACCGATCTGTTCATATTTTTTATGGACAGACTTTCTAGGCTCAGCCGTAGCGTTAAAGGGTTCTGGTCTGGTGGCCATAGGATCTCATCTTTCTTTTTTGCGGAAGACATTGTCCTTTCGGCTTCACTGATGCAGGATCTCCAGCTCTCGTTGGAGCCATTCACAGCTGAATGCAAAGTGGCCAGAATGAGAATCAGCACTTCCAAGTGGTCCAGGCACCCTCTGGGTCAGGAATGAAGTCTTGCCCCAAGAAGAAGAGCTCTTTATTGCATGATCTTGGTAAAAAATGATGGAAGGACGGAGCAGGAGATCAACAGATGGATCGCTGCAGCCTCTGCTGTCAAGCGGAGCTTGTACCAGTCTATTGTGGTGAAGAGAGAGCTGAGCCGCAAGACAAAGCTCTGAATTTACCAGTTGATTTACATCCAACAATTAGCTATGGTCATGAGCTTTGGGTAGTAAACAAAAGAACAAGATCACGGATACAAGCGTCTGAAATGAGCTTCATTCACTGGGTACCAGGCCCTCCCTTCCAGATAGATTGAGAAGCTCAGCCATCTGGTAGGAGCTTAGAGTAGAACCATTACTCCTCCGCATTGAGAGGAGCCAGTTAAGGTGGCTCTGGCATCTGGTTAGAATGCTTAAAGGAATGCCTCCCTAGTATGGTGTTTCAGGCCTGTCCAATTGGGAAGATTCCCCAAGGTTTACCTAGAATACGCTGGAGGGATTACATCTCTTGGCTGGTCTGGGAACATGTCGGTGTTCCCCCGGAAGAGCTGGAGGAAATGACTGGTGAGAAAGACGTCTGGACCTCATCGCTTAGCCTGCTGCTTGCAAGACCTGACCGTGGATTAAGCTGAAGATGATTATGATGAAATGATATAAGGTCATAGAGTTTACAGGTCATTTATAGATGTAAGTTTGTTTTTGCAGTGGAGACCTTTTAAATACTATTCCACCAGGAATGATCCAAATACACTTGAGCAGCTTTTTCAAAATCATTAATCCATTTAAGTAAGGACTTTGATGGCAGGGTTACTCAGTGGTTCTGGGTTCAACCTTGTTGCTGAATGGGGCATTTTTATGAGAACTTGCATGTTCTCATTTTTTTTTTTTTTTTTTTAGCTCCCAGCCATTGAGTGCTATCGGAATGGTTCCATCTGTCAGTCTGTCTGTCTGTCACACTTTAGTTTTCAGAGGTTTACTTGCCACGCACTGAAGTTGGGCCTTTCAAACTTGCTATGCTTCTTCCCTACTATGCATGCTAGGGTAAATTTGTGTGAGAGTGACCTTGACCTACTTTTCAAGGTTACAGAGGCAAAACTGTATATTAGGTTCATGGGCATTTACTTGCTACACACTGATGCTGGGGCTTTCAAATGATATGGTTGTTCTATATTGGCATATTGTGAAATGGTCCTTTTGGCAGAAGTGTCTAGACCTCTGTAGTGTATTTTCTTGTATGTGTTTTATCTAGGTACTCAAGTGTTTCCACTTATTGTCCAAAGCCATATATCCATTTATTAATTTTCAGAGCTGCTTAATCCTACCAGGGTCACAGGAAGGCTATCTGAGGTGACTTTCATATACAAGGTGTGTTATCTGAACAGCTTGCCAATCCATTGCAGGGCAACACAGACAATTATTCATACTCTCACTTAGCGGTATCAATCTTCACCATCACAACTGTTTGGCACTGTTTTGAGCAAGGCCCTTCACCCTCAATTTCTCAGTTGTATTAAAAAACATGACAATTCTAAGTTGCACAGGATAAGAGTGTCTGCCAAATGCTGTAAATATAAATATAAAGGAACCTTTGGAATGTTGGAGCAAACTGACATACCTAGAAGATAGCCACATAAGTACAGGAAGAACATGCAAACTCCAGAAAGAAATATCCTCACCAAGCTCAGGATTCGAACCCAGAGCCTTCTTAGTATGAGGCAGATATAATATCCACTACAGCACCATACTGCCCACTTTTACGTCATTTGAATACTTTAAATTGCCCTTAGGTGTGAATGTGAGTGTCAATGTTAGTCATTGGAGTCACGCTGGTCCCAAGTCTGGATAAACTGAAAGTCTTGTCAGGAAGAATATCAAATATGAAAGCTTTTTTCAAATCAAATCATGTGGAACCTATGCTATAGATGGTAAAGATGAGCTGTTGTGACCCCTACTGGGAGAAGTTGAAAGTAGAAGAAGGGATGAGAATTCAAGTAAGAGTTTTATCCTTGTCATGGTTATTGTGGCTCTTCAGCCTAATTCAGAAATACTGAAAGTATATGAATACACTCTGAATAGGATTCCAGTCATTTACTTGTCACTATTCACACATTTTCACTCTGTCCACCACTGGTATGTTATGGGTGCTGATAAGAGCCCAAGCTTACAAAGAGTCAGAACTGATCCACAGAACTAGCCACAGGAACACTTAGTCAATTAGTTTTTATTATTTTATTGTAATTATTATTATTCATTCATTAATTCATTCATTTTCTGAACCTCTTAATCCCAACCAGGGAGGCTGGCGCGTATCTCAGATGACTCTGGATGAGGGTACACCCTGGACAGCATGCCAGGAAAAATCACAGGTTCAACACACACAACCACTCACACTCGCAACTATGGGTGATTTGGAACAGCCAGATAATCTACTGTGCATGTCTGAACTGTGGGAGAAAACCAGAGTACTTGGATGAAACCCAAAAATGCACAGGGAGAACATGCAAAATTTACACAGAAGCACCCAAGCTGGGAATCAAACTCCGGCCTTCTTGCTGCTAGGCGAACGTGTTAACCACTACGCCACCGTGTCGCCCTCAGTGAATTATTATTATTATTAATTTAGGGATTGAATAATGATTTAAACTTATCCTAAACACAACATTAAAAAGCTACAGGAATTGACTTCGAAAGTATTGTCGAACTTCATTCCACTGAGTGCTCTGCCTGAAAGAAAAACAAAATGACAATAATAAAGTCTTCATAGGCTCACTGGCAGGTGTGTGTTTGAATTGCAGTTGTGATGAAACTGGAACAAAACATCTAACAAAAAAGCATCTCTTAAAAAAAAGCTCATTAAAACAGTGCAGGTTTAATAAAAGCACCAGTGTGGAAATTTACTCTTCGTCTTGCCATTGTCACCCACCAGCTGCAGATCATCACGGCTCTAATGGACAGCTAACAATAAACATATTCAAATACCGTGATGGCAGATACACATGAACAGCCATCATTATGTCTGTCAATGTTTTCTATTTTAACAGTTGTGATTGAGAATGTATGTGAGGGTGTGCTGCACTAAAGAATTACCATAAAAACACCTTTGCATCAACACAGAGACACAATGAACTGCCATTTGTTTAGAAGTATAAAAACTTCTGGTGCATAGGCCCAGGTGTGTAAGATGATTGTCTCACTAAGTGGGCAGACCTGCAATCACAATAAACATGCTGCTAATAAACTTGAAACAAAAATCCACATGTAATGGTTTACTAGATATCTGAACAGGAAGATATTTCAATACAGGCATAGATCTCTGTATTACAATGCAAATTATGTTTTTATTCAGAATGCTGCAGCCAGCCTCTGCTTGGACCTGCTAACTGCTACTGCGCAGGCTCAATTACTGAACATGATAAAAAAAAAAATAAGGTGGTGATGTTGCTAAAATCAAGATGTTACCATTTGTCCATATTAATTAGGATCATCAAAGCCAACATTTTATATTCAGTACTAGTTACAACTCAGTGATACTTTACCATAGTGTTTATCTGCTCTTATTGTATTGTCTGAATGGCTGTGTATGTGTTGACCTTGCGGTGGCCTAGTGAGTTGTCCAGGGTGTACCCCGCCTTCGCCGAGAGTCAGCTGAAATGGGCACCAGCCTCCCCACGACCCTAATTAGGATAAAGTGGCTTAGAAAATGAATGAATGTTTCAATTATTTATTTGATGTTATTGTTACTACCCAATACTGATATGTAAAAGCATGAGAGGAACAGTGGTCTAACCCACAAAAACCGAAAAATGGGATAAAGTCATATTTTGAGAGATGGGAAGAAGGTCAATGTGTTCCAGAATTGTCTCTTCATCATCCCTATGAACTTGAGTTATATTGAGAATGTTACACCTGATATTTTATGTCGTTTTCCTCAAAAACAGCAGACTGTTGGTAAGACCACTCTGGTCCTCAGCCCTTTAGATACACTCTTAGAACAAAGAGCACTTTTCTTTATCACTGAAAAGATGCTCTTATCATTTTTATGACTACATATTTTCTACCGAAAATATGAATATAGTATAGCTTTAAAAAAGATTTTACACTTTAGATTTCTTCTTCTTCTTTTCCTTTCGGCTTTTCCCTTCAGGGGTCCACAGCAAACCATCCACCTCCATCTCACCCTATCCTCTGTATCTTCTACTCTTACTCTAACTACCTTCATGTCCTCCTTAACCACATCCATAAATCTTTTCTTTGGTCTTCCTCTCGGCCTTCTGCCTGGGAGTTGCAACCTCAGCATCCTACTACCAATATACTCACTATCCTCTGTACATGTCCAAACCATCTCAATCTAGCCTCTCTGTCTCCAAAACTTCTAACTTGTGCTGTTCCTCTGATGTACTTTTTCCTGATCCTATCCATCCTCATTACTCCCAAAGAGAACCTCAACATTTTCATCTCTGCTACCTCCAGCTCTGCCTCCTGTCTTTTCCCCAGGGCCACTGTTTCTAAACCATACAACATCGCTAGCCTCATCACCGTCTTGTACACTTTTCCTTTCATTCTTGCCGATACCGTCCTATCACACATCACACCGGACACTTTTCTCCAACCATTCCAACCTGCCTGCACACGCTTCTTCACCTCTTTTCCACACTCTCTATTGCTCTGTATTGTTGAGCCTAGGTACTTAAAATCCTCCACCTTCCTTATCTCTGCTCTCTGTAACCTCACCGTTCCTCTTGGGTCCTTGTCTTTCACAGTATTCTGTTTTACTGAGGCTAACCTTCATTTCTCTCCACCTCTCTAGATTTTCCTGCACTTGTTCTCTGCTCTCACTACAGATCACAATGTCATCTGCAAACATCATAGTCCATGGAGATTCTTGTCTAACCTCGTCTGTCAGCCTGTCCATCACCATAGCAAACAAGAAGGGGCTCAGAGCTGACCCTTGATGCAGTCCCACCTCCACCTTGAACTCTTCTGTCACACCGACAGCACACCTCACCACTGTCTTACATCCCTCATACATGTCCTACACCACTCTAACATACTTCTCTGACACTCCAGACTTCCTCATGCAATACCTCAGTTCCTCTTTCAGCACGCTGTAATATGCTTGCTCCAGTTCCACAAAGGCACAATGCAGCTTCCGCTGACCTTCTCTGTACTTCTCTATTAACATCCTCAAAGCAAACACTGCATCTGTGGTGCTCTTTCTTTTCATGAATCCAAACTGTTGTTCACAAATGCTGACATCTGCCTTTAGTCCAGCTTCCACTATTCTTTCCCATAACTTCATCGTATGACTCATCAACTTTATCCCTCTGTTGTTGCCACAACTCTGCACATCTCCCTTGTTCTTAAAAATGGGTACAAGCACACTTCTCCTCCATTCCTCCGGCATCTGCTCACTCTCTAAGACCTTGTTGAATGTTTTTGTCAGAAAATCTACTGCTACCTCTCCTACACACATCCATACCTCCACTGGTATGTCATCATGACCAACTGCCTTTCCACTCTTCATCCTCTTCAATCTTCAATGACCTCCTCACCCTTAATAATCTTTGCTACTTCCTGGTCCTCAAAAGTCACCTCTTCTACTCTTTTTTTTCCTCTCTCATTTTCCTCATTCATCAGCTCTTCAAAGTACTCTTTCCATCTTCCCAGCACACTTCTGTCATCAGTCAATACATTTCCCACCCTATCCTTAATCATTCCAACTTGCTGCGCATCCTTCCCATCTCTATTTCTCTGCTGTGCCAACCTGTATAGATAATTTTCTCCCTCCTTACTGTCCAACCTATCATGCAAGTCATCATATGCCCTCTGTTTGGCCTTTGACACCACTGTACGCCTGTTTACTCTCTTTGGTCCTCTCTATGTCCCATTTCTTCTTAGCTAACCTCTTCTTTTGTACACTCTCCTGCACTTCCTCATTCCACCACCAAGTCTCCGTATCTACTGTCCTTCCAGAGGACACAGCGAGTACTGTCCTACCTGTCTCACTGATCACATTAGCTGTAGTTGTCCAGTCATCTGGAAGCACTTCCTGACTACCCAAAACCTGTTTCCACTCCTCGAAGACAACACGAAGCTATTCCTTTTTCAGCTTCCACAACTTTGTCTTCTGCTCTGCCTTTGCCTTCTTCACCTTTCTTACAATCAGCATCATCCTGCACATGACCACCTTATGCTGTTTGGCAACACTCTCACGCACTACTACTTTGCAGTCACTGACTTCCTTCAAATTATATCGCCTACACAAGATGTAGTCTACCTGTGTGCTCCTACCGCTGCTTTTATAAGTCACCCTATGCTCCTGTCTCTTCTGGAAGAAAGTATTCACCACAGCCATTTCCATCCTTTTTGCAAAATCGATCAACATCTGTCCTTCTGTGTTCCTGTCCTGGACACCAAACCTGCCCATCACTTCCTCGTCCCCTCTGTTGCTTGCACCAACATGTCCATTGAAGTCTACACCAATGACCACTCTTTCACCTCTGGGGGTACTCTGCATCACTTCATCTAACTCACTCCAGAATCTCTCCTTCTCTTCTAGCTCACATCCTGCCTGTGGGGCATAAGCACTAACAACATTGAACATCACACCTTCAATTTCCAACTTGAGACTCATCACTCTGTCTGACACTCTTTTCACTTCTAGAACATTCCTGACAAACCCCTTATTCAAGATGGCTTCTGCTCCATTTCTCTTCCCATCCACACCATGAAAAAACAGCTTGAACCCTGCTCCTAAGCTTCAAGCCTTGCTATCTTTCAACCTGGTCTCCTGAACACACAGTATGTCTACCTTCCTCCTCTGCATCATGTCAGCCAGCTCTCTACCTTTTTCTTTCATATTTCCAACATTCAAAGTCCCTACTCTCAGTCCTAGACTCATGCTTTTCCTCTTCTCTCTCTGCCTACAGACACGCCTCCCGCCTCTCCTTCTTTGACCAACAGTAGTCCAATTTCCACCATCACCCTATTGGTTAACAGCACTGATGATGGTCGTTGTTGACCCGGGCCTAGACCCATTCGGTATGAAATTTGTCTTTACGGTTTGTATTTTGTATTCTGGCAAAAGTTTTACGCCGGATGCCCTTCCTGTCGCGACCCTCTGCATTTATCCGGGCTTGGGATCGACGTGAGGGCGGGCACTTGTTTGAGGCCCCCCTTCACGGCTGCATTATTTTACACTTTAGATTAAGCTTTTAATTGTGCTCAATTTTCCTTTCTGATACTGATACTAATAGATACTAATAGAAACAGTGGCTTATAATAAAAAAAATCAAACTGGTGTTGATTTCAATATCTACTAAGTTCTTAAACATTTATGCTTGTTTATGTTTTGTTTGTTGTCCAAAACACCATGGTTTCAGTGATGTAATGCCAGTAGTGGGTTTTAGATCAGTAAAGTAAGGTCTGCTCTATCCAGGTTTCTCGGCAAAAGATAACATGTATGTACAGATTTTGAGTGAAGAGTTCCATCCTTCCTATGCAGTATATTTTCTAAATATAAGTACTGTACTTGGAGAAGACAAACCCCTGTCAAGCTGGAAAAAAACAACAATTAAAAAAAAAACAACAGCATGAAGTATACAAGACCCCTCTCAATGTGGAGATTCTCACAATGTTCAAGAATTCTTAGATACAGTATTTGATCCGGATCATCACCAAAATGTAATGAATTGTTACCTGTTCTATACATTACCTTGCCAAAAAAATGTTTTAACTTTTTAAATAAAGTTAGTGACAAATAAAATAAACCAAATCATTCACCCTCATTCACTCATTAGCCAAACTGCTTAATCCTATTACAGTCACAGGGAGGCCAACTGTGAATGTACACCTTCAACAGGGTGCCAGACCATCACAGGGACAATACACTGAAAGACAATTTGGAAAAGCCAATTAGTTTCATACATAGTACAATATATGTCTTTGGGAAGAAACCAGAGTATCGGTTGGAAACCCGCACAAGCATCTGGAGAACATACAGAAACAGCCAAGCCTGGGACTCAAACCGATGACCTTCTTGCTGTGAAGTGGATGTGCTGACCACTACTCCATCTTGCCACCCGAGTAAATATCAATCTATGAGCGCAATGGAGTTTACTCCAACTGTATTGAACTTTTTCATCCTTTTGGTGGCAGTGTTAACATTATTACTCTGTCTCTCTATGTCTCTCCCAGACACACACTCAAGAGAGCAAAAGCATGTTCAGTTGATTTTGATTTGCTCTTACTACACCTCTTTATAGCATACATGTGCAGAACATCTGCTGTTAGGCGCTGGTTCTATATTAAAGTCTGTCATTAAGCACACCACATCACTCCCAGTCCCTCTGCAGGAGCCCAATTCTGAGCACTGAGCTCACTCCATAACTGCAAAGGTCAAACTACATTAAAGGCTTCATGCACTCAGTACCTCCAGTCATGACCTTATTAACATGTTGTAGAAATCCCTTCGACAAATGTCTTCTCCTGAGGTGCTTATGCCCAGCCCCTCAATTACTTTCATAACAACAAGGCTTTATACTGTTTATGTCCTCCCATTGTTCCTGTAGATCATATCACTGACAATGCACTAAATGTAGTTTTTGCAAATAAAGACTTTAAAAATTAAGTTTTGTGCCCTCTCATTCACCTCAGCCTAACATACTGATTACTGTATACAGAATGAAAACAAGTTTAATTGGGGGGGGGGGCACAAAACACCACTTTCCGGACAACGATACTGTATGTGGATGGGCTGAGTGGGAGGAGCCACACGCGTCCCCTGCATGCCCCCTCCTTTCAAGGAAAAAAAAAAAGTTGGAGTCGACTCTCATTGTAACTCTCAGGTGTTAGGAATCGACAAAGCCGATTCAAAGAGTCGAATCTTTCCAGATGATTCCAAAACGCTGTTGAAGTCACTTTTTCAGTCTCCCTGTGGTAATGTAACCTAACAAGTTTACAGCACACACTGAAAGGCTTGTATTCCTTTTTGGGCATTTTGGGGAATTTTCATAATATGCTAGATTTTGTACATTTAATAAATTTAAACATAAACAAACCGCTCCAGTGATTTTAAACCATTTGTAGTTACAGTAAACGTTTGTTGTAGTTGTCATGGGCTAAATGAGAATCTTACTGAGCGATGAATGTTTGGTGAAAGCGGTGATGAGGCGTTTTTCCACCTTTTTTTTTGCAACTTTGAAATGACTACCAAGTATTTGTTAGCCAATTGTAGTCCAGTTACTTTTTTTGTGATCTTTTAAGAGGTTAAGGTGTTGACAAATACAGTTCATGAACACTCAGGACCTTTTGGTGAATGTGCCAACTGTTCTCGACCTGTTTACCAAACTCACACCAAGTCACCTTCATATAGTGTCTCGGTAATCTGACATCATAGGTCCAAAGACGTTTGGGAACTATACACACAGTTGAAAAATTGTTTAATCAAGTACTGTATATTGCAAGTATTCTTCAACAAACCGTGACATTCCTGAGGGAGGCGAATGACTAAAGAATAGTTGATGACGAGAAAGAACGTTTGCAGACTCTTCAGAGAAGGTTGCTGACTGGGGAAAGTATTTCCAGACCACTTATAAAAAAAAAAAAAAAAAAAAAAGACATGTTCGCCAAAGATTGTGTCAAAAAATTTTGTAAGTGTTCAAAACACCTTAAAGAATGAAATTGAGATTGGCAAATGGATGGTGGACAATATGATTACTTGAAGACCATTTACAGAATTTTTTTGCAAAATTAATTGCGAATCTGGTGAATGTCCCTTCGCAGTGAGATCCACCCTCTAACGGAGCACACTCACTAGGCATATTACTTATTCACTCATTTGTCAAATGAGGTGATCATACAAGGTCACAGGAAGTGGAGCCTATCTCAGTAGACCATAAACAGTTTGCCAGACCATTGCTGGGCAACACACAATGATTCACTGTTATAACCACACCTGGGTCAACTTGGAACAGCCAATTAGTTTAATGTGCATGTCTTTGGACTGTGAGAGGAAACCCACACAAGCATAGAAAGAACATGCAAACTTCACATAGAAACAGCCTTGCCAAGACCGTGACTCGAACCAGAACCTTCTTGTCTAATAATCACTATGCCAGGCATACTAAATAAACATGAAATACATAGTTATCTCCTGGAATTAAAATGGAATTGGCTGTTTTGTCTATCTGAAACCATTTGCTTACTCCTGTGCATGAGTGTCACTGACCTATACAGTGGGTTCAATGATATTCGTAAACATTACCCTCTTTTTTTATAACTTCATACATATGCAAATATCATAAAGCAAAGCACTTGATTTTGTTGTTGCATTCATATTCATATACCCAGACAAGCAACACAACAGGCAAGCATCACTCCCATTTACATTAAGTACACTTGCTTTTCTCAGAAAATTTCTTGTTGAGTAATATTTTTACTTCTTGAAAGAAAATAAGTTTTCAAATACCACTGAAAAAAGTAAGTTATATTATGGCTGTCTTCTTCTTCTATCCTTTCGGCTTTTCCCCTTTCTCAGGGGTCGCCACAGCGAATCATCTGATTCGCACATTTGATTTGGCAGAGGTTTTTACGTCGGATGCCCTTCCTGACACAACCTTTTTAACAAGGGACAGAAACACGCTGACGGCTTAGCAGCTACTCTTTACGAAAGTCAGCAAAGGTTCTTTTACATGCCTCTCACCATAGACAGTGAGAGACATGGTCGGCCTTTGATAACCCAGTTAGCTGCACTGGGGGGGGACAGTGACAACCTTGTGGAGACTTGAACCCCCAACCTTAGGATCAGCGAGCCTGCGCCCTAACCACTAGACCACCACTGCCCATATTATATTATGACTGTCTATTTACTGAAAATAAATACAGTACACACATTTTTGAAGTTTTGCTTTTAGGCAGTGCATTAATAATAATAATAATAATAATAATAATAATAATAATTATAATATTTATTTATTTATTTACTGGTGAAGGAGCACGTTTAAACCTAGAAGTAAACTACTGTGAATGTTCCTTTAACATTTCCTAAGGAGCCATAGTCATCCTCATGTTCCTCTATAGACTCAGGAAGTCACTGTTGAATTTGTTTTAACTACAAGCAAACGTTTCCAGAATATTTGTGAATTAATAGTCGTAGTAAGTTTACGTTTCATTGTGCTTTCCAGAACTGAATCAATTTCGATTCCGACTCGATAGAGTTGACTCATGTTTGTAAATCTTGAGCTGGGAGAGTCGACTCTTTCCGGAATCGACTCCCAACCTTTGAGAATTCACGCGGAGGAGAAGTAACGCGCCTGGGAAAGTTTTTCTCTGCTGAATAATCCATGATACAAAACAGGTATCTATTAAACATTTTATAAAGATTCACACATGTCTGAGGTATGTTTACCAGCGAGATATTGGGAGTTTATTGAACGTGGTTTGGATAAAACTGCTTTGTTAAAGTGGTTCATTAAATAAAAGTGTGAAAATGTAACTAGCTTGCTAACTGAGGACAGCAGGAGGAATGTGCCGGGACCTGTCCCTTCACAGGGAAGTCAGGGCTGGGTTTGGAAAGTGAAGTTTGTTTACATTAGCCAGGATATATTTTTCAACAGTTTGTTTAATAAATGTCTAGCATTGGACTCCGTGGTTCCCTTATTAGTCACAGGAAACTCTTTGACAGGTTAAAGTTCACCAGGATTTGATTTAAACATCCAGTAGATACAGCACGGACAGTTTTTAAACAGCTTATAAGTTTTAAATAAAATAAAAGTTTGTATTGTTTGTAACCATATTGTCTGTAAACGGAGAGACGCTGAGTGTCCATGGATACCGTGTGCACTTGAGCTCTGTGTATGTGGACCTCGGTGATCATATTAAATGTTTATTTAGGAGATTAATTATAAACTTCATCTCCTTTAAAGATAGCCTAATATATCCATATGTGTTTAAAACATGTCTGTCTTATTTTCTCTAGCAGTGTAAAGCTTCAGAAAAGCTACAGTGATGTATGTATGTGCATATGGCAGATAACAGTGTGTATGTATGTGTATATGTGAGTGTGTGTGTGTGTGTGTGTGTGTGTGTATATATATATATACACACACACACACACACACACACACCACACACACACACAAATGAGCAATTGATGTTTAAGGGCCTTACTCAAGGGCCCAACAGTGGCATCTTGGTTGTACTGGGGTTTTGGACCCAGAGCCTCAACCCCTGAATCATCACTACCCATTTAATGTACCTTTAACCTTACTCAAATCATATTGGAGAAGAATCTGTATGAATTTAAAGCCTGTTTTTAAAATGGTATCAAAATGGAGATTGGACTGTTTCAAGCTGTAAGGTGTTGCAAGCTGTTTCAGGTACAGCAGATACAAGGGCAGATGAAGGTCAACAAGATCTAAACATGTATAAAGTTACCATCTGTCATGCTATGTGAACCAGAATCATGGCACTCTGAATGTTTTAAGAAACCAAATTAATTCCAAGAAATAAGAATATGTGAGGTATTTTTGAATTGATGAATTAAAGTTGCGGTATTTTTGCACACTGTCTGTCTTCCTTTCGGCTTTTTACTCGGGAGTCGCCACAGCAAATCATCTGATTGGGACGTTTGATTTGGCAGAGGTTTTTACGTCGGATGCCCTTCCTGTCACAACCCTTTTAGCAAGGGACAGAAGCACGCTGACGACTTTGCAGCTACTCTTTACGAAAGTCAGCAATGGTTCTTTTACATGCCTCTCACCATAGACAGTGAGAGACATGGCCGGCCTTTGATAACCCAGTTAGTTGCGGGGGGCAGTGACAACCTTGTGGAGAGTGGGACTCGAACCCCCAACCTTTGGATCACTATTGACAATATTTGGAACATCTGGGGTTCCTTTACTGTTTCACATTTCCTTACACATGATAAATTTTGCATATGTTTAAATCTTGTTGATCTCCATCTAGTACCATACCTTTTGTACCTTTTAATTTAAACAGCTTGCAATATGATACAGAAACGTTGCTATCATGTTTTGAGATTTAATTATTTTTTAAAAACAGGTCTTTAAAAACAAACCATAAACGGTCAAACTGTATGAAGCTGAGATGGGAATATGTGCAGTCTGAAGTTTACAGTTCATACTGAGCTTTATTATGGAGGAGGGGATGGAGCTGTCATGATGAGAAAAGTTAGATGGGTTTTATGTTAGTTTGAAGGATTATCAACCCTCTGAATCTTTTCCACATGGACCTGAGTCATCAGGGCTGTGTGTGTTGACTCAAGGCACTCCTCTTCACAACATAACTTATTACTGAACAGACTGGGCTCAGACTACATAAACCAAACCTGATTTTCACAGTGTTATCAATCTGACAAGTTAAACCTAAGAACAGTAGTGTGGCATTTGGAATGCTCCTTGACACCCTGGCAAAAGTCTTCACATAAAAAAAAAAAAAAAAAAAAAAAAATCCTTTTTGCATTTTCTCCTAGTTTCTCAAGCCTGGTGTTTAATATTAATGATTTGACTATGTCATGAGCCACCTCAACAGCCCCAGCAAAGTATTGTGTTCAATTTAATTTAATAAATTCAATTCAGTGCAGTTCAGTTGTATGTCCAAAATGCT
Source organism: Plotosus lineatus (assembly GCA_024760905.1). Lineage (NCBI taxonomy): Eukaryota > Metazoa > Chordata > Actinopteri > Siluriformes > Plotosidae > Plotosus > Plotosus lineatus. Next base: position 49,924,161 of record CM045729.1, on the reverse strand, counting down.
TTTAACAATTGGCATTTACAAAATGCAGCTTTACATAGCAAAACAAAGCTGGTAAAGAATTTAAATTTATGACTCTGAACGTTACTCCATAAACCTGTACAGATCCCTAATGAGCAGGCCTGTGTATAATGTGTAGTTGGGGTCATGTTTGCACTGTCCCCAGTCTCCTGACCAAAATACCCGGTGGACACCAACACATGGTGTCCACCGTGAAAGACAATCCAATCCTGGCATTATTAGAGTTTCCTCTTGATAGTCATATCTGGTGTGTTTGGAGATTCTTGGCTCCTTTTCTGGTCCACAAACAACTGGCTCTTAAAACCAGTGTTTGCAAAAATCTATCAAATTTCCTTTCTTGTCTTTATGAAAAGCATTTCTGCTGTTCTGGAAATATATTCATTGATATTATAGTATCTTTTTTGTTGTTTTGATATCTATTTAGCTTTAATGATACTGAATAATGTTGAACTTGACGTATACAGGGATTAAACATGTTATTGTCAGTGTGGTGTCATTTTCTGTGAGGAATTAACATTTTTAATGGATCTCAAGTATCAGTGCTATGCATTTGCCTGAGATAAAGCTGTAACTAAATTTCCAAACTCTGAAAGGTTGTCAGAAGTGTTACTAATTTAAGACAGAGGGGGAAAAGCCAATGATGAAATGCCTGTTTTTTTTTTTTTTATAGCTCTTATAAGGAGCCAGACTTGTTTGGCGGGTGTTCTGCAGTGTTGAACATTGGAGTGGATGTTGTCTTTCTTTAAATGGTGAAAACGTTGCAATGCACAAATTGTTGTGGGATGTGAAGAATGCTTAGTGAATGCTGTTATTGGAAAATAATCAGCCTTCTGGTAAAACATCACTGCTGGAGAATAATTTATTTATTCAATCATTCAGTTTTATTTGTATGGCACTTTTTGACATTGTCGCAAAGTAGCTTTACAAGGTAAAAGTATGAGTTTACAAAGTATAAAAGAATTTAAACATCATCTACAACCCCTGCGCATTCACAGTGAGCAAGCCTATGGTGACGGTGGCAAGGGAAAAACCTCCCTCAGTAGATGTGAGGAAGAAACCTTGCGAGGAACCAGACCCAAAAGGGAAACCCATCCTCATTTGGGTGAAACCATAAAGATACAAACTCTATATGAGTAATTCATTATAGTGCAAAATGTAGTCTGGTTGGTTAAACAACTGTAAGTCCTGAATAATTGTGGGGAAAAGAGTTCACATCACCAGGAGTGAAAAGTCATCTTCACAGTCTGAGTGTACATCTGAGTCCATATAGATCTTCATTAGCATCAGGGAGGGGCTTCTACGATGGGAACTTCAGCCACCATCACAGACCACAAGACTCAGAAAACAAAAAGATCAGATCACTGGCATCCCAGAAGAAGAATGTGTACCTCAGCAAACACACACAGCGAGCGAGAGAGATTGTTAGGTATACTCATAGTAGTGTACTTGAAATAGAAGAATTTATTATTGCTGAGCGCAAGAAGGAACTCCAGCATGACTGGCTGTGGCAGCATAACTAAAAGAGAGAGAACCAGAAGAAAGGCAGACATGAGGGTAACCTGTGATGTTCGGCAATCAGCTACCCCACTGTCAACGGACCTGTGTGAGCAGGTAGAGTGGGGGAGTTACAGCATCCCAACATCACAATTTACTACAACTCTCTATACCCGAGACCCCAGATTTGCTCCTTTACCTAATAAAAGGCTATTAATTAAATGCTTGACTAAGCAAGGATGTTTTCAACCTCATCTTACAAACAGAAACTGTGTCTGAGTCCCGAACATTAACTGGAAGGTTATTCCATTATTGTGGGGCTTTGAAAGAGAAGGCTCTGTGTCTTGCAGTAGTTTTCATTATTCGAGGTATCACTAAGCAGCCTGCACCTTTTGATCTAAGGTGGTGTGCTTGATCATAAATGACAAAAGGTTTACGAAGATAATGTTGCACGAGACCATTAAGTGTTCTGTAGGTTAAAGGTAGTATTTTATGTTCGACTCGGAATTTAACTGGGAGTCATTGCAGTGTAAATAAGATTGGAGTGATGTGCTTGTGACTTGCTGCTGCATTCTGGACTAACAGGAGCTTGTTTGTGCACCTGTTTCAACATCCAGACAGTAGCACATTTCAATAATCTAATCTTGAAGTAACAAAAGCATGAACAGTATTTTCTGCATCATGCAGCAACATCATAGTTCTTATTTTATTAATATTCCTGAGATGAAAGAAGGCTACCCGTAAAATATTATCCACATGAGCTTCAAATGAAAGACCAGTGTCAATACTCACTTAAAGGTCCTCTACACATGATGAGATTAAAAGCGCCATTCAAACTTATTAGATAATCAGAAACCTTATATCTAGGTGCCTGAGGTCCGAGTACAAGTAGTTCTGTTTTATCAAAGTTTAATCAGAGGAAAGCATCCAGTGTCTAAATGTCCTTTACACATTTTTCAACTTTATTAAGCTTTTCTAAAACATAACTGTTTGTCATCAGCATAACAATGAAAAGTAATACCATGATCACAAATGATATTACCCACAGGCAGCATGTATAGAGAGAAAAACAGCAGGCCTAGGACAGAACCTTGTAGAACACCAAACTTAACATTAGAACATACAGAGAAATCACAATTCACATCTACAAAATAATAATGGTTAGTTAAATACGATTTAAACCAGGAAAAAGCAATTTCCTTAACTCCAACATTTTCTAAACCATCAAGGAGAATGGTATGATCAGTAGTGTCAAAGGCTGCTCTGAGGTCATGTAATACAAGCAGAGAGGCACAGCCGTGGTCAGTGGCCACCAGTAAGTCATTTACCACCTTAACGAGTGCTGTCTTTATACTATGATGAGGCCTAAAACTTGACTGATATATTTCGTGAATGTTATTCCTACAAAGACAATCTGTCCATGTGCTTTGTGGATTAGAGAAGGTTTTCTTATCTGGTCGGAATGCCTCCTAAGCACCTCCCTGGTCTTTCGGGCATGTCCAACCAGGAAGAGAGTGCAAGGTCGACCTCAAACACACTGGCGGAATTATGTGTCTCGCCAGGCCTGGGAACGCCTTGGTGTTCCCCCCGGAAGAGCTTTAGAAAGTGGCTCGGGAAAAGGACGTCTGGACCTCTGCTTGGCCTGCTGCCCCCATGTGAATTTTTGCTTGTTGGATGGAGCAGATTATTTGGTTGGTTCGAAGCTCATATCATGGAATAATCATTTTAAGGGACACTCGTTAGACGAGGTACCACTGTATTTTTTTTTTTTCTATTAGATTTGAGAGATCTACTGCTCTAGCAGCACCAATATCTTTTCTGTAATTAAGGAGACTCTCCTCCCATTCCAGTTTGAAATCCAGTAATTGAGTTTGCCATGTTCGTTCTAGTTTGCGGGTTTTCTGTTTTAGTGTGCGTGTTTCATCACTATACTGGGGGGCTAATTTTTTTCAGAGATCCCAGATCTCTGCTATTCAGTGGAATTCCGCTATTTTAACTCGCCTATTTAGCAGAATTCCGCTATTTTTTAAATAAATTTATGCAATAAGTACAGTGTAAGACTATTTACTAGTGCAGAGTAAATGTTGACATTTTGAATTAGTGTTATACTATTAACATACTAACTTGTAGCAGGTATGCTCACTAGTTGAACACAAATGTTTGTTGTGATGTGTCGTATTATGTGATCATTCGACAAATTAGTTCATAATTGTTACACATGAATGATGTGCCATAGGGCTATGCTACTTCAATTATGTGTTTTTATCTACACTGAAATAACCTTTTTAGTATTTTTTTTTTTTTTACATTATTTAAGCTGTTCTTTTTAGTGTTTATCTCTCTCTCTCTCTCTCTCTCTCTCTCTCTCTCTGCTGACGGTCGCGTAGCGACAATGTCTGTTTTCATTCATCATTTAACCACTCTTCTCCACTCCGCTCTTTGGTGCGACAAGTCTACCCAGTCTTCTCTTCTGATATTTCTGGACTTCAAATTCCTCTTGAAGACATCTTTGAAACGTAGTCGAGGTCGGCCTTTACTTCTGCGACCAGTAGGCAACTGGGAGAACAGGATCAGTTTTGGTAGTCTATCAGCTGGCATCCTCATGACATGTCCTGCCCAGCGAAGGTTTTTCCTTATTAGAAGATCTTCCATCGATGGCAGTCCCATTGTCTCCAGAATTACTCTGTTTGTGATCTTATCCTTCCAGGTGATTTTCATAATAGAACGAAGGTGTCGCATCATGAAGGCATGAAGTTTTTTCACGTGACTCCGATACACTGTCCAGGACTCCGCTCCATACAGAAGAGTAGATGTAACTATTGCTCTGTAGATTTTGCCTTTTATCCTTAATGACACATGGTGGTTGTTCCAGAGTCGCTGCCTAAGCCTGCCAAAGGACGCACTAGCCTTAGCCATTCGTTTCTGTAACTCTGCGTCGATTCGTCCATCCTTTGATACTGTACTGCCAAGATATGTAAATTCTCGGACGGAGTTCAGTTTGTTTCCATCAATCGAGATGTCTATTTCTGGACTTCCTGTAGAATCTGGTTGGAACAGTACTTCAGTCTTCTTGATGTTAATCTTTACTCCAAACTTCTTGGATGCATCGGAGAAAGCGTTCGCTATACTTTTGGATATCTTCTGCAGAGTGGGCCAGAAGTGCACTGTTGTCTGCATACAGCAAATCTCTATACATGTTCCAAAACGATGATTAACTATTTTGCATGATTTTTTTATATGACATGCTCTGCCCCTGTACCCCGCAAGGGGCCCTGTGACCCTCTTGACCCCCAGCTGAAATAATTAATTTCCTCTATTTCTAAACCCGTTTCCTCTATTTTTTTTTTCCTTTCCTAAACCTTGTTTTTTTTTCTTTTGCTGATTGGCTTTTCTTTTCGGAGGAGCTATATTTAGCATATGGTGTAAATTTGACTCGAGGCAGTCAGTTTCTTGATCCAGTTCTGTGGAGTCTGATGGTGATCCAGTCATAGTTGATAATTCTGGATGATTATTAAATGAAACTCAGCACTTAGTGTAAAAGTATCCTGAATACGATAGCATGGTGAGGTGTTCTATATTAGTACAATTACAACTGTGACTATATTTTCAATATTTAATCTAAAAGTTAGTATTAAGTCTCGTGTGTGACCAGCTTTGAGTGGGTCCTATTAAATTTTGATTTACCCCACTGAGTGTAGGATAGATGCAAACGCTGTTCTTAAAGGGTCCTCTGGGTTATCGAAATGAATATTGAAGTCACCAATAATTAACGCTTTGGTATAAAGAAACAACCAGGTTTGAAATGAGTCTGCAAATTCATGTAGGACTTCAGAGTATAGCCCTGGAAGTCTGTAAATATTAATTAAAGGAATCAGATGCATCGGCATAGTTTTTTTCTCAGGAACATACGTAATGTTGGTGTATACAATTTCAAACGTGTTAAATTCATGTCCAGATTTTTGAATAACCCTTAGATCACAGGTGTCAAACTCATGCTACAAAGGGCCATGTGTTTGCAGGTTTTTGTTTCAACCAAACAGCAGCACACCTGACTTGGCTCATTTAATCAACTGAGCTGAGTCTTCAGGCAGCTGATTGTTCAATCTTTGTACAGAGCACACAGATTGACCAATCAACTGTCTGAAGTCTCAAATCATTTGTTTAAATTAGGCCTGCCTTAAAAATATCTTTGTTGCCAGTAATATGGCCGGTTGGACCAAAATCGAACATATAATCCTTGCCTGAGCATTCACACAGATGCTAAAAATATACCGGCCGGTTGTGTTGAAAAAAACGTGTCCCCCCACTATCATACACTGTACTAAAAAGTGACCAAAGTAAAATCAATATCAACCCCACCTTGTGATTGGTCAATTTCACCAGTTCGGTGAAACAGCGATTCTCATTGGCCAGTACTGTCTTAACAACATAGGTGGAAAGCATGATGGAATGGAACCATGGTGAGGCAAAAAACTGTTCGGTCACTATTAAAGGGCCCAACGTGAAAATAATAAATAAATTAATGCGATTCAAATTGAGCAACACATTTGCTGACAGTTTATAATTAAATTGTATTTTTCGAAAATGTCAGCAACAGCACGGAGCGTGATGAAGGTATTTGACTGACACTATGCTGACAGCAATATTAAAAGTTGATATGTTAAAGAAACTTTGTTACTGTGTTGATTCCAGTATATTTAAAGAATAAACTTTGATATTCCGTATGTCCATCTGTCGATCTCCCGTTCCGTCCTTCCCTCATTCGTGAACAAGACTCTAAGATATTTAAACTCCTCCACTTGGGGCAGGACCGCATTCCCGACCCGAACACCTGCTGTTAAGCAGAGCCTGTTCCGGTCCGTTGTGGTGAAGAAAGAGCTGAGCCGCAAGGCAAAGCTCTCAATTTACCAGTCGATCTACGTTTCAAACCTCACCTATGGTCACGAACTTTTGGTAGTGACTGAAAGAACAAGATCGCGGATACAAGCGGATGAAATGAGCTTCCTTCGCCAGGTGGTGGGGTTCTCCCTTAGTGATGAGGTAAGAAGTTCTAAAATCCGTGGAGAGCTCGGAGTAGATCTGCTGCTCCTCCGCATTGAGAGGGGCCGGTTGAGGTGGCTTGGGCATCTGGTCAGAATGCCTCCCGAACGCCTCCCTGGGGTGGTGTTTAGGGCATGTCCAACTATGAAGAGACCCTGGGGTTGACCTAGAACAAGCTGGAGGGACTATGTCTCTCGGCTTGTCTGGGACTGCCTCGGTGTCCCCCCCCCCCCCCCCCCCCCCCGGGAGAGTTGGAGGAAGTGGCTGGGGAGAGGGACGTTTGGACCTCTTTGCTTAGGTTTCTGCCCCAACCCTGGACTTAGCGGAAGATGATGATGATTCCGTATATTGGTTTGAAATATAATATATTTATTTAATTCTACTGTGTTTACAACATCACATACATAACATAGCATAATGTATGAAAAATTTCCCTGTGAATCCTGGGAAGCCAGCACAGGCAAAAAAAAAATCCTCCCGCTCAGGTGAATCTTTTGTTATTGCCAACAGCAATTTTTTTAAAAAACCTGGCCTTAGCAAAGTCAGGTGTAAATGTATGTATGAAATGTAAATCCCATTTCCTTTAGGCAGTTTCTTACAGTTCGGTCACAGATGTTGACTCCAGTTTGCTCCCATTTGTTCCTCATTCGTTTTCCTGTACATTTTTCGTTTTCAAAACATATTGCTTTAAGTTCTATGTATTGATGCTTTTGATGTCTTCTTTGGTCTACCAGTATGCTTGCCTTTAACAACCTTCCCATGTTGTTTGTACTTGGTCCAGATTTTAGACACCACTGACTGTGAACAACCAACATCTTTTGCAACATTGCGTGATGATTTACCTTCTTTAAGAAGTTTGATAATGCCCTCCTTTGTTTCAATTGACATCTCACCTGTTGGAGCCATGATTCATGTCAGTCTACTTGGTGCAACAGCTCTCTAAGCTGTGATCACTGCTGTTTAACTGCAGACTAATGTGCAGATCTAATCTGATGCAGTTGTTAGTTTTGGGGATGGAAATTTTACCAAGTGATTCTATTTTTTTTTCCCCTCAAATTTGACTGATTCCATAATTTATTCCCACGCTTAGTCAAAAAATTAACTGTTACTGACTGCCACCTTTTTTTACTTGATTTCTTTTTGCTTCTTAAAGCCAGAAAGTTGGCATTTGAAATTACTTTAGTTTTGTGTCATGTCTGTGATCTGCTTTTTTTTCTGCAAAATTAAACAACTGAATGAACATCCTCTGAGACTGGTGATTCCATAATTTTTGCCAGGGGTTGTATTTGATATATTTGTGGAAGAGGAATGAGCTGAAAGTGTGCTTGTTTTATGTTGTTACAATTGAACAATGTTGAGAGTTGAATCAAATTTGACTTATGACTTTAGTTTCGTTTAATGTGCCTTATAATCCGGTGGTATGCCTTATGTATGGACCGAGACCGTTCAGTCATCGTTCGTTGATGTTGTGCCTTATGGCTCTGCAAGTGCAGTGATCCATGTTTCAGTTAAACACATTACACTCAAAGTAATGATTTCATTAACAATAAGCACTTTAGTTGCAAGAGATCTAACATTTAATAACCCTGTCCTTAGATCAAAGGTGCATGCTGTAGATTCAGTATGATTGAAATTTATGTTTTAAGATTATTTTATAAAAAACTGACTTTTTACATGTTTGTTTAGTTCTGGAAACAGACCCAGTTTCTATCCCATTGAACTTAACCTTGAGTGATGACTGTGTGCAGCTAGCAGATGCTCAGATTAGCCTGTTTGTCTGCTCTATTGTCTTGGCTCTGGATAGTCACTGACTAAATAGTCCTGTTATTAAACTATGTGCTATGCTGTGAGAAATGAGAGCAGCACCTTCTTGAGTGGGATGGATATCCTTCCGCCCTGTTAGGCTAGGTTTGCCCTCAAAAGTACTCTCAATTATCTATGAAGTCTACTCCAATTAACTATAAAGTTATTACACATCTCTGGTCACATCACTCTGCTCGTGGGGTCTTTATGTACTTGTGATCAGAATTATGGAATAGTCATGCAGTTATTTCGGGGCTGGTGGCGTAGTTGTTAGGGTGCTGTGCTCATGATCTGGAGGCTGTTGTTCAAATCCCAGTTAGACCCCCACTATGCTAAGACCCCTGGGCAAGGTCTTAACCACAAGTGTGCCTCTATTCAACCATCAGTATAAATGGGTACCAGTAAACATATACTGGGAAGGTAACCTGCGATGGACTCGTGTCCCATCCAGGAGGAGTTGAACTCCTAGTTGCTTCACGCTACGGAAACCGGGGATGAGCACTGGCCTGATGAGCCACTATAGCTTGGGTGTAAAAAGCCCAAAGGCCGTTACCTTACTTTTATGCAGTTATTACTCCAGTATAGGGTTTATTTATTTATTTTTGTAATGATCCATCACATTACAAATTTAGGGACATCACATAATGAGGAGGCTTTAAAACTCGGACCAAAAATTAATTCATTTTCATTTTCTTTCAACTTAAGTGGTTCTCATAGCCAGTTGGCAAACAACAGGTGCTGGCATAGAGCATGTGCTGTGGATTTTGAAGGAAGAGAACAGGGGCACTGAGCTGATGGTTATAACCATCACAGTATGTCCATTGTTTGGTGAATCAGTCAGTTTTAAAGTCCAGAGAAGACTGCTTTTCTGGTTGAGTGATAGTTAGTTCAGAATGACCGTATGACCATTTGAAAAGGATGAAGTACAATTTCATTGCAATAATATACAGTATTCAGATATCAGTTTGTTTTTTCTTTGAGTCTAGCAAAGTAGTTTTGCCTAAAGTGCTTCAAATGGCCATATGAATGAAAGTAATGGTTGAGTGCTCTTGTTTGTTAATCAGTATAGTGACCTCATACATCATATGGCTGACATTTTTGTTATGCTTTCGTTGTCTGTGCGATTCTGGTGGCCTGTTGAGAACAGCACAATTAATAACACAGTCTGTGGTCGGAACTAGTGAGTGTGCTGTTCTTAAAAGCTACCACTGCCTGAGGTTTAGAAATATAAGGATGCTTGCAGAATTCAGTGCCAAAACATTTATCTGCCCTAAGCCCTGTAATTAGGCCTGGCCCTGTGACTCCTATTGACCTGTTCTGGAAATGAATTGGGCTGGTTTTATCCTCACAATTCATTCACGGATAAAGAATAACATTCATTAAATTTCTGTTGTGTGTTGGGGAGTATTGTAATAGATAGTTGGACTCTTAGTGAAGCAAGAAACACCAAATTAAGCTCATTAAATATTTAATTCTCCTGATGGTCTCCCTACATCATAATTTCTTGCATTAGGTAGTTAATGGTCCCAGTCCTAGTCCATATCGGCAGGTTGGTGTTCATTTTGGAAGGTCACTCAAGTGATCATTGACACACTGATATTTGCAGACCTTGATCTGTGAGCCTGTTCCCATGTAGTGTTAACACCTGCCTGGCTAAATTGGGGGCTGGTTATCAGGTGAGATCAGCACTTTGAGTTTGTTTCTTTGCATCATGTGCCACTTGAACAAGCATGAGTCAGGAAAGTTTGACATTTCTGCCTTAACATTACTCCTGTGCCTTGAGGCTAAAGGAAAGTACTGGATGGAGAAATGAAGTGTTCATAATAATGGAGTACGAGAAGAATTTTTGCTTACTAATTTAGTGTTTTATAGAAATCAAACAGCTGGCGCTCCTGTCTTGGGAAATCTGCACCCCCCCCCCCCATGTTTGGTGCCCCACCTTATTTTCTTTGGGAATCCAAGGATGTGCTGTGCTTATGTTTGTTACTGTTTTGTTACTGACGTTTTTTCCAAAGGGAGCAGATATGGTGAGGTATCATTTTTGACTAAAGGATGTGTCTTCTCTGTGTGCAGTGTCTCCTCTCTGAATCAGGCAAACAGAAACAACCTTAAATCTTCCTTTCATTATATTTTTTCTTTCTATCTTAGTCACTGCTAGTGTGTTCACTGTGCCACACCCAGTTGACTGCATTGTAAGAAGGTGCAAGATTATTTGCAACTTATCCATACCCTGATTGACGGGTATATTGTTCTATTTTTAGAATATGTGGACGCTGACATCTGCTTTGTTTGGTAATGGATGGCTAACTATTTGTGATAACCATATCAGAGAAAAGTGAGGCTTTGTGTGACCTGCTTTTATTTTTATGTTGGAGTTTGTCTCTACTGTCATGTCACGTTGATCCAGTTTCCACAGCCTTAGGTCTAACAGTAAATCACAGGGAAAACGTGTCTGAACTCAGACTTGCTACTTCACTGATGTAACAAATGTGACACGCCCGTCAACTGAAGTGTTCCTTTTTTTTCTACAAAGCGGTATATGCCATAGGATTGTTGTAATGAAACTTTTACAGTACCTGTTCAAGTTATAAATGAATTACTTTCTTCTTTCTCTAAGACACTTTGATGGTTAACGCAGCTCTCAAATCTGACCATGGGATAAGTCAGTAAGAATTCTGAACACCTAATATCAGCCATGTACTTCTGAAGGCTCACATCTATCTAATTATTTAAGAATGACATGATCCAAAACATCAGGAGATGTTCCAAAAACATCTCCTAAATTCTTCTGGGTTATTGGTGTCAAGGTTACTACATATTCTGCTCATTTCATCAACTGTGCGCAATGGACTTGTCATATTGTATAAACAGAAATAATCACTTTGTGTAATAGTAGCAAAGTTATGTCTAGAGAAAAGAGAAAAATCAGGTCTACGGAAAACACTAAAAGCAGAAGACTTTGAGACATTTGTGAAAGAGGACAACCCTGAGCTTTAGGATATTGGTTTTTATTCACTATGTGTGATTTCTTTGTAAATCCAGCATTTAGCACAGATGTGAATTATATTTATGGTGAAAGTGAGTAAAATACTCAGCATTATGTACCGGAATAAAATGGACTGCTATGTGTTTTTTGAATTGCATTAGAAGCTTTGTGATACTCGGATTAGAATTTGCTCCTCTTGTGCTGCTTGGTAATTAATACCTGATGTATCCTTGATCTCAGAAAAGGAAATATTGTTTGACCTTCCAAAAGGGAAACAAAGCACTTTTTAAATTTTGTATTTGCGATTTCTGGAATTAGTGACCGTTTAATGTTTGTATAAACAGTGAAGCAGTCTATAAAAAGTTGAATATGATGGCATTCCATGCTGTCAGCTTATAGTTGACAGTCTCGCACAACTTGTATAGCTCTCTGTTTATGGTCCCATTCATTCCATCACAAACCGGCTCCTTTTAACGATGCAACATTAAAAGGTAATGCTTGCTATAATAGAATGGTGTCATTACTCAAAGTGCTGGCGGAATCGGTGTGATGCTTTAGGCAATGTACTACTGGGGATCTTATTCTGACAATTACCAAACCAGTGAGTATGGTAAACTGCTAAACTTCAAAAATCATTCAGGAATAGTTTGAGGAATATGGCAAATAATTCAAGGTGTTGACATGGCTTCCAATTTCATTAGCTCTCAGTCTGCTCAGACATTTGTGGGACATACTGGATAAACAAGTCCAATCCATGGGGGTCCCACATTATAGCTTATAGGATTTAAAACATCTGTTGCTGTCTTGATGCCGACACTACAACGTACCTTCAGAGGGCTTGTGAAGTCCATGTTCCATGTTTTTTGGTAAAATAAGTGGGACCTACACAATATAGGGCAGGTTGGATTTAATGATATGACTGATCGGATAAATTTGCTAAATTGGGTAGCGAAATATATTTTAAAAGCTGCCGGAATACCTGTACAGACATTCTTGTCACATTATTCATTGTGTGTGTCTGCGTGTGTGTGTATGTATGCATGCAGGGATCCCTCACTTTCCACAGTTAATTGGGACAGAGACCCCCCCCCCCCCGCGACCACCGAATTATTCTGCGAAGTAGGATCAACATCCCCTGACTGACGTATACGTACATGTATATGTGTACATAATGCTTATAATAACAATTAAAAATTCAAAATTATGCATAAGGTGTAAATAAAATATAAATACACACACACACACATACAGACGTGATGCAGATGCGCACCTCACGTAAAACTAAGTAGTTTTGAAGGGAGGTTTTGAGTTTTTGTTTGTTTGTTTGTTTATTTTTTTGCATATTTAGCCTTGTTTTTGCGGCATTTTCCTTAACCTTTTCCTCTATTCTTCCTTATACCCACATTTCACTGAAGCGCGGAATGCAATGATTTTGGCAGAAAGGCGCAGGACGCACTCTATGGAGGAGCTTCGGCATTTTTACACGGAAAATGGGTCAAAAACCTACGGAAAATTGTACCCTCGCAACACCTTTGGAGCGTTCACAAAATGTGCAGGAAAGACCGCGGTACAATGACGGAATACAAGCGTAAAAGAGCTCGGATTACCTTCAGAACCAGTGTGGATTGCAAAGGAAGACCTTTGGATAATTCACGGAAAGCACGGAACACTTGAGGAACGACTACGGCACTACTCCATTTTAGAAGGAAGAGCTATGGAATGATTGCTGAACAGGCGGAATGAAGGCGGGACGTTCACGTTCAGCATGGAATGACTAATGGATGACTGAGGAATACCCAGCGTAACCACGTTTCAACAAGGAAAAATTTGCAAAGATAAAAGGATTTGCTCCTGATTCCGCCTATAAATTTGCGGAATGATCAAGGAAGCTCAGTCTCTCATTCATACTGAATGTTTATAATGTATAATAAATTTAAAATTTAACATGTTTGTAATGTACCATATGTATCTAATGCGCAATATGTTTATAATTTACAATAAATTTAAAATTTAACATATGTCATGTTTAATATCAATGTCAATTCCTTTTATTTGTACCACAATAAATCATTCCAGACTAAAAACCATGCACACAAGTCCAAACCACAGGGATTATAACTTTAAAACTTCATTACATGAACAGGAAAACAAAGAATAAAGTGAATGAACTGGAATCATTTATAGTGGAAGTGACTTCCTTGAGTGTTCTGCAAGTCTTCCGTGTTATCCGCAACCATTCCGCAAATGTTTTGCATGTGTTCCGCAAACCTTCTGTGGGGATTCTGTGGCTGCTTTTGACCACCTGGAAGAAGGAGGAACGTTCACGGAACGTTTGTGGAAAGGACGGCACGTTTGCGGAAGGTCTGCGGAACGTGAGGGAAAACACTGTCGTAAAATTTTTCCGTGAACGTGCTTTTGAACATGTCGCGGAAGATTTTGGCCTGACGGAAGAGGAGGAATACCTTCAGAATCGTATGGAAGATGACGGAATGACTGAGGAACGTTGGAGGATGACTACGGTTTTGCTTCCTCGAGTCCCCCTTATTTCACGGTTAATGTTGACCCGCTCCCCTCTGCGAAATGCGAAAAAACACGAAATGACTTCTGACACTTCTTAAGGACACCCACCCATCTATATTCATTATATAAAATTTATATAGAAGTTCATTTTAAAGTGTTCTATGCATGTTAATGTCATACAGGCAACATGTATTAATATATAAATAAATTATACACCTTGTAATGACATATATATAATTTTTTTTTTTTTTTTTTTTTTTTTTTTTTTAATATTTATTCTGTATAACAAACTTTATGAATAACAAATCCATGGCCACGTCGAGAAGGAGAATCACTGGTGCTTGGTTTGGGGCTCCTCAGCACCTTCAGAGCCTTTGCTTTAGTACATATCATATTCGTGTCCAAACTCACAGGCGTTTAACTCTCTCTCCCTCTCTCCAACTGCATGCGTTGGTGAGGGGCGTGGCTGTTACCCACAGTGAAATCCATAGAGTGCGCCTGAATCCACTCGGCCATCAGTGCTCTATAAATAGCTCCGTGCTCAACCAGTTTCCGTGTTGATACTCTCCCAGTGGTTTTGTTTTTATAGTAAAAACAGAATTCAGAAATACCCACGATTGGCTAGTGTTGCTGTGACTGTCAGGGGAGGGATGAAGTTTGCCATCTTTCCCACCTTTTGCTTTCTTGACTCTTGGCAACAGATGGATGTTGCATTTGAGGGACTTAAGCATACCGTCGCCCAATGAGAGGGCAGACACTTCTGTTGTCATTCAGAAGCTTGCTGGATGCTATTTGTGGCTTTTAATTGAGCATCATAGCCACCACAGTATTGCCAATAGTTATACTGTTGACACTCATTTGTCAGAAATCTTTTGATGAAAATATTTTACATAAACTGTTTGACACTGCCACAATTTTGTCAATAACTGTCTTTGCTTGCAGTGACCCTGAACGGGTCACCAGTGAGAAGGAGCCATAAATCAGTTGTTCTTGACTCCCAGCCAAAACTTATGCTACCCTGTACACTACTTGTTGGCAGAATGAACCCAGGTCTTAGTCATTCTCTTTGTCATTACTTTAATTCTTATGAGTGTGCTCTTTTCACCTTCATTAAAAATATAGCATGAATAACTATAAGAATTTGTCCAGCTTTCAGTAAATTGGCCATGAGCATTAAGGTTTATAGTCAGGATGAAATCTCTGGTGAGGAGATTTATTTCGCATAAGTTGAACTCGCATGACATTGCTTAGACCTGAACTAATACTTTGTTGATACAATTTCATTTAAAACTAAATTAAACACAGCTCTTAACAGACCACAGGCAACCCATCCATCTATAATGAGCGCCTGACTGGAAAAATTTGCGCCACCATGGAACAGCATCACACTAAAGCCAGGGTTCTCAAACCTATCTGGCTAGAGATCCAAAGAAGAAAGATAGTTTCCCTTCAACCAAAAAATACTCCATGAACCACCGTAACATCAGTATTTATACACGAATAAAGTGCAACACAATGTTAGTGTAACATTTAAATGTATGTGAATAATAATGTATTTCATCACCTCATAACAAACCTACATTAATAACATGGTATGAAAAATGAGGACATAAATGTAGTGAATGTCCTAAATGGGAATGTTTGGAAAAGAAATGTTCAGTTCATTTTCTGTAACCGCTTCATCCTAATTAGGGTCACGGGGAGGCTGGTGCCCATCCCAGCCAACTCGGGGCGAGGGCAGAGTACACCCTGAACAGCTCGCCAGGCCATCGCAGGGCGGAAACACGCTGACGGCTTTTCAGCCTACTCTTGTCCAAAGTCAGCAATGGTTCTTTTACATGCCTCTCACCATAGACAGTGAGAGACATGGCTGGCCTTTGATAACCCAGTTAGATGCACTGGGAGGGACAGTGACAACCTTGTGGAGAGTGGGACTCGATCCCCCAACCTTTGGATCAGCGATCCGGTGCCTTATACCACTAGACCACCACTGTCCCTGGTAAAGAAATTGATGATTTTAAAATTAACATTCAAAAGAGGCATGGCTGAAGTGTGTATGCAGTCAGCAGGCAGTGGTGGCTCAGTGGTTATGGCCCTGGTTTACCGAACCGAAGGTTGGGGGTTCAAGCCCTGTACCACCAAACTGTCACTTTTTTGGGCCCTTGTGTAAGGTCATTAATTCTCACCGATTATATGGAAACAATTATTTTAAGTCACTCTGGATAATGGCGTTAATAGATGGGGACTTAAATGTAGTCTGTGTCAGTACAGAGGAATATGAAGCCTGTTCTGAAGGATGTAGAAGAACAGTGGTGATGTGAGTAATCATAATTTTGTAGCCAGATTAATAATATGAATGAGTATAATTTAACTAAACTTTGTGGAAGTTCTCTGGTTTTTTCCCTCATTCAAACTGACTTCTCATACTGACACTTGAATAGTACCACCATCGATCCACCATGATTTACGTAACTGCCCATTTTTTTTATTAGGCTGTTTTCTGTACAGCCTCAAATTGTTGTTTTTGGACCTTGATGTGGTCTTCTGCTGTTGTCGCCCATCCTCCTCAAGTTTCAGCATGTTGTGTTTTCTCATATGCATTTCTGCTCACATTGGTTGTATACAGTGGTTATTTCAATTACATTACCTTTTTTGTCATCTTTAACCTGACTGTCCATTGACCACTTAACATTCTCAGGAAGCCATTTCAACCAGCTGAATTGACAAGATATTTCCTCTCATGAAGTACAAAGACTGAATGTGTAAGAAATGCTTACACCATGCTGACTAACACCAATACAGTGATCCCTCGCTACTTCGCGCTTCAGTTCCTGCGGCTTCAGTGCCTCGCGGGGATTTCAAAAATATTCATCGAAAAATAAAAGAAGTTGAGGAAAAATAAGGAAAAAGTTAAGGAAAATGCTGCAAAACAAGGCCACTTATGCAAAACAACGACCCCAAACCCTCCAACAAAATTACTTGCATTTTTATATGAGGTGTGCTTATGTGTGTGAATGCGTCTGGGTGCGTGTTTGTCTGTGTGTGTGTGTGAGTGCAGGCGCGTCTGTATGTGTCTGTATTTATTTTATTTACAGTATGCCCTTGACTATTCTCGGTTTTACACCTACGGTTTGAGTATTCGCTGACTGCTGAGCAACCGGCACGTAATTCAAATTCAGCCAATGGCTGTCCTCCTGATTGGTTGAGCTGATGTCCCGCCCCTTTCCCCTCATTCGTGCACAAGTTGTCAATGAGCCTCTTTTTTGTGTGTTTTATTTACCAGTTAAGCTCTATACCACTCAAACGCTACTATGCATCTGCTCTGGCTAAGTGATCGAAAACACCGGATGTCTCTTCTGAAGAAATAAGACTTTCTCCTGAGAAACGACGGTTTTCTCTGAACTGTTGTATTAAAATCTTTTTCAATTATTATTCCAGTACAGTACCTAAGTTCATGTTTATGCATGAGATTTTATGTTCTGTAGCATGTTTAACAAACGATACCAAAAGGATAAACTTTATTACAGTACTCTTCATGTCCTTTTACATTGAACTTGAAGTGACGTCTCCAAGATGGAGCTGCCCAGAGGGCAACGTCGCTGAGTTCTCGGAGTCAAATTGTTTCTTTTTGTTTTAATTTGTTTTATTTGTTGTTTTGTTTGTTCATGTTTTGCACTATGCTCATCTACGACCGGTCGACTCTACTACAGCTATAAGATTGGAGTATCTTCGGGCGTGTACAACTAAGCAGAGCTAATATGCTATAAGCAGAGCTAACATGCTATAAGCAGAGCTAACATGCTATAAGCAGAGCTAACATGCTATGGTAGGCAGCTCAATGTGAGCCGCATCCCAGCTAGCAATAAGCCCAGGCTGGAAGGGGCCGAACGACGACTCCAGCGCTTGGGATTGCGGCCGTGTAGCTGGCTGGTATAATCGCCTTATCGGGTGTACTCTCCTCAAGCCATGTTTCACAGAAACACAGTCCTGTAGATCCCTCTGCACTGCAATCTGTGCATGAAGCTTGTCCATCTTGTTTCGCAGGGACTGAACATTTTCAAGCAGTATGGCCGGAAATGCTAACCAAGCCTCTGAGAACTCCGCCTGGGTGGTTAGCATGGTGCTCCCATAGCATAGCAGCTCACGATAGAAGTTGTTGCGTACTTAGTTCCTCAAAGCTGAAGCTGCTCATAGCTGTAGTAGGGTCGACCGATCATAGAC
>CM045729.1:49846079-49901079 GCA_024760905.1 Plotosus lineatus | reverse complement strand
TGGTGGGATTGAGAAGGTCCTCAAAGTATTCCCTCCACCTCTCAACAACATCCCCAGTCAAGGTAAGCAGCTCCCCACCTCCACCGTAAACAGTGTTTGTGAAGAACTGCTTCCCCCTCCTGAGGCGTCGGATGGTGGGCCAGAACCTTTTTGAGGCCAACCGATAATCACTCTCCAGGCCCTCACCGAACTCCTCCCACGCCCGAGATTTTGCATCTGCGACAGCCTCGGCTGCAGCACGTTTGGTCTGCCGGTACCCGTTTGCTGCCTCAGGAGTCCCACAGGCTAATAAAACCCGATAGGCCTCCTTCTTCAGCTGGACGGCCCCCTTCACCGCAGGTGTCCACCACCGGGTTCGGGGATTGCCGCCACGATTTTATATATATATATATATATATATATATATATATATATATATATATAAACACACACACACACACACAGACAGTCGTCGACCTCAGACAACTTCTGGTTCCGGCAGACCGGTCGTAAATCGATCTGGTTGTATGTCGACTTTCCATCCAAATACACTCACGCCAAACAAAAACAGATGAATAAATCTCACGCATTTAAATCTATCCATCTATTTTCAATTCCACATCACTGTGACACGCAGCGGAGAGCCAATCCTATCTGTACTTCACTGTGTGGGCGGGTCCGATAGCTTCAAGCTCCAACTTTATTGGATTATAACAACCATCACAGACTGCACGTATTGTTTGAATAAAGAGATAAATTTCCTTCGTTTTGATCAGCTCATTTCCACGAAGCCAAGCACAGCTGGCAAGCAAACACAAATGGGAACAGATATCGAAAAACTTCAACCCGCAGAGCAACTGATTGCCAAAACTTGGGACATGCTTCCTGTCACATAAACACTGCAGCGTGGGAGTCCAATAAAATTCGAGTTTCAAGGTATTGGACCCGCCCACACAGAAAGGATTGGCTCTCCGCTTCACGCCACAGTGACGTGGCATTGGAAGTAGATGAATAGATTTGCTCTGAGCAGTTAGAAAGTGAAGTTGCATCATCTCCTGTTTGGCCTTTTAAGATGCTGGCGCAAGGAAAATATTAATGTATAGATAATATATTGTCTGTCTAGAAATTCCTTACATAAGTCCTCTATGAGAAGTGATTTTGCTTAAAAATTGGATCTCCCAAGTGTTACCCACCATATAAACCATAAAAAACACTTCATGAATTGCATATAACTAAGGACTGTTCGAAATGTATCAGCACAGTTTAGTTTGTTAGACTTAGTTTGCTGAACAACAGAACTCGCAGATGTTGCTGTCCCAATAATCACCTCATTTGTGTTTTTCTTTTGTATCTATTTTAATGGAACAAATGCCTTACAGTCATCCCTTGCCACTTCGCGATTTGAGCACCGCGCCCTTGGTACATCGCAGTATTAAAAAAAAAATATATATATATATATATATATATATTCATAAATTAAAAATTCGTACTTAAACTCACATGTAAGCAAGCGGAAGACGGGGACCCAAGGCAGGCTGCGTCCATTGTTTCCAAACGACAATGAAGTGCCCCTCCTCCCCAGTTCTGGCAGGGACCGCCCACTCAACTCAATCTCGGAAGCTGATTGGCTTAGAAGCGTGACGCTATTGCCTCCCGCCTACTCAACTCAGTCTCACAAGCTGATTGGCTTAGACGCGTGATGCTGTTGCCTTCCGCCCATTCAACTCAATCTCGCAAGATGATTGGCTTAGACGCGTGACACTGTTGCCTCGCACATTCTTGCGGGATTTTTTGTAGTTTTGTGATCTTAATGTATAGTGTTTGTGAATGTCCTGCACTGCGGAGAAGAGCTATTGTCAGAGGTGAGTACAGTACTTCAAGTATTTATATATAAATTCTATTTAAATATTAATACATTAGTGTCTACATATGCATATAACTGTGTAACATTTAATATACACTTCTTGATATTGTATAGATGTAAAAAACATATAGAAATGAGACAACATGGTAGAAATGGGGGTGGGGTGCGGGGCGCTCCTACTTCGCGGCCAGGTCTGGTCTACATTGTCCGCAATATTCAAGGGATGACTGTATTTATTTGCTGAAATGTATAACTACAAAAATATACTAATTTTCCTGTATGTTAAGGTAGAGTGTATACCACTGATCGGTAGTATACTATGACCTGGAGCAAACAGCAATAATACTCTTGAACAGTGGGTCTCAATTATTTTCTGCCCCCCCCTCCCAGGGGGAACAAAAAACCGTTTCACGCCCCCCCCATCGCCCCGCGAGTGACTATAAATAGTATTGTTTGTCTATAAAATTATTAGTACACCTCTGCATAACATTTTATCTTTATTACCATTAAAAACAAAAAAGAGAGAATATAGTTCAACTTACAACAAAGAAAAACCTCATTAACATTTGTTTTTTCATCTGCAGTTGAAAAGATTTAAAGTGCACCAATGTGCATGAAATTAAAAAAATACATCCTTATTTAAACTCGTTTGACTTATTGAAACTTATTCATGTCTTAATATCTCCGTCTCTCTCCACCTTTCTCTTCGTTCCTGTTAGAGATTTTTCTGTGTTTCTTGAGGGGTTATTTACTTCAATTGATATTGTTTGCTTGTGCGAAAAACCGCTACACCATAGCGTGACAATGAGAGTGCTACTGCCAACTAGTGGAGTGGAGGTGGAATTACACTTAATTCTTGTACACTATTCCAGAAAAGCATGTTCCCCAGGGTCATATGCGCTCCCCTCCCCGGCATCCCCACTCCTCCCCCCTGGCATCACACTGCACCCAACTATTTGAGAAGCACTGTTTTAGAATAGCATGTTTTTATGCAATTCTGTATTTTCTTGCATTTTGCTTCCAGTTACACAAATTTGAACTTCATTACGAATTAATTATTGTCTGAGACTGCCTTTATTATTTTGTAACTGTCATATGGCTATTTTGTGCTTAAAAAAATTAATAATTGCTCACCACTGACACAGGCTATGTCAGTTAGTATGGGTTTTTAATGTTAATGCATGCTCTCGGGATGACTTAAGCTAAAACAATTTGATTCTCAAATCTATGCCAGAAATATATCTATCTATCTATCTATCTATCTATCTATCTATCTCTATCTCTCTCTCTCTCTCTCTATATATATATATATATATATATATATATATATATATATATATATATGTATATATATATATATATGTATATATGTGTGTGTGTGTATATATATATATATATATATATATATACACATGTATCCTTCATTTGATTGTTCTTAGTCAAGTGGGTTCGATTAAATTAGTTCTACATTTCAGTAAAAGCTGTGCTGTTTGGGTTCATTGGACAGCTGGTATTTCAGCCTGCACTATTTTGGTGTGTGAGAGAGAGAGAGAGAGAGAGGCACTGTGCCTAAAAAAAAACAACAACAAAAAAACCTGCTTCTTCCTCTGTGATTTGTTCATTCCATGTCAGATCGGGCGTATCATTACCTGTTAGAGGTTTTTATTAATTAAACCTGGACACGTGTGACAGACTAGATCAGCTTTCCTGAATCACGATGATGAAAATCTCAGTTCATATCAGAGGAGAGATTATGTGGGAAATCCAAGTTGAACTGGTTATTTAAGAAAAAGTAAATAAAAAATATATGTTAGTGTATATTTCCCATATGTCCCCTGTAATACATCCCAAAGTATCAGATCTGAGTGCAGATGGAACAGATCTGAGATGTGCATTCCTTTGTTTGTTGTAAGAAGCATCTTCAGATGTGAGTACAGTGACCCTGGAACCATCATATATATTTTGTGTGTGAGAGATGGTAAGAGGCAAGTTGTCTGCAAGAAATATGCAGATACTTTTCGTTTTCAAAAAAAAAAGTACAAGACTCCTGACAGCCGCCTCTATTTAGAAGGGGCGGATACGTGTGATATGTTATTTCATGGGTTTTTCTTTTTAAAAAGGGGCAGGCTCGAATGACGTGTGCAACTTGAGCTGTATGAAAACCACAACAAAACCCGAACTGCTTCCAAAGCTGTTCTCTTTTAATCGAGCCCCTGTGAATTTGCACCAAATTTTGAAGATGGCTGAAACATTTTCCAACACTGCGAATACGGACCATTTACCTCAAATTCGACTGATTACTTTAGAAAATATACTCCATTTCCCTCAAACTGATATTCGTATGTACATTCGGCCATGTGCGAAAGGCTTTTAGATTATTTAAAAACTACAGTCGTCCCCCTTCTTACGAAAAATCCAGTATACGAAAAACATTTTCCTAAATTTTTGTCCTCTGTGTATACCCCTGAAGGGAACAGCCGAAAGAAAAAGGAGTGTATAACAACAACAACTTATGAGTGTGAGGTAGGTCCAAAATGGCTTTTGCCACTAATGTTTTGTTCCCTGTTGTCAGTTTGTTTACGACAAAAAGAAATGTTTTCCACTATTTCCGCACTTGTTTGTGTGTTTCTGCAAGTTGTCGGAAGGATCTCCTGATGTTGTACATCAATTGTTTTAAATGGCTAGTAGCACTGATTCACCACAGGTATCCTTTAACTGTGAATGTAAACAAACTGACTGACTACACATGAAAGACTTGGTGTGCAATGTAGATGATTAGCTGATTAGTTACTTGTTGTTGTCAACCTGATTGATTTGACATACATTTTTTAGTGGCTGATCCTATAACCATCTCAGTGATTCTGGGGTCTTCTCTAGAACTGGTGCTACTATGTCTTGGCTCTCATAAGCTACACTAAGTAAGTACAGCATGGAAAATATTATGTCTTCTGCAAAGCAACAAAATGTGAATATTTTAAATGGGTGATTATTTTCTCTACCCTACATATATACTGTGTATATGGGCAAAATGTCTTTTTGTTCTGATTCTGTGATGGTCCATTCTCTGCGTGTTGATGCTTCTGAAGTAATAAGACATTTTCAAGGATGTATTCCCAGGGATGCTTTTTCAGTTAAATAAAGTAGCATCTCAATGCACCTCAAATGGCAGTGGAGGATTTGAGGCAGCAAGTCAAGGGATCACCTGACTCTGTTGTACACGGGCTGTTTTGAGTTTTTTGATACCAGTCTCTGTGTACCATCTCTTTATTGACACAGACATACATGTTGTTTGAATGAAGTTTCGGGGACACATAGAGTATCAGTTAGCCTTGACAAGGGACAAACTACATAGTCTGTTCACATTGCAACTTTATTTACCTTGCTGTAGTATGCAAGTTACAGTAGTCTCCCAGTGCTTTTTCTGTTTTTGTTCTTCCATGGTTGGACTGTATGCTACATACTGTAGGCACCCAAAAATGTCCAGATTTTGTTTGTGGTTGAACAAAATCTGTTCTCTTGCATTATGGTTTTCTGTGTTCAGTGTGAACGTGAGTCCAGGTTTTTGAAGTTGGTGTGAAGTTGGTAAAATGGTAACATTACTACCATTGCCGGCTTAGAAATAAGAAAATATTCCTTACAACACCATAAGAATGACCTTGAAAGAATTTTATTATAATTGTCTATTGATTGACATATGAGAGTGGAGAAGCGTTCAGGATTGTTTCACATCGGCTGGACCATGCTGTACTATTTTTGTATCAAGGAAAATGCCCTCTTACTGTCAACTCATTTGGTCCATGGGAACTGCTTTGAGTTCTTCAATACTGTCTGAATGCTTGGCATTTCCTGTCTTTTTCCTTGGCTAAATGCTGTTCTGACAGTGCTCTGATTGAAAGGATAAAAGCTTGGAAATCTGCCAATGGACTTAAACCCGGGCTTGTGTGTGACTGTTCATGATCTTGGAGAGGCCTATAACACTGAAATGTTCTCAAAAACACCCTCCACGGAATATCTTTGGAAAGGGTCCGTTAGCTGGATCATTTTGCTCTTAATGCCAACGTGGTAGTCTTCATGCATGGTCCAAAATAAGGTAAATGTGAGTAAAAATCTAAGTTAATGAATACAAAAAGGTAGGTTGGTAATCATTGGTGGGTTGCTGATGTAGGCTTACCTCAATATAAACTTTGATCATTACACATGCCAAATGATTCACATGTCATGCCTCAATAATTTAGGCCAGCCTTAAAAATATCTTTGCTAGCGGTAACAGGGCTGATTGGGTTGAAATTGTACATAAAAACCCCATCTGAGCATTCACTGACTAAAAAAATAAAAATATACTAGCAGGTTTTGTGAAAAAACGTGTGTGTCCCTATCATACACCGTTCTAAAAAGTGACCAAAGCAAAATCAGTATCAACTGCACCTTATGATTGGTCAGTTTCATCAGTTTGGTGAAACAGCGATTCTCATTGGCCAGTACTGCCTTAACAACAAAGCCAGAAAGCATGATGGAAGGGGACAATGATGAGGCAAAAAGCTGTACTCCATCATTATTAAAGGTCCCAACATTAAACTAATGAAGAAATTAATATGTTTCAAATTGAGCGACACATTGCTGACATTTTCAAACAAATACAAGTTAATTATACACTGCCAGCAACAGCATGGAGCATGAGAAGGTATTTGACTTTGACACTTTGTTAACTGCAATATTAAAAGTTGATATGTTGAAGAAACCTTGATGCTCTGTTGATTGCAATATTAAAAGGGTAAACTTTGATATTCAGTATGTTGGTTTAAAATATAAGATTTATTTCATTCTACTGTGCTTACAACATCACATACATAATACAGCACAATGTATGAAAAAAATTTCCCCGCGAATCCTGGGAGGTTTGCACAGCAAAAAAAAAAAAAATTCCGTCTTTCTTTTTGTGTCTATTTTTTTTTTATCATGTTATTGCCAACAAAGAATTTTTTTAAGCCTGGCCTTATACGGTTCTGTGGTTTGGTTGGAGCATATATATATATATATATTTATTTATTTCTCGATACTCACAGATGGATCAAAAAGGGAATTGTGGACTCTGAGTTCATTACATGGAAGAAAATGTGTGTAATCCTTCAAAAGCATCAATAGCACTTCATGTGATATGAGGCCTTACCATGGTGGTGTTGAATTTTGAACAATATTGTTGAACAGTACATTATTGTTTCTATAAAACAATTTGGACATGTCGATGTATAACAAACCGAAAAAAATACATTTTAAATATGTACAATTCTGGATATGATAAAGTATTGGTGGGGTGTTTCTTTAACATTTTTTATGAAATCTGTAGCATTGTTGATTTCAAAACATTGGGTAACAAAAAAAGTGTTGAAGTCGTCTGTTTTTTTTCAAATGAATTAGAACCATTTTGCATCGCTGAATCCAAAAATGAGATCCATTGTTCTCAGTCAGGTTAGTTTTTTATGTTAAATGCAGCCGTGGGGTGGGGGGGGCACAAGCCAGTGTTCACCCTCACACCGGTCCCAAGCCTGGATAAATAAGAGGGTAATTCAGGAAGGGCATCTGGTGTAAATCTTCTGCCAAAATTCTCATGCAAATGATCGAAACGAAATTCATACCAGATCGGTTGAGGCCCAGGTTAACAGCGACCGCCATCAGTGCTGTTAACCAACAGGGTGCTGGTGGAAATTGGACTACTGTTAGTTGAAGAAGGAGAGGCAGGAGGCGTGTCTGTAGGCGGAGAGAGAAGAGGAAAGGTGTGAGTCTAGGACTGAGAGTAGGGACTTTGAATGTTGGAACTATGAAAGAAAACGATAGAGAGCTGGCTGACATGATGCAGAGGAGGAAGGTGGACATACTGTGTGTTCAGGAGACCAGGTGGAGTGGTAGCAAGACTAGAAGCTTAGGAGCAGGGTTTAAGCTGTTTATCACTGTGTGGATGGGAAGAGAAAAGGAGTAGGAGTCATCTTGAAGGAGGGGTTGGTCAGGAATGTTCTAGAAGTGAAAAGAGTGTCAGACAGAATGATGAGTCTCAAGTTAGAAATTGAAGGCGTGATGTTCAGTGTTGTTAGTGCTTGTTCATTGATGTTCAATGTTAGTTACCGCGCTTATAAAAGCGGCGGTAGGAACACACAGGTAGACTACATCTTGTGTAGGCGATGTAATTTGAAGGAGGTCAGTGACTGCAAAGTAGTGGTGGGTGAGAGTGTTGCCAAACAGCATAGGATGGTGGTGTGCAGGATGATGCTGATGGTGAGGAAGGTGAAGAAGGCAAAGGCAGAGCAGAAGACAAAGTGGTGGAAGCTGAAAAAGGAAGATTGTCTTGTCTTCAAGGAGGAGTTGAAACAGCCTTCGGGTAGTCAGGAAGTGCTTCCAAATGAGTGGACAACTACAGCAAATGTGATCAGGGAGACAGGTAGGAGAGTACTTGGTGTGTTCTCTGGAAGGAAAGTATATAAGGAGACTTGGTGGTGGAATGAGGACGTGCAGGGGTGTGTGAAAAGGAAGAGGTTAGCTAAGAAGGAGTGGGACATAGAGAGGGCTGAAGAGAGTAAACAGGAGTACAGGGTGACACGGCGTAAGGCGAAAGTAGCTGTGTCAAAGGCCAAACACGGGGCCCATGATGATTTTGTATGAGAGGTTGGACAGTAAGGAGGGAGAAAATGATTTACGCAGGTTGGCACAGCAGAGAAATAGCGATAGCAAGAAAGACGTGTAGCAAGTTAGAGTGATTAAGGACAGAGCGGGAAATGTATTGACTGATGACAGAAGTATGCTGAGAAGATGGAAAGAATACTTTGAAGAGCTGATGAATGAGGAAAATGAGAGGAAAAAAAGTAGAAGAGGTGACCGTTGAGGACCAGGAAGTAGCAAAGATTAGTAAGGGTGCAGTGAGGAGGGCATTGAAGAGGATGATGAGTGGAAAGGCAGTTGGTCCTGATGATATACAAGTGGAGGTATGGAAGTGTCTAGGGGAGGTAGCAGTAGATTTTCTGACAAGAATATTCAACAAGGTCTTCGAGAGTGAGCAGATGCCGGCAGAATGGAGAAGTGTGCTGGTGCCCATTTTTAAGAAGAAAGGAGACGTGCAGAGTTGTGGCAACTACAGAGGGATAAAGTTGATGAGCCATACGATGAAGTTATGGGAAAAAATAGTGGAAGCTAGACTAAGGGCAGAGGTCAGCATTTGTGAACAACAGTTTAGTTTCATGCCAAGAAAGAGCACCACTCTTTCAAAAGAAAAGAAAAGAAAAAAAAAACCCAAGATTGGACATGATTGTTTCAATTCTGAAGTGGGGCCATCTTGGTAAGATCACATTATTGTTTAAGACTTAAAGCCATAAATGTCCAATCTAGTTTTTTTTTTTTCTTTTTTTTTGATGATCAATGATTGGTGGAAACGTGTGCAGGCAGGCTGGAATGGTTGGAGAAAAGTATCCGGTGTGATGTGCGATAGGAGAGTGTCAGCAAGAATGAAGGGAAAAGTGTACAAGATGGTGGTGAGGCCAGCGATGTTGTATGGCTTAGAAACAGTGGCGCTGAGGAAAAGGCAGGAGGCAGAGCTGGAGGTAGCGGAGATGAAAATGTTGAGGTTCTCCCTGGGAGTAACGAGGATGGATAGGATCAGAAATGAGTATATCAGAGGGACAGCCCACGTAAGATGTTTTGGAGACAAAGTCAGAGAGGCTAGATTGAGATGGTTTGGACATGTACAGAGGAGGGATAGTGAGTATATTGGCAGTAGGATGCTGAGGTTGGAACTACCAGGCAGAAGGCCTCGAGGAAGACCGAAGAAGAGATTTATGGATGTGGTGAAGGAAGACATGAAGGTCGTTGGAGTCAGAAAAGAAGATGCGGAGGACAGGGTGAGGTGGAGGCGGATGATTTTCTGTGGCGACCCCTGAAGGGAGCAGCCGAAAGTAAAAGAAGAATGATTGGTGGAAACGGGTGGAAGGTGTGGCTAATGTTTGGTTGAAGTGAAAACCTGCACCCACACCGGCCCTTTGCGGATAAGATTGCCCACCCCTGGTTTAGAAACAGTGGCAATGGGGAAAAGACAGGAGGCAGAGCTGGAGGTAGCAGAGATGAAAATGCTGAGGTTCTCTTTGGGAGTAACGAGGATGGATAGGATCAGGAATGAGTACATCATAGGGACAGCACATGTTAAATGTTTTGGAGACAAGGTCAGAGAGGCTAGATTGAGATGATTTGGACATGTACAGAGGAGGGATAGTGAGTATATTGGTAGTAGGATGCTGAGGTTGGAACTACCAGGCAGAAGGCCTAGAGGAAGACAAAAGAGAAGATTTATGGATGTGGTGAAGGAGGATATGAAGGTAGTTGGAGTAAGAGAAGAAGATGCAGAGGATAGGGTGAGATGGAGGCAGATCATTTCCTGTGGAGACCCCTAAAGGGAACAGCCGAAAGGAAAAGAAGAAGGTTAGGTTTTTGTTAATTTGATTTTGAAAAATCCGATGATCTGACTAAATCGATTACATTTTTTTGTGACATTATCAGTTGATTTTCGTTCATAATTTTCATCCAAAAAAGGCTTTAGGAGGAACAAAAAAATTGGACGGAATGTAATTATTAATTGTTACAAAGTTCGATTTCTGTAAATTGAATAATAGATATTGATAAAGGTAAGTTGCAGGCAAATTGAACATTGTCATCATTGTACAAAATTCAGGGCATGAACTTGCGTTTCTTTGAACCCTTCGAATGCTCAGCAGCAGGGATGTCTCTCTTCAGAGTCTAACAGTCATCAGCCATCATGACTGTATTCAAACACCCCTGATACCTGGTCTCCATTTTATGGACTCTCTCTCCTGCTCATCACTCATTAATCCCAGATTCTCAGTAAACTGATCCATATGTGAGAATAAGTAATGCATTTTGATATTCATGTTGCATGCAAGGTTTCTGGAAGCAGTCAGCATATTGGTGACAAGTTCTGTATAGTTCCAGGCCTTGTTGCCAAGAAAGGTCTTCACGACCAGAACAAAAGCCTTCCATACGTCCAGTTTCACTTTTTACATTGAGTTTTCAAACTGAGAATCTCTGATGAGCTGACATTTGAGGACCATCAAAGATGCCATTTTTTTTTTTGAACTTCTTTATGGTTAATTCTAGAAAAGCATGGCACAAGTAAGTGAAACAGCCACCATCCTTGTCTAGAGCTTTGGTGAACTGTTTAATCAAGCCAAGTTTGATTTGCAGCAGTGGGAAGAGTGTCTTGTCTCTGCCTACCAGAGGATTGTTGATGTTCCTTGCTCTGCAAGGCACCAATTCCTTTTGCTCAGGTCAGTCCTTCTTTGTGTAATGCTCAGCAGTGTCCCCACTGTCCCACATGCACAGAAGCATGGGTACTTGGTGATGCTGGACTGTCACCATCTTCAGGCCAACACAATTAAGCCATCAATGCTGAACATACCAAATTTTGTCCAGCACATACTTCATTGCTTCATACTTCTCCTTCAGTGTAGTCGAGTGAGCAAGGGGTACACTGGTTTCTTGCAGTGGCAAGACTGGTTGCTGTTGTGAAGCAGAACACATTTCATCAATTGCATGCTGCCATCAATGAACAGTCTCCAATCTTTGGTTTCATACTGTGGCACTCTAAACTTGTGCAGAAGCTGAGCAATATCTGTACAGTACACAAAGTTCTTCTCCTCAAAGAAAATTGATGTCTATCTATCCCCCTTGATGTCTATTGCAGTAAAAGGTGATTATGAAAAATGTCAAAGAGGATGTTCTTTTCCTTCAATCTGGATGCCAGTAGCTCAGCAGAGGCCTTTGACAAACTGAGATGATGAACTAGATCGTTTAGCACCTTTTTTGGGGGATAAAACTGGAGCATCATCGTTAAGAACAACTACTTCTACTTCGTCTTCTGGAACACTGGAGGAACCTTCATCACCTGGTGTCAGGAGGTACTCCAAAGACAGATACTGGCATTTCATCACACTGAGCTACAGGACTTGCGTGCTGATTCAAGATCAGGACACTTGAGGCTGCTTTGGTTCTTTGTGTTGATCCCAGTCAAATCAGTCGTGCAGAAGCAGCAGTCAATGGCATGGTTTGTCGACTCGCTCCAAACCACGGGAATTTCAACTTCAGACAAGTCTCCTTGCCTTTGATTCACTGACGCAGATGCTCGGTGCATGACTTGCATACTATGTGTGGCGCTCAAGCTTTATCCTGGTCACCGAGTTTAATACAAAAATAGGAAAAGTAGCACACTTTATGACTTGTGACTTGATTCCTGTTAAGTACAATGGTGTATTCACCGCAAATGTAGCAGAATACATCAGATTTATTTTTGCAAGGTATTATAGTCGAAGCCATTTCATTCACCTGTAATATATATAAAAAAACAACAACCAGTCATATGTTGGCATATGTAAATCTTCAGAACTAGTTTATTGCAAGAGATATGAAATAATTTTGCATCATCTTCTTCCTTTCGGCTTTTTCCCTTTTTCAGCAGTCACCACAGCAAATCATCTGATTCGCACATTTGATTTGGCATAGGTTTTTACTTCGGATGCCCTTCCTGACACATCCCTTTAGCAAGGGACAGAAACACGCTGACGGCTTTGCAGCTACTCTTTACAAAAGTCAGCAATGGCTCTTTTACATGCCTCACACCATAGACAGTGAGAGACATGGACGGCCTTGGATAACCCAGTTAACTGCACTTTTCGATTCAGCACATCAAAAGTTATCTGAAATCAGCTAAACCCCCCCCCCCCCAAACCCCAAACAATAAATTTGGTGTTGACCAATGAATTGTAGATGTGAAGATGTAATGTCTTTAGGACACTGAGTTTTATCAATAATATGATGAGCTTTGCTTTTTTTTTATTATTATTAACTTCAAGAGAAAGGAGACCCCAGTGAGGGCATCGCTGTTTATAGCTGTAACAATCTAAAAGAGAACAGGAACTTTTGTGACTGTGAATCAATAAATTATGTCTGCCATGGGGGTATGGTGGTTTCATGATTTATCACTTTCAACACACAGCGGGAAGGTTCTGTGTTTGAGTCTCGGCCATGTCCTGCCCACGCGTGTGTGGATACATTCCGGCTTCTCTGGTTTCTGTACAAAGTCCAAACCCATGCACTTTAGGACACCTGGCCGCTTCAAATTGCCCATAGGTGTAAATGTGAGTGTAGATGGTTGTTTGAATCTGTTTTAGCCCTGGTGAACTGGTGACCTGGTCATGGTGCACCCCACCTTTCAGCCAATGTCAGCTAGGATTCCTGATGGTAAAGTAGTGTAAATAATGGCTGGGCAGATGGATGGTGGCATTGGTGTGAAAGCTCTAGTGCTGTTTGCAAGGTGAATGGGAGAGCAGTAGTCTATCGTAATACTGCTTTTTAAATTTTCTAAGATTCAGTATCTGTTTTTTGTGTGTGCTTAATACAGATACATAGCATGCTGTTATTTGATTTCATTATCTGAGGTGTTGCAGTTCAGGCAGTGATTCATTTACTCAGGTTGGTGTCTGTAATTCTCCTGTAGATAATGAGGATGAATGTGGAGTTATGCAGGGGTTCTGTTGAATGTTAAGAAGTTGTCTTTTTGGCTAGGTGGACATTACAGAAGCTCTGGGACCCAGTAAGCTCAGTCGATGGAGTGTGAGGCTAGAGATCTGTAGGTTTGAGCCTGACCTTTTGGGAAAGATTTCATTTCATTTGCTTCATACTTTTCCATGTTTTAGAATTACAGGTATCCCTCGCTACAATTCATGCAGCTTCAGTGCATGGTGTTTTTTAAAAATTTTTAAATAAATATTCATCGAATTAAAGAATAAACAAATTCAGGAAGAATAGGGAAAAAAGTTAAGAAAAATGCCACGAAGACAAGCCCGATTATGCCAAAAACAAACACAAAACAAAACACAATCCAAAATCTCCCATCAAAACTAGTTACGTTGTGAGGTGCACATCGGAGTGTGTGTATTTATATTTTATTTACACCTTCTGCATTATTTTTTCAATATTTACTTGTCAATCATTTATAGCATTGAATATGTATTTATTGATATACAGACACTCCCCGACTTACGTTTTTAATTGGTTCCTGACGGCCGAACGTAAGTTGAAAGTGAACGCAAGTTGTTACAGTGACGTATGACGCTCATACTGTACTATACATCCATAAATACAATTACAGTATCTCAAAACACCCCTAAATCAATTATTATAAACATAACATTGTAAAATAATATCAAATATATCAAATAATATCAACATTAATTTCAAATAAGTAACTTATTTATACCGAGTCACTTTACATGAAGCTTAAAACAGTCAATCAACACTTGACACTTGCAAAAGTAGTCTACTTGCTGCTGTGGGTTATATGGACTTCCGGTCTTTCAAGTGCACAAGGGTGTCTGTGAACTTGTTTAGAACACAGCCTGCACTGATGCAGTCTCCCAGCAAAGCGGAGAGCGCTTTCTTTTGTGTAAGTAAACTTTATTCAAGAAATGCATACAAAGAACAAGTACAAATCTGAATGAATATTACTTAATATTACACTCTTAGGATTCTGCTAAAAGATAACAAATATAAAGATTGTGCTGATCTGAGCAGATAGTTAATTCATCTCTGTGTATGAGACTTGCACCCATGCTAGTAGGCTTACACTTCTGACCAACCATATTTGCTTAGGGTTACAAAAGTCTGCAAAACAGTGTAAACACAAAGACCACAGAGACAACGTCTTAACATAAGGATATCACGCTATATAACTGATATATACACACTGGTCCTTCTCAAAAAATTAGCATATTGTGATTAAGTTCACTATTTTCTGTAATGTACTGATAAACATTAGACTTTCATATATTTTAGATTCATTACACTCAACTGAAGTAGTTCCAGCCTTTTATTGTTTTAATATTGATAATTTTGGCAAAAAAGTAAAGAAAAACAAAAAATCCCTATCTCAAAAAATCAGCATATTTCTTCCGCCCAATAAAAAAAAAGTGCTTTTAATACAAAAAAAGTCAACCTTCAAATAATTATGTTCAGTTCTGCACTCAATACTTGATCGGGAATCCTTTTGCAGAAATGACTGCTTTAATGTGGCGTGGCATGGAGGCAGTCAGCCTGTGGCACTACTGAGGTGTTATGGAGGCCCAGGATGCTTCAATAGCAGCCTTAAGCTCATCTACAGTGTTGGGTCTGGTGTCTCTCAACTTTCTCTTCACAATATCCCACAGATTCTCGATGGGGTTCAGGTCAGGAGAGTTGGCAGGCCAATTGAGCACAGTAATACCATGGTCAGTAAACCATTTACCAGTGGTTTTGGCACTGTGAGCAGGTGCCAGGTCGTATTGAAAAATGGAATCTTCATCTCCATAAAGCTTTTCAGCAGATGGAAGCATGAAGTGCTCCAAAATCTCCTGATAGCTAGCTGCATTTGACCCTGCCGTTGATAAAACACAGTGGACCAACACCAGCAGCTGACATTACACCGCAGACCATCACTGACTGTGGGTACTTGACACTGGACTCCAGGCATTTTGGCATTTCCTTCTCCACAGTCTTCCCCCAGACTGTGGCACCTTGATTTCCGAATGACATACAAAATTTGCTTTCACCCGAAAAAAGTACTTTGGACCACTGAGCAACAGTCCAGTGCTGCTTCTCTGTAGCCCAAGTCAGGCTTTTCTGCCGCTGTTTCTGGTTCAAAAGTGGCTTGACCTGAGGAATGCGGCACAGTGGCAAGTCCCACTGAGGTGCCTTGATACAGCACTCTGGGAATAGCCTATTCGCTCAGAGATTTTTTTCTGTGTCTTACCCTCTTGCTTGAGGGTGTCAATGATGGACAGCAGTCAGGTCGGCAGTCTTACCCGTGATTGCGGTTTTGAGTATGAATGTGGTGAAGGAGGACATGAAGGTCGTTGCTGTAAGAGAAGAAGATGCAAAGGATGGGGTGAGATGGAGGCAGATGATTCGCTGTGGCGACCACTGAAGGGAAAAGCCGAAAGGAAAAGAAGTAGTAATGAGCCAGGCTGGGAGTTTTTAAAAACCTCAGGAATCTTTTGCAGGTGTTTAGAGTTAATTGGTTGATTCAGATGATTAGGTTAATAGTTCCTTTAGAGTACCTTTTCATGAAATGCTAATTTTTTGAGATGGTAATTTTGGGTTTTCATAAGCTGTATGCCAAAATCATCAGTATTAAAACAATAAAAGACCTGAAATATTTCAGTTGGTGTGCAATGAATCTAAAATTGATGAAAGTTGAATTTTTATCAGTACATTACAGAAAATAATGAACTTTATCACAATATGCTAATTTTTTGAGAAGGACCAGTATATATACATACTCGGTCTGTAGTTGGTAAATAATGAATGCAGCGTCATTGCATCATTACGTCACCTACTACGTAGGTACGTCTAAACTCAAACTTTGACTTTAAAAAAACAAAACAAAAAAAACAAACAAACAAAAAACCCCCGTAAAATCGAAAAAACGGATGAACGTAAGTCGGGAGTGTCTGTATACACATACATGTACATATACGTTAGTGTGTGTGTGTGTGTGTGTGTGTGGGGGGCTACTTTGCGGATTTCGATGGTCGCGTGGGGATCTCGGTCCCAATTAACCGCGGAAAGTGAGGAATCCCTGCATTACAACATTACTATCATTTTCATTATTATTTTTGTTGTTGTAAGTAGTATTACTATTGTAATTTTCTTTCCTTTAGTCATTTTGTTTAATAATTAGCTATTTATTTAGTCATTGTTGGTATGCTCTGTAAGCACTGTTGATTCACCACTATTTTTACATATTTGCAAACAACCATTCATTCCTTTGAAGGTGCTTGGACATGTGCTCATGACTTTTTCGTGATGAGACCTTTTTTTCAATCATTACATCTGTGATGTCACTCAAGATGTGTTTTGAAGAAATTGCTAATCTTGGAGACTAATTTTACATTAATTTTAAATTCAGTGTTCTATGAACTACTATGATGTTTCATTTATTTTTAACATGACACATTCAACCTGCAAAAGTGGAGACAAACAGGAAGTCTTTTGGAAATTAAGCTAATGTTAATGTCGTGAGTGAGACTTAAGCGTTGTGCTATATTTATTTTTAAATACTGTATGTTGCTTTTTTTTTGGTCTTATCATTGAGTAGTCATAAATTCAAGAGTTACCTTTTTGAAGGCAGCATAAACACAAAGCCCTTAGGGACTCTGCTGGTCATTGGTGTGGTGCTGCAGGATATGGTGTTACTAATCATGAGTGATTGACATGTTGACTCCTACCTGCTGGTGTTTTTTGCTTAGTGCTTTCAGTGTTTTAAAGCCAGTGTCTTAAAAGTGAGGTGTGAAGTGAAGATTTTGGGGTGGTAACACTATACTGTACTTGCTGTAATTAGTAGAGGATGTTGTGTCCTCCAGATTGGTTGGGTGACCATTTTTGAAATCTGACATGTTGGGGTTGGATGATACGGGACCCTGATTTTTGGGGTCACCAGCAGTTGATTATGCAGCTAGATTATGACTATACCACGCCCTACCCCGTGACTTGGATTGGACCTGTTGACCAGATGGAGCTTAACCTGTCCGACAAGCTTGCTTAATTAGTGCGCATATAATTGTTCCTGTGAATAATCTTTCTTCACCAATACTTTTTCTTTCTAACACGAAGCAGAAATGTTTGTACATTAATTATATTATCACGACAGAACTCAAGTTCATCCACACAGCATCAAATTGATGTGGAATGTTGGGAACCTGACAACTTGTTTTCTGGCACAAGAGAGGCATGGAGCCATCCTGTCTCAATACTGAAGCTGTAGAAAATATCCCAGAAACATATCCTGGAGGAATTATCAGAAAGTAATGCATGGCATCATCATGACCCCTATGTAGATGATGAAATAAACTCAT
Organism: Plotosus lineatus; assembly: GCA_024760905.1. Lineage (NCBI taxonomy): Eukaryota > Metazoa > Chordata > Actinopteri > Siluriformes > Plotosidae > Plotosus > Plotosus lineatus. Next base: position 49,883,301 of record CM045729.1, on the reverse strand, counting down.
AATTGTTTCGTTTTCTCTCGTTCACAGAGTCTCAGTATGTTTAAGGCAGTGTTAAAAATGAACCGAGATGGAGGAAAAGGGAGCAAAAAGGAGACAGGTATGTCCACTGAATGTGAAATTGATGATGGTCTTGGAAATTTACTAAATATTTTCTTCATGTCTCACTTTGACTTTGCCAGCATACTTCACACAATGACTTAACATAGTGGTTCGCATGTCTGCCTCACAGAAATAATGTCCTGGGTTCAATTCCAAGGCTCAGGTGTTTCTGTGTGGGGTTTACATGTTCTCCCCATGCTTGCCTTTGTGGGTTTCCTCTAGGTAGTCTAGTTTCCTTCCACAGTCCAGGCATACACAGTAGGATAATTGGCTTTTCCAAATTGATCCTAGGTGAGAGTGTGAATGGTGGTGTGACTGTGGCACTCTGCTGCGTGAATCCCCCAAATTTTCCCAGTGCCACGTGATGGGCACCAGCTTCCCATTGACTCTAGTTGGATTAAGCAATTCAGCAAATGAGAAATGAATGAGTGTTTGATGTTAAGTGTTATTTTGAAGAATTCACATGAACTGAAATACGAACAATTTCTGTTTTGTCTTGACCTGAAGCTAATTTTCTGAATATAAATACTTAAGTCAGGAATTAATCTTTCTCTTAGTATCTGAAGAATAAAACCAGTTTCAGTTTATGAATCAAACCAAGTGTTGGATTATATAATGGTGCAATTTGCACTGATGCGTTTGACGCTCCTTTGAACATGAAACTATTAGTCCTTGTATCGAGCTATAGAGCGGAGGTGAAACATGTTGATGCATCCATCTTTGTCTGTTTCTAGCAGTAAAATAGCTAGTCAAAATATGTATGAAAACCAGCAGTGTATAAAATGTTACTACTGTTGTTCAGAATGCCTCTGAATGCTTTCAGTGGAGATTCTCACAGCTAGAATACTTCAAGCTTTAACATGTCAGCAGTGAACCCATCACTAATAAGAACAAGGTTTGTCTGGTCTTCCGAGACAACCTCTTGTTCGAATGGAACTTTTTTTTTTTGTGGTACCGTATGTGTATGACTAAAACAAAAACAAGACAGTGTTATACATCTCAGTTCTGTCCTGACTGACTCAGCATTCTCCATGACTTTCTAAATATTTGCTTAGGCTAGTTTCTACACAATACTAATTATAGAACTGTAAAAGTCTGTAATTTTACTGGTCCTTAGTTGCGGCCTTTGTTTTGTTCTCTGATTAGTCATAGCAAGTAGTGATTGAAAATCCCACTGAAGAAATTGTATAAAGATGGGTAGATTAAATCATAGATTATGAGTATTGGTCTTTCGACTCATCTGGATTCCTTGAATTTTATCCCATGCTGTAGATAGAGCCATCATATCCTTTTCCATTGCCATTCTCTACCCCGTCTCTGCTCAATTTCTTGTCCATCTGCCATGGGGTCAGGTAGTTCTGGCCTACAGTTGCTTTGAAGTGCCTTGTCAAGGAATGTCTGTTTCCTCACGGTCTTCCTCTTGAGAGTTTTTATCATGTATGTTACTGAGATATGCACAGCTAATATCTTAGAACAGGAAACCAAATAATGTTAAGTACCAATAAAGTTTGGGTCACTTTTCATTTGCATGCTGGGAATTGGAGGAATGTCTGCCAGCCTATTCAGCAAACCCTATATTGTAAATACATTATACTGTACTCTCTACTCTCTTCCTTACTGTCCTCCAGAATAGGATAGGAGCATGACAGGAACACAGAAGTTACGGTCATCAAATTATGTACACATCATAGAGGACTGAGGACTTGTAATAACATACCGCCCATGAAAAATGCACAGGACCTTCTGGTGAGCGTCATTATTTTCCAAATAAGCCTACAACCAGGACACCCGAATCCACCATCTGGTACAGTGCAGATTGCAGATTAATATATAATGAATAAAGAATTATGGGTCATGCTGTTACAGAAAAATCACCAAAGATAGGGTGGTATGATGTGAAGTTGCTTATTTTCCTATAATTGTCATCGTTTTATTCATGCTACATTAAATTAGGTTGGCATTTGTAAATATTTTCTTTTTTTTAGTGACCAGTGAGTTGTATCTGTTATTAATGCTTACTTCTGTTGTAGAATATTGGCAGAACACGATAGTTTCTGTTCAAGCTTATGTGAAGGCTATATAAAAATCACGGCCACATAAGTAACTCTGCTACTCTGTAGGTCAGGAACTGATGTTGGACAAGAAGGCCTGATGTGAAGTTTTTAGTATGTTTGAGGTCAGGCATCAGGGCAGGATAGCCTACTTCTTCCAGTCCAATTTTGCAAACCATGCCATTATGAACTTCACTTTTTATGTAGGGGTACTATCACAGGTTTGAGAACCCCTAGTTAAATTGAAGTAAATTGTAATGCTAAAGCCTACAAAGGCATTCTGGATAACTGTGTCATCTATGTATTTGACTTCATAGTCTACAAACATTTGGCCATATAGACGTGACACCCAGAGTAAGCAAAGTGGGAACTTAACTATGTACCGTATTTTCTGGACTATACGTTGCTCCGGAGTATAAGTCGCATTAGCAAAAAAAAAAAAAAAAAAAAAAAAAAAAAAATGCACAATAAAGAAGAGTTTACCTATATAAATCGCACTGGACTATAAGTCACAAACTCATGGAAACTGTCTACCTTGGCTTCGAAATCTGCTAATAATTTTTGTGACATTGTGGTCCCCGCTCCGATTGAGAGGCAGTTGCATTGCATGAAGCGATACCACCAAGAAAGTCCTCACGCAAATTCATTTCTATTCATCTCCTTGACGATTAACTGGACATTGAGATGCAACTGCACTGTTGACAGGCTTCTCCCTGCAGCACGTTGCTCAAGCCCCCATGTGCAAACTGGTTCCGCTAGCTGTGACCATCTTGCTTTTAGCCTGTGATTTAGCTTTTAGCGCGAGATTAGCTTTTTTCTGTTTTCTTCATTGTAGTAAGAATAATCTTCCACTTTTCTGCCCTTTTGTTGCCTTCTTGTAGTTGTGAGTATAAAAATAAGCATGTGAAATTATGTTCGTTATTATTATGACAAACAATTACAGTAAAACCTCCGCTGACGAACGCTTAAGCTCACGAACTTTTCGCCTCAAGAACATTAAATTTGCGAGCATATAGTCTCTGCTGACAAACTAGTTTTCGGTGGACGAATCAAACCACGCGGTCGAACAGCGCCACGGTGGCGGCCACGAGAAGCTGACGCACGCTCACGGCGTCACAGTTCGTCACCCTCTTTCTTTGAGTGCGGACGTGGTTTGTGTTTGATAGACATTTTGGACCATATTGAGTGTACTTTTGCTATTATGGGAGCGAAAAAGACCCCCACCACAGGCGGAGAGCATTGAAAAACACGAACGAGGTGTGCGTTTGTGTGACTTAGCGTCCCAGTACCAGTACGCTAAGTCTACCATTGCTCCCATCCTTAAGAACAAGGAAGCTATTAAGGGTGCGTGTGTGGCTAAGGGTGTTTCCAAACAGTAGGCGTTTCCAAACACTCCTTCCAAACAGTAAGTCCCTCCCTCCCTCCTCCTCCCACTCCATTCCATCAAGCCATCAACTACCATCACAAAGGTAAATAAAACGACTTTATTATACAGTACAGTTTATTTCTTTAATTACAATACAAGAGCACATTTATTATACATAAAATAAGGTATATTTTTGTGTAGTTTTAAGGCTTATTTAGTAGAAAATTATGTTTTATGGGGACCTGGGAACGGATTATTCTCATTTTAATGGTTTCTTATGGGAAATAAATGTTCGGAAGACGAACTTTTCGCCTTACACACGCTTTCTGGGAACCAATTATGTTCGTGAGCTGAGGTATCACTGTATATGTAATTTCACTACCTGGGCGTGGAGACACAGCTGCACTGTTGACAAACCTTTCCCTGCAGTACATTGATCAATCACTCATGTGTGAGCTCGTTCCTCTAGCTGTTGCCATTTAGCTTTTAGCCCACGATTCGCTTTTTTTTTTGTTTTCTTCATTGCAGTAATATTAATCTCCACTTTTCTCTAGTCCCTCATAAGTTTCTTGTTCACACCAAATTTTCTTTCTGCTGCTCGATTACCATTTTCTGCAGCAGATGCGCAGACATGGATGCAACAATGTATCCAGTTTTGATGGGAGATTTTGGGCTGTTTTGTGTTGGTTTAGGTTTTTTTTGCATAATTGGCCTTGTTTTTGTGACATTCTTCCTTAATTTCCTTATTTTTTAATTCGATGAATACTTATTAATTTATTTTTTAAAAAAAACCTCAATGCACTGAATCCGCATAAATTGAAGCGTGAAGTAGCGAGGGATCCCTGTGTGTGTGTGTGTGTGTGTGTGTGTGTATAATATACAGTATATGTACACTACAAAAAGAAGTGAAGGATATTTGAAAATTTTCTAGATATTTTTTCGGTTTTGTGAATTGGCCTAAATTTCAGTTTTTTAGTGTGTGTGTGTGTGTGTGTGTGTGTGTGTGTGTGTGTGTGTGTGTGTGTGTGTGTGTGTGTGTGATGTGAGTAGGCCTATAGGTATTTACATTTACAGCATTGGGCAGATGGTCTTATCCAGAGCAACTTACAATGATCTTTTTTTAAAATAAATAAATACAACTGAGCAATTGAGGGTAAGGGTCTTGCTCAAGGACACAACAGTGATGATAGTTGGGATTCAACCGCTGACCTTCTGATCAATTGCCTTAACCCACTAAGCCACCACTGCTTCTGTATTTGAGGTTCCCTGCTATAAGTATTCTTGACCTTTTTCTTTGTTGTTTTTACACACTGCTGAAATGAGTTAGGAGTCCATCCAATTCAGTGGCTGCTCGGCAATGCTGGGAGATATGCAGGAGTTCCAGGCATTGCTCTTGGCCCATTATGACCGTTTATGCATGAAATAACTTGGTCATTTTGTGAGGTTTATTTTGTGTGTTAATACTTTTATTTAAGATAAATTTTAATGTGGGGAAAAATAACTCACATAAATCTGGCAGGAAGGTCATGTTATAAGAGAACAGAATTCTTTCTGTTCCATGACCAAGTCCTGCTTTGGAAAGTTCACATTCAAACATAACTTTGACATTTATATTCAAAGCCAATTGCCAGATCAATTTCTGCTTGCGGTATTTTGCAGATCCTGGTTCTCCATCCTGTTAAAATCAACACTATGCCAACACTTAATTATTGGAGGGTGGTGATGCTTTGATTATGTGCAGGGGATTGCTGTTGATACTCCATATACATTTGTTTAGTATACAGATGCTCCCCCACTTACATTCGTTTCACGAACATCCGGAGATACGAACATCTGGTTTGCGGTCGAGAGTGAAATGAAATTGAAGAACAAGTAGCAATAGATATGGAATAAAATCTAGAGAAAGATATACAGTGGAACCTCACTATACGAAATTAATCCGTTCCAGAAGTGGTTTCGTAACCTGATTTGTTTCGTAAGTTGAACAGCATTTTACATGTAAAAGCCTGATTTGTTCCAAGGCTCCCAGTACTAACCTCTAAACCCTTCAAAAATTATAAATGTATACATTTTAAGGCCTCCCTCTGCTTCAATATCATACCGATGGTAGACAGGTTTGGCCATATTCCTTTGCGATATCACTCAACCGCTTGCCACAAGCCCACTCGTGCTTGCCACAGCTTTTCACTCGTACCGGGAATCACACGTGTGTGTGTGTGTGTGTGTGTGTGTGTGTGTGTGTGTGTGTGTGTGTGTGTGTGTGTGTGTGTGCGCGTGTGTTGACCATGCCTTCGTAGCAGAGTTATAATCTTAACAAATGTTTATGCAAGGTTAAAAGCCTGAGCCAAAAAATAAAGTTGTAATGAGCACACTCAAAAAACTCATGAAACAACAGTAACTCTGTCCTTTACACGTGTTAGAACTCCGTGAAAGAACAATGGGCCGAAAAGCATCATGGGTATTATGGAGATGCAGCTCCATAATAGCCAACGTGATGGAGCTGCGTCATGGGATTTTATTGACATGCAGATCCCTCCTAGCCAATGGGAGGCCAGCGGGGCGGGATGTAGGGAGATAGCCAATGGGAGGCCGGGGGGTGGGGGTGGTTGGGAGATAGTCAATGGGAGAGCAACTAGCACATTGTTTGAATTTTTGAGATGGTGCTTTCGTAACATGAATTTGTTTCGTATCCAGAGACGGAAATTTTAGGTAAATGCATTTTGTAACCTGGATTTGTCGTTTATTGGGACTTTCGTAAGGTGAGGTACCACTATATCATAAATATAAGTATGAAATATCATTAAACATTATCCTGAGGTGCACTTAATACTTGGCTCCGGCAGAAGAACGTGGCTGGGATGAGAAGTAGAACCGGTACATTTCTGAACTTATGCCAAATGTTTCAAAGAAGAAACAAATTGAGTCCAGTATTATAATGAACTGGATAAGTGTGAAACTCTTTGTAAATCTGATCAGATCCACTGTGCTGTGCTTGAGAGAAACCAGGAGTTTAAACACGGGACATGATGATATTGATCATGTGATGAGAGAGAGAGAGCTTTCTAAGTATTTAATTTCATGTCCCCCACTAGTATGCACTTTCCACCTGTGAGCCGGTAATGTATGCGTGCTGTTCTCAGAGGTCAGCACGTCTTGCATCGTTCCAGCGACGTGCAGCCTGAAGTGCATGCGCGGCCGCCGCGCATCTCCAGATCCTACACAGATAACTTTATTATCTGGCACCAGGGACCCGGACTGGTGGTTAAATGGTGTGCCTTGGCGATGCTGAGTGATTTTGGTGTGCAGGATGATGTTTCCTGCGGTGTCACAGGAGGAATGGTGTTACTAACAATGATTTGTGATGGTCATGATTTAACACCATAAAGACTTGGGCTTTAGGCATGCGGGCAGCAGGTTGAGTCGAGTTGGGTCAATGTGGGGCTGAGTGAGACACAAACCATGAATCATATTGGGAAATGATTCACAAATGTGAGCCACTCCACTGAAAGTAGGCTCTTGTGTACAAAAATGAGCTTTTTGCACAGTCAGATAGAGGAGGCCCAAAATGCAGCAAAAAGTTTGTCAATAGAAACGATAGACACTCCTTTGGGAGAGGGTGGCTTGAGGTTTTTTCCATACAAGACTGTGTGCGCCTGCACACGTGTTTTCTCAACCTAGACAGAAAACACACATTGAAAAGACCAAATATTTGACAAAAAAGAGATACATAAATATTAAACTGCAGCAAAAAAAAAAAAAAAGAAAACCTCTCAGTATTCCCACAGAGCAATAGGAATAAAAATACTAAATTAAGTGCGAAAAGAATGATTTAATAATAACAGCTACACAAAATGGCAGATGAAATACATCAGACAGTCAAGACCTTATGGTCAAACACTGTGGGTAGAATACATTTCCTATAACCACAAAAACAAGAATGTTACCGAAATATAACTTCTCTGGTTACCTATATTATTCTCATGAACCACTGTGATAAGATGACTGCTATAATGTAGGGCTGTGTAGTCTATATTACCAAAAAGCAGTCCTGAATGCACACTTCAGTGTTTTTCTGTTTATATAGTTGCAGGTATCAGACATACAGAGGTCCACCAGATGCATGTAAAGGACCATTTTTTTTTTTTTTTTTTACTTTTCTGGCCTTGATCTCAAAAGTGTTCTGTGCGACAAGTTCCTACTTTTGGTGGAGCGCCTCACAAATAATTCACCAATCAAACAGAATTATCTAGGAAGCATTACACACACTTCGGGTAAGTAAATCAGATTATCTTCATGTCAAAGTTTGATTATAGTTCTTTGGTGCAGCTTCCAAGGGCAACTGGAAGCTGATCAGTTCAATTGTCCAGTTGTAGTGTCGCCTGTGTGTGTGTGTGAGAGAGAGAATATGCTTTCAGTTAGACTGAGCTCAAGAGCATCATTACACCGCGCTGTCAGTTATGTAATAACTCGGAGAGAGAGCGAGAGATTGTGTACAGTACAAACTCATGTAGGTTACTTATACAGATGTGCCCCGACTTACGTTTTTAATTGGTTCTGGACGGCCGAATGTAAGTTGAAAGTGAACGTAAGTTGTTAGTGACGTATGACACTCATACTGTACTATACATCTATAAATACCATGACCGTATCTCATAAAACACCCCTAGATCAATTATTATAAACATATCAACATTTATTTCAAATAAGTCACTTATTTATACCGAGTCATTTTACATGAAGCTTAAAACAGCGCTTAAATCAACGCTTACGATATGTGAGGCGCACAATACCGAAAGTAGTGTACTTGCTGTGGGTTATACGGACTTCCGTTCTTTCAAGTGCACAAGGGTGGCGTTGAACTCGTTTAGAACACAGCCTGCACTGATGTGCACGAAGCGAAGAGTTCTCTTTCCTGGATTCGGGTTTTCATTCATTTTACAACTCTCTTTGCTTAACTGAGTATGTATGGTAGATCGCGCCGATCTGAGCAGATAGACAATTCATCTCTGTGTATAAGACTTGCACCCATGCTAGTAGGTTTACGTTTCTGACTAACCATATTTGCTTAGGGTTACAAAATTCTGCAAAACAGTGTAAACACAAAGATAACAGAGATGACGTCTTAACACAAGGGTAACATGCTATATAACATATATATAAAACTGAACTGGGAAAAAGGAGGGGCACGTTTAGTCTGTCGTTTGTAAACAATGGATGCAGCGTCATTACATCATTGTGTCATTGCGTCAGCGTACTACGTAGGTACGTCTAAACTCAAAATTTGACTTTTTTTTTTTTTGGGGGAAAAAAAAAAACATAAAACGGATGAACATAAGTTGAGGAGCATCTGTACAAGGTTTACACATAGGTTCCCCTCTCCAGAATGCCCTGTAATGACTTACGAACAAATTAATCTAATGAACGGCTGTCTGGAACCTAACTCGTTTGTAAGCTGGGGGGCGTCTGTATATACCCAACATATACCTATATTGATGTTTTTATGTATTTTATTTGGTTTACCCACTTTAGAAAGATGGTATAAGTTTCTCCCCACTGAACTGATGTTTTAATGATGGGCTGTTGTTTCATCTCCCAGCAATACGGAGTTGCTTAAAATCCATGGCGCAACACCGCTACGCTTGATGTACGAATCTTACTGCCATACACGCTAAAGTATTACTAATGTGTCAGTGCCATTGCTGTGCTGAGAATGACGAACCACTCAAATAATAGTTTGTTCCATGGTATTTTCTTTCTGCTGATGGTACGATTCAGTTGACAGATCACACATGGAAACAACTGAGGACTCGGCAGTATACTTTATACCTATGAAGCGACCACATGTTGAAAGTTGGAAAAAAATTGTAGGGCCATGCTAGGTATATTGGGCAACTTTGTGTATTTGTCTGATTGCTTTGGTTTAAAGTGCATTAACAAGGAAACATTATGAAGTGATCTAAAATGTTTTACATTTCTGGCCTTAAAATGTCATGTTTACATCTCAGGGTTTTGAATACTCTTGAAACTGACCTGAGAGTAAACAGATGTGACTGATTCTTTTAAGGTGTATTAAGTATAGCTTGTTATTCAGTAATCTTTAGGGAGTGTCTCTTCCTGCCTCCTACCTACAGAGCAGTGATTAAAGCTGTGTGGAGGAGTATCAAAATCAAGCACATTTGGTCGTTCACCCTCTACTTAAGGCCGTCTATCCTTATTTTAATTTCTCATTCATTCACTCACACTGAAAAACCCTGACACACATTGGCTGTGAGGACTAATGTTCTATGGAATGCTGTATTGAGATGAATGTTACTTGTTTTGTTTTTCATTCCTTCTACTGCACAGGTTGATTTTATTACTATTGTTGTGACTCTGCAGCAAACCTTTTTTTTTCATCTTGTGGAGAAAGAGATCTCATGATAGAGGTCTAAAGTCATGTTTTTGAATTTAACATGCTCCTGAACATGGTTTCGTGAACGTAATCTGAAATAACTGGATTTTGAGGTTAACCAGTGAACTGTGCTTTGACAGTCGTAGGCTCATTAATAGTACTGATTTAACCTAAAAACCATGCTAATTATTACATCAACATCATGACATTATGTATCAACAATCAACTTCATTCTCAAGCACAATTATTTACCTGAACTTGATTTAATACTGTGGTTTGCACATCTACCTTGCAGCTGAAAGGTCCTGAATTCGAGTCCTGTGTTTGCCAAGGGTGTTTCTCTGTGCTTGCTTGGGTTTTCTCCAGGTGCTCTGGTTTTCTCTCAGAATCCAAAGTCATGCACATTAAGCAAATCTGCTATTCCAAATTGTCTCTCTGATTCCCAATGCCATACGTTGATGCTTTAAAAAAAAACAAACAAAAAAAACCCAGGAACGTTCAGTCTCATTTCCCATTTCAAATAATACATCAGTCAGCAATATGGCAGTTACACCTAAGTCTTGTTTTTTTTATAGGCTAAATGTAAATTACTTTGCTGAGCTCAGAACCTTTGTGTTTTGTGTACATATACAATGTGTTAAACATAAGAATGCTGCCAAACCAATGAAGTCTCCACTGAGATGCCAGCTGACTGTTGATTCAGCTGTGTATGTTTAGCTGCTGCGGAGTTTCTTGGCAGTTGTCATCAGGCTGCATGGTATAAAAGATGTCTCCTTGGTAATCATCGATTAAAAGAATTCATATTTTCCTTTGATGTTTTCCGTTTGATGAACATTTTTGTAGTGTTTATCATCTTGAATGGTAGCTTTCAATGCTAGAGAAAGAAATACAGACATACTATAGGGGGAAGCTCTCCATGTTGTTGAAAAAAAACAATGTTTAATTTGACTGTTGTCTATTATTAAACACTGATTGAAAACCAAGCCATCTCAGAGGCTGCTTTCTTCCTGTCAGCTTTTTCCATTCCCACCACTGTCTCCTACCTCCTGGCCCAGTTTACACTAATTATAGGGTTTTTGTGCAAATAAAAATGGGTATTCATTGCCCATTTCTGGATTTATTCTATGTGATTTATGTAGCATACGATTGATTTTTAATTCGTAAAAGACTGATTATAAATGAATAGGAAATTTCAACATTAAAGGCTCGCTTATTACAACACCATCTTCTGCTTGTGCATCTGGGAAATTTTCAGGGGACGTTAGTCCAGATGTCTGTGCACATGCATGCATATTAAAATTCTTGATCACCATTAAACAATAAGCTACAAAGATAATTCACAGGACTAGAAGAAAAAATGTTTTGTGTGTGATTCTAATGCTGTGGTTCCTCATCTGCCAGTCAAATTCTGTCTTTCTATATGTATGCACTGTACAAATAGTGCTCCATTGATTAATTGGGTTGAGTATTGCTTTTTAAAAAATTTACTTATTAAATAGTCAGCATCAACTGATATGCAACACATCAATGTGGACATGAGTTTGATTCTTCTCCAAATTGTTTCCAGAAAATAAAAAAATATATTGTCTACATAAGGTGCTGGATCACTGATCCATTGTCACTGCCCCCTCCCCCCGGTGCAGTTAACTGGGTTATCAAAGGCAGGCCATGTCTCTCACTGTCTATGGTGAGAGGCATGTTAAAGAACCATTGCTGATTTTCGTAAAGAGTAACTGGTAACTGCAAAGCCGTCAGCGTGTTTCTGTCCCTTGCTAAAGGGTTGTGTCAGGAAGGGCATCTGACGTAAAAAGCTATACCAAATCAAACATGCGACTCATTCGCTGTGGCGACCCCTGAAAAAGGTAAAAAGCTGAAAGGAAATCTCATTGTCTACAATGTCCCTATATGCACGAGCAATAAATTGTCTCTTTAGTGTAGATAAGAAATCCATGCATGTTTCAACATGTCACTCTCTACATACAAAGTTGAGGGTGGGGTAGAACAGCAAGTCCCTGATGTCAGTCCCACTGAGGACCTTTTTGCATGAGGTGGGGCCCAGGGTCTTCTCATCCCAGCATCTCTGCCTGATTTTACTAGGCAAATCTCTGTAGTCACACTCCAAATTATTTAGAATGTAAAGCCTTACCAGAAAAATACAGGTGATTATGATAAAAAGGGAGACTACATCTGCAATGGAATTGTTTTAAATTCCAACTGGAAAGAGCATTGTCACGAGTTGCAGTATCCTTCCCGGCAACCTAATCTGGCTATTGCACACGCAAGAAATTTCCACCCATGGAAAAGTTGCCCGCTCACTGTTTTCTGTTTAGTGCACCATTCTGTGTAATCACTAGAAACTGTTTTTGTTGGAATCCCAACATCAATTTTTGCAATGCTCAATACAGACCGTTTGACAACAACCCTGCTCAAGTCAACGCCACAGAACCCAGGTTTCCATTTGCAGTGCTGTGCCAAAAAGAAGAAATAGAAAAAATATCTGTTAAAGGACACCGGTGTTTGGTGTTTGCATAGTGAATACAAGTTATTATGGCACGGTCAGATCATTTGGCAAAACCATCTTATGCCAATGAGATTTTTTTTGTGCAAGGTTTTTTCTTTTTCTGTTTTATATTCCTCTTTTTTTTTTTTTTTTTTTTAGTTCATGATCTTCCGCTTGTTCCGGGGTTGGGTTGCTGGGACAGCCGTGAGGTCCAGACGTCCCTCTCCCCAGCGACTTCCTCCAGCTATTCCGGGGGGGGGGGGGAGAGACACACACACACACACCAATGCGTTCTCAGTCCAACTGAGAGACGTACTGTAGTCCCTCCAGCGTTTTCTAAGTCAACCCCAGGGTCTCTTTTTAGACATGTCTGAAACACGACACCAGAGAGGCGTTCGGGAGGCATTCTCACCTGATGCATGAGCCGCCTCAACTGGCTCCCCTCAACACGGAGGAGAGCAGTACTTTTCACCCTATCTCTAAAGAGCCTCACCACCCTGCGATAGAAGCTCATCTCAGCTGCTTGTATTTGAGATCTTGTTCTTTTTCTTCTTCTTTTTTTAAGTTTAAAATTTCAAATAGTGCCTTTAACATTATTGGATACATGGCTTATGATCGCACCCCCCCCCCCATCCTAATGAGCAGGTGTACTTGTTTTCCTTGTGTGCACACAATGTATTGCAATCAACAGAAATAATTTCCTTTTCTTTCCAGTCAGACATCTTAAGGTAGCTTTGGTCTTTGTTGGATAATGATGTCTGACAAGACATGCATCAATACTACACAGCAGCAAACACCCCCCATCCCGGAAATCTAGCTGGAGCCTCATGTTATGGACCCTGGATCCTGAATATATTAAATCGGTGCTCTGATTTGCGAAACCTTTACATAATGGAAATAACATCTTGAAATTATGTCTGATGCTTGCTGTGTTAACTTTTATTAAAATGTTAAGTGCAGCATTTAAGCACAAACTTATCCCAAACGTATGTTGAGTGAATTCCTTCTTACTCTTTTCACCTTTACATGCATCTGGTGGACCTCTGTATGTCTGATACCTGCAACTATATAAACAGAAAAACACTGAAGTGTGCATTCAGGACTGCTTTTTGGTAATATAGACTACACAGCCCTACATTATAGCAGTCATCTTATCACAGTGGTTCATGAGAATGATATAGGTAACCAGAGAAGTTATATTTCGGTAACATTCTTGTTTTTGTGGTTATAGGAAATGTATTCTACCCACAGTGTTTGACCATAAGGTCTTGACTGTCTGATGTATTTCATCTGCCATTTTGTGTAGCTGTTATTATTAAATCATTCTTTTCACACTTAATTTAGTATTTTTATTCCTATTGCTCTGTGGGAATACTGAGAGGTTTTCTTTCTTTTTTTTTTTTTTTTTTGCTGCAGTTTAATATTTATGTATCTCTTTTTTGTCAAATATTTGGTCTTTTCAATGTGTGTTTTCTGTCTAGGTTGAGAAAACCACGTGTGCAGGCGTACACAGTCTTGTATGGAAAAAACCTCAAGCCACCCTCTCCCAAAGGAGTGTCTATCGTTTCTATGTCTCAGTAATCCGAGACACACTATGTGTTTTTATAAAGAGATTTAGCAGCTTTCCTAAGGGGAAAATCTGTCTTGACTCTCTTTTAAGGTGTTCGTTCTTTAGCTTTTTCACAAATCTCACTTACACCAGCGCTTTTCCTTCTACTGGTCCCACGGGTGGAATTTGCAATAGCATCATTAAAAGTGCCCAATGTCTTAACACCTTGCAGCACAGCAAGGTGTTAAGACATCAAGACTGATGCAGTGCTTAAAACCTCTGTAGGTTCTGAGTTCAAATATTCGCACTGCCAGTACACAGTGGACCTCAAGGGCAGGTGGGCCCTTGAGAAATATAATTTCTCTGTTTAAAGGAGAAAAAAGCTCTGCATGACTCCATCTTAAGTCTTAGCTGAGAAAATGCTAGGGGGATGACACACACACATACCAATGTTATAATGGAGTTGGAAGTACAAAAAAATATATACAGAAAAACAACAAACTTGACTGTCTATCCACTTAACAGATATAGTTTTTGGATAGTTTATGTTTTTGGACTAAACTGTCTGTTCAGCTGGGTAATAATGCAGACTCCAAAATTACAATAAATTCTGCTTAATAACTGAGCATGAGGTCCATATAAGGAGATTCCAGACTGTGGCTTTAATGAATTGAACAGGTTTAGAAGCAAAAGAATTAAAATATATAACAGATTTCTCATACTGAATGAACTAACGTGATTAAGGTATTTTTGTAAACCGAAAATTGATCTCTACGTCCAGAAAGCTCCACTGGGTAGATGCAGGTCCCCTGTTGAGCTAGCTATAGGGGGAAAGTAAGAGGCATTAAAAATGCAACATTGCAATAATCCGACAATTTTGTATACCGTATTGGACGTAATAAGCGCCCTACTCCAATCCCCCCCCCCCCTTTTTTTTTTTTTTTTCTTTTTCTTGTGTTGAATAACCACCCATGTGTACTGGGAGCAAAATGGTAGATCAAACTTACCAATTTTATTTGATCAGTCTCTGTAACAGTTAAATGAGGTGCTCTCTGCCTGTAAAAGTGAGTTTACACGGTATTTCAAGACCTCCTGCCACTGGGGAATATCTATAAGATTGTTCTGCTGTGCTTTAAAAAAAAAAAAAAGGGAAAATATTTTGCTGTATTCTCTTGGTAAATGTCCAGCAAGATAAACCATTAGAACCTGCTACAGCAAAACTATAGGTTGGAAAGGAGCCATGGGAGACACACTGCTGACATGGAGGGCTTGTTTTGGACCAACAAAACCACGAATTTTGGGTAAATTGAAGGTAATACGCCTGTCGGGCTCCATATGTGTGAAATACCTGAAAATGATGTTGGTGATGTTCCTAATATTACACCTTGGCTTGAATTGTTATGACATTGGGAACGTGTATTACATGGCCAGAAACGATGTCTGCCGAACTCACGACGATTATGAAGGTGTGTTGAAGTTGGTGTCTATTACACGGCAGTTAGAGTTGTGTGGAGACGTTGAGTCAAACCAGGGACCTCCGAAGCAGGCTAAAGTGCAAGATCAGCCAACAAGACAAACCAGATTGCAGTTTGGTGAGGACACAGATGATTATGGTCTGGAGGGGGCGAAGAGAATGTGTCTCAGACTCAAATGTTGAAGTTGATCAGATCTGAATTGAGCGTTTTAAACAAGAAGTTTGACCGGATGTTTGAGGAAATCATGGAGGACTGTAATGCTCTGAGAGAGGAACACTTAATGTTGAAAACACGCTTGTAGACATTTGAATTCATTCTGGACAACCAAGATGCTCAAATATAATGAAATGACAATCATTCACGGCATTCAAGGAACAGCGGGAGAAAAGTGGGTGGAGACGGAGCAGACTGTGAAGCAGCAGTGTGAACAGGTAAAGAGACTTAAATCAAAGAACCAAATGAAACCAATTACAGTTGGCCCTTGACTATTCACGTTTTTGCACTCGTGGTTTGAGTATTCCCGGACTGCCGAGCAGCTTGCACGTGATTCAAATTCAGCCAATGGCTGTCCTCCTTCCTGCTGATTGGTTGAGGTGATGTAACGCCCCTTTTTCCTCATTTGCGCACAAGTTGGCAATGAGCTTTTTTTTTAAGTGTGTTTTAATTACCAGTTAAGTTCTATGATGTCACTCAAATGACTGCTTTAGCACCAGAAAAAGGTAATGAGGTTGGATGTCTCTTCTGAAGAAATAAGACTTTCTTTGGAAGCAACAACAGTTTCCTCTGAAGTCACATCATTGCTGAAGAGGAATAGTAAAACACTCCACTATTAAAGCTTTTTTAAATTATTATTCCACTGCAGTACCTAAGGTAATGTTTAAAATGTTTGTGTGTTATATTTTATTTGCGGTGGTGTAGCATGTTTCTCATTTTGTTTTGTTTATCCAATGTATTACATTTCTTGTTCTTTTATGTCCTTTTTGTTATGGTCTGTGTTTTGGGGGACTTTGATTTTGGTACTGTGCCTCTCACTAACTGTTTACTTCCTGAGGGGCGTAGCTGAGCTGCTCAGTAGCACTACTAGCACACACCTGAGTTTACTATTCTCATTTACTCCCAATAAACAAAAGCACGCTCAGTCTGCGCCAGAGGATTAACTTACATCAACATCACCGCTTCTTTGGTTTATAACGCCTCTTACTCTATCACTCTAAAACTCTGTTTTGTACTTTGGCTACGGCTGGGGGGATGTGGCTGAGCTGCTCGGACTTAATGCAGTTAATACTTGAATTCAGTCGTGTCATGCCTAATGCAATACAATACATTCCTCGAGTGGGAATTTTTGAAAACTACAGTGCTGTATGCTTATTAAGAGAATGCACTGAAAGGTGTTTTTATGCGTATGCTGTATAATGTTTATAGTTTATCATCAATAAATAGGAGTAAAAATTGAAAAGTTTTTCTTAATCATGACTATATTTTACTACATTAATACTGTATTAACGAGTAAGACTGTCTATGGAATGTGTTTAAGAAGCATATTTTATTGCATGTAATGGAGACATAGTATTTTACTTACAGCTGCTCATTCGCGCATGTGACGTCATACATGGGGTTTTACTTCCGGTACAGAACTCGCGGATTATCTCGATTCACGGGAGGGCATGGAACTGAACCCCCGTGAATGTCAAGGGCCTACTGTATGGTGAAGTTTAGTTCTTATAGGGATAAGATAAGAGTAATGGAGGCACCGAGAGCTTCACTGAAGGATATGGAATAACGCGTGGTCAATGACTTTACATGATGAGTTCGGCATGTCAGAAGTGGACTGATACCGCATTTGATCGAGGCCAGAAAAAGCGGAAAGGATGTTTACTTATCCTATGACAAGTTAGTGATCGAGGATAAAGTGCTCACTCTTAAGGACGAGCAGCTTGCAGAGATTGGAAGAAACTGGAAATATAACCGTCGTGATCTGCGGTTTTCCCCCGGACCGGAGATGAGTGACAATGTTAGTATTAGTTAGGGGCGTGGCAGTGACCCACAAGCTACTGAGCATACAAAGGATATTAACGGATTTAACATTGTATCAGGGTATGTATATGTGGGCAGCTGGAACATTCACGGTATCCATTCACTTTGCATAGATTTTGATTTTCTTCAATATTTACGTTCTTTTGATATAGTAGGGTTAATCGAAACTATGCATAGTGACGATTTGTTTGTACAAGGATCTTTGCAGGATTATGTATGTTTTGGATCTATAGCAAGACGTATAAAGGACTCGGGTCGTTTCTCTGGAGGTGTTGCAGTATATATTCGCAATTCCTTTTCTAAAATGTTTAAAAGGCTTTATGAAAACTGGGTTAATTCTGTATTTTTTATTGTTAGACCAACAGGAGTTAATCCATTCATAATGGGATTTGTTTACATTCTACCTGAGAATTCACCAATGTATGTATCCGAAAACAATGGATTGGACAGTTGAGATCAATATATATCAACTCTCAAACATGAATATGGTGATGATCCTGAATTTATGCTGTTTGGTGATTTTAATGCTCATACCAAAACTGAATACCAGAATGTATATATGTTGTCGTCTTCATACCATCTGTATGTGTGTGTACAGACGCTCCACAGATTACAAATGAGTTAGGTTCAGGACGGCCGTTCTTAGCGGAATTTGTTTGTAAGTCATTACAGGGCATTCTTTAGAGGGGAACGTATGTTTAAACCTTGTATAAGTAATCTATATGAGTTTGTACTGTATACGATCTCTCTCTCTCCACATAATCATCTGTACATTACGTCCCTTGTTTAAACTCCTGGTTCCTCTCAAGCACAGCAGATCTGATCAGATTTGCAGAGGGTTTCACTCTTATCTAGTTCCATTATAATACTGAAGTCAGTTTGTTTCCTCTTTGAAATTTTTGGCAGAAGTTCAAAAAGTATTGTTCTGCTTGTCTTCCCGGACCGGTGTAAAGCACGTATCAGCCATGCCCCCCTCTACTGGAGCCTAGTATTAAGTGTACCTCAGGATAATGTTTAATCATATTTTATTTTTATATTTATTATATATCTTTCTGTAGATTTTATTCCATTTCTATTACTACTTGTTCTGCAATATCACTTTCACTTCCAAGCTCGGACAGACCTGTTCGTATCTCCGGATGTTTGCAAAACGAATGTTGGTAAGCTGGGGAGCGTCTGTATTTATATTTTATTTACATTTTGTTTTTTTAATGTTTGTTACTATAAACATTGATAACATTTGAATATGTATTTATTGATATTATATACATGTACGTATACGTCGGGGTGGGGGGGGCGATCCTACTTCATAGATT
Source organism: Plotosus lineatus (assembly GCA_024760905.1). Classification (NCBI taxonomy): domain Eukaryota; kingdom Metazoa; phylum Chordata; class Actinopteri; order Siluriformes; family Plotosidae; genus Plotosus; species Plotosus lineatus. Next base: position 49,864,520 of record CM045729.1, on the reverse strand, counting down.
TCGATGGTCGCGTTGGAATCTCGGTCCCAATTAACCACAGAAAGTGAGGGATCCATGTACTCTTCATTTATAACACCAACAGAGGAGCTTTCTCCTTCTTTAGACTCTTCAGGTTTGTATCGATCATCACTCTTGTTTAAAAAAAAAACTCTCAGCAGTGAATCTATTGAAATAGCTTTTTCAAGGAGAAAAGAGTGAAAATATTGACTTTGTTGAAGTTATTAAAAAAACAGGGGAATTACAGACCACTGAACAGACAATCAGATCGCTTGTACTGTGGTTTCCATATAATACATGATGATCAATTATGCCAGTTTGTTCCCTCCTGCCCTGACACAGCTCTGATTGCCAGGGTTATACATTATATTATTACACCCTATATTTTTGTTCACTGAGGATATAGTCATGTTTTTATTTTTAAGTATGCTTTGAGTTGTTTGTGCTTTTGATTGGCCCTGTCCATCCAAGATTTTCACAAATGCATCAGTTGTATGGATGGAAAAGTCCTGGGTTTTTCAACAGAGTGTGGGACGACCCCTGAAAAAGGGGCAAAAGCCGAAAGGAAAAGAAGTGGTCAGAATGGCTTGAGCTGTCATAATGATGACATTGCAATCTGATCTGTACAATTGTTGTGATTTCTAAAATACTTTTCAGCTCATCACATGTTAAGTCTTGAGGGGGATGGCTAGAACATTACGTTGGGTTTCCCTTTGATCAGCCAGAAGCCTCACCAAAAGTAGACGGCTAAAGACCCAAAAAATGTAACCTGGTCTGAAAAATTTTGATGTTTTGCTGAGAAACACAGATAGCAAGATCAGAATTTTGCATCAGGAGTTTAAATTCATCCAACATAACTTGTGTCAACAGTTGGTGGATGTGGTTTAATGGTGACGCACACTTTGTGGCTCTTATCTCATCTCTTGAAAGCTTTAGTCGATTTAGTCATATTGCTGACCTTGTTCGTCTTTTTTTTTAATCACACTTCACGCTTCAAATGGCTATTTGCAGTATGATATTGCACTTTGTCATAAAGCAAAAATCATCTCAAACTGGATTCGTAAACGTGATCAGTAGTTCATGTATACAGTAGTACACTATAACATCTTTGGGATGTTGTAGAAATTCACAGCAAATACATCTGCATTGACTGTGTGATACAGTTGTTGTACTAGTGTGAACCAGAATGTTTTCAACATCTGGTGAAATTCATAGGGTTGTTTCTAAAATGATCATGAATGTGAAGCGTGTGAACATTTGTAAGGGTGTTACCAGTATACAGATTAAGAAAGGGAACAACACAAAGGATTCATATTGAGATTCCTATTGGCATCATTTTAATATTTAAAACCCAAATGATATTCACTACAACAATAATAAATAACATAACTCAAGTCTGGATTTAGCACACAAAAGATCACACTCATTTATAGATTATTTTCTTCCTTTTGTTACTTCATATTACTATTATGACCAAATCATCCTCACTAATATCAGATGTGCAGTTTTTGAGGTTCACTGATTAATTGAAAGGTTAAACCTGACTCTTTGGTTTTTGTGAACGTGTGCCAATTTTTAAATTTAAAACTAGATTTGTTTTCTTTCACAGGACAGTGTTTTTCGTTAGTGTAGAAATCGTTTGCTGACTCAAGGTCAACTTGCATGTCTCAATGCCCTAATCATCGGGTGTTGTTACCTTGTTCTAGTTATGAGTTGGGAGGATTTACTTGTAGAACAAACACTGGTGTCAGACACCTTGGAAACACCCGTGTAATGAAAGCAAGGGCAAATAAAGGCTACGTCAGAGTTGGCTGAAGAGAACCAAGTGATGTCATTCCCTGAGTCAAAGTCCTACTGAACAGTAGTGTTATCTTGGCTCAGTGCGGCCGTGGGAAGATGAACTATACACCAAGATAAGAATGAGATGCCAGTGTTATTAGGCTGTGATGCATTTCGAAATGCACACGAATAGGTTTGGTCTGTTCATTCAGCACTTGTCTTAAGGTAACAAGTTGGGTGAGCATGAATGGCCAGTTAATTGAAATCATCATAATTTCTTTTGTGTACAGGGATAAGTCTTTGATACATATTCACAACATACTACCATATGAGGTACTCACTATTCAGCAGTCTGTTGAAACAGACCTGGAATCACAGAAATTATAACTTAGGATTTTCTATTTAAACCGGCACCATGCGCACACACACACGATAATTCATAACTGGGGTAGTGTAGTACTCAGTCCATTTACCAGTATGTTTTAAGGAGGTCGGACAAAGCCAAAGAGAGAACTCAAGTAGTACAGCTGGAAGGGGGGGGGGGGGTCCACTTTAGTTTTTTATCATGAGTCTTTTGCTTGCCTTGCAATTCGTTTCTCTCCACATTGATGCTTAAATGGTTTTTGAATTGTATTTAAATTATATATTTAAAATTTAGGTGGTGAAACATTCCTGTTCGTCCATAGTCCTACAGGTGGCACAACTGTTTATACCTTGGAAGGCATCCTGTGTTATCAGAGCAGATTACTTGCTAAATTTGTGTACAGAATTGCACTACAGATCGAATCAGCACCTAGGTGGTGTTATATTGTGTCGGGGTCCCTGGTGATTCTCATTCCAGTCAGTAGGCATTAGAAAAACGTGTGGAATTCTACACGGTGAGTGACCCGAGTTCAGGAATAAAACGGACCTTCACTGAACTGACGAAACATTGATGCATATTTCAGTATGCATTCAATTTTTTTTCCAAGATAAATTCTTGTAAAATTAATAACTCACGAGTAACATGATGGTGTGGTGGTTAACACGTCTGCCTTGCAGCAAGAAATTTCTGGGTTCAAGCTCCCGGCTCAGCAAGAGCGTCTCTGCGAGGAGTTTGCATGTTCTCCCGGGCTTGCTTGGGTTTCTAACTGATACTCCTCCAGTTTACTACCACAGTCCAAAGACATGCATATTGGACTAAATGGCTTTTCCAAGTTGACCCAAGGTTGAGTTTGAATTGTGTATTTTGGCCCTGCGATGGACTGCCGAGTTACTTAGGGTTTGCCAACCCTACAGAGTTGGCTGAGGTGGGCTCCATCTTCCCCGTGTCCCCAGTAGGTTTAAGCAAATTAATGAATGAATAATATCCTACATGTTCACATCCTATTTCAGAATCTACATGCATGTTCAGAGACTTAAAAAGTATAACCTGGAACCTTTGTTGAAATATAGAAGCTGATAGCACGTTGGTAATTTTATGCTCCTGGTTTGGTTAATCTGATTGCGCAAGCTTTGTATTTGTGAAAAGTGGCCAGCTTTGAATTCCCTGTTCACTGAGAAGGATTATCTGAAAAAAACTGAGAACACCTGAGGAAATGCACCCTTGACCTATAATCCAGTAATAGTATGTTCAGAAGTCCATTTCTCTGGCACACATTTATTAATCCAGTGTGGTAATTACTTTAGGATCTCTGAGCTATGTAGGACATTGGCAGAACAACAAATCTTCTTCTTCTTTTACTTTCGGCTGCTCCCTTCAGGGGTCGCCACAGCAAATCATCCGCCTCCACCTCACCCTGTCCTCCGCATCTTCTTTTCTGACTCCAACAACCTTCATGTCTTCCTTCACCACATCCATAAATCTCTTCTTCGGTCTTCCTCGAGGCCTTCTGCCTGGTAGTTCCAACCTCAGCATCCTACTGCCAATATACTCACTATCCCTCCTCTGTACATGTCCAAACCATCTCAATCTAGCCTCTCTGACTTTGTCTCCAAAACATCTTACGTGGGCTGTCCCTCTGATATACTCATTTCTGATCCTATCCATCCTCGTTACTCCCAGGGAGAACCTCAACATTTTCATCTCCGCTACCTCCAGCTCTGCCTCCTGCCTTTTCCTCAGCGCCACTGTTTCTAAGCCAGACAACATCGCTGGCCTCACCACCATCTTGTACACTTTTCCCTTCATTCTTGCTGACACTCTCCTATCGCACATCACACCGGATACTTTTCTCCAACCATTCCAGCCTGCCTGCACACGCTTCTTCACCTCTTTTCCACACTCTCCATTGCTCTGGATTGTTGAGCCTAAGTACTTAAAATCCTCCACCTTCGTTATCTCTGCTCCCTGTAACATCACCGTTCCTCCTGGGTCCTTCTCATTCACACACATGTATTCTGATTTTCTGAGGCTAACCTTCATTCCTCTCCTTTCCAGGGCATACCTCCACCTCTCGAGATTTTCCTGCACTTGTTCTCTGCTCTCACTACAGATCACGATGTCATCTGCAAACATCATAGTCCATGGAGATTCTTGTCTCACCTCGTCTGTCAGCCTGTCCATCACCATAGCAAACAAGAAGGGGCTCAGAGCTGACCCTTGATGCAGTCCCACCTCCACCTTGAATTAAATCGGTCACACCGACAGCACACCTCACCACTGTCTTACATCTCTCATACATGTCCTGCACCACTCTAACATACTTCTCTGCCACTCCAGACTTCCTCATGCAATACCACAGTTCTTCTCTTGGCACCCTGTCATATGCTTTTTCCAGATCCACAAAGGCACAATGTAGCTCCCTCTGACCTTCTCTGTACTTCTCTATTAACATCCTCAAGGCAAACATTGCATCTGTGGTGCTCTTTCTTGGCATGAAACCAAACTGTTGTTCACAAATGCTGACCTCTGCCCTTAGTCTAGCTTCCACTATTCTTTCCCATAACTTCATCGTATGGCTCATCAACTTTATCCCTCTGTAGTTGCTGCAACTCTGCACGTCTCCCTTGTTCTTAAAAATGGGCACCAGCACACTTCTCCTCCACTCCTCCGGCATCTGCTCACTCTCTAGTACCGTGTTGAATGTTCTTGTCAGAAAATCTACTGCTACCTCTCCTAGACACTTCCATACCTCCACAGGTATATCATCAGGACCAACTGCCTTTCCATTCTTCATCCTCTTCAATGCCCTTCTCACTTCACCCTTACTGATCTTTGCTACATCCTGCCCCTCAATGGTTACCTCTTCTACTCTTTTTTCTCTCTCATTTTCCTCATTCATCAGCTCTTCAAAGTACTCTTTCCATCTTCCCAGCACACTTCTGTCATCAGTCAATAGAGTTCCCTCTCTGTCCTTTATCAATCTAACTTGCTGCACGTCCTTTCCATCTCTATTTCTCTGCTGTGCCAACCTGTATAGATCATTTTCTCCCTCTTTACTATCCAACCTATCATACAAGTCATCATATGCCCTCTGTTTGGCCTTAGCCACTGCTACTTTCGCCTTACGCTGTGTCTCCCTGTACTCCTGTTTACTCTCTTCGGTCCTCTCAATGTCCCACTTCTTCTTGGCTAACCTCTTCCTTTGTACACACTCCTGCACTTCCTCATTCCACCACCAAGTCTCCTTATCTACTTTCCTTCCAGAGGACACACCAAGTACTCTCCTACCTGTGTCCCTGATCACATTTGCTGTGGTTGTCCAGTCATTTGGAAGCACTTCCTGGTAACCCAAAGCCTGTTTCAACTCCTCCTTGAAGACAACACGACACTCTTCCTTTTTCAGCTTCCACCACTTTGTCTTCTGCTCTGCCTTTGCCTTTTTCACCTTTCTCACCATCAGAGTCATCCTGCACACCACCATCCTATGCTGTTTGGCAACGCTCTCACCCACGATGACTTTGCAGTCACTGACTTCCTTCAAATTACATCGCCTACACAAGATGTAGTCTACCTGTGTGCGCCTACCTCCGCTTTCATAAGTCACCCTATGCTCCTGTTTCTTCTCAAAGAAAGTATTCACCACAGCCATTTCCATCCTTTTGCAAAATCTATCAACATCTGTCCTTCATGCGTTCCTGTCCTGGATACCAAACCTGCCCATCACTTCCTCGTCCCTCTGTTGCCTGCCCCAACATGTCCATTGAAGTCTGCACCTATGACCACTCTTTCACCTCTGGGGGTACTCTGCATCACTTCATCTAAGTCACTCCAGAATCTCTCCTTCTCTTCTAGCTCACATCCTGCCTGTGGGGCATAAGCACTAACAACATTGAGCATTACACCTTCAATTTCTAACTTGAGATTCATCACTCTGTCTGACACTCTTTTCACTTTTAGAACATTCCTGACAAACTCCTCCTTCAAGATGACTCCGACTCCATTTCTCTTCCCATCCACACCGTGATAAAATAGCTTAAACCCTGCTCCTAAGCTTTTAGCTTTGCTACCTTTCCACCTGGTCTCCTGAACACACAGTATGTCCACCTTCCTCCTCTGCATCATGTCAACCAGCTCTCTACCTTTTCTGTGCATAGTTCCAACATTCAAAGTCCCCACTCTCAGTCCTAGACTCATGCCTTTCCTCTTCTCTCTCTGCCTACGGACACGCCTCCCACCTCTCCTTCTTTGACGTCTTCGACCAACAGTAGTCCAATTTCCATCAGCACCCTGTTGATTGACAGCACTGATGGCGGTCGTTGTTAACCCGGGCCTCGACCGATCCGGTATGGAGGTAATACTTTTGATTTGCATTTTAAGTAATTGGCATTGGTTTTACGTCGGATGCCCTTCCTGACACAACCCTCTGCATTTCTCCGGGCTTGGGACCGGCATGAGGGGGAGAGACACTGGTTAGTGCCCCCCCACCTCATGGCTGCATTTGGCAGAACAACAAATAGTGTGTTGTAATTAATTATAGACCTCATTTTACAAGGAAAACAAATGAGAATGGCGTCGGTACAAATCCCAATATGAATGATCAGTTCAAGATGAGATGAAATGTATGTGTTTTACATATACAGACGCTCCCCGACTTACGTTTTTAATTGGTTCCGGATGGCCGAACGCAAGTTGTTACAGTGACGTATGACGCTCATACTGTACTCTACATCCATAAATACTATTACTGTATTTCATAAAACACCCCTAAATCAATGATAAACATAACATTGTAAAATAATATCAAATATATCCAATAATATCAACATTAATTTCAAATAAGTCACTTATTTTTACCAAGTCACTTTACATGAAGCTTAAAACAGTCAATCAACGCTTACAATATGTGAAGCGCTCAATACCGAAAGTAGTGTACAGTGAGTCGTCGACTTACGACCTATACGAGTTACGTCTGATCGACTTTACGACCACAAAATTGGTGAAGCATGATTCATGGCAGTGCAGTGCGAGTGTTGCGTACGACAGTTGTTTGCGCTGCCGGCAGTGCCAGCATCTTAAAAGGCCAAGCAGGAGATGATGCAAATTCACTTTCTAACTGCTCAGAGCTAATCTATTCATCGATTTTCAATGCCATGTCACTGTGGCGCGAAGCTGAGAGCCAATCCTTTCTGTGTGGGCGGGTCTGATACCTTGAAACTCTAATTTTACTGGACTCACACACTGCAGTGTTTATGTGACAGGAAGCGCGTCCCAAGTTTTGGCAATCAGCTGGTTTGAGGTTTTAAGTTTTTCCATGTCTGTCCATTTGTGTTTGCTTGCCAGCTGTGCTTGGCTTCATGGTAATGAGCCGATCAAAACGAGGGAAATTTATCTCTTTACCCAAACACGACGCACAGTTTGTGGCTGTTGTTATAATCCAATAAAATTGGAGTTTGAAGCTATGGGACTCGCCCACACAGTGGAGTACAGAAAGGATTGGCTCTCCGCTGCGTGTCAGAGTGACGTGGAATTGAAAATAGATGTATAGATTTAAATGCACGAGATTTAGTCATCTGTTTTTGTTTGGCGTGAGTGTATTTGGATGGAAAGTCGACATGCGTCCAGATCGAGTTACGACCGGTCTGCCGGAACCAAATGAGGTCGTAAGTCGACAGCTCACTGTACTTGCAAAAATAGTGTACTTGATGTGGGTTATATGGACTTCCGGTCTTTCAAGTGCACAAGGGTCCCGTTGAACTTGTTTAGAACACAGCCTGCACTGATTCAAAGTGGAACAAAGTCAGCAAAGCGGAGAGCACTTTCTATTGTGTCAGTAAGTAAGTAAACTTTATTCAAGAGATGCATACAAAGAACAAGTACAAATCCTAATGAACATTAATATAAAATTAAGTATACACTCTTAGGATTCTGCTAAAAGATAATAAATATCTGTAATTGTTCTGTAATTTGTGCATTCGGATTTTCATATTACAACTCTCTTTGCTTAACTGAGTATGCATGGTAGATTGTGCCGATCTGAGCAGATAGTTAATTCATCTCTGTGTATGAGACTTGCACCCATGCTAGTAGGCTTACACTTCTGACCAACCATATTTGCTTAGGGTTACAAAAGTCCACAAAACAGTGTAAACACAAAGATCACAGAGACGATGTCTTAACATAAGGGTAACACGCTACATACATATACATACATACATACATACATACATACATACATACACACACACACACACACACACACACACACACATATATATATATATATATATATATATATATATATATATATATCTGTATATATATCTCCACACACACACACACACACACAGTCTGTAGGTTTTAAACAATGAATGCCGCATCATCGCGTCATTACGTCAGCATACTACGTAGGTACGTCTCAACTCAAAATTTGACTTTTTTTGGGGGGTGGGTAAAATCGAAAACAGGTAAAACGGATGAACGCAAGTCGAGGAGCGTCTGTATTTTAAAATAATATCAAATAATAACATTAATTTCAAATAAATTAAATTCATGCAAAATAATTTCAAATAGATAAATTTTAATCAAATTCACTCATCAAATATCAAATACAGTATCAAATGTAACCTTTAACATTCTCTATGATGCGATCATTCTGCTTGTAAATGGTTCCGATGGTCGACGGATGGTCACATTATATGAAGCTGAGCCAAGTCACTTTACATGAGGCTGAAAACAGCCAATCGACTCTTACAATATGTGAAGCGCTCAACACCGAAAGTAGTCTACTTTTTTGTGCTTGAGACAAAGCACGGGTTATACGGACGTCCGGTCTTTCAAGTGAGCAAGGGCACCATTGAATACTGGTTTAGTAATCAGCCTGCACTGATGTGAATCACCAGCAGAGCGGACAGTTCTCGTTCTTTTGTGGATTCGGGTTTTCATTCATTTTACAACTCTCTTTGCTTAACTGCGTATGCATGGTAGATTGCGCCGATCCAAGCAGATAGTTAATTCAGCTCTGTGTATGAGACTTGCACCCATGCTAGTAGGCTTACGCTTCTGACCAATCATATTTGCTTAAGGTCACAAAAGTCCACAAAACAGTCTAAACACAAAGATCACAGAAACGACGTCTTAACACAAGGGTAACACGCTATATAACTGATATATACACTCTGTCTGTAGTTTGTAAACAATGAATGCAACGTCATTACGTCAGCGTACTACGTATGTACGTCTAAACTCAAAATTTGACTTTAAAAAAAAAAAGAAAAAAGAAAAAAAAAACGGATGAACGTAAGTCGGGGAGCGTCTGTACATAAATAGGAATGTGGTCATGGTGGTGTATTTTTTGTTGTGTTATTAGGGGAAAATTATGTTTACAAGTGGTTAGTGCTGGATTACCGATCCCAAGGTTGGGGGTTCAAGCTTCACTGTCAACGGTTGTCACTGCTGTCCTCACAATGTAGCTAACTGGCAAGAATCGGCTGCAAAGCCATCAGCATGTTTCTGCCCTGTGACGGTCTGGCGAGCTGTTCAGGCTATATACTCTGCCTTCGTCCAGAGTCGGCTGAGATTAATTGGTTCAAAAGAAAATGGGTGAATGTTTTCAAGTTCAGTCGTCTCCATCTCAGCTTTTTGGTTCAATTTATTCAATTTATCATAATGAGAAAAGGTATAAATACTTGCAGCCATCTTTATTCTCATGTGATTCCTTTACAGGGAATAAAGCATTGAGCAGCAGGAACATTCATCTACCCGATTAAATATATGGTGTTAATATAATATAAGGTAAAGTAGGAAATAATATCAGTAGTTAAGTTGTTAAAGCGAATGAGAAGTGAATTAGATGATGATGATTGTGATTAAGCTCTGTGACAAAGGCACTGCCCAGTGTCAGTCACATCCATTTATGCTCAGTCACTGAGCCTCAGCTGAGACTTCCTATTGTCTGCTGTGAGATGTTATTCCGCTGACTCACTCTGGTCCATATGCAGGATTCTTGTTTAATTGCCCGTTCTAATGCCACTCAAAATCTGTATTAACCTTTGACCTGTCTAAGGTCACCCTGACAAACAAGTCCCATGTGGAATAACATCATGCACAGTGTGTACTGACCAATTGCTGGCATGTACGGGAAGTGACCTCTTAGAGTGGGTGTTTACATTTATCAGATTCAAATATATGCTTTATCGATTTATGCTTTCCAACTAAATTCGCCTAAAATTTAACCCCATGAATCCCACATGATAATTTACCCTACTATTTATTTCTTGGCTTATTTTAATTGGGTATTAACAAATATCAAGCTGCTTTTTACTAGCTGACCTAAAATTTGGTATAGGAGGAATTAATTGATTTAAACATGTCATAGGCTGTGGGCAGTGGTGGTCGAGTGGTATAGGGCGCTGGATCGCTGATCCTAAGGTTGGGGGTTCGAGTCCCACTCCCCCCCGAGTGCAGCAAACTGGTTTGTCAAAGGCTGGCCATGTCTCTCACTGTCGATGGTGAGAGGCATGTAAAAGAACCATTGCTGACTTTCGTAAAGAGTAGCAGCAAAAGCCGTCAGCATCTTTCTGTCCCTTGCTAAAGGGTTGTGTCAGGAAGGACATCCGACGTAAAAACCTATGCCAAATCAAACTTGGCGACCCCTGATAAAGGGAAAAAGCCAAAAGGAAATCTCATAGGCTCTGAAAGGTGGAATAACATGATGCCTTTTAACAGCCCTGAAAATCAAACAAGGTTAAGCTCAAATTCGGTTATACCTTTTTCTTTTTGGAGCTGATGTAGATCGGATTCCTACTTGTTTTTTCATTCATTTATTTGGTTCTATTGAACTCTATCGAACAGTCCAAAAGCAGAATAGATCCTACCTCCATTACTGTACATAAGTGTTTTGTTTTTTTTTTTAAATCAACCCATTGTCCATTATAAATAATATTTATCTCAAACTTTCTACTCTTTATATATAACTAATTCATGTGCAGGTGCCCTTCAGCCATATCACAACATTCTCCAAAGACGGGGAAAAAAAAACACGAAACCGTAATCACAGCATCAATGAGTGTCACCTTCTTGTAATAAGTAAAGATCTAGTTAAGGTGCTTTAAATAAAAGCAGATTTGGATCTGTTTTCACTCTCGTGTAGTATCTAGTGTACTATTTAGAAGTCTTTTGTATTTTACCTTGATCTAATTTCTTTGCCAATATGTCACACTTAGCTGACCTGAGACATCAGTGTGGTTCAGGCTGTTTTCCCAGACCAGCAGCAATTGAGCTTTTCTAATAAGAAATAGGAAATGTCATGCCTTTTGGGTCCTGCATTTGTTCCCCTAATGCCACTGGGAAAGACATTACTCTTCCCACTGAAGCACAACCACATTGTCCAGCAGCTTCCAACGTACAGCTAATAGTGACTGACTCATTTGTCCCATCAACGATTTTTTAACAGAAGCTGCTTGGCTTTAATCCAAACCGGAAAAGCAGTTTAATTAAGATGTGTGTGTATGTGGATTTTATATATATATATATATATATATATATATATACATACTAGTCCTTCTCAAAAAATTAGCATATTGTGAGAAAGTTCATTATTTTCTGTAATGTACTGATAAAAATTAAACTTTCGTATATTTTAGATTCATTGCACACCAACTGAAATATTTCAGGTCTTTTATTGTTTTAATACTGATGATTTTGGCATACAGATCATGAAAACCAAAAATCCCTATCTCAAAAAATTAGCATATTTCATCCGACCAATAAAAAAAGTGTTTTTAATACGAAAAAAAGGTCAACCTTCAAATAATTATGTTCAGTTATGCACTCCATACTTGGTCAGAAATTCTTTGCAGAAATGACTGCTTCAATGCGGCAATGGCATGGAGGTAATCAGCCTGTGGCACTGCTGAGGTGTTATGGAGGCCCAGGATGCTTCGATAGCGGCCTTAAGCTCATCCACAGTGTTGGGTCTGGTGTCTCTCAACTTTCTCTTCACAATGTCCCACAGATTCTCTATGGGGTTCAGGTCAGGAGAGTTGGCACGCCAATTGAGCACAGTAAGACCATGGTCAGTAAACCATTTACCAGTGGTTTTGGCATTGTGAGCAGGTGCCAGGTCATTCTGAAAAATGAAAATCTTCATCTCCATAAAGCTTTTCAGCAGATGTAAGCATGAAGTGCTCCAAAATCTCCTGATAGCTAGCTGCATTGACCCTGCCCTTGATCAAACACAGTGGACCAACACCAGCAGCTTGCATGGCACCCCAGACCATCACTGACTGTGGGTACTTGACACTGGACTTCAGGCATTTTGGCATTTCCTTCTCCCCAGTTGTCCTCCAGACTCTGGCACCTTGATTTCCGAATGACATGCAAAATTTGCTTTCATCCGAAAAAAGTACTTTGGACCACTGAGCAACAATCCAGTGCTACTTCTCTGTAGCCCAGGTCAGGCTTTTCTGCCGCTGTTTCTACTTCAAAAGTGGCTTGACCTGGGGAATGCGGCACCTTTTAGCCCAGTCGACTGCTTCCACAGATCTCCCAAGGTCTTGAATCGGCCCTTCTTCACAATCTTCCTCAGGGTCCGGTCATCTCTTCTGGTTGTGCAGCGTTTTCTGCCACACTTTTTCCTTCCCACAGACGTCCCACTGAGGTGCCTTGATACAGCTCTCTGGGAACAGCCTATTCGCTCAGAGATTTCTTTCTGTGTCTTACCCTCTTGCTTGAGGGTGTCAATGATGTCCTTCTGTTCAGCAATCAGGTCGGCAGTCTTACCCATGATTGCGGTTTTGAGTAATGAACCAGGCTGGGAGTTTTTTAAAAGCCTCAGGAATCTTTTGCAGGTGTTAAGAGTTAATTGGTTGATTCAGATGATTAGGTTAATAGCTCGTTTAGAGTACCTTTTCATGATATGCTAATTTTTTGAGATGGGAATTTTGGGTTTTCATGAGCTGTATGCCAAAATCATCAGTATTAAAACAATAGAAGACCTGAAATATTTCAGTTGGTGTGCAATGAATCTAAAATATACAAAAGTTTAATTTTTATCAGTACATTACAGAAAATAATGAACTTTCTCACAATATGCTAATTTTTTGAGAAGGACAAGTGTGTGTGTATATATATATATATATACACACACACACATACATATATACATACATACATACACAGACAGACAGACGCTCCCCGACTTACGTTCATCTGTTTTGCGTTTTTTCGATTTTTCTTTTTTTTTTTTTTTTTTTTTTTTTTTTAAAAGTCAAATTTTGAGTTGAGACGTACATACGTACTACGCTAACGTAATGACACTGCGTCCATTGTTTACAAACAACAGAGTGAACGTGCCTCTCCTTCTTCCCAGTTCAGTTATATATACATTATTATATATATATATATATATATATATATATATATATATATATATATATAAATCAGTTCTATAGCGTGTTACCCTTGTGTTCAGACGTCGTCTCTGTGATCGTTGTGTTTACACTGTTTTGCGGACTTTTGTAACCCTAAGCAAATATGGTTGATCAGAAGCGTAATCCTACTAGCATGGGTGCAAGTCTCATGCACAGAGATGAATTGAGTATCTGCTTGGATCGGCGCAATCTACCATGCATACGCAGTTAAGCAAAGAGAGTTGTAAAATGAATGAAAACCCGAATCCACAAAAGAACGAGAACTGTCCGCTCTGCTGGTGATTCACATCAGTGCAGGCTGATTACTAAACCAGTATTCAATGGTGCCCTTGCTCACTTGAAAGACCGGACGTCCGTATAACCCGTGCTTTGTCTCAAGCACAAAAAAGTAGACTACTTTCGGTGTTGAGAGCTTCACATATTGTAAGCGTTGATTGGCTGTTTTCAGCTTCATGTAAAGTGACTTGGCTCAGCTTCATATAATGTGACCATCCGTCGACCATCGGAACCATTTACAAGCAGAATGATCGCATCATAGAGAATGTTAAAGGTTACATTTGATACTGTATTTGATATTTGATGAGTGAATTTGATTAAAATTTATCTATTTGAAATTATTTTGCATGAATTTAATTTATTTGAAATTAATGTTATTATTTGATATTATTTTAAAATACAGACGCTCCTCGACTTATGCTCATCCGCTTTACCTGTTTTCGATTTTACCCACCCCCAAAAAAGTCAAATTTTGAGTTGAGACGTACCTACGTAGTATGCTGACGTAATGACGCGATGATGCGGCATTCATTGTTTAAAACCTACAGACTGTGTGTGTGTGTGTGTGTGTGTGTGTATATATATATAAATATATATATATATATATATATATATATGTATGTGTGTGTGTGTGTATGTATGTATGTATATGTAGCGTGTTACCCTTGTGTGAAGACATCGTCTCTGTGATCTTTGTGTTTACACTGTTTTGTGGACTTTTGTAACCCTAAGCAAATATGGTTGGTCAGAAGTGTAAGCCTACTAGCATGGGTGCAAGTCTCATACACAGAGATGAATTAACTATCTGCTCAGATCAGCACAATCTACCATGCATACTCAGTTAAGCAAAGAGAGTTGTAATATGAAAATCCGAATGCACAAATTACAGAACAATTACAGATATTTATTATCTTTTAGCAGAATCCTAAGAGTGTATACTTAATTTTATATTAATGTTCATTAGGATTTGTACTTGTTCTTTGTATGCATCTCTTGAATAAAGTTTACTTACTTACTGACACAATAGAAAGTGCTCTCCGCTTTGCTGACTTTGTTCCACTTTGAATCAGTGCAGGCTGTGTTCTAAACAAGTTCAACGGGACCCTTGTGCACTTGAAAGACCGGAAGTCCATATAACCCACATCAAGTACACTATTTTTGCAAGTACAGTGAGCTGTCGACTTACGACCTCATTTGGTTCCGGCAGACCGGTCGTAACTCGATCTGGACGTATGTCGACTTTCCATCCAAATACACTCACGCCAAACAAAAACAGATGACTAAATCTCGCGCATTTAAATCTATACATCTATTTTCAATTCCACGTCACTCTGACACGCAGCGGAGAGCCAATCCTTTCTGTACTCCACTGTGTGGGCGAGTCCCATAGCTTCAAACTCCAATTTTATTGGATTATAACAACAGCCACAAACTGTGCGTCGTGTTTGGGTAAAGAGATAAATTTCCCTCGTTTTGATCGGCTCATTACCATGAAGCCAAGCACAGCTGGCAAGCAAACACAAATGGACAGACATGGAAAAACTTAAAACCTCAAACCAGCTGATTGCCAAAACTTGGGACGCGCTTCCTGTCACATAAACACTGCAGTGTGTGAGTCCAGTAAAATTAGAGTTTCAAGGTATCAGACCCGCCCACACAGAAAGGATTGGCTCTCAGCTTCGCGCCACAGTGACATGGCATTGAAAATCGATGAATAGATTTGCTCTGAGCAGTTAGAAAGTGAATCTGCATCATCTCCTGCTTGGCCTTTTAAGATGCTGGCACTGCCGGCAGCGCAAACAACTGTCGTACGCAACACTCGCACTGCACTGCCATGAATCATGCTTCACCAATTTTGTGGTCGTAAAGTCGATCAGACGTAACTCATATAGGTCGTAAGTCGACGACTCACTGTACACTACTTTCGGTATTGAGCGCTTCACATATTGTAAGCGTTGATTGACTGTTTTAAGCTTCATGTAAAGTGACTTGGTAAAAATAAGTGACTTATTTGAAATTAATGTTGATATTATTGGATATATTTGATATTATTTTACAATGTTATGTTGATAATAATTGATTTAGGGGTGTTTTATGAGATACGGTAACGGTAATATTAAGGGATCCCTCACTCTATGCTTCAGTTTCTGCAGTTTCAGTGCATTTTGGGTTTTTTAAAAATATTTATTGAAATATAAAAACATGAAGACAAAATAGGGGGAAAAGTTAATGCAAATGCCGCAAAACAAGGTCAATTATGCAAAAAACGCCAAACAAAAAACAACCCATCAAAACTACAGATGCTCTCCAGCTTACAAACGAGTTACGTTCTGGAAAGCCGTTCGTTAGATGAATTTGTTCGTAAGTCGTTACAGGGCATTCTTTAGAGGGGAAAGTATGTTTAAAGCTTGTATAAGTAACCTATTCAAGTTTGTACTTTATACAATCCCCCCCCCCCTCTCTTTCGTGTTGCTATAACAAAGAACGGAGAGGGCGGAGGAGAGTGATGAACTACAGAGAATAGGCGCGCAGTACATAATCTGACTTAGAGCCACTCTGTTCGCTTTTTTGCCCAAACACTTTTGACCTCCAGACAGCCCTGTTCGTATGTCCGTTAAATGAATGGTGGTCTAGTGGTATGGGGTGCTGGATCGCTGATCGTAAGATTGGGGGTTTGAATCCCACTCTCCACAAGGTTGTCACTGCCATAAGAGTGGGAAACGTATTGACTGATGACAGAAGTGTGCTGGGAAGATGGAAAGAGTACTTTGAAGAGCTGATGAATGAGGAAAATGAGAGAGAGAAAAAAGTAGAAGAGGCGACCGTTGAGGACCAGGAAGTAGCAAAGATTAGTCAGGGTGAAGTGAGGAGGGCATTGAAGAGGATGAAGAGTGGAAAGGCAGTTGGTCATGATGACATACCTGTAGAAGTATGGAAGTGTCAAGGCGAGGTTGCAGTAGATTTTCTGACAAGAATATTCAACAAGGTTCTAGAGAGAGAGCAGGTGCCATGTAGTTGAGCCATACGATGAAGTTATGGGAAAGAATAGTGGAAGCTTGACTAAGGGCAGAGGTCAGCATTTGTGAACAACATTTTGGTTTCATGTCAAGAAAGAGCATCGCAGATGCATTGTTTTCTTTGAGGATATTAACAGAGATGGTCATAGGGAACTACATTGTGCCTTTGTGGATCTGGAGAAAGCATATGACAGGGTGCCGAGAGAGGAACTGTGGTATTGCATGAGGAAGTGTGGAGTGGCAGAGAAGTATGTTAGAGTGGTGCAGGACATGTATGAGAGATGTAAGACAGTGATGAGGTGTGCTGTCGGTGTGACAGAAGAGTTCAAGGTGGAGGTGGGACTGCATCAAGGGTCAGCTCTGAGCCCCTTCTTGTTTGCTATGGTGATTGACAGACGAGGTTAGACAAGAATCTCCATTTACTATGATGTTTGCAGATGACATTGTGATCTGTAGTGAGAGCAGAGAAGAAGTGCAGGAAAATCTAGAGAGGTGGAGGTATGCCCTGGAAAGGAAAGGAATGAAGGTTAGCCGCAGTAAGAAAGAATACATGTGTGTGAATGACAAGGACCCAAGAGGAACGGTGGCAGAGATAAAGAAGGTGGAGGATTTTAAGTACTTAGGCTCAACAATCCAGAGCAATGGAGAGTGTGGAAAAGAGGTGAAGAAGTGTGTGCAGGCAGGTTGGAATGGTTGGAGAAAAGAGTCCAGTATGATGTGTGATAGGAGAGTATCAGCAAGAATGAAAGGAAAAGTATACAAGACGGTGTTGAGGCCAGCGATGTTGTATGGTTTAGAAACAGTGGCCCTGGGGAAAAGACGAGGCAGAGCTGGAGGTAGCAGAGATGAAAATGTTGAGGTTCTCTTTGGAAGTAACGAGGATGGATAGGATCAGAAATGAGCACATCAGAGGGACAGCACATGTAAGATGTTTTGGAGACAAAGTCAGAGAGGCTAGATTGAGATGGTTTGGACATGTTCAGAGGAGGGATAGTGAGTATATTGGCAGTAGGATGCTAAGGTTGGAACTACCAGCAGAAGGCTTAGATGAAGACCAAAGAGGAGATTTCTGGATGTGATGAAGGAGGACATGAAGGTAGTTGGAGTAAGAGTAGAAGATGCAGAAGATAGAGTGAGATGGAGGCAGATGATTTGCTGTGGCGACCCCTGAAGGGAACAGCCGAAAGGAAAAGATGATTCTATCATCTTTGATAAATTCTAATGAATCTCAAATTGAATAATCTCAATTTTTGGGGGGACACCCCCCTCCCCCGCCTAGACCTAACGTGTGTGTGTGTGTGTGTGTGTGTGTGTGTGTGTGTGTTAAAAGGTTGGTAGGTAGGTAAGGCAAGTTAACAATAAGCACGTTATATAGTATGTGCTCATATAAGGCTGTATGAAAGAGGCAGTATCAGATGTCTCATTTTGGGAAATCAGCTTTAGGCCTCAGTTCAGTTAGTACAGGCAAGTTCAACACACCATTCACTTAGTAGCTGCATATTGAATTTCATGTTTCTATGCATTCTGTTGTTCCTCTTCTGAGGTTGCTTTCTCTGAAGAATCACAAGCTGTAGTCTGG
>CM045729.1:49781079-49843579 GCA_024760905.1 Plotosus lineatus | reverse complement strand
TGGCCCTGGGGAAAAGACAGGAGGCAGAGCTGGAGGTAGCAGAGATGAAAATGTTGAGGTTCTCTTTGAGAGTAACGAGGATCGATAGGATTAGGAATGAGCACATCAGAGGGACAGCACATGTAAGACGTTTTGGAGACAAAGTCAGAGAGGCTAGATTGAGATGGTTTGGACATGTACAGAGGAGGGATAGTGAGTATATTGGTAGTAGGATGCTGAGGCTGGAACGACCAGGCAGAAGGCCTAGAGGAAGACCAAAGAGATGATTCATGGATTTGGTGAAGGAGGACATGAAGGTCGTTGGTGTAAGAGAAGAAGATAGAAAGGATAGGGTGAGATGGAGGCAGATGATTCGCTGTGGTGACCCCTGAAGGGAAAAGCCGAAAGGAAAAGAAGACTGTACTGGAATAATAATTGAAAAAGACTTTAATACAACAGTTCAGATGATTATTCCTTTTCAGGCACTTCAGGATGGAGGATAGCCATTGGCTGAATTTGAGTGACGTGTCAGTTGCTTGGTTGCATCTCATGAAAACCCAAAATTCCTATCTCAAAAAATTAGCATATTTCATCCGACCAATAAAAAAGTGTTCAACCTTAAAATAATTATGTTCAGTTATGCACTCAATACTTGGTCGGGGATCTTTTTGCAGAAACGACTGCTTCAATGCGGTGTGGCATGGAGGCAATCAGCCTGTGGCACTGCTGAGGTGTTATAGAGGCCCAGGATGCTTCGATAGCAGCCTGAAGCTCATCCACAGTGTTGGGTCTGGTGTCTCTCAACTTTCTCTTCACAATATCCCACAGATTCTCTATGGGCTTCAGGTCAGGAGACTTGACAGGCCAATTGAGCACAGTAATACCATGGTCAGTAAACCATTTACCAGTGGTTTTGGCACTGTGAGCAGGTGCCAGGTCGTGCTGAAAAATGAAATCTTCATCTCCATAAAGCTTTTCAGCAGATGAAAGCATGAAGTGCTCCAAACTTTTCTGATAGCTAGCTGCATTGACCCTGCCCTTGATAAAACACAGTGGACCAACACCAGCAGCTGACATGGCACCGCAGACCATCACTGACTGTGGGTACTTGACACTGGACTTCAGGCATTTTGGCATTTCCTTCTCCCCAGTCTTCCTCCAGACTCTGGCACCTTGTTTTCCGAGTGACATGCAAAATTTGCTTTCATCCGAAAAAAGTACTTTGGACCATTGAGCAACAGTCCAGTGCTGCTTCTCTGTAGCCCAGGTCAGGCGCTTCTGCCACTGTTTCTGGTTCAAAAGTGGCTTGACCTGGGGAATGCGGCACCTGTAGCCCATTTCCTGCACACGCCTGTGCACGGTGGCTCTGGATTTTTCTACTCCAGACTCAGTCTCCTGCTTTCACGGGTCCCCCAAGGTCTGGAATCGGCCGTTCTTTCACTTTTTCCTTCCCACAGGCGTCCCATTGAGGTGCCTTGATACAGCACTCTGGGAACAGCCTATTCACTCAGACATTGTTTTCTGTGTCTTACCCTCTTGCTTGAGGGTGTCAATGATGGCCTTCTGGACAGCAGTCAGGTCGGCAGTCTTACCCATGATTGCGGTTTTGAGTAATGAACCAGGCTGGGAGTTTTTAAAAGCCTCTGGAATCTTTTGCAGGTGTTTAGAGTTAATTGGTTGATTCAGATGATTAGGTTAATAACTCGTTTCGAGTACCTTTTCATGAAATGCTTTATTTCTATATATATATATATATATATATATATATATATATATGTATATATATATATATATATATATATATATATATATATATATATATATATATATAATATATATAAATATAGATAGATAGATAGATAGATAGTGGTACCTCACCTTACGAAATTAAGCCGTTCCAGAAGTGGTATCGTAACCTGGATTTTTCGTAAATTGATCCGCATTTTACATGTAAAACGCCTGATTCGTTCCAAGGACCCCAATACTACCCCCGAAACCCTTTAAAAATGATAAAAGTATACCTTTTAAGACCTCCTTCTGCTTCAATATTATACCAATGTATGTACAGGTTTGGCCATATTCCTTTCCAATATCACTCAACTGCATGCCACGAGCCCACTGCTTCTTTTCACGTGCACCGGGAATCACATGTGTGTGCACACGCGTGTGTGTGTGTGTTGACCATGTCTTCTTAGCAAAGTTATAATCTTGCAAATGTTTTTCCAAGCTTAAAAGCCTGAGCCAAAAAATAAAGTTGCAATGAGCACACTCGAAAAACCCACGAAACAACAGTAACTGTTCTTTACACGAAAAGAATCATGGTGTTGGTGTTGGTCAACTGTGTTTTATCAAGGGCAGGGTCAATGCAGCTAGCTATCAAGAGATTTTGGAGCACTTCATGCTTTCATCTGCTGAAAAGCTTTACGGAGATGAAGATTTCATTTTTCAATACGACCTGGCACCTGCTCACAGTGCCAAAACCACTGGTAAATGGTTTACTGACCATGGTATTTCTGTGCTCAATTGGCCTGCCAACTCTGCTCACCTAAACCCCATTAGAGAATCTGTGGGATATTGTGAAGAGAAAGTTGAGAGACACCAGACCCAACACTGTGGATGAGCTTAAGGCCGCTATCGAAGCATCCTGGGCCTCCATAACACCTCAGCAGTGCCACAGGCTGATTGCCTCCATGCCACACCGCATTGAAGCAGTCATTTCTGCAAAAGGATTCTCGACCAAGTATTGAGTGTATAACTGAACATAATTATTTGAAGGTTGACTCTTTTTGTCTTAAAAAATTAGCATATTTCATCGGACCAATAAAAAAAAAAAAAAAAAAAGTTTTTGAGATAGGAATTTTGGGTCTTCATGAGCTGTATGCCAAAATCATCAGTATTAAAACAATAAAAGACTTGAAATATTTCAGTTAGTGTGCAATGAATCTAAAATATATGAAAGTTTAATTTTTATCAGTACATTACAGAAAATAATGAACTTTATCACAATATGCTAATTTTTTGAGAAGGACTAGTGTAGATATGTAGTGCTCTGCCCTCCCCCCTTGTGCTCTCTCTCTCTCTTTCGCTCTCTCTCAAACGGGTGTAGGCACACACTGTCTCTCTTGCTTGCTCACTCTTGCTCTCTCATGCTGTCTCATTCTTTTTATCACATTCATCCTTTGTTTTTTCTCTGTTTGTTTATTATTATTCTTGTTTCTGTGGTTAGACAATGTCAGTTGTATGATCAGCACTTGCGTACTCACACACTTTTCCAGCCATTTCATTTTTAGGTTGTAGTTTAAAATGAAGTGGTATTAATATTTGGTTGTTTGGTTTTTAAACACCAGGCCTAAACGTTTCCTGTCTTCAGAGGATTGAGTTGAATTGGATGAAGGGAATGAAGACAGGTGATATTAGATTACTGTAGTCGTTTGTTGTTTCTTTTGCATAATATAATTGCTAAACAGCCACTTGATGTTGAGTCTAGGATTTAAGTTAAACTCTGAACATTTGTTGTTGTCGTGTTTTTCTGGAGGTCATAAGGATCAGTGCTTTGTGGCCCCATCAAAGGGTTTATTGGCGCCAGAGCAGGTCTGTTGTCTGGCCGAGGTGATACTGGAAGCCCAACTGTTTCCTGTTTTGCTCTCATTGTTTCTCAATATGAGCAAATATTTGCACACATCTGCTTAGCCAAGGGTTTTTCTTCTTGAAATGGTTTTTTGTAACTGTTAGAATTATAATAACATTAATACTTTGAAGGAATATGTGTCCAAGAAAGTGTTTGAGAAATCAAAACTACTTTACATTCCTATGTAAAATAGAAATATATAACAGCCTTTTTGAACCCTGAAGTAATACTTAAAACTGTATGTGTGAGAGACCGAGAGAATGTGTGCATTCATTCAGACTGTTTTAAAAAGTTTATGCTGGTATGCCTATTGTCTTGTACATGAAGGTTGCACAGTGTGGTAAAACTGACGCTTGTGTTTGCATGTCTGACTTTCTCATCAGTTTCCCCCAGCCAGAGAGGAGACACATTTTGTGCTAAACTCATTTACCAAGAAGTGGCCGCTATAACTCAGAGTAACTTTGAAAGGATGCAGATGTCAGGTCTGCTCTGACCAGCAGAAAGAAACATCATATAAAAATGCATTAAATCATCCTCTTGGAGTTTCATTTAATGCCATTGGGTCCTGAGGACGAGAGAGTTCCTATTTCTGTTTTCCATGGTAATCAGTACAGGTTTAACCCTGAGGTCGGTTTGCACTAGTCACCAAGGAGACAAGTTCACGCAGATGTATCAACAGTGTTCGATTTCATAAAGATTAATAGTTTGAAAAGGTTTTAACTGGCTAAACATACACTGTATGTCCTGTGGCATGTAAATTGTAATCATGCAGCTGAGCCGTCAAACTGCATTGAGCTGAATTTCACGGTTTAGGGACGAAGCTCTTCTGAACCAGGCAGGTGGTCACTTACATGTTTTCGAGTAGAATCAATAGTGTGTGGTGTCAAAAGCTCAGTGAGGTCTCTGCGACTACAGGGTGTACAGTCGTTTATCAGGATGTGATAATTTACACAGCAACTCGGAATTTAGACTTTTTGACTCCCAGGTGATTGAGGCAGTGATTTGAAGCCTCAGACAATGTCTCAATAGATGTAATAAGTAGTTTTATTTGCAGGAGTTGTATAAAATCCAAGGAGTCATATCAGGTTTACTATTACCATTATTATATAATATCCTTGAAAAGTTCTACAGGGGGCTTGCAGCCCTCTCAGGTAAAGCACAAAACATACATTGCAGCAGAAAACACAAAGGTAGTCCTGAGGAGGAGAGTGAGTGAATGAATAAAAGACATCTTTGACCCATTCATAAGAAAAGCATAAATTTATCAGGTAAACTCAACACAGGATCTGAGCAAATTTTCATTTCCACTCAATTCTCCATTAGAGTAACTATTGAGTGTTGTGCAGTCTCAGCATTCTGTATTTAATGTGATGCTGTGGAATTCAAACCTTCACAAGATGTATAAACATGCAAGATTGAATATGACTAAATTCATTCCAATATCGGTCGAATGTTTTCTTGCTTCTGGTCGCTTTAAAGGGAGGCAGGATGAGTAATTATATTGTGTAGGTATCAGTAATTCCCTCGCAGTATCACTGCGTCATCATGGTGTTTCCACACATAGGCCATGTCTAAATCTTAAATCTCGGGCTGATCTTTCTTTTTTTTTTTTTTTTTTTTGTTAATATTTCATGTATTAATTAAACACATATATTAAACAGTCCCAGTGCTGGTGATGCGAACCCTTGTATTTAATAACAAGTTAAACAAGCCTTGGCAGCATTAGAGTTTCCAGTAGCTTGCACCGTGTTTCGGAGGAATTTTGGGCCATTCTTCCATCCTGAATTGATTGAGCTCAGCCTTGTTCTTAGAATGTTTGGTGTGAAGAGTTCTACTGAGTGAAGGTCTGGGTTCTGGCTGGGGAACTTCAAATGGTAAATTTTCCTTTTTCAACCTTGTCATACACTGTACACACAATTATTTATTTGAACTGCCTTTTGCCTTGATTATAACACATACTGTGACCTGCAAGCATTCTTGCTTCAGTTGGTCAGGTTGAAGCTCATCAACATTTGTGCCAATAAAATGAATTCAACTCATGACCTGAATGTACTGAATAACTCACTCATCACATCAGTTGACTTTTTGTTAGGATTGACTTTAGGGGTCTTTGAACTTCATTTGAAGACACTTCTTTACTGTAGGAGTCTTCACTAAGCCTTTGGCGTAACCTTGGCTGGGTGACTAGCCACGTTACTAAATTGTGTGTTTAACTGTGGAATGATAAATATTTAACCTCTTTGAAATTGCTTTGTGGTTTCATATCAGTGATCAATTTTGAGATCTCTTTTTGAGAGTCATGGCTCACATCAGCAGATGCTTCGTTTGAATAACAAAATAAACATGTTTGAATATCAAAGTAGTGGTAACCCACTTTGACTCATCTCGTTTCATGGCTTGTAGGTATATGTAGATTTGCTGTCTCCTGACCCAAATTAGCATTTGTTTTTTTTTGTTTGTTTTTTTAATTTATTTATTCATTTTTTTTTCATAAACAACACAACTTAACTGCTCAGGCATAACATGGCAAAAAAGTTGGTATAGTAGCAATGAATTGAAAAACTAATCAGATGAACAAAACAGTCGGAGGAATAATAGTGTAATACAATAACATAATATAATGTAATATCCTATGATACCCATCCCATATCATAAAACTCTCTAACAGAAAAGAAATTCAGCAAGTGAAATAAACAAAAAGAAAATGAGGACATGTGAAAGATATAAGCAGTTAACAAAACCATAATTCACCAGAATATCAGATTAACAATAACTGGAGGGGGGGGGTAAATAAATGAATTGCAAGTACCAAGAAAGACTCGGATGGTTTACGACAGCAAACCAATACAGGGATCCCACACTTTCTGTGGTTAATTGGGACAGAGATCCCCATGCGACCATCGAAATCCGTGAAGGAGGATCACCCCCCCCCAACCCCCCCTGACTGACGTCCGTACATGTATATGCGTATATAATGTCAATCAATGCATATTTAATACTATAAATGCTTATAATAACAATTAAACATGAAAAAAATAACCTAAGATGTGACTAAAATATAAATACACACATATAAATGGTATTGCCTGAGAAGAAGACAACACACATACACATGCGTGTGCAAATGCGTCCACACTCAGATGCAACAATGTAAGTAGTTTTGATGGGATATTTTGGGTTGTTTTTTGTTTTTAGTTGGTTTAGGATTTTTTTTTTTTTTTTTGCATAATTTGTCCTTGTTTTTGTGGCATTTTCCTTAACTTTTCCACCTATTCTTACTTAATTTCTTTCGTTTTTAAATTTGATGAATATTTATTTTTAAAAAACCGCGATGCATTTAAGCCGCATAAATTGAAGCGTGAAGTAGCGAGAGAACCCTCTGTACACAATGATAGTGTTTGTGACCAATATAATTCAAGTGAGGGTCCCATACCTTATAAAGTGTCAAACGAGGAGGAAAGCATACACGTAATCGTAATATATTAATTGGGATTATAGTCCGTTATAAGATTGTGCCATGACTTTTTGGTTGGAGTAGCATTCTTGATCCAAGATGTTCATCCTAGCAGAAAAAGTCAGTATTTTGTTAAAGTCCTGTGCTTGGTGTTAGTGGTATGAGCATCTGGGACACTGGGACAAACCAATGTCTCTCCCTCATGCCGGTCCCAAGCCCGGATAAATGCAGAGGGTTGTGTCAGGAAGGGCATCCGGCATAAAACAAATGCCAAATAAAATATGCGAATCGGTTGAGGCCCGGGTTAACAACGACCGCCATCAGTGCTGTCAACCAACAGGGTGCTGGTGGAAATTGGACTACTGTTGGTCGAAGAAGGAGAGGCGGGAGGCGTGTCAGTCGGCAGAGAGAGAAGAGGAAAGGCATAAGTCTAGGACTGAGCGTAGGGACTTTGAATGTTAGAACTATGACAGGAAAAGGTAGAGAGCTGGCTGACGTGATGCAGAGGAGGAAGGTGGACATACTGTGTGTTCAGGAGACCAGGTGGAAAGGTAGCAAGGCTAGAAGCTTAGGAGCAGGGTTTAAGATGTTTTATCATGGTGTGGACGGGAAGAGAAATGGAGTAGGAGTCATCTTGAAGGAGGGGTTTGTCAGGAATGTTCTAGAAGTGAAAAGAGTGTCAGACAGAGTGATGAGTCTCAAGTTAGAAATTGAAGGCGTGATGTTCAATGTTGTTAGTGCTTGTGCCCCACAGGCAGGATGTGAGCGAGAAGAGAAGGAGAGATTCTGGAGTGAGTTAGATGAAGTGATGCAGAGTACCCCCAGAGGTGAAAGAGTGGTCATTGGGGCAGACTTCAATGGACATGTTGGTGCAGGAAACAGGGGACGAGGAAGTGATAGGCAGGTATGGTATCCAGGACAGGAACACAGAAGGACAGATGTTGGTAGATTTTGCAAAAAGGATGGAAATGGCTGTGGTGAATACTTTCTTCCAGAAGAGACAGGAGCATAGGGTGACTTATGAAAGCGGAGGTAGGAGCACACAGGTAGACTACATCTTGTGTAGGCGATGTAATTTGAAGGAAGTCAGTGACCGCAAAGTCGTAGTGGGTGAGTGTGTTGCCAAACAGCATAGGATGGTGGTGTGCAGGATGACGCTGATGGTGAGGAAGGTGAAGAAGGCAAAGGCAGACCAGAAGACAAAGTGGTGGAAGCTGAAAAAGGAAGAGTGTCATGTTGTCTTCAAAGAGGAGTTGAAACAGGCTTTGGGTGGTCAGGAAGTGCTTCCAGATGACTGAACAACTACAGCTAATGTGATCAGGGAGACGGGTAGGAGAATACTTGGTGTGTCATCTGGAAGGACAGTAGATAAGGAGGCTTCGTGGTGAAATGAGGAAGTGCAGGAGTGTGTACAAAGGAAGAGGTTAGCTAAGAAGAAGTGGGACATTGAGAGAATCGAAGAGAGTAAACAGGAGTACAGGGAGACACAGCGTAAGGCGAAGGTAGTGGTGTCAAAGGCCAAACAGAGAGCGTATTATGACTTGTATGCTCGGTTGGAAAGTAAGGAGGGAGAAAATGATTTATAGAGGTTGGCACAGCAGAGAAATAGAGATGGGAAGGACGTGCAGCAAGTTAGATTGATAAAGAACAGAGAGGGAAATGTATTGACTGATGACAGAAGTGTGCTGGGAGTGGTGTTGCCTCATATTATAAAGAAGAACCAAACTGGTTCATCAAGAGTGAGAACTCTTGTGATAACATGAGAAGGCTCCGAAATGTAGCCTCTCTGACTTTGTCTCCAAAACCTCTTACATGTGCTGTCCCTCTGATGAACTCATTCCTGATCCTATCCATTCTCGTTACTCCCAAAGAGAACCACAACATTTTCATCTCTGCTACCTCCAGCTCTGCCTCCTGTCTTTTCCCCAGGGCCACTGTTTCTAAACCATACAAACTCACTGGCCTGAACACTGTCTTGTACACTTTTCCTTTCATTCTTGCTGATACCCTCTCATCACACCGGACACTTTTCTCCAACCTGCCTGCACGCGCTTCTTCACCTCTTTTCCACATTCTCCATTGCTCTGGATTGTTATTCCTAAGTACTTAAAACGCCTCTCGTCACTCAAACGCCTGGTAAGCACCAGAAAAAGGTAATGACGTTGGATGTCTCTTCTGAAGAAATAAGACTTTACCAGAAGAAACAACAGTTTCTGTCCCGAAGAAATGACCATAGAGACAGTATTCGAGGAATAATCGTCTGAACTGTTGTAAAACACTCCACTATTAAAGTCTTTTTCAATTATTATTCCAGTACATGACCTAAGGTAATGTTCAAAATGTTTGTGTGTTATATTTTACTGTGGTGTAGCATGTTTCTCATTTTGTTTTGTTTATCCAATTTATTACATTTCTTGTTCTTTTATGTCCTTTTTGTTATGGTCTGTGTTTTGGGGGATTTTAATTTTGGCGCTGTGCCTCTAGCTAACTGTTTACAGTCCGCTTCAGCTGAGGATCGTAGCTGAGCTGCTCTGTAGCACACACCTGAATTCACTGTTCTCATTTACTCCCAATAAACAAAAGCATGCTCACCTCTGCGCCAGAGGATTGACTCACATCATGGATTCTTTAGTTTGTAACCCCCTCTAACTTTATCACTCTTAAACTCTGTTTTGTACTCGCTTTGGCTGGGGGGCGTGACTGAGCTGTTCGGACTTAATGCAGTAAATACCTGAATTCAGTCATCTCATGCCTAATGCAATATGTTCCTCGAGTGGGCATTTTTGAAAACTACACTGCTGTATGTTTTTCAGAGTGCATGTCAAGGTGTTTTTATGTGTATGCTGTATAATGTTTATATTTTATTATCAATCAATATCACAGTGAAAAAATTAAGTTTTTCTTCATCATTACTACATTTTACTACATACTGAATTAATGAATAAGACTGTCACGAGAATGTGTTTAAGAAGCATATTTTAGCGCATGGAATAGATACATAGTATTTTACTTCTGGCTGCTCATTCGCGCATGTGACTTGATACATGGGGTTTTACTTCCGGGTACAGAACTCGCAGATTATCTCGCTTCGCGGGAGGGCTCAGAACCGAACCCCTGAGAGAGTTTCTTTTTTGGATTTGGGTTTTCATTCATTTTAAAAGTAGTGTACTTGCTGTGGGTTATACGGACTTCCGGTCTTTCAAGTGCATAAGGGTGCCGTTGAACTCGTTTAGAACACAGCCTGCACTGATGTGCACGGAGCGAAGAGTTCTCTTTCCTGGATTCGGGTTTTCATTCATTTTACAACTCTCTTTGCTGAACTGAGTATGCTTGGTAGATTGTGCCGATCTGAGCAGATTGTTAATTCAGTCTTGGGACAACCGGAAATTCCGGCATATGACGGAGAACTTGCACTCATGCTAGTATGCTAACGCGTCTGACCAACCATATTTGCTTCGGGTTACAAAAGTCCGCAAAACTGTGTCAACACAAAGATCACAGAGATGATGTCTGAACACAAGGGTAATATGCACTCAACTGGGAAGAAGGAAGGGCACGTTCAGTCTGTCGTTTGTAAACAATGGACGCGGCATCATTGTCATCGTACTACAGAGCCCGCTAAACTCAAAATTTTACATAATTAAAAACAACAACAAAAAAAAAAAAAAAAAAAAAACGTAAAATGAATTAATGTAAGTCGGGGAGCGTCTGTACTTCATTTATGTACATGCTCTACATGGAATGAGTATGCACATTCAACCTAATGCTTACCCAAAAGCAACTCGCGCAGGCTGTTGCATATAAGCCAATAAAATTAGACTTTCAAGGTATCGATCCCGCTCACACACTGGAGTACAGAAAGGATTGGCTCTCCATTGCATGCCAAAGTGACAAGTGGCATTGAAAATGGATGTATAGATTGAAATGCGTGATATTTATTTATGTTTTTGTTTTATTTGATGGCTTTTTTATGTATTTTTATTTAAAGGACAGCAAAATTTAAGAAAGGCCACCTGATTTATCTGAGAGCCAGATGCAGTCAGCAAAAGAGCCATGTCTGGCTCGCAAGCCATACGTTCCCACCCCTCCTCTAGTGTGTAGTTCACTTGAGCTTATTTTATAATTTATTCATTTATTTTTATCAGGAGTGTACTCAGATAATACTAGTGTTGAAAACTTGTCAGTCACATTACATAAATGTTGTGAACAGTTGTATGTTTTACATCAGATATAACTGAGACTGTATTTTTGATTTGTTTGATTTTATTTTCATCACTTAGTGAAGGATAGATTGAATGTTTATTTAACTGAACAGCCTTATACTTTTTAGATGTTCACAGCTCTGTGCAGGTGGGTGCAGTCAATTTAATTTTGTCATGCTCACATGATAACTAACTGCTTATTCCATTTTTCTTATGTTGTTCTGCTAGTCGGTGAGCCGCACTTGCTCGGTGCACGGAAGAAAACACTGGGCAGTGGGATGCAGGACTCTAACCCTGCCATGGCATGTCCTCCTGATGATGAGTTGAAACTGTCACTATCTAAAGCAGTGTCCATGTCACTGCCGTCCTCACCTCTGTTGCCCCGACAGAACTACATGATGCCCTCGCGCTCCTGCAAGAAATCCCCTGGTAAGTCCTATCTTCAAATTGAAATTGATGGTTTTAATTTGTCTGCTGTTCGGTTTGAATTCACACAACATATAATTATCCACACTAAAATGTAGAAGAAAATAGTTGAGGAACATGTACACCTGGACTCATTCACACTGTGTAAATATATGAAAAAAATGTATCATGTACATGGAAAGATCTGCCTCTCAAAGAATTATTAAGTACCGTATTCGACGTGATAAGCGCCCTGGGCACTTAAAAAATTGGAGTGGGTGGGCGCATATTAAAAGATTACCAGCGGAGTGGAAGGGTAAGTGCTTATTGCCATCAAGGTGGAAAACATGAATAATAACAGAACAATATTTTCAGCTTTCATGTAAGTAGTTTGGTTGATACCACAAATGAATAATACAAATACCATTAAAACTATTTTAAACAGAAAACAGCATAATTAAAAAAAAAGACGCTTACTTTTCCCTCCCGGTCTTCTTTTTGTTTTGGCTGTTCCCTGACACATTTTCCCGGAAGTAAAATCGAGCCAATCAACACGAATGTCAACTTTAGCACATGGCACGTTGAACCAATCAACACGAACATAAACAAAAGCACATGGCCAGAAACGTGCTTAAATTTATGAAGTAGGTGAGCAGGAGAATCGGTGGAAAAATACTCATCACTCTCTGATAGGTCCATATCTGGCTCATCGCTTCATTCATTCAGAGCATCCGATAGTTTTGCTGTAGCAGTTTCTAATGGTTCATCAGTTGTTGGACATTTACCAAGAGAACACAGCAAAATATTTTCCGGTTTTTTTAAAGCACGGCGGAACAATCAAATGTGGTGTTACTGATGAACATTATATACATTCTCCAGTGGCAGAGGGTCTTGAAATACCGTGTAAACTTACTTTTGCAGGCAGTAAATGCCTCATTTTACACTTCCAGGAACTGATCAAATAAAATCGGTAAGTTTGATCTACGATTTTGCGACCAATACACATGGGCGGTTATTAGATGCAAGATCAAAAACATGGGGGTGGCGGCGCTTATTACGTTGAATACGGTAATTATAGGAATATCAGCAAATACAGCAGCACTATAACTAGTCAATCATTCTCAGTGTAACAGCTCACATCTACAGAAAATTCATACAACACAAAATACATTAAATGTTTGATTCACTTCGGACAGATGAATGCTTGCTTGTAATCAGAAGGAGACCAGTTAAATAGTTTAAGTGGATCTTTTGGCTTACATCAGAGTTCAATGAAGCACTTTAGTAGAAAACCATTAGAGGTTGATTAAGCTATGTGTGGCATATCTGAAAGTACCAATAAACATGAGATTGTTTGAAACCTCTCAGAGATTCCTATGAACACTGAAGGAGATTTTTTAATAAAGAATTGACATTTAATTTCATATTACTTTGAAAATGCATCTCCTCTATCCAGCATCAATGATCATTTTAGAAACCACTTGTTCTCATGATGGTGTGGCCAGAACAGTGGAGCTGTTGGTGCTAGTGTTAACAGCCTGCTGCAGATAAAGAAGTCATTGAGTAAAAATGTTCTGAACACACGGTGACCTTTATGGATCACTAGAACATGGAAATACAGAAAGAGAAATGGAAACACTGACTGGTCCCTCTTATAGAATGACTCCGCTTAGTACAGAAATCTTTTTCTTCTGAAACAGACATTTTTTCTTTCATAGGAATAAAATTTCTGTCTGTC
Source organism: Plotosus lineatus (assembly GCA_024760905.1). NCBI lineage: Eukaryota > Metazoa > Chordata > Actinopteri > Siluriformes > Plotosidae > Plotosus > Plotosus lineatus. The sequence goes on along the minus strand of CM045729.1, from coordinate 49,830,173 downwards.
TGTCTTTCAAGAAATCCCACCAGGAAAGGTTCACAGAACATCTGGTTACTTTCATGTTGGTGTTGTGCGAGCGGTCAGATATGAAGCTTGTCGAACAAACAAAAGCCACATCCTTTAAAACATACATTCATTCCTGATGAGTCGTTGCTTTGTATTTTTGGAAATTGAAGCAACTGAATTTAAATTTAAATTGAAGGTCCAAAGAGAAAAATACCCAAAACTCGCAGAGGGATTATAAAAAGGAATTATTATGCATTCATTTGCCTGTCTATCTATCCATCAGTCTAGAGACAGACAGAGAAGTCTGTTGGGTTTTTACACCCGAGCCAGTGGCTCATCAGGCCGGTGCTTATCCCTGGTTTCCGTAGCGTGAAGCGACCAGGAGTTCAACTCACCCTGGATGGGACGCTAGTCCATCACAGGTTACCTTCCCAGTATATTTTTACTGGTACCCATTTATACTGCTGGGTAAACAGAGGCACACTTGTGGTTGAGACCTTGCCCAGGGGTCTTAGCACAGTGAGAATCTCAGTGGGATTCGAACTCACAACCTCTCGATCATGAGCGCAGCACCCTAACCATTACACCACCGGCCCCACCAGAGACAGACAGAGAGACGTCTGTGTTTCACCCCTATATTAAACCAGCATGCTATTTTTGTTTATTTATTTATTTACTTATTTTGTGTTTCTTTCTGGTCAGTATGTTTAGTTTTATATTTACTCATACAAAGCTCATGCGACACCCTGATCTGTTGTTAAACTTGTTTGTGGGAGGGGTTGCAAAGATACATGCTCATGTTGGTTATGCATTCACATCTGGAGCTCATGTGTGTTGGATCAACAGTTGTCTTTGAAAATGTATGAATGCTTTAAACTTTTAAGAAATGTAGTGTAGCATGCTCAGACCTTTAAGATCTTGGCCTTTCTCACGTACGAGTGTGTCATTGATGAATGAAAGCTACATTTCTCAAATTAAATATTTTTCATAGATGAGTTTAAACTTCCTTTAATAAAGATTTGTTTTCTGGTACCACGTGGTTCATTTTGAGTTTGATTTTGAGGGGATTATAACATTATTTTTGGGTGTAGTTTTGTATTTCTTGTTTGTATCATGCACTAAATGCTGGGTTCCAAACAGTGTATAATTTTTACCTGACATTTAAAAACTAACTACCAGGCAGAAGGCCTAGAGGAAGACCAAAGACACGATTCATGGATGTGGTGAAGGAGGACATGAAGGTCGTTGGTGTAAGAGAAGAAGATGCAAAGGATAGGGTGAGATGGAGGCAGATGATTCGCTGTGGCGACCCCTGAAGGGAAAAGCCGAAAGGAAAAGAAGAAGATTTAAAAACTAACTAGGGAGGTTGTGTTCGCATCCCAGTTAGACCCCCACTGTGCTAAGACCCCTGGCCAAGGTCCTAACTACAAGTGTGCCTCTGTTCACCCAGAAGTATAAATGGGTACCAATAAAAATATACCTAGAAGGTAACCTGTGATGGACCAGCGTCCCATCGAGGTGGAGTTGAACTCCTAGTCGCTTCACGCTATGGAAACCGGGGATAAGCACCAGCCCGATGAGCCACTAGGCTCGGGTGTAAAAGCCCAACAGACATTACCTTTTAATTACCTCGTGTTTTTTTATACTTTGTTCTTGCCACATTTTCAAATGTCTTCTACAGACATAAAGCATTGACAATACAACTTCCCAGTAGAGCATTTCTAGAGAGATTTTCAGTGAGACTAGTAATTGGTAATGTGTGGGGGTTTTGTTTCATGAATTTGTATTCTGTATTACAGTCTTTCAACTTTTATCCAGCCGGTGTCTCAAATCATATTTCTTTTCTGTATCTCATTCAGGGAGTTTAGCTGTGTGTGTGTGTGTGTGTGTGTGTGTGTGTGTGTGTGTGTGTGTGTGTGAGTGTGAAGCACTCAGTAGGAGTGATTGTGTGTTGTCATATTAAGTGGTTGTGAGGTTTTGTGCATCTTTCCAGTGAGCTGTTCAAAGCGGTAGGAACAGAGAGAACTTTTATTTTCCACTGTCACACAGAGCCGTCCATGTGTTCCTAGTGATGAAAGAGATGTGTGTTCGAACTGGTTAGTTCAGCTGTAATGTCCACAAATTTTTCTCAGGAAAATCTTATCATAGTTGGGAGACTGACTGTCTCACACCACAATTTCTCCAAACATGATGTGAGTTTACAGTAGAAGTCTCAGCCCCAGCATCCATTTACTACCGACTCAGATCTGGACATTAAAGAAACTGCCTGGTTTGTGTCAGTGAAATGGTTTCCTTTCTCTCTCTTCATTTCCGTAGTCTTATTTCCCTACAAGCTGTTGGAGGTTAGGTGGTAACAGGTTTTTTTTTTTTTATCTGTACCATTTGAAGCAATATGGAGCCACTGCTCTAATAAAACACACATTTAGTGCCTGTGATGCATGTTCTCCATTAGAACAAAGCCCTCAGATGTGTCACAGGGTCAGGTATCTTTAATTGATTTTCGAGCTTAAAACGGGTCCCTTTGGATGCAATAAAAAGAGCCCCAAATGCTGTTTAACTCCACAGTGCCACCCGCTGGTGAATCATGTTCATTATTCTCAAACACTGGATACCTCTTCTTTGTCAGTTGAATCATTCTGAAGGCCAGCTGTTTAATCAGCTGCTTTAGAGTTGTGTGTCTATCACTTCACCTCCTCAGAGAATATCATGATACTTGATGGGGTATAACAATCAGATTAGATTGATGCATTGTGGTAAAGAACAATGATTGGAATATCAACGCATAAACTTATTACTGACTTTAAATTGGTTGCTATCAGGGAAAATTACAACTTTTATTGATTTATTCTATTATTTGCTTGTACGCCAAGGGAATTTTAGCTCTCATTTAAATAATTTTAAAGTGTGCGCACACAAACATTGAGCACACACACAGCATGGATTGTCCATAATGCTAGGATTTAATTCTTCTTCTCTAATTAATATTAATAAATGATATTAATGTTGGTCTTGGCCAAAATTCTGAAAAAAGTTGGGCACATTGATATCACAGGCTATCCAGTTAAACTGTATGATATTTTAGCAGATTTTGTGCTATGGTTTAGCCACATATGTCACATTCTGAAGCAAATTTGTATTATAACCCAGCAGGCTCATCTTTATTATAAAATGTGACACTGTATGAAAAAAAATCATCGATAAGTTGCCAGCCGTAGTTTGTGCTACACGCTCGTAAAATATTTATTTTTAATTTATTTCATAATTTGTTTCATTGTTAAGAAACAAACGAACTCACTTTCCCATCTTCCGAGCGTTTCATTCCCTAACAGAGCCGTCAAAGGCAGAAGAATACAACGTTTGGGTTTTAAACAGGGTCTAAGCTTTACTTTCACACATTACTACACTACTGTACTTGTCCGTGTTTAGGTGTAGTAATTCTGATTCGGTTTGAAACCACTGTGCCCGGAGCACGTTATCCACCACAAACATGATCAAAAACCCCTCATATCATCTACCCCCGCCTGTTGTTTATTTTGACTTGTTTTGGAAAGAATCCGACATCTATTGTTGAAGTGTGGATTTCTTTTATTGCACAGGTTTTTTGAGGAGTCTCTGTCACTTTCGAAAGTGAGTGACGAGGCATGCCTTCCATACACCATAAGATAAAGGATGCGTCGGGCACACAGAGCTCAACAGTGTGCAGATTTTAAAGTAGCTGTTGGAAACAGGGGATTTTTTTTATGGAAGCAGATTTCACCTTGCCGCAAACTCACTGAGGTAGTGAGATACTATTTTGGAGATGATCACAAACCAAAGATTTTAGCAGTGATGGTGAAGAGGATCAATTGGTAAAAGTGTAAAATGTTGCTGATCATCAGCACATGGCACCTGGTGAGTGACTGTGGCTGTACATAAAATCACTGTCAGGGTGTGTGTGTGTGTGTGCACCTGTGTGTGCCTGTGTACATGATTTCATGGATGTGTTTTTACTAGAGGAAAGTAATCCTTTCTATTTTTAGGATTGATGAAAATGCATGCATTTGAGTATCCACACGAGCGGTGACCCAGTTTTGAGAAAATTGTAGTCAAAGTTTTGTCAAAATTGAAAAATTTCCCTCCAAGCATCAAACGTTAATGTTAAAAAGAACTAAAAATCCTGCGAAGTTGCTGTGTTATCAAGTAGCTTCCCAATGTTTTCAGTCTGCTTTAGAATCATAGTGTCAAGGTTAATGCTTGGAAAATTATTTCAATTTTTATAAAATTTTGACTCCAATTTTCTCAAAACTGGGTCACAGGTTGTGTGGAGACTCAAATGCACGTATCTCAAATCTTTTTCTTTCGGCTGGTCCCTTCAGGGGTCGCCACAGCAAATGATCTGCCTCCATCTCTCCCTATCCTCTGCATCTTCTACTCTTACTCCAACGACCTTCATGTCCGCCTTCACCACATCCATAAATCTTCTCTTTGGTCTTCCTCTGGGCCTTCTGCCTGGTAGTTCCAACCTCAGCATCCTACTACCAATATACTCACTATCCCTCCTTTGTACATGTCCAAACCATCTCAATCTAGCCTCTCTGACTTTGTCTCCAAAATATCTAACATGTGCTGACCCTCTGATGTACTCGTTTCTGATCCTATCCATCCTTGTTACTCCCAAAGAGAACCTCAACATTTTCATCTCTGCTACCTCCAACTCTGACTCCTGTCTTTTCCCCAGGGCCACTGTCTCTAAACCATACAACATCGCTGGCCTCATCACTGTCTTGTACACTTTTCCCTTAATTCTTGCCGATACTCTCCTATCACACATCACACCGGACACTTTTCTCCATCCATTCCAATCTGCCTGCACACGCTTCTTCACCTCTTTTCCACACTCTCCATTGCTCTGGATTGTTGAGCCTAAATCCTCCACCTTCTTTCTCTTCCCCCTGGAACCTCACTGTTCCTTTTGGGTCCTTGTCGTTCACACACATGTATTCTGTCTTACTGAGCCTAACCTTCATTCCCCTCCTTTCCAGGGCATACCTCCACCTCTCTAGATTTTCCTCCACTTGTTCTCTGCTCTCACTACAGATCACGATGTCATCTGCAAACATCATAGTCCATGGAGATTCTTGTCTCACCTCGTCTGTCAGCCTGTCCATCACCATAGCAAACAAGAAGGGGCTCAGAGCTGACCCTTGATGCAGTCCCACCTCCACCTTGAACTCTTCTGTCACACCGACAGCACACCTCACCACTGTCTTACATCTCTCATACATGTCCTGCACCACTCTAACATACTTCTCTGTCACTCCAGACTTCCTCATACAATACCACAGTTCTTCTCTCGGCACCCTGTCATATGCTTTCTCCAGATCCACAAAGGCACAATGCAGCTCCTTCTGACCTTCTCTGTACTTCTCTATTAACATCCTCAAAGCAAACACTGCATCTGTGGTGCTCTTTCTTGGCATGAAACCAAACTGTTGTTCACAAATGCTGCCCTCTACCCTTAGTCTTGCTTCCACTATTCTTTCCCATAGCTTCATTGTATGGCTCATCAACTTTATCCCTCTGTAGTTGCCACAACTCTGCACATCTCCCTTGTTCTTTAAAATGGGCACAAGCACACTTCTCCTCCATTCCTCTGGCATCTGCTCACTTTCTAAGACCTTGTTGAATGTTCTTGTCAGAAAATCTACTGCACCCTCCCCAAGACACTTCCATACCTCAACTGGTATGTCATCAGGGCCAACTGCCTTTCCACTCTTCATCCTCTTCAATGCCCTCCTCACTTCTCCCTTACTAATCTTTGCTACTTCCTGGTCCTCAACGGTCACCTCTTCTACTCTTTGTTCTCTCTTATTTTCCTCATTCATCAGCTCTTCAAAGTACTCTTTCCATCTTCCCAGCACACTTCTGTCATCAGTCAATACATTTTCCTCTCTGTCCTTTATCACTCTAAATTGCTGCATGTCTTTCCCATCTCTATTTCTCTGCTGTGCTAACCTGTATAAATCATTTCCTCCCTCCTTACTGTCCAACCTAGCATACAAGTCATCATACACCCTCTGTTTGGCCTTTGACACCGCTACCTTCGCCTTACGCTGTGTCTCCCTGTACTCCTGTTTACTCTCTTCGGTCCTCTCAATGTCCCACTTCTTCTTAGTTAACCTCTTCTTTTGTACATACTCTTGCACTTCCTCATTCCACCACCAAGTTTCCTTATCTACTTTCCTTCCAGAGAACACACCAAGTACTCTCCTACCGGTCTCCCTGATCACATTGGCTGTGGTTGTGCAGTCATCTGGAAGCACTTCCTGACTACCAACAGCCTGTTTCAACTCCTCCTTGAAGATAACACAACACTCTTCCTTTTTCAGCTTCCACCACTTTGTCTTCTGCTCTGCCTTTGCCTTTTTCACCTTTCTCACCATCAGCGTCATCCTGCACACCACCATCCTATGATGTTTGGCAACAATCTCACCCACTACTACTTTGCAGTCACTGACTTCCTTCAAATTACATCGCCTGCACAAGATGTAGTCTACCTGTGTGCTTCTACCTCCGCTTTCATAAGTCACCCTATGCTTCTGTTTCTTCTTGAAGAAAGTATTCACCACAGCCATTTCCATCCTTTTTGCAAAATCGATCAACATCTGTCCTTCTGTGTTCTTTTCCTGGATACCAAACCTGCCCATCACTTCCTCGTCCCCTCTGTTGCCTGCACCAACATGTCCATTGAAGTCTGCCCCAATGACCAATCTTTCACCTCTGGGGGTACTCTGCATCACTTCATCTCACTCACTCCAGAATCTCTCCTTCTCTTCTAGCTCACATCCTGCCTGTGGGGCATAAGCACTAACAACATTGAACATCACGCCTTCAATTTCTAACTTGAGACTCATCACTCTGTCTGACACTCTTTTCACTTCTAGAACATTCCTGACAAACCCCTCCTTCAAGATGACTCCTATTCCATTTCTCTTTCCATCCACACCATGATAAAACAGCTTAAACCCTGCTCCTAAGATTTTAGCTTTTCTACCTTTCCACCTGGTCTCCTGAACACACAGTATGTCCACCTTCCTCCTCTGCATCATGTCAGCCAGCTCTCTGCCTTTTCCTTGCATAGTTCCAACATTCAAAGTCCCCACTCTCAGTCCTAGGCTCATGCCTTTCCTCTTCTCTCTCTGCCTACGGACACGCCTCCCGCCTCTCCTTCTTCGACCAACAGTCGTCCAATTTCCATCAGCACCCTGTTGGTTGACAGCACTGATGGCGGTCGTTGTTAACCCGGGCCTCGACCGATCCGGTATGAATTTTGTTTTGACCATTTGCATTTTTAATGTGGCAGAAGTTTTACGCCGGATGCCCTTCCTGTCGCAACCCTCTGCATTTATCCGGGATTGGGACCGGCATAAGGGGGAGAGACACCGGTTAGTTCCCCCCCCGCCTCATGGCTGCATTGCACGTATCTCAAAAACAAACGTAATTAAATCTGTTTTTGTGTCTTATTCAGAATCTCATTTTTCATAATTTTGACACTTCTCCATGATTTTCTCATGCAGCCTCACAATATCAGGTGGTTTCCTTATGACTCCACAAGCATATGGCACTGGAGATTGGACATCTGAGGGTAACACTCCTAAGATTTTTTAAAGATTATTCACGATTTTATTCAAAAGGAAAAAAGTGTAACGTTTCACAGCCTTATGAATTTTATAATCAAAAACCATGGTTTATAATGGTAATGAAAACAACTTTTAAAATGTTATCAAACCGTTCATTCATTTTGTTAGCTGCTTAATTCTAATTGGGGAGGCTGGAGCCTATCTCGGCAGATTCAGTGGAAAGAGGGGTACACCCTGAACAGCTTGTAATGGCATGCCAGGGCCAACACACACCCATTCACACTCACTCTTGCACCTGGGGGAAATTTTGAACACTCAGACTACTGTACATGTTAAACTCAGGACCTTCTTGCTGTGATGTGGATGTGCAAGCCACCGTGCCGCCCTGTTATAAAAATTTTTTTATTTTATTATGCATACTTTCAGAACTTATGAAATTATGCATTCGACGTATTATTATTCATGTGCTCAAGGTTCATACACTGAGCTTGCACACAAGTCTGATAGGGATTTTTAGTGTTTTGTGTTTGTTTCATGCTGTGATTGTGAGTGTTGTCCTGAGCAAATAACGGATTTGTCTAGCAGTGATCAACACTGTATAGGCACGATGAATAGAAAGTGAAAGTTTTGGGTTATGCTGTGATTGTAACAGAGACAACAGCATCTTGTTCAGGACTTGAAGCTGAAAGAACAGCATGCTACATCGGCAACAAGAAAGAAAGCCAACTGTTGTCTATTTCTGCTGATTCTCTCTGATCACAGCCTGATTTAGGGGATATTTTGCGGGACATGAATGAAAAGTGTAGCTGGTCGCAACGGTCATATTTTATCATGCACTTCTAATACCAACACTGTCCATTATATTTTAGGACCATCATCATCATCATCATCATCATCTTCCGCTTAGTCCAGGGTCGGGTCGCGGGGGCAGCAACCTTAGCAAAGAGGTCCAGACATCCCTCTCCCGAGCTACTTCCTCCAACTCTCCCGGGGGGACACCGAGGCGGTCCCAGACAAGCCGAGAGACATAGTCCCTCCAGCATGTTCTAGGTCGACCCCGGGGTCTCTTCCCGGTTGGACATGCCCGAAACACCACACCAGGGAGGCGTCCGGGGGCATTCTGACCAGATGCCCGAGCCACCTCAACTGGCCCCTCTCAATGCGGAGGAGCAGCGGATCTACTCCGAGCTCTCCCCGGATGGCGGAGCGTCTCACCCTATCTCTAAGGGAGAACCCCGCCACCCGGCGAAGGAAGCTGATTTCAGCCGCTTGTATCCGTGATCTTGTTCTTTCGGTCATTACCCAAAGCTCGTGACCATAGGTGAGGGTTGGAACGTAGATTGACTGGTAAATTGAGAGCTTCGTCTTGCGGCTCAGCTCCTTTTTCACCACGACGGACCGGTACAGGCACCGCTTAACAGCAGAGGCTGCAGCGATCCGTCTGTCGATCTCTCGCTCCATCCTTCCCTCACTCGTAAACAAGACCCCAAGATACTTAAACTCCTCCACTTGGGGCAGGACCTCATTCCCAACCCGGAGGGTGCATTCCACCATTGTCCGACTGAGAACCATGGCCTCGGACTTGGAGGTACTGATCTTCATCCCGGCTGCTTCGCACTTGGCTGCGAATCACTCCAATGAGAGCTGGAGGGCCCGACTTGATGAAGCCAAAAGGACAACATCATCCGCAAAAAGCAGAGACGATATCCGATGGCCACCAAACCAGAACCCCTCATCGCCTCGACTGTGCCTAGAAATTCTGTCCATAAAAATTATGAACAGAATCGGTGACAAAGGACAGCCTTGGTGGACTCCAACTCCCACTGGAAACGAATCCGACCTGCTGTTACCAATACGGACCAAATTCTGGCTCCGGTGATACAGCGACCGAATAGCTCATAGCAACGGATCCGGAACGCCGTATTCTCGGAGCACGCCCCACAAGATCTTTCGAGGGACACGGTCGAAAGCCTCCAAATCCACAAAGCACATGTGGACAGATTGGGAAAACTCCCATGCCCCCTCCAGAGTCCTGTCGAGCGTATAGAGTTGGTCAAGAGTGCTGTGGCCAGGACGCATTGTTCCTTTTGAATCCGAGGTTCGACTATCGGTCGGATCCTCCTCTCTAGTACCCCTGCATAGACTTTCCCAGGTAGGCTGAGTAGTGTAATTCCCCGATAATTGGAACACACCCTCCGGTCCCCCTTCTTAAAAATTGGGACCACCACCCCAGATTGCCAATCCAGAGGTACAGCCCCCGATGACCACGCGATGTTGCAGAGACATGTCAACCAAGACAGTCCTACAACATCCAGAGCCCTGAGATATTCCGGGCGGATCTCGTCCAACCCCGAAGCTCGACCGCCGAGGAGCTTTTTGACAACCTCAGTGACCTCCACTCCAGTGATGGACGGACCCTCACCCGAACCCCCAGGGTCTTCCTCTTCCACGGAGGGCGTGTTGGTGGGATTGAGAAGGTCCTCAAAGTATTCCCTCCACCTCTCAACAACATCCCCAGTCAAGGTAAGCAGCTCCCCACCTCCACCGTAAACAGTGTTTGTGAAGAACTGCTTCCCCCTCCTGAGGCGTCGGATTGTGGCCCAGAACCTTTTTGAGGCCAACCGATAATCACTCTCCAGGCCCTCACCGAACTCCTCCCACGCCCGAGATTTTGCATCTGCGACAGCCTCGGCTGCAGCACGTTTGGCCTGCCGGTACCCGTTTGCTGCCTCAGGAGTCCCACAGGCTAATAAAACCCGATAGGCCTCCTTCTTCAGCTGGACGGCCCCCTTCACCGCAGGTGTCCACGACCGGGTTCGGGGATTACCGCCACGACAAGCACCAACGACCTTACGGCCACAGCTATGGGCTGCCGCCTCAGCAATGGAGGCACGAAACATGGCCCATTCGGATTCCATGTCCCCCGCCTCCTCCGGAATGTGTTTGTAGCTCTGCCGGAGGTGGGAGTTAAAGGCCTCTCGGACAGGGGGCTCCGCCAAACGTTCCCAGCAGACCCTGATTACACGCTTGGGCCTGCCAGGTCTGGAAGGCAACCTCCCACACCATCGAAGCCAACTCACCACCAGGTAGTGATCGGTAGACAGCTCAGCTCCTCTCTTCACCCGAGTGTCCAGAACATATGGTCGCAAGTCCGATGACACGATTACAAAGTCAATCATTGAGCTGCGACCTAGGGTGTCCTGGTGCCAAGTGCACTTATGGACACCCTTATGTTTGAACATGGTGTTCGTGATAGACAAACTGTGATGAGCACAGAAGTCCAACAACGACACACCATTCGGATTCAGACTGGAGAGGCCGTACCTACCGATCACACCCTTCCAGGTCACACTATCGTTGCCCACATGGGCGTTGAAGTTTCCCAAGACAACGAGCGAGTCTCCCGAGGGAGCGTTCTCCAACACCCCCCCCCCCCAAAGACTCCAAAAAGGGTGGGTACTCTGAACTGTCATTTGGTGCATAAGCACAAATAACAGTCAGGACCCGTCCCCCCCACCTGAAGACGGAGGGAAGCTACCCTTTCGTCAACCGGGGAGAACCCCAACATTTGGGCACCGAGACGGGGGGCAACAAGAATACCCACACCGGCTCACCGCCTCTCCCCATGAGCAACTCCAGAATTGAAGAAGGCCCAGCCTCTTTCGAGATGGATGGTTCCAGAGCCCAAGCTATGCGTTGAGGTGAGCCCGACTAAATCTAGTCGGTGTCTCTCCACCTCACGCACCAAATCAGGCTCCTTTCCCGCCAGAGAGGTGACATTCCATGTCTTGAAGGTCAGAGTCAGTAGCCGAGGATCAGTCCGACAGAACCCATGCCTTTGGCTGCCACCCAACACACACTGCACCCGACCCCTAAAACTCCTCCCACGGGTGGTGGGTCCATGGGAGGGCGGACCCATGTCTCCTTTTCGGGCTGGGCCCGGCCAGGCTCCATGGGCCGCGTCCGGGCAAGGGAGACTGATTCCTGTGTTTTAGGACAACCATGCTATTAATAATAATTAACCATAGTCTTCTGGAATATATCTGTTTATTTCATTGATCTCATCTGTTTGTCTCATCTATTATTTTCTATTCATGGTTAGTGTGCATTTAATTTCTTAATGTTCTGTTCCTATTCCCGTATTTGTTGTTATTGTTTATTGATATAACTTTTGTAATAAGTTTTTAGTGATATTATTAAACCAGTCAGTAAAATACACTGTAAACTAAAGTGAAAATGAAAGCAGTGTATATGCTCATTAGTGAAATAGAGCAGTTCAGCTTCTGGACACTAGTGCATTGTCGGGACTCATGGCTACACCACCAAGGGTGTTGTGTTGCCTTTTCTGCCTCTTATTCTGTTTCAAGATATCAAATCATTTTAATGGATCAGGTTACAATTTTCACAGATGAAATTTCGGCGCAGATGAAGCAAAGCACTGAACCTTATTCAGTGGTAGTTGGTAGATGTTCGAGGTAATGACTAAGGGTCTGTGTATTCAGGCAGCTGCAGGATTTCAGACTAAGATTTTATCTGAAAATTTTCTTAATCCTGAAACAGGGGTCATGAGAACAATATTATTATGTGAAGATATTAACACAAAAAAAATTAAACTTGTATAGGTTTCAACAACAACAAATTGAACCACTTCAGTATCAGTATATTATAAGGAAAGTAGATCAGTATTTAAAGCTATATTATTATATGGGAAGATTTATTATATGTGAGATGCTCCACCGAAAGTAGGCACTTGTCGCACTGACCACTTTTGAGATAAAGGCCAAAAAAGTAAAAATGGTCCGTTTTTTTATTGAAATTCGGATTTTTGCATAAACTATTAAAACAAGTATTCAACTATCACTTGCTCACATTAAATCGACGAAAACTCACTAAAAATGTCCTTTTCCCCCATTTTTCTGGCGAGTCCCCTCATAAAACTAGATAAAAACAGTAGCAAACTTACTGGTTTTCGTTGCAATTATTCACCGAGTTCAGTACAAGACACAATATAACCCATACACCAGAAGAACGTCCGTGAAGTAATCTTTCCATTTTTGATACTGTTATGATATTAAAATGCCGTTTCAGTGAATAAAATAACGGTTATGAAGACGATATGCTTGTAAACATTGCAGGCTAGTTGCTAAGGAAGATCTGAAACGAGCACACTGATTAGTCAACTCAGGCTTGCACATGCACAGTGCCTGTCACACATTAACTTCCGGTTTACTTCCTGCTTCTGGTTTACTGCATGCTGAACTTGGCTCCGAATTTCTCTTCAATAACAGTCATTAAGTTTATGAGATTGTGAATACATATAATTTCTGGAAAAGGAGAGTGAAATGTCATCTGTAATGTCTAGCAGCATTAGTATAGATGTTAAATTCGACGTGAGAATTGGGCTTTGAAGATGCCGGAATGCCTGGCGTTCTTGAAGATTATTTCGTCGGTGAGTATTTTTCTCTGCATGCATGATTATAGATGTTTTTTTTGATGATTTAATTTGTGTGTAATCTTGTCTAGACTGGACATGCTGGATCGTGGGTTGTTTAGTTTTGTACGAAAATTGGTCTTCTTCTTTCTTCTTTTCCTTTCGGCTGTTCCCTTCAGGGGTCGCCACAGCAAATGATCTGCCTCCATCTCTCCCTATCCTCTGCATCTTCTACTCTTACTCCAACGACCTTCATGTCCGCCTTCACTGCATCCATAAATCTTCTCTTTGGTCTTCCTCTGGACCTTTTGCCTGGTAGTTCCAACCTCAGCATCCTACGACCAATATACTCACTATCCCTCCTCTGTACATGTCCAAACCATCTCAATCTAGCCTCTCTGACTTTGTCTCCAAAACATCTAACATGTGCTGTCCCTCTGATGTACTCATTTCGGATCCTATCCATCCTCGTTACTCCCAAAGAGAACCTCAACATTTTCATCTCTGCTACCTCCAACTCTGACTCCTGGCTTTTCCCCAGGGCCACTGTCTCTAAACCATACAACATTGCTGGCCTCATCACCGTCTTGTACACTTTTCCCTTCATTCTTGCCGATATTCTCCTATCACACATCACACCGGACACTTTTCTCCATCCATTCCAACCTGCCTGCACGCGCTTCTTCACCTCTTTTCCACACTCTCCATTGCTCTGGATTGTTGAGCCTAAGTACTTAAAATCCTCCACCTTCTTTATCTCTGCCCCCTGTAACCTCAAAGTTTCTCTTGGGTCCTTGTCGTTCACACACATGTATTCTGTCTTACTAAGACTAACCTTCATTTCTCTCCTTTCCAGGGCATACCTCCACCTCTCTAGATTTTCCTCCACTTGGTCTCTGCTCTCACTACGGATTACTATGTCATCTGCAAACATCATAGTCCATGGAGATTCTTGTCTAACCTCATCTGTTAGCCTGTCCATCACCATAGCAAACAAGAAGGGGCTGAGAGCTGACCCTTGATGCAGTCCCACCTCCACCTTGAACTCTTCTGTCACACCGACAGCACACCTCACCACTGTCTTACATCTATCATACATGTCCTGCACCACTCTAACATACTTCTCTGTCACTCCAGACTTCCTCATACAATACCACAGTTCTTCTCTCGGCACCCTGTCATATGCTTTCTCCAGATCCACAAAGGCACAATGCAGCTCCTTCTGACCTTCTCTGTACTTCTCTATTAACATCCTCAAAGCAAACACTGCATCTGTGGTGCTCTTTCTTGGCATGAAACCAAACTGTTGTTCACAAATGCTGACCTCTGCCCTTAGTCTTGCTTCCACTATTCTTTCCCATAGCTTCATTGTATGGCTCATCAACTTTATCCCTCTGTAGTTGCCACAACTCTGTACATCGCCCTTGTTCTTAAAAATGGGCACAAGCACACTTCTCCTCCATTCCTCTGGCATCTGCTCACTTTCTAAGACCTTGTTGAATATTCTTGTCAGAAAATCTACTGCTACCTCCCTAGACACTTCCATACCTCAACTGGTATGTCATCAGGGCCAACTGCCTTTCCACTCTTCATCCTCTTCAATGCCCTCCTCACTTCTCCCTTACTAATCTTTGCTACTTCCTGCTCCTCAACAGTCACCCCTTCTACTCTTTTCTCTCTCTCATTTTCCTCATTCATCAGCTCTTCAAAGTAATCTTCCCAGCACACTTCTGTCACCAGTCAATACATTTCCCTCTCTGTCCTTTATCACTCTAACTTGCTGCACGTCTTTCCCATCTCTATTTCTCTGCTGTGCTAACCTGTATAGATCATTTTCTCCCTCCTTACTGTTCAACCTATCATACAAGTCATCATACGCCCTCTGTTTGGCCTTTGACACTGCTACCTTCGCCTTACGCTGTGTCTCCCTGTACTCCTGTTTACTCTCTTCGGTCCTCTCAATGTCCCACTTCTTCTTGGCTAACCTCTTCTTTTGTACACACTCCTGCACTTCCTCATTCCACCACCAAGTTTCTTTATCTACTTTCCTTCCAGAGGACACACCAAGTACTCTCCTCCCGGTCTCCCTGATCACATTGGCTGTGGTTGTCCAGTCCTCTGGAAGCACTTCCTGACTACCCAAAGCCTGTTTCAACTCCTCCTTGAAGACAACACGACACTCTTCCTTTTTCAGCTTCCACCACTTTGTCTTCTGCTCTACCTTTGCCTTTTTCACCTTTCTCACCATCAGTGTCATCCTGCACACCACCATCCTATGCTGTTTGGCAACACTCTCACCCACTACTACTTTGCAGTCACTGACTTCCTTCAAATTACATCGCCTACACAATATGTAGTCTACCTGTGTGCTCTTACCTCCGCTTTCATAAGTCACCCTATGCTTCTGTTTCTTCTTGAAGAAAGTATTCACCACAGCCATTTCCATCCTTTTTGCAAAATCGATCAACATCTGTCCTTCTGTGTTCCTGTCCTGGATACCAAACCTGCCCATCACTTCCTCGTCCCCTCTGTTGCCTGCACCAACATGTCCATTGAAGTCTGCTCCAATGACCACTCTTTCACCTCTGGGGGTACTCTGCATCACTTCATCTAACTCACTCCAGAATCTCTCCTTCTCTTCTAGCTTACATCCTGCCTGTGGGGCATAAGCACTAACAACATTGACTATCACGCCTTCAATTTCTAACTTGAGACTCATCACTCTGTCTGACACTCTTTTCACTTCTAGAACATTCCTGACAAACCCCTCCTTCAAGATGACTCCTACTCCATTTCTCTTCCCATCCACACCATTATAAAACAGTTTAAACCCTGCTCCTAAGCTTTTAGCCTTTCTACCTTTCCACCTCGTCTCCTGAACACACAGTATGTCCACCTTCCTCCTCTGCATCATGTCAGCCAGCTCCCTATCTTTTCCTTGCATAGTTCCAACATTCAAAGTCCCTACTCTCAGTCCGAGGCTCACGCATTTCCTCTTCTCTCTCTGCCTACGGACACGCCTCCCGCCTCTCCTTCTTCGACGTCTTCGACCAACAGTAGTCCAATTTCCATCAGCACCCTGTTGGTTGACAGCACTGATGGCGGTCGTTGTTAACCCGGGCCTCGACCGATCCGGTCTGAATTCTGTATTGATCATTTGCACTTTTTTTTTGTGGCAGAAGTTTTACGCCGGATGCCCTTCCTGTCGCAACCCTCTGCATTTATCCGGGCTTGGGACCGGCATAAGGGGGCGAGACACTGGTTAGTGCCCCCCCCCCTGCCTCATGGCTGCATTGTACGAAAATTGGTCAAGACCTGAAAAATACTTAAATGTTTCATTCCTTTTACAAATGAACAAACTGATGATGATGATGATGATGCCAGCTGTGTTGAAGATTTTGATTTTGATGATGAAGAAGAGGCATCTGTTAATAAAAGTGTGATGAGTCAGTTGTTTGATGATGTGATACTTTCTGCTGAGCAGGATATAGATTAAGATAATAATGATGATGGCAGAGTTGATGAAGCTTACTTGTATAAAAAGATCAGAGAGTTTGGTTGTATAGTTTTCTTATATATACTTTTCGTAATTTCAGTGCGATTGTTTGAACCTGACCGTGTTTTTTTTTTTTTTTTCTTTTTCAATCAGTATCATTTGAAGGCATTTGAACCTTTATATAATGGTCGAAAAGGTACATGCTGATCTTATTGAAATAAACAGAAAAGAAAAAAAAAAGTCTTTTTTTTTTGTTCATTTTTCGGGGGTTACCATGGTGACTGATGGGGTAAAAAGGGGTGTATCAGATTAAAATGATGATTTCTCTTATCATCTCTTCCTCAAACTTTTCCGAGACATGTTTTCTAAAAGTTTATATGGCTGAGGTGCATAAAAATGTTTGGTTGCTAAGGACTAATGATTTTGGAAGAAGTGCAATCTTTGTGCTCATTTTTCTCGAAAATGTCTTTTGAAATTTTTAATTGAATGCTGACACAAGAAATGGCATAGCTCGGTCAGTTTTCAAGGTATTGACAAACTTTTTGCTGCATTTTGCAGCTTTGGGCCTCATCTATCTGACTGTGTAAAATGCTCATTTTTCATTTTTGGACGCAAGAGCCTACTTTCAGTGGAGTGGCTCACATATGGATATTATGTGGAAAGATTGTCGAATGGATAATGTGGGGAAAATTCTTATTTTGTCTTACATTTATACCCTGCGTAGGCCACATAGCCATCAGCGTAGTTCTGCCCTATGATGGTTTTGCGAGCTGGCCAGGATGTCCTCTGCCCTGGCACAGTCGGCTGAGATGGACACCACCCTTGCTGCGTCCATAATTAGGATTAATTGGTTCAGGAAATGAATGAGTCATTTATACTCTGCTTGAGGGTTCAGCAATATCTGGTTAATCATAATGACTAAATATTGCTTTTATCTTATTGCTAAATGCAAGAATGATTATATGTAATCCTGTAACAATTGTGTATAGCTAAAGTGCTGGCAGTATACTAATGTGAAATGGTCACACCAAAATTCATGATTGAAAAGAAATTAATTAAACCAATTGGACATTAAAAATCAGTAAGCCTAATCCAAATGAATAAGAAGATTCAGACTCCATGGGAGAAGTAGGTAATTAATCAGTTGGTGAATCAGCCCATTTCATGGGCTCACTAGCAGTCAGAGGCTGTGGAGAAGGTGCTGGAGAAGAGTAGTAAGGAGAGGCCAAAGTAATGAAGGCTGACACATAAGACAGAATGGCTTTCTATTACATTCAAGAACAACAACAACAAAAAAAAACTCTCACTCTGTGAAAAATGGCCTTTGTCCCTCCTCATATTTGCATTTTGATGTGCATTTTTTCCCTGCCATTTTATGAGCAAATTTGAGACAAAATTGTTCACTGAAATGATCTTGCCCAGACTCGGAAGCCTTGCAGTACAGGGATCCCTCACTTTTCCTCGGTTAATTGGACCGAGATCCCCACGAGACCATCGAATTCCGCGAAGTAGGATCACCCCCCCTCGAAGGCCCCCCTCCACACACACTGATATATACGTGTGTGTATGTGTATATAACAGGAGTCACCAACCTTTCTTAAACTGAAAGTTGAGGGTGACCTTAGGATTCCCAAATGGCTTGAGGGTTACCAGTTCAAAACATATAAACAAATCAAGAAATCAAAAGCCTACAATATTCACACATACACACAGACAAAAAACCAATAATCATAAATTTAGGACAAGTACTTGTAAATAAATGTATTTATGTTTCGTTGTCAAAGTGACAATGCAGCCATGAGGCGGGGGGGGCACTAACCAGTGTCTCTCCCCCTTATGCCGGTCCCAAGCCCGGATAAATGCAGAGGGTTGCGACAGGAAGGGCATCCGGCGTAAAACTTCTGCCACATTTAAAAATGCAAATGATCAATACAGAATTCATACCGGATCGGTCGAGGCCCGGGTTAACAACGACCGCCATCAGTGCTGTCAACCAACAGGGTGCTGATGGAAATTGGACTACTGTTGGTCGAAGAAGGAGAGGCGGGAGGCGTGTCCGTAGGCAGAGAGAGAAGAGGAAATGCATGAGCCTAGGACTGAGAGTAGGGACTTTGAATGTTGGAACTATGCAAGGAAAAGATAGGGAGCTGGCTGACATGATGCAGAGGAGGAAGGTGGACATACTGTGTGTTCAGGAGACAAGGTGGAAAGGTAGCAAGGCTAGAAGCTTAGGAGCAGGGTTTAAGCTGTTTTATCATGGTTTGGATGGGAAGAGAAATGGAGTAGGAGTCATCTTGAAGGAGGGGTTGTCAAGAATGTTCTAGAAGTGAAAAGAGTGTCAGACAGAGTGATGAGTCTCAAGTTAGAAATTGAAGGCGTAATGTTCAATGTTGTTAGTGCTTATGCCCCACAGGCAGGATGTGAGCTAGAAGAGAAGGAGAGATTCTGGATTGAGTTAGATGAAGTGATGCAGAGTACCCCCAGAGGTGAACGAGTGGTCATTGGAGCAGACTTCAATGGACATGTTGGTGCAGGCAACAGAGGGGACGAGGAAGTGATGGGCAGGTTTGGTATCCAGGACAGGAACACAGAAGGACAGATGTTGATCGATTTTGCAAAAAGGATGGAAATGGCTGTGGTGAATACTTTCTTCAAGAAGAAACAGGAGCATAGGGTGACTTATGAAAGCGGAGGTAAGAGCACACAGGTAGACTACATCTTGTGTAGGCGATGTAATTTGAAGGAAGTCAGTGACTGCAAAGTAGTAGTGGGTGAGAGTGTTGCCAAACAGCATAGGATGGTGGTGTGCAGGATGACCCTGATGGTGAGAAAGGTGAAAAAGGCAAAGGCAGAGCAGAAGACAAAGTGGTGGAAGCTGAAAAAGGAAGAGTGTCGTGTTGTCTTCAAGGAGGAGTTGAAACAGGCTTTGGGTAGTCAGGAAGTGCTTCCAGAGGACTGGACAACCACAGCCAATGTGATCAGGGAGACCGGTAAGAGAGTACTTGGTGTGTCCTCTGGAAGGAAAGTAGATAAGGAGACTTGGTGGTGGAATGAGAAAGTGCAGGAGTGTGTACAAAAGAAGAGGTTAGCCAAGAAGAAGTGGGACATTGAGAGGACCGAAGAGAGTAAACAGGAGTACACGGAGACACAGCGTAAGGCGAAGGTAGCAGTGTCAAAGGCCAAACAGAGGGCGTATGATGACTTGTATGATAGGTTGGACAGTAAGGAGGGAGAAAATGATCTATACAGGTTAGCACAGCAGAGAAATAGAGATGGGAAAGACGTGTAGCAAGTTAGAGTGATAAAGGACAGAGAGGTAAATGTATTGACTGATGACAGAAGTGTGCTGGAAAGATGGAAAGAGTACTTTGAAGAGCTGATGAATGAGGAAAATAAGAGAGAAAAAAGAGGAGAAGAGGTGACAGTTGTGGAGCAGGAAGTAGCAAAAATTAGTAAGGGAGAAGTGAGGAGGGCATTGAAGAGGATGAAGAGTGGAAAGGCAGTTGGCCCTGATGACATACCAGTTGAGGTATGGAAGTGTCTAGGGGAGGTAGCAGTAGATTTTCTGACAAGAATATTCAACAAGGTCTTAGAAAGTGAGCAGATGCCAGAGGAATGGAGGAGAAGTGTGCTTGTGCCCATTTTAAAGAACAAGGGAGATGTGCAGAGTTGTGGCAACTACAGAGGGATAAAGTTGATGAGCCATACAATGAAGCTATGGGAAAGAATAGTGGAAGCAAGACTAAGGGTAGAGGGCAGCATTTGTGAACAACAGTTTGGTTTCATGCCAAGAAAGAGCACCACAGATGCAGTGTTTGCTTTGAGGATGTTAATAGAGAAGTACAGAGAAGGTCAGAAGGAGCTGCATTGTGCCTTTGTGGATCTGGAGAAAGCATATGACAGGGTGCCGAGAGAAGAACTGTGGTATTGTATGAGGAAGTCTGGAGTGACAGAGAAGTATGTTAGAGTGGTGCAGGACATGTATGAGAGATGTAAGACAGTGGTGAGGTGTGCTGTCGGTGTGACAGAAGAGTTCAAGGTGGAGGTGGGACTGCATCAAGGGTCAGCTCTCAGCCCCTTCTTGTTTGCTATGGTGATGGACAGGCTAACAGACGAGGTTAGACAAGAATCTCCATGGACTATGATGTTTGCAGATGACATCGTGATCTGTAGTGAGAGCAGAGACCAAGTGGAGGAAAATCTAGAGAGGTGGAGGTATGCCCTGGAAAGGAGGGGATTGAAGGTTAGTCTTAGTAAGACAGAATACATGTGTGTGAACGACAAGGACCCAAGAGGAACTTTGAGGTTACAGGGGGCAGAGATGAAGAAGGTGGAGGATTTTAAGTACTTAGGCTCAACAATCCAGAGCAATGGAGAGTGTGGAAAAGAGGTGAAGAAGCGCGTGCAGGCAGGTTGGAATGGATGGAGAAAAGTGTCCGGTGTGATGTGTGATAGGAGAGTATCGGCAAGAATGAAGGGAAAAGTGTACAAGACGGTGATGAGGCCAGCAATGTTGTATGGTTTAGAGACAGTGGCCCTGGGGAAAAGACAGGAGTCAGAGTTGGAGGTAGCAGAGATGAAAATGTTGAGGTTCTCTTTGGGAGTAACGAGGATGGATAGGATCAGAAATGAGTACATCAGAGGGACAGCACATGTTAGATGTTTTGGAGACAAAGTCAGAGAGGCTAGATTGAGATGGTTTGGACATGTACAGAGGAGGGATAGTGAGTATATTGGTCGTAGGATGCTGAGGTTGGAACTACCAGGCAAAAGGCCCAGAGGAAGACCAAAGAGAAGATTTATGGATGCGGTGAAGGCGGACATGAAGGTCGTTGGAGTAAGAGTAGAAGATGCAGAGGATAGGGAGAGATGGAGGCAGATCATTTGCTGTGGCGACCCCTGAAGGGAAAAGCCGAAAGGAAAAGAAGAAGAAGAAAGAAGAAGTTGTCAAAGTGACATTTATTTTTTGCAAATGAACATGTCACAATTTCATTCATCAAAAAACATAACTCAAATTGGTTTTCCCAATACATGAGATTGTGTCAACTCCAACTTTGAATCTGATTTAATCAATGAACAATGATCAATTGACCAGGTGACATGGTGTTTTACTAAAACACTGTTCAGTCTTGTCTGTCAGTTAATGAGAAACCTGGCATTCCATGTTGACCACTAGTTTGCTGTATTCTGGTGTGTAGTTCGTCACTGCCACTGTTGTAACTTTGGCAGGAAAAGGTAGAGAGCTGGATGACATGATGCACAGGAGGAAGGTGGACATACTGTGTGTTCAGGAGACAAGGTGGAAAGGTAGCAAGGCTAGAAGCTTAGGAGCAGGGTTTAAGCTGTTTTTTCATGATGTGCATGGGAAGAGAAATGGAGTCGGAGTCATCTTGAAGGAGGAGTTTGTCAGGAATGTTCTCGTGAAAAGAGTGTCAGACAGAGTGATGAGTCTCAAGTTAGAAATTGAAGGTGTGATGCTCAATGTTGTTAGTGCTTATTCCCCACAGACAGGACGCGAGTGAGAAGAGAAGGAGAGATTCTGGAGTGAGTTAGATGAAGTAATGCAGAGTACCCCCAGAGGTGAAAGAGTGGTCATTGGGGCAGACTTCAATGGACATGTTGGTGCAGGAAACAGAGGGGACGAGGAAGTGATGAGTAGGTTTGGTATCCGGGAGAGGAACGCAGAAGGACAGATGTTGGTAGATTTTGCAAAAAGGATGGAAATGGCTGTGGTGAATACTTTCTTCCAGAAGAAACAGGAGCATAGGGTGACTTATAAAAGCGGAGGTAGGAGCACACAGGTAGACTACATCTTGTGTAGGCGATGTAATTTGAAGGAAGTCATTGACTGCAAAGTAGTAGTGGGTGAGAGTGTTGCCAAACAGCATAGGATGGTGGCGTGCAGAATGATGCTGATGGTGAGGAAGGTGAAGAAGGCAAAGGCAAAGCAGAAGATAAAGTGATGGAAGCTGAAAAGGAAGAATGTCGTGTTGTCTTCAAGGAGGAGTTGAAACAGGCTTTGGGTGGTCAAATGACAGATTACTGAACAACTACAGCGAATGTGATCAGGGAGACGGGTAGGAGAATACTTGGTGTGTCATCTGGAAGGACAGTAGATAAGGAGACTTGGTGGTGAAATGAGGACGTGCAGGAATGTGTACAAAAGAAGAGGTGAGGTAAGAACAAATGGGACATTGAAAAGACCGAAGAGAGTAAACAAGAGTACAGGGAGACACAGCGTAAGGCGAAGGTATCGGTGTCAAAGGCCAAACAGAGGGCGTATGATCACTTGTATGCTAAGTTGTACAGTAAGGAGGGAGGAAATGATTTATAAGGGTTGGCACAGCAGAGAAATAGAGTTGGGAAGGCCGTGCAGCAAGTTAGAGTGATTAAGGACAGAGTGGAAAAGACGAGTGTTGACTGATGACAGAAGTGTGCTGGGAAGATGGAAGGAGTACTTTGAAGAGCTGATGAATGAGGAAAATGAGAGAGAGAAAAAGAGTAGAAGAGGTGACTGTTGGGGACCAGGAAGTAGCAATAGATTAGTAAGGGTGAAATGAGGAGGGCATTGAAGAGGATGATGAATGGATAGGCAGTTGGTCCTGATGACATACTGGTGGAGGTATGGAAGTGTCTCGGAGAGGTAGCAGTAGATTTTTTGACAAGAACATTCAACAAGGTCTTAGAGAGTGAGAGGATGCCAGAAGAATTGAAGAGAAGTATGATGGTGCCCATTTTTAAGAACAAGGGAGACGTGCAGAGTTGTGGCAACTACAGAGGGATAAAGTTGATGAGCCATACGATGAAGTTATGGGAAAGAATAGTGGAAGCAAGACTAAGGGCAGATGTCAGCATTTATGAACAACAGTTTGGTTTCATGCCAAGAAAGAGCACCACAGATGCAAGTGTTTGCCTTGAGGATGTTAACGGAGAAGTACAGAGAAGGTCAGACGGAGCTGCATTGTGCCTTCGTGGATCTGGAGAAAGCATATGACAGGGTGCCGAGAGAGGAACTGTGGTGTTGCATGAGGAAGTCTGGAGTGGCAGAGAAGTATGTCAGAGTGGTGAAGAAGGACGTGAATGTCGTTGGTGTAAGAGAAGATGCAAAGGATAGGGTGAGATGGAGGCAGATGATTCGCTGTGGCGACCCCTGAAGGGAAAAGCCGAAAGGAAAAGAAGAAGAGTTTGTCACTGCCACTCTCAGTGACTCCTGTAGATGTGAATCGGCATGATTGGTGTTTATTTTTTATAAAGTTTATATTGGAAAAGGCTGATTCACAGAGATATGTGGATCCGAAAAGACAAGCAACCTTCATAGCTGCTGTGCAGATAGATTTGTACTTTTCCATGTCCGCTAGGTTCCAAAAGTTTGGGCGACTCCGATATGCTTTAAGGTTCAGTTTAAAGCTCCTCCAAAAGCACCTTAAATGCCCGGTGTTGTTTGGCTTTAACGCGAATGCTATTCATGATTTTTACAACGGGGGTCATTACATGGTCAAACCCAGTCACTTTCGCACATATTGCCTGCTGGTGGATGATACAATGGTAGTGTATTAAAGGTGGAAAGTCTGGGTCAGTCTTGCAATGTGCAATGAAGCCCACACAGCATCCTACCATTGCCGGTGCACCATCGGAAAAAAAAAAAAAGCCATCAAGTAAAACAAAAACAGATTAATAAATCTCACACATTTAAATCTATACATCTATTTTCAATGCCACGTTACTGTGGCGAGCAGCGGAGAGCCTTTCTGTACACCAGTTGTGGGCGTGTCCGATACCTTCAAACTCTAATTTTATTGGATTATAACAACAGCCACAGACTGCACGTTGTTTGGGTAGAGAGGTAAATTTTCCTCGTTTTGATCAGCTCATTTCCACAAAGCCAAGCACAGCTGGCAAGCAAACACAAATGGACAGACAGGGCAAAACTTCAACTTGCAGACCATCTGATTGCCAAAACTTGGGACACGCTTCCTGTCACATAAACACTGTAATGTGCGAGTCCAATAAAATTAGAGTTTCAAGGGATCGGACCAGCCCACATACATAAGGATTGGCTGAATAGATTTAAATGTGTGAGATTTCTTCAAGCCAGTCTGGTCATCTGGCGGTCACTTTCGGAAACAATGGCCTTCGTCCGGACGATCCGAACTAGTCAGAAGCTACAGATTTTGTCCGTTGCATGTGAAATCCGTTAAAGCGAAGCTCGTAAAACCGAGGCATGAGTGTATATATGTGTGAAACTTTCAATAGAAATTACATAAGGTGCAGCATTTTTTTTTTGCGAATCATAAGGGCTATTTTTAGAACAAGTCCAGCAGGCGACTGAGAAGGAGCCAACGGGCAATCAGGTGCCCATGGGCATAGGGTTGGTGACCCATGGTATATAATGTCAATAAATACATATACAATGCTATAAATGCTTATAATAACAATTAAACATTAATAAATAATGCATAAGATGTAAATACAATATAGATACACATACACACATACAGACGCGCGCATGCAGATGCACACCTCACAACAATGTAACTAGTTTTGAGGGGAGATTTTGGGTTGTTTTGTGTTGGGTTTGGTTTTTTTTTCAATGCAATAATAATTAAAAAGCTTAAGAAATATAGCTGAAGCTCATTTATAATTTCAACATTTAATTTTTACGGTTTTAGATTGAAATACTAGAATATTGGGGCCAGTGCTGTAGTGGTTAGGGTGCTGCGCTCATGATCGGGAGGTTGAGAGTTTGAATCCCACTGAGACCCTTACTGTGCTAAGACTCCTGGGCAAGGTCTCAACCACAAGTGTGCCCCTGTTCACCCAGCAGTATAAATGGGTACCAGTAAAATATACTGGGCAGGTAACCTGCAATGGATTAGCGTCCCATCCAGGAGGAGTTGAATTCCTGTTCACTTCACACTACAGAAACCGGGGATAAGCACTGGCCCGATGAGCCACTCGGCTCGGGTGTAAAAACCCAACAGACTTTACCTTACCTACTAGAATAAATAGAAGATTAAGGTGCTTACACATTATGATTTAAAATGAGAAATTGAGTCGGGGTAATCTGTGTAATCAGCTCATGCAAGCACCATCAAATGTAGTAAACCAGGAAGAAAGCGCTTATAAATAATTGCCTAATTTACGAAAACCTCACAAATTCAGACAGGAATAAGGGGAAATTTTATGAAGGAAATGATGTCACTGCAAGGCAGATGACATCAAATTAAGGGTGGTACAGGGACAATAGGAATGAGAGATGAGAATGATCAAAAAAAAGTATGTAAATTAAGGTAGAATGGACTATAATTTCTTAAGCTGAAAAACATGATGGGAAATTGGTTAATATTAGTGACACTGACTTGGCACAATTGAGGAGTCTACAGGCATTGGGATTCAGAGGGGTCTTTCAGGCTGACTGTGAGACTCCGACAAAGACGGTAATATGTTTGATTGACTGCTCGTAGCTGACTTCTTTGTCCAAGATATCTGATTGATGGTGGAATAAAGCCTCTTCTCATCTGTTGTACCAAGTTTCTTTATTTTTATATATTTTAAGTCTAAAGTATTATTTGTACTTATTGATGAAGCACCAAGACCATCAATAGGAAGACATTGCAACCTTCTTTCCACAGGTATATGTCCAGCTTGGGCAGGAGGACCTGAGTTTTTCTGACAATATCATAAATGTTTTCGAGTGAATAACAAAAATAATGTGAAATACAGTAGGTCCTCATTATTCGCGGGGGTTTAGTTTCGGCCCATCCCACGAATGAAGATAATCTGCGAGCTCTGTGCCCTGAAGTAAAACCCAATGTATCATATTACATGTATGAATGATCAACCAGAAGTAAAATACTATGTATCTGTTACATGCGCTAAAATCTTCTTCTTCTTCTTTTCCTTTCGGCTGTTCCCTTCAGGGGTCGCCACAGCAAATGATCTGCCTCCATCTCTCCCTATCCTCTGCATCTTCTACTCTTACTCCAACGACCTTCATGTCCGCCTTCACCGCATCCATAAATCTTCTCTTTGGTCTTCCTCTGGGCCTTTTGCCTGGTAGTTCCAACCTCAGCATCCTACGACCAATATACTCACTATCCCTCCTCTGTACATGTCCAAACCATCTCAATCTAGCCTCTCTGACTTTGTCTCCAAAACATCTAACATGTGCTGTCCCTCTGATGTACTCATTTCTGATCCTATCCATCCTCGTTACTCCCAAAGAGAACCTCAACATTTTCTTTTACATGCGCTAAAATATGCTTCTTAAACACATTCTGTAGACAGTCTTACTCATTAATACAGTATTAATGTAGTAATGATTAAGAAAAACTTAATTTTGTACTGTGGTATTTATTGATAATAAAATATAAACATTATACAACATGTGTATATAATATATACACACACAAAAATAAAAGAACACTTTTAAACATTTTCCTTAAAACATACTGCACTGTAGTTTTCAAAAATGTCCATTAGAGGGATATATTGCATTACTATTTGTGAGGCAGCATTTGCGAGGCAGTGTGAGATGGCAGAGTGGATTTATTATTCAAAAGAGAAGCACTTAAACAGCTCGCTTCAACTGAGGTAAGCGTGCGGTTTGTGTTTATAGGGAGTATATGAGAGGACTGAATTCAGGTATGAACTGCATTCAGCCCGAGCAGCTCAGCCACGCCCCTTAGCCGGACAACAGAGCGATAACAGAGCGATATGAGTTAAACTTTTGGCGCAGTGAGGGATGTGATGTGAGTTAATCCTCTGGCGCAGAGGTGAGCATGCTTGTTTCTTGGGAGTAGATGAGAAGAGTGAACTCAGGTGTGAGCCACCGAGTAGCTCAGCCATGCCCCTCAGTCAGAGCAGTGAGAAAACAGAGTAGAGAACACAGTCGTCAAAATCAAAGTCCCCCAAGAACACAGACCATAACAAAAAGAACATGAAATGTAATAAATTGGATAAACAAAACGATAAACATGCTAAACCACAGTACATAAATTCACACACAATCATTCTAAACATTAACTTCGGTACTGTACTGGAATAATAATTGAAAAAGACTTTAATACTAGAGTTCTTTAACAACAGTTCAGATGATTATTTCTCTTCAGGTGCTTTACAGGAAACTGTTGTTTCTTCAGGAGAAAGTCTTATTTCTTCAGAAGAGACATCCAACATCATTACCATTTTCTGGTGCTTAGTCGGCGTTTGAGTGGCATCATAGAGCGTCACTGGAAATTAAAACACACAAAAAAAAGTCTCATTGAAAGCTTGTGTGCGAATGAGGAAAAAGGGGTGTATACATCATCTCAACCAATCAGCAGGAAGGAGGACAACTATTGGCTGAATTTGAATCACGTGACACTTGCTCAGCAATCCGCAAATATGTGCATGTGCGAGTGCAAAACCGCGAATAGTCAAGGGCCGACTGTAATAGTGTAATAATAGAGTAACAGTGATCAACAAATTATTCTACTGACCACACTTACTGTTCTTTGATATTCACCTGAAATACACAAGCAGGACTCGCCTATTTCGATGTAAAAATTACAAATACAATTGTAATCATGTTTTGTATTTTGTTTGTCCTTATCCCTCCAAAAGGAATTCAACACATGTGAGTATAATCTCGTGTAGTAAAGAGCCATTGATACTTGATTGACTTGCTAGAGCTGAAGTGCTGATTTCTGACTGACAGCGTCTTAACAGAGCTCTTTCAGCTGTAGAGTTGCTGCAGATGTTTATCAGATCCTAAGAGGCAATATAGGATCTGTACTTGGGTACTTCACCGGTGTCAGAAATAAAATGCGATGGTCTGAAAGTGTGTGTAATATCTGACCGTTCGGGTCAGGAGGAAATATAGTAGTTTCTGAAAAACGTCAGCACTGGGCTGCATACGTTGCAGCTACAATGTCTACCAGCTGTAACCGGGATATATATGTGGGATTTTATTTTTAAATCTCAAGGGAAATCTTACGTCGCATCCGGCAAGCATCATGGTTGTAACAATTGAAGCGGTCCAGTACTTGACCCATGTTTAATTTTAACATGGCAACACCCACCCCCTCTCCCGACAGAAGTGCCCAAAGCACTTGTAGTATAATACCATTAAATGCCCGGAAATCTAAAATTGTCTACTGTTCTCCACTATGAAGCCTTTCAGGGGGAAACAGGGTAGCATGGCTGTGTTTACAACAGACCGAAGCTGGATGACTTTATTTTCGGAAGTTTCTGCTTGTCAGGCTTTCTTGATTCTGAACCATCTCATATCCATAAGACCACTTGGCATATTACGTGTTTCCTGATTCATTTTGAGCCAGCTTTGTATTCAGAGAGCACAGTAAAAAGCAGAGCACCAGACATGACCTTTAAAAACTGACCAGATTTAGAGGAAAGTGAACATGCTTCCGATAAGCCTTTTTTTTTTATGTCACGTTACAAAAGTACATCATCCATAAGCAAGAGTGAAATTTGCACAACCCGATCAAACTGCACTGTCCCATTGAGATGGTTGGGTGGTTGATTAGGATTCAGTTCATTAACTTGATGCTATGTTGGTTTTAAGGTTACAGAATATCTCAGGAAGTATCTCGAAACAGGCCCTGGGTTAAAGTCATGCTGATAAGTCTTTTCTGTGACAAAACTGAGTCTTTGACTTAAGAGGTCAGGCCCTTTTAAGTACTATATTTCACTCACTGAAGAGAAGAGTGAGCTATCTCTCTCTCTCTCACGCACGCATGTGCTGGGTGAGGGGGAACAGAGTATTGTCACAGCTTGCTCTCTTTCCCTGTGACCTTGTGCATCATACAGAGGATTGTGTGTCTGTGGAGAGAGAGATGCAAATTTGTAGGAGTCATAGAGTCCATGTTGAAGAATGCTGTATCTCTTTCTGAAGTTTTTTAATACAGCCCATTCAGTATTCATTCTCTCATGTTATAATCATGTAACTGTACTGACTCATACACACAGAACTTGTTGTATTAGGCATGCGCGCATGTGTGTCTGACACCTCTTAAATGCCTGCTATTCTACAGAGAAGCATGGGAAATGTGTCAGAGATTTGGCTGCAGGTGTGGAATTCCACACACAGACTCTGGTATGCATGTAGCCAGAGGTGAGAATTTGTAACAAATGAACTAGTTCATGTTTACTTTTGCCACTCCTAAAGTCTGTCTCTCACAGATTATTTGATTATTTATTTATTTATTTTTGCCTTCTGGCAGTCAATATCCAATAATTACTTCATGCACGTGTCAGAATACATGTAAATCATGGCGATACCTTGAGAACGAGGAAAGGACCTGAAGGGGTCTCCACAGCAAATCATCTGCCTCCATCTCACCCTGTCCTCTGCATCTTCTCTTACGACAACGACCTTCATGTCCTCCTTCACCACATCCATAAATCTCTTCTTTGGTCTTCCTCTAGGCCTTCTGCCTGGTAGTTCCAACCTCAGCATCCTACTACCAATATACTCACTATCCCTCCTCTGGACATGTCCAAACCATCTCAATTGAGCCTCTCTAACTTTGTCTCCAAAACATCTTACATGTGCTGTCCTGCTGATGTACTCATTTCTGATCCTATCGATCCTCGTTACTCCCAGAGAGAACCTCAACATTTTCATCTCCGCTACCTCCAGCTCTGCCTCTTGTCTTTTCCTCAGGGCCACTGTTTCTAAACCATATGACGTCACTGTCCTCATCATCGTCTTGTACACTTTTCCATTCATTCTTCACCTCTTTTCCACACTCTCCATTGCTCTGGCTTGTTGAGCCCAAGTACTTAAAATCCTCCACCTTCTTTATCTCTGCTCCCTGTAACCTCACCTTTCCTCTTGGGTCCTTGTCATTCACACACATGTATTCTGATTTACTCAGGCTAACCTTCATTTCTCTCCTTTCCAGGGCATACCTCCACCTCTCTAGATTTTCCTGCACTTGTTCTCTGCTCTCACTGCAGATCACAATGTCATCTGCAAACATCATAGTCCATGGGGATTCTTGTCTAACCTTGTCTGTCAGCCTATCCATCACCATATCAAACAAGAAGGGGCTCAGAGCTGACCCTTGATGCAGTTCCACCTCCACTTTGAACTGTTCGGTCACACCGACTGCACACCTCACCACTGTCTTACATCTCTCATACATGTCCTGCACCACTCTAACATACTTCTCTGTCACTCCAGACTTCCTCATGCAATACCACAGTTCTTCTCTCGGCACCCTGTCATATGCTTTCTCCAGATCCACAAAGGCACAATACAGCTCCCTCTGACCTTCTCTATTAACATCCTCAAAGCAAACACTTGCATCTGTGGTGCTCTTTCTTGGCATGAAACCAAACTGTTGTTCACAAATGCTGACCTCTGCCCTTAGTCTAGCTTCCACTATTCTTTCCCATAACTTCATTGTATGGCTCATCAACTTTATCCCTCTGTTGTTGCAACAACTCTGCACATCTCCCTTGTTCTTAAAAATGGGCTCGAGCACACTTCTCCTATATTCCTCTGCAATCCGCTCACTCTCAGACCTTGTTGAATATTCTTGTCAGAAAATCTACTGCTACCTCTTCTAGACACTTCCATAACTACACAGGTATATCATCAGGGCCAACTGCCTTTCCACTCTTCATCCTCTTCAGTGCCCTCCTCACTTCACCCTTCCTAATCTTTCTACTTCCTTCTCCTCAATGGTCATCTCTTCTACTTTTTTTTTCTCCCATCACACTTCTGTCATCAGTCAATACATTTCCCTCTCTGTCCGTTATCACTCTAACTTGCT
The DNA here is from genome assembly GCA_024760905.1 of Plotosus lineatus. Taxonomy (NCBI): domain Eukaryota; kingdom Metazoa; phylum Chordata; class Actinopteri; order Siluriformes; family Plotosidae; genus Plotosus; species Plotosus lineatus. Next base: position 49,798,844 of record CM045729.1, on the reverse strand, counting down.
GCGCGTCCTTCCCATCTCTATTTCTCTGCTGTGCCAACCTCTATAAATCATTTTCTCCCTTCTTACTGTCCAACCCAACATACAAGTCATCATACACCCTCTGTTTGGCCTTTGACACCGCTACTTTAGCCTTACGCTGTGTCTCCCTGTACTCCTTGTTCACTCTCTTCGGTCCTCTCTGTGTCCCACTTCTTCTTAGCTAACCTCTTCTTTTGTACACACTTCTGTACTTCCTCATTCCACCACCACGTCTCCTAATCTACTCTCCTTCCAGAGGACACACCAAGTACTCTCCTACCGGTCTCCCTGATCACATTTGCTGTAGTTGCCCAGTCATCTGGAAGCACTTCCTGACCACCCAAAGCCTGTTTCAACTCCTCCTTGAAGACAACATGACACTCTTCCTTTTTCAGCTTCCACCACTTTGTCTTCTGCTCTGCATTTGTCTTCTTCTCCTTACTCACAATCAGTGTCTTCCTGTACACCACCATCCTATGCTGTTTGGCAGCACTCTCACCCACTACTACTTTGCAGTCACTGACTTCCTTCAAATTACATCGCCTGCACAAGATGTAGTCTACCTGTGTGCTTCTACCTCCGCTTTTATAAGTCACCCTATGCTCCTGTCTCTTCTGGAAGAAAGTATTCACCACAGCCATTTCCATCCTTTTTTCAAAATCTATCAACATCTGTCCTTCTGTGTTCCTATTCTGGATACCAAACCTGCCCATCACTTCCTCGTCCCCTCTGTTGCCTGCCCCAACATGTCCATTGAAGTCTGCCCCAATGACCACTCTTTCACCTCTGGGGTATTCTGCATCACTTCATCTAACTCACTCCAGAATCTCTCTTTTTCTTCTAGCTCACATCCTGCCTGTGGGGCACAAGCACTAACAACATTGAACATCATGCCTTCAATTTCTAACTTGAGACTCATCATTCTGTCTGACACTCTTTTCACTTCTAGAACATTCCTGACAAACCCCTCCTTCAAGATGACTCCTACTCCATTTCTCTTCCCATCCACACCATGATAAAACAGCTTAAACCCTGCTCCTAAGCTTCTAGCCTTGCTACCTTTCCACCTGGTCTCCTGAACACACAGCATGTCTACCTTCCTCCTCTGCATCACGTTAGCCAGCTCTCTACCTTTTCCTGTCATAGTTCTAACATTCAAAGTCCCTACTCTCAGTCCTCGACTTATGCCTTTCCTCTTCTCTCTCTGCCTACTGACACGCCTCCTGCCTCTCCTTCTTCGGCCTCTCCTTCTTCGACCAACAGTAGTCCAATTTCCACCAGCACCCTGTTGGTTGACAGCACTGATGGCGGTCGTTGTTAACCCGGGCCTCGACCTATCCGGTATGAAATTAGTATTTGCAGTTCACATAGTGTATTTTGACAAAAGTTTTATGACGGATGCCTTTCCTGTCGCAACCCTCTGCATTTATCCGGGCTTGGGACTGGCGTGAGTACGGACACTTGTTTGTGCCCATCCTCACGGCTGCATTCTTTTTGTCCAAGTTGTATCTCTGTATTTTTCCTCTTCACACTAACGTGCTATTGTGCATGTACACATCGGCATAACTCATTCACCTCAAGGGCCCAGATGTCCCCCCTTCACTCCTGCATTCCTTTGCAGCAGGGTTATTCTTCTCTCTCTCTCTCTCTCTCTCTCTCACACACACACACACGCACACACACACACACACACACGAACACGTTTCTTGCCTATAAATGCTGTTTTCTGACTGTGATTCTTCAGAAGGCTTGATGAAAGATCTTTGAGTTACATTTCTTGACTCCCCATTTATTGAAGCCTCTCCTGAGCTCAATAAGAGAAAACCTCGATACAAGGCACAGCAACGAGAAGGGAAATCCTAATGACAAATAACAGAAGTGTGTACTTGTTTAGTTCGGTATCAATGGTTTCATCACTCTGAAACTCAATTTTTAAATAACTTCCAAAGAGTTTTACATTAAAAACCAGCTATCAACCTAATATATGACACACAGAAATAAACTAATCTAGTGATTTGAACAACTGTCATCTTTATTTATTTATTTAATTATTTGTTTACAATGTCATATTAACCGATCAACATTCAGTTGTGTTTGTCTCCTTAACCAGATGAACAAATAATTGTATATGATTATATTATCGGAATTTTTATTCAGTACCCCTGGGGGTGGGAGGAGGGGTTACTCAGTTGTGTTGCACTTCATGGCATAATTCCACAGAGGGCAGTGTACCTCAGATCGACTTTATAAACATTTGCACTCCAAAAGACTCTCACAGCACAGCTGTCACCTTCTGACCCTCCAACACATAGCAGGGAGGCTTATAAGATTACAGCCCAGCTGGCACACACATTACTGTCAAGTCATGTATCTTAATGCATTAATGTTAGCGAGAAAGAAAAGGGTAAGGTACCGCTGTAAACTTTTTACGTCCAATTCATGTCTTGGTCAGGGCATGGTTTGCACACTTTCTGCTGTGCACCCAGTTCTGACACTACACCCCAGAAATACACATGTGTTGTGCTAAAAGGTTCACTTACTACTAATTGTAGGTTTTAGCTCATGACTTTATTTGACCAAGACTCCAGGTATGCTGTTTCCCATAGTTTTTAACAATAAACAGTGGAAAACAGAACACTTTACAGGGTATTCAAGTAATCGGAGTTTTACAACATTGTACATGGCCTGAATAGTTGGCAAATTCTATTAGCATTGACTGATTCAACATGACAAAACCAATAAGCCTGTAACTGATTCAGCATGACAGAAGCATTTCTGGCTTTGTAAAAATTTAAGTGTTGGCTAGCATTCCATTGCCAAAATTCAATAGCTCTTTTTAGTGTGTGTGTGTGTGTGTGTGTGTGTGTGTGTGTGTGTGTGTGTGTGTGTGTGTGTGTCAGAGAGAGAAAGAGAGAGACTGCAGAGAAATAGTGGAACAGAAAAATAAGAAGTAGTGCAGCATAAAATGAATATTAAATGACCACATTGGGGCACAGTCTCTTACTTGTTTAAGGAAAATTAGTCGCTTCTTGCATAGTTTACATTCTTGGAGTTGTGTGTGTGTGTGTGTGCATGCGTGCGCACACGAGACGGGAGATTCCAGCCTCCACGTAATCAGCTTCGCTATCAGTGTGATTCCTGTGTGTGTGTGCGCGCGTGTGTGTGTGTGTGTGCGCGCGCGCGTGTGTTATTGTGTGAGTATGTGTACCAGTCTGAGGGAGAGGGAACTCTGCCAAGCCTGGCCCACAAGTCAGTTTGATGCCTTGTCAAAATTTTTAGTTGGCGCTCCATGAGGAATCCCATTGAATCCTGATCTGTTCTCACCCCGGTCTTCTTTTCTCATCATCTCTTCATGACCAGGGCCAATCAGGAAGCCTAAATTTGTGGAGAGTCCTCGAGTTCCCGGAGATGCCATCTCATCTGTGTTGAGAAAAGATGGTGAGTTTTTTTTTTTTTAAATTAAAACATGTGATTTGATTATGTAATCATGTTTCCAACCCATAGTGAGTGCAGTGTTTACATAGTATACCTTATATACACTATGTGGGAGAGAACACACACAGTGTATATCAGGTGCTAGGGATGCTTACAGCACCTTCCGGCAAACTTTTATTCAGTGGTAATTTAGTTCTCTATTTAAATGTAGTGAGGGTTGATTTACAAGGCTAGATGATGTTGTAGAATGTAATTGTTGTCATAATTACTTTTAATGAAACATCACACAATAGGCTCAATATTTTTTTAAACACTGAAAGACTGTTGCAGTCACTTCACAATAATGAGTAGCTTGTTGGAAATGTAATAAAATTTTAATGGAATGTTTTCTGGTTAGGATTTTGCTGTGAACAAACAAATGTTTTGATGTTCATTGTTTTTCCACTTTCCGGTTTTTCTGTGACATGACGATCTGTGAGGATTTTTTTGTTTGGTTTGTTTTGTTTTTGTTTTGTTTCATCAACACAGAGTCAGAAAACCAAAGGTGAATGAAGTATTTTTATCTGCTGATATAATGGGCAGTATTTTCCCTAGATGTTCCATAATATTAAGTTCACTTATAAATGTATTTGAAATAGTACAATAATGTAATAAAAACTGATGTGGTGCAAAAGGAATAAAGCAAGATGTACGGTTCAACGGAAATATCAAGAAATACTGTTCAACAGAAATATCTAGCGTTAGGGTGGTAAGGGCGTGTGTGTGTGCACGTGCGCTGCTCACTACAATTTACATAAGCGGAGATGAGTTGCTTGAGATTTTTCAGTTCTTAGTTTTTTCACTGGTTGAAACATTTTGGTTTGTGTCTATGCATGCATGTACCTTTGTGATTCAACCCTGTAGTGGTGGTCCTTTCAAAATTGCTTTTGCATGTTTCAGTGTTATTTAGTGTGAATGCAGTCAGACGTTTTTCTATAGGTACAGGTCTAATTGGATTTAAATAGTTACGATTATTACTCGGTGTGTAATGTATGGTTGCAGAGAGAGAGAGCTTGTGTGTGTGTGTGTGTGGGGGTGTATAATGGTTTATGTACTATTTGTGCATGCTCATTTATGTTCTCTTTAGCTCAGAGGAGTTAAATGGAGAGCTGGGTTATGTTTAGCAAAGCCACGAAGAGGTGTTGAGTTCCCTATGCTGTCTGTGTCTATATTGAGTGTGCGAATGGGTCTTGCTCAGGGCAGCACTGGGAGGTGATATATCATCGATAAAGACAGATCGGCACAGACCCAGTTTTCCCACAGTCAGTCTTCTGAAAGCTAATGAGCTGTTTCAGAGTTGTATTACAGATGTGGAGCGATGAAGTACAAGCGTTCTTTCCAAACCGAGTTTAAGCGTATTGCAAAAAAGTGTATTTGTGTATTTCTGTGTACTCTGTGGAAGACAGCTGTGAAGTGTGATTTTGGGAAGTGTTTTTGGCAAGGAGGTGCCAGAGGAATATCAGTCCAAGCCAGCCAAGCAAGCCAAGGCCACATCATGCCGCTGACATTACGGTGTGTTTAAATTTTGAAAGTTTGAAATTAATACTGTCCAGGTTGGCATCATATTCCATTTGATAAAAAATAATATATGTCAATTTTTACAAAAATCAGATCAAATTTAGGTCTTGCTCAAAACCTGGAAGGTTTACTGCATACAGCCAAATAACGAATATTGTAGTTTTCTTTATCATAAATGCTGAAACATGTAAACAATAATAAACATCCAAACAACATAGTCATTGTTAAAAAAGGTGTAAAAATAAATAAAAATACAGTCATTTGGTCATTTTTATTATTTCCCTTCACTGATTTTGGGAATTTGTTTCAGTGGCACTCGACCATTTGCAGTACAAATCGTTTTTGCTCTTCATTGCAGACCAGCCCATCACTGAAGGAGTGAATAAGAGCGACTCCTGTCTCTGCCAAATCATTTGTCACTCTTAATGAAGAAACAATAGTTTTTGCTTCATTGTGAACTTTATTTGACTCCCATTTTTGTGGATCTTCTCCACGAAAAGCTTCATGCATTCCCAGCAGCTGCAGCAGCTTGATGGTAGAAGTTGTAATGAAATCGGGTAGTGTCATTGTAGATGCATCTTTTACAGGAGGAATTCTTTTTGTTGGTTCATCAATTGTGATTGTTGATTATTGGTCATGTTGTAGGCGATGCTTTGTTTTTCGCTGGCGCTGACAAATTGTCAAAAAGGCTGAGGCCAATCAAAATTTCAAATACCACACGTGCCTGGAAAATGCGGTCAGTACAGCACATGAGACTTCCTGGTCAGGGTAGTTCTATATTGCCTTCATGAATTCAAGATCATTCCTTGGATTTTCTCTGGCTAATGGACAGGTGAAGCAGTATTTAACATGGGTAGTGGTCACAAAAAGTGACACCCAAAATAAGGGTTTCCATGTCTGGCTAGAGTAAGACTGTTCAGATCCTCTTGTTGTTCTCTGGAGCCGTTTGATGTCGAACTGGTCTCTGAAAAGCCACATCTAAATTGCATAGTTGGCACGTGCCATCCAATGTGCACAGTGGACTGCCCCTGGTTTCCTGAACCTAATTCCTTTTGGTCGCACAGCTTCGAGGAAAATGATTGTTAATTGTATAATTAACTGAAAGTAACTGTCTACTGATAACTTTATATTTTATTATATGGTCGGCCACCAAAATAATGATTATGGGTAGTCACTGGGTATTATGCGTAAACATATGAGAGCTCAATTGACAATAACTTTGTGCTCGTTGAGCAAGTAGTAAATTTTGAGCAATCAAGTTTTAATTTTGGGCATGGGGTGTTTACGTATAGTGTAACAACAAATTTTCCTGGCTGATATACTGTATTTAAATTTTTACATAATCTTTAGCCTCACCCTAGCTGACATGAAGTGAGCACCTCAGGGTAGTTGAGGTGGTTGATTAAAGGACCGTGTCATCTGAGACTGTGTGTGTGTGTGTGTGTGTGTGTGTGTGTGTGTGTGTGTGTGTGTGTGTGTGTGTGGAATGCATTTGAACTGTGAGAATAGTTGTGGGACTGTAACTGGGATCAGTAATTTTTAGAATAGCCCAACATAGAGCACCCTGCTATATTTTGCTACATTCCTTCCATTTCTGCTACACCCCTTTTGCTCTCTGTTTGCCCTCACACACCGAAGACATCTGAGACAGGCACTCATATTCACGCTCACACACATACACAACCGCCAGCATGTTTACATGGGAGGTCTTCCATGATGTTTTAACCCTGTGTGTGTGATTTAAATAGCATCTACAGTGCCCCTGGTTACAGTTTCATGCTCACTGAAAAGCAGCTCTTGACATGTCATTAGGGGAGTGTACTTTTACCACACACACACACACACACACACACACACACTTCACGTCACTTAAGCTACTTAACATCAACGATAATGGTGTGCCTGCATCTTAGTTATCAGTTTAATTGACAAGATTTAACTGAACTAGCAGGAAAAGTCTGTGGTGGTGGCAAGGAGTTTGTGGTGCCTCTCTCTAGTCCCTTCCTTAACCCCCAAATACTCCCCTTGTGTTATGTGTCCCACTGCCCCTAGTGTGTGTGCTCATTTTGGATAGATTAACTGCAGAGCCAAATTTCTCTTGTGGGAATAATACAGTGTATCAAAGTCATGTCTCTGTTCTTAGGACATGTCCGGATAACATTCAGCACAATACAAAGGTCTCAGAAATCACTGATGTCAGGTCATCTACGCCTTCCCTTATTGTTTCACAGCAGTGTTATGAAAAACCTCACCTAAGCTGAACATTTTAGAGCTTTAAAAACCAGTCACCAATATGAACTGCATGTTCTAATAACCCCTGGATGCTAAAATATAATCAAACCACTCATTTTTGAAATATCATTGTAATGGAAATCCCACGAGTAATGCAAGAATACTGAGACTGCATGAATACAGTGTGTCTACCCTCCTATTGGTAGATGAATTCTGTGACCCCATGCATAAACTTGATAACCCACATATTCATAAAAATTATTAAAATAAATCTGAATACGATAATCTGTAGCTGTGCTATTAGTCAACTGTACATGGATTTTAGGATTATGATGGCATAGGTATGTCTCTTAACTGCATTGAGGCAATTTTCAACGGCTTTGTCAGCTAGGTCAAACTAAAATTTTTGGAGCATGAGGGTTATCAGGTTCATGCATGGAGTCACAGAATGTATCACTCCGCTGAACTAAGCATTATGATTTTTAAATCACAATTTTTTTTTTCTTTAACAAAGTAAATGCCATGGAGCATGTTTATCAGCAGCACAGGGAGAGCATCTGCTCTGTTACTCTCCTGCTGTTAAATTTCCACCCCATGGCATTCCCAAAACACCCTGTTTGCGGGAATCACCACCACTCATCAGCGACTTGGTAGACGCCTCACGCTTCAGCTCCAGCACCTGCTATTACTGAATAATTTCTTAGCCTGAAGAAGAAACAATGTAGGGTAAGCTTACATAGTTCAGTAATGGTGTTCTGTAATGCCGTATTAGGCCCAGTGTAAATATTTAGTAGTGACAGCTAATTTCCTGAGCGGCTTGGCGGAATTGTCAGACGCCGAGGTGTTTTGACTGTAGTATACCTGAAACAGCTGTAAACCATCATTCCCTTCTTTGTTGGGGGGATTGCACTGGGATAAAGAGGAACTCTGTAAGATTCAGAAGCATGTTGAAAGAACATAGAGCATTATGATCCTAACCAACAATTCCAAATACTCCCCAGGTGCTGTGATGTGTCCCAATGCTCCTAGTGTGTGTGCTCACTTTGAATAGATTAAATGCAGAGCCAAATTTCTATCGTGTCCTTGTTCACTGAATACATTTTTTAGGTAATTTCTTATTTCTTCCCAAACCCTCGACTGGGGATCTTTTTCTTCGTAAAAGAAACATATGCTTAACTGCCTTTGCAGAGTTATAAATGCTAATTAGCGAATCCTTATTATAGTAGCATAAAGGGGTTTTTTGGCAAACAAAAAGTCTTTACTGTTTTCAGATTTTTTCAAAGAGCATGCCTTGAATTTTTAAAACATCAGCATGATATGTAATTTTCAAGGGAGAAGAAACACAACTCGTGGTCTTATATGGAGCCTTTTGCTGTTTTATCATCTTGAGGGAAAAGTGGAGTGTTTAAAATATTTACATGCAGTCCTGTCATGGATTAACATTCTCATATGTTTTAGAGTTTCTTTGTATTTGTTAGATCCTCTTTTTCTTGAAAGACAGTATACATTTGAGATGGAATGAGCTCCACAAATTAGAATTTTGCACATTTTCTGGTCATTTATGGTAAAATAAGCATGTACTGATATATCCATTACACATATTACATACACACAAGTTATACTGAAATGATGACCGATACTTGTACTCATGGGCATGAGGAAAATCTGACCTTTTGTATTGTGCAGTTGAGACCAAAGCCACAAATTTGGTAGATTCCTGTCCTTGAAATCACACAGCACCCCCATTAACTAAAGATACCTCACTGTCATTTTAGTGAAATCCAACTCTGTGTATAACTCTGTTTACAATTGACATTAGTGCATTGCAGTTTTACATAGTAAACAGTCAACGTCAAATCCTAAAGGTTCACATAATTTTACCACTCACATACATGTAATTTTTCTCATTAAATAGGTGACCATATTTTTGTCGTCTTTGTTAGACATCTCTATATACTTTAGTGCTGAAAATTCAATTATGCTTTAGCTCATATTTACACAGAAATTGAACCGTTTACAAGCGCCTCTGTAAACTTGTAATTTACTTCAAGTAACAGTTGGTCTTAATAGCTACTATAAACAAGTTTAAGTCATACTTCTCCATAGGTCTGTTTGGCTTAAAAAAAAACCCAAAAAACCCCAAAACTTATACCTACTGGCTGGGCACTCATGATAACTGCTTTCTTAAAATATGTCATCATCTGTCTGCTTGCTGCACTGTACAGGCTAGAAGCCTTATCAGTTGCTGAGCCCTTTAAACTCTGGATTCTTTCCTCACTCATACCATTCCTATTAATGTCCGTGTAGTTACTGAATAATTCATAAATTCTAAATGTGATGATTATTGTGACGACCTTTTGAATGGTGTGAAGCTGTAGTTATTACCCGTAATTTATCTCCATAGCATTCCACTGTTCTGTGTCATCAGCTCCTTTTTATTCTTTTTTTATTTTGACTTTGTAAAGGTAATTCCTCTAAAGTTGGCAGGAGATCTCAATTCTTTAGCACAAAATCATAAATGGACTCTATTATATGACTGTGTGTTAGAGGCTTTTTACACCAGGATTGAACAACACCAAACACATCGCCAAGGAGTGATTATCAAATCCACCTACTGGTAGGTTTTTGGAAGAGGAACACAGTGTAATGACAGTAATCCAAGATCAGGATTGGTCCCTCGAGCTGTGCAATGATATTATTACCTGTTTTTCTGTGATCCTTTGCTTCTCTCAGAAAGGAGAGCCCAAGCTCTGTATCGCTAGAGATGAAAGACCTTCCCAAGATATGCTCAATGGTGCTGCACCATCCAGAAGAGTGACAGACTACGTTCAGACTCTCTATTTGGCTCTGTATAGTTCCCTGTATTGTTGAACAGCCATTTTTCTAGCACTCTTCAAATTCTTAAAGCTACAATTCATTCATATGCTGGACCACTATTACTAAGGTCACAGGGAGGCAGAGCACAGATTGAACATCTCACCAGTCCATCACAGGGCTAACACACTCACACAAAACCACGACACTCGCACCAAGGGGAATATGAAGTTGTCAAGCAGCCTAATGTGCATGCCTTTGGACTGTGGGAAGAAACCAGTGTACTCTGTGGAAACCCACAGAAGCATGTTAAAAAAAAATGCAAATTCCACCTTGTCAAGACCGAGATTCGAACCCAGTATCTTTTTGCTGTGGGGTGGATATAAAAACACTATGCCATAGTGTTGCCATGAATTTCATTGATTATATGTAACAAAACATTAATTGCAAGCAACTACAAAGCGTGTACATACACTGTCCTAGATGAGTTGACTGAAAACATATTTTTCGAAAAGCTTGTATATTTTAAATAGTGGGACAATAATACACAAACAATTTAACACTAAATTGTTATATCTGAACCATAAATCTAAAGATAATATATAACAAAATAATTGTGCAACAAAACATTAAAAGATATTACAAAAGTACAATGTGTTTACATCTTTTAAAACACAATTATGAAAACCTGGTCATTTTATGGGAGTGTACATCCTCCTAGTGTCTGAAATAGATCTACAGCTGTCTGGCCTTATTCTCCTGAGAATTGTTGTAGACAGTATAGACACTTGGAGATACTCTAGAGTGGACAAGTTATCATTCTAGAAGCAGCCACAAACATGTGACTAAAAAAAAAAAAAAAGAGGACCAGCATTGAGGTACAGAGTCTGTGTGGCCCACTTTTAGATTAGAACACACTGACCAACGACACGACTGGGCAAACGTTTTTCATTTTTATTAAGATTTAAATCCAGTGAATGACCTGAAAAGGGACACAGGTAAGCTTCATGTCAGAACTACTGGAGCCTGTACATATTTATGTGAATGTAAATATAAAAATAATGGAAGAGAGTCACATGGTGTGAGTCAGCTGTTTGAGTCTGTAATTTTCCATAGAGGACTGGAGTTGCGCAATCCAACAGAGGGGAGGAGCAACACAGACATGTCAGGGCTTGCCTGAGCTTGTTCAGGCTTGTACCAGACAGAAAACAACTTGTTGTGGGAATCTATATTAAGAACCTGTTGCTGACTGGCTACAGGCTCTTACAGTCTCCTCCAGTCTCTAACAGTCTCCTCGTGACTCTTAGGCAGATCACGGATCAACTCATCTAAAGTGAACCATGGAACGCGCTTCACCTAAGTTTTGTTGTTCGGGACTTCATCGTCGAAGTCCATCATCCATGTCCACACACAGCCCACGCAAGGATGGTCATCATTTGTTTCGTCCGACACGCGGGATGGCAAGCCTTTCCCTGCCAGCACATGCGCCATCTCTAAATTTACCCTGCTGCGGGTGCTTGGTGACTATGGGACCCTTGGTTAATTTGTATGTGGTTTAGCTTTAAGATGTCAGTTGTGAATTTTGTCTTAGTTTGTTCATATTATTAAAGTGTATATAGTTTATGTCATGGTCTGTCGTGCTTTGCTGGTTTCACAGGGCAATTTCAATCCTCTAAATTTTCCTATCCGTAACAACTACTTAAGAAAAAAAGAGCTCAACAATAGACATGGAATCATCGAATGGCCCCAGAACAGTTTATTCAACGCATTCCTTCATTTGCCAAACCACTGAATCCTACTGGGATTGTGGGCAAGTTGGAAAGTCTGCTGAAAGTCTCAGCCGGCCCTGGGATGAAGGCGGGGTACAACCTGATCAGCACGCCACGGAAAACAACCTGCGAGTGTCTTTTGCTGTAATATTTGTAACATTGCATCAAAAAAGTTTAGTGTAAAATGTGTTAAGTGGAACAGCTCCACCACGTTTTATTTATTTATTTATTTTTATTATTATTTTTTATAGCCTCCAACTGACTTTTTGTTTTGTTTTGTTTTGCTTTGTTTTGGGTCTGTGTTTTAACTGGAAACATGGAGGTGTTCTAAAACTTTTGACCAGTAGTGTGGACTTGAGGGCATTCCTGCTAACACAAGTTCTTCCTGGCATTTCTGAAACTTTACCACATTAGATACTGTGAACTTTAAATGATGTGTTTTTCAGTGCCTGAGGGAACTTAATGCTTCACCTGCTGTACTGCTGCTTCTGATTTTATGGTTAGTGTATTTAATAACCGCAGCAAAAACGCTAGTGCTTGGCAGTGAACTCTCACCAGATTCTGAAATCCTAACCGTACGTGTCCTCAGAGTACCCGGAGCCTGTCGTGAGACATTTTAAGATAGCATTCTTCTGCCTTTTTCTGCTCTTCAGGCTCCCAGTATAAACCACAGGTTTAGTTAGGGTACATAAATTATTTTAAAGTTTATTTAATCAAAATACTTCAGAAATACTTTGTACATTTGATGCAGTCTTAATTTGACCCTTGACAGCTGATGTGATGTATCAGGAATTAATGGGTTCCTATGCTAGTAGGTCTATCAGGATAGTTGTAATGTGGCTCACCCTTATGTTTGGATTGTTTTCAGCATCTCTTAGGATCACATTGAATAAAAGCATTTAGTTTAACTCTGTTAGCATAAAGCCCACAGCTTCTTTCTTTCTTTTGACTCACCCACCATCATGTCTGCTGTCGTTTTTCTTCCAGCACACAGTTTGGCTCATCTGTTGGCTATGCTCTGTAGATGGTGTGGAAATGATGCCCTTAGTCCCAGCTAAAATATTTGACTTTGCTATGCATTATCAAGCTCTGTTCATGGTCACATAAGCCAAGAGACTTGGATTAATCCTCTCTCGGCAGTCTCTCTCTCTCTCTCTCTCTCTCTCTCTCTCTCTCTCTCTCTCTCTCTCTCTCTCTCTCACTCTCTGGCAGGCTTCAGGAGGGCCAAGTGTTACTTCGGGGATTAGATGTTAGGTGCTTACAGACCATTATCATTTATTCTTCATAAAACAATAAGGTTACTTCAAGATGATGTGTCAGATATAGTTTTTAATACTTACATGTTCAAGTAAATGAAGATACTGAGGCGACAGAAGGAAAAAAACAGATGTATAATTAGCATCAGTGTGTAAGGCATATTAGTATTCAAAAGAGATTATATTACTGACTGTAAATGCATCACTCTGTGGCCAATCCTCTAACAAAGTGAGCAGCAAAAGCCTGAGACTTTTAACGGGTCATAACCATCTCAGTGTTAACACACGAGTGGAATGCTTGAGTAACTAACAGTAGTTCTGTTTGAATGCATGGACTAACATTATACTCGGAATATTCTGCCATGCTGGCATGTCTCGGTAGTATAGGTTGCGTAGTTTATTAAGTAATTTAGGTCAGTTATCATAAGCAATACATACTGCAATGTAATTGAGTAACCAAAGTGTGGTGGGGTAGTAACAGATTATAGCTCCCAGTTTATTCTCAAATCAAGTTCATTCGGTTATTATTCTTCACTGATGGTCTTATCCTGGTCAGGCTCACTGAGGAACTGGAGAATGTTTCCGTACCATGAAGTGAGGCAGGAATGCACTCTGGATGGGATGCCAGGCTGCCAACAAACATGAACACACACACATTCATTCACTCATTCAACCCCTGGCGGGAGCTAATCCCATACTGCAATGCTTCTGGGAGTTGGGAGAATACTGCAAGGTGAAGAGAGAACTCGTGTGAACATGGGGGGGGGGGCTTAGAACTCTGCACAGTAACCTGAGAGAAGGACTGAACTCAAAGCTAAGGCTACAGTCAGACTGAATGGATTTTATCGGAGAATATATAGTACACTCGATTTGCGTATCTTATATATTTTATCATCAATATACTTCTGGTTGATCATCTTTAGCCTGGTTGAATAAGTGAATTCAATGAATAACAACCCCCCCTCCCCCCCACACCTTTTCACCTCATTTACAGTGCAGGAAGGCACGCTGCATGTTCTGATATCAGCTATTATGTAAATCACATGTTGAATCTTCACCGAACGGGACACTTCTGGGAGATTTTGGAGTGAAATATTGAACTGCACTTGCATCTTTCAAACACGAGCCGAGAGATGATCTCTTTTGAAAAAAGGCACTCGTCAGTTTCTTACAATTTTCAAGGCATATATCTATCTCCAAGTGTGGTATTGATGATGATCTGGTTGAGCACCTTGGTGAGGACATTTTGGATTTTGATTAATTTTTGTCCAGCCTGTTGAGAAAGAACGTACAGGGATCCCTCGCTTTCCACGGTAAATGGGGACCGAGATTACCACTCTTGCACGACTGCTGATATCCGCAAAGCAGGATTGGAACATATATATGTGTTGTATATGTGTGTGTGTGTGTGTGTGTGTGTATATATATATATATATATATATATATATCTCTGTTATATAGTGTTACCCTTGTGTTAAGACGTCATCTGTGTTTACACTGTTTTGCAGACTTTTGTAACCCTAAGCAAATCTGGTTGGTCAGAAGTGTAAGCCTACTAGCATGGGTGCAAGTCTCATACACAGAGATGAATTAACTATTTGCTCAGATCGGCACAATCTTTATATTTATTATCTTTTAGCAGAATCCTAAGAGTGTATACTTATTTTTATATTAATATTCATTAGGATTTGTACTTGTTCTTTGTATGCATCTCTTGAATAAAGTTTACTTACTTACACAAAAGAAAGAGCTCTCCGCTTTGCTGGGATTCACGTGCAGGCTGTGTTCTAAACGAGTTCAACGGCACCCTTGTGCACTTCAAAGACCGGAAGTCCGTATAACCCACAGCAAGTACACTACTGTCGCAAGTACACTACTTTCGGTATTGAGCGCTTCACATATTGTAAGCCTTGATTGACTGTTTTAAGCTTCATGTAAAGTGACTCGGTATAAATAAGTGACTTATTTGAAATTAATGTTGATATTATTTGATATATTTGATGTTATTTTACAATGTTATGTTTATAATAAGTGATTTAGGGGTGTTTTATGAGATACTGTAATGGTAATTATGGATGTATAGTACAGTATGTCATACATCACACGTCATAAGTCACTGTAACGACCTATGTTCACTTTCAACTTACGTTGGGCCGTCAGGAACCAATTAAAAACGTAAGTTGGTGAGCATCTGTAATAACAATTAAACAATCAAAAATAATGGATAAGATGTAAATATAAATACAAACACATACAGATGTGCGCCTGCACACACACACACACACACTCAGATGCACACCTCACTTAAAAATGTAAGTAATTTTCTTGGGGGTGGATTGTTTTTTTTGTTTTTGTTTGTTGGGTTTTTTGCACAATTGGCCTTGTTTTCTGGCATTTGCCTTAACTTTCCCCCGGTTTTTCCTTAATTTCCTTATTTATTTATTTATTTTGATTATTTTTGAAAAACTCACGATGCACTGAAGCACGTAGTAGCAAGGGATCACTATATGCCAAACTGACCAGATGATGATGATGAAGTCTTCTGCTGTATTGTTCATGCTTGTGAACCACAGTGTGTCATACAGACAGATAATAAATAAGTCTTATAGAGACCGAGAAAAAGAACAAGAGAGATGAAACATGTACTTGTTGCTTGTAGTGTATCAGCTGTGGTCAAGATTTTGTATTCACTCTGTTTTAGTCTGTCGTTACAATTTTTGTACATCAGCCTTCCGATGTTTTGTACAGCACCCCTCCCAGTTTTCTCTGCTTTTCTGTTTCTCATTCTTCTTTCTTGGTAATTTTTCATTCAGCCTTGCTGCAGATACGTTCTGCTTTTCGTAAAATGCAGCATTTCATCCAGAGTCTCTGTTTCAAATGCAAATTTATCCAATAGTGCATCTGTTCATCACTCTCTCTCTCTCTCTCTCTCTCACACACACACACACACAGGAACACTTGTGTATAAGTTGGTGTGATCTGGAGTATGTCTGTGTTCATGTCCCTTCAGGTCAGATTCATGCATGTGTTAGTGAGGCATGTCTAAATTGCATGGATTGTGTGATTAATTGTAATTTCTTTGGAGAGGGAGTGATGAGAGGATGGGCTCAAGAGAGGGATGAAAGTAGTGAAGAGTGTGCACTGTGCCGAATTAATTTGCTTCAACCCTTCAGCAGGTCCTCATTTCCGCATCCCAAACTTCTCATCTGTCTAGAATCATGATTTTATACCTGCACAGCTGTGGTCAGAGGGGGCAGGTGGTGAGAGAGAATGAAAAGGCACAAGGAGAAGAGTGAGTGGACTTGGATTTAATAACAGAAGAATATGTGAAGAAAATACAGTGGTGGAAAAGATCTTTTTAGTTTTGCATGCAAATAGCTTACACTAAGATGTACTGTAAAATTCCATAAATTTCTTTCGTTCAAAAGAAAATTAAAAATTGCACAAAATCACCATTATGATTTTGCTACAATCGCTGCACAGCATTTGCCTAAATCAACATGCTTTATTCCTTGGACAAATATATGTGCATGTGCCCGAATATGTACATGTAAGGGCTTCACCACTCTATTCCTAGACAATTTGGACATGTGCTTGATTGAGTATAGAAGGGAAGTTTTTGATCTTTATCATGTGAACTTATGGGGAATAGGCTGCAACTCGAGTGACTGTCATATATGGAATGGAAGAGAGAGAGAGAGAGAGAGAGAGACCATGCATTTCCATGGCTATAAATTTGGATGAGGTCTATCAGAGTACATATGGTAATTGGATTAAATATTAACGCTCCTAAAGTGTTTCCTTTTAGTCTGAGTCTCATTTGACCTTAAAGCAGTTTTTAAGAAAAGCCTTCCAAACTCTCCGGTTACATTGAATATATGTGTATTTTCACAATCAAGTGTTTAAATTTTTTATTTATTTAATTAATTAATGAATTGATTTTTTTACTTACATCGATGAATTTGCAGTGTGTTTAAGTGCATGTAGTAATTTGCATTATCCATTTTGAATAAGTTGGCATTTGTTTCACTCTCATACGAGTTTGAATTTGTCAGAACAGGATGTGGAGGTGGCAAGATGAAGACCATAATGAGCATAGATAGGTATTAAGCTAACAAATCAGATATCAACCAGTGTAGTTTTGAATAGAGGCTAGGCACATCTGCACATAATACTACATTCCACTGGCTCTCGAGTAATAATTCAACAAGGTGCGTCTCTCAACCCTGAGGTTGCAAGTTCCAATCCGGGTTGATGCCACAACCATCCGTTACCCAGAATCCATGGGAGCTAATTGGATGTGCTTTCATGGGAGGGACATCTGTATGTGTGTATTTATATTTTATTTGCAGCTATCATGTTTATTCTAATCATTTATAGCATTGAATATGTATTTATTGATATTATATACACGTATACATGGGGGGGAGGGTTGGGGATGATCCTTCTTCGCGGAATTTGGATACGAAAAGCATTTTCCTAAATTTTTGTCCTCTGTATACGAAACAAGTTCTTCTTACGAAAAGCGCCAAACTCGCCATTCAAACAATACATGAGTTGCGCTCTCATGGGCTGTCTCCCAACATCCCACCCTATTGGCCTCCCATTGGCCAGGAGGGAGCTGAATCTCTATAGTACTGTACCTATAATGCTTGTTTGTCACAAGGAGAGATATACTGTTGGT
>CM045729.1:49556079-49773579 GCA_024760905.1 Plotosus lineatus | reverse complement strand
ATAGGGTGACTTATTAAAGCGGAGGTAAGAGCACACAGGTAGACTACATCTTGTGTAGGCGATGTAATTTGAAGGAAGTCAGTGACTGCAAAGTAGTAGTGGGTGAGAGTGTTGCCAAACAGCATAGGATGGTGGTGTGCAGGATGACACTGATGGTGAGAAAGGTGAAAAAGGCAAAGGCAGAGCAGAAGACAAAGTGGTGGAAGCTAAAAAAGGAAGAGTATCGTGTTTTCTTCAAGGAGGAGTTGAAACAGGCTTTGGGTAGTCAGGAAGTCCTTCCAGATGACTGGACAACCACAGCCAATGTGATCAG
This sequence comes from Plotosus lineatus, assembly GCA_024760905.1. Lineage (NCBI taxonomy): Eukaryota > Metazoa > Chordata > Actinopteri > Siluriformes > Plotosidae > Plotosus > Plotosus lineatus. The sequence goes on along the minus strand of CM045729.1, from coordinate 49,773,266 downwards.
GGAGACCGGTAGGAGAGTACTTGGTGTGTCCTCAGGAAAAAAAGTAGATAAGGAAACTTGGTGGTGGAATGAGAAAGTGCAAGAGTGTGTACAAAAGAAGAGGTTAGCCAAGAAGAAGTGGGACATTGAGAGGACCGAAGAGAGTAAACAGGAGTACAGGGAGACACAGCGTAAGGCGAAGGTAGCGGTGTCAAAGGCCAAACAGTGGGCGTATGATGACTTGTATGATAGGTTGGACAGTAAGGAGTGAGAAAATGATTTATACAGGTTAGCACAGCAGAGAAATAGAGATGGGAAAGACGTGCAGCAAGTTAGAGTGATAAAGGACAGAGAGGGAAATGTATTGACTGATGACAGAAGTGTGCTGGGAAGATGGAAAGAGTACTTTGAAGAGCTGATGAATGAGGAAAATGAGAGAGAAAAAAAGAGTAGAAGGGGTGACCGTTCAGGAGCAGGAAGTAGCAAAGATTAGTAAGGGAGAAGTGAGGAGGGCATTGAAGAGGATGAAGAGTGGAAAGGCAGATGGCCATGATGACATACCAGTTGAGGTATGGAAGTGTCTAGGGGAGGTAGCAGTAGATTTTCTGACAAGAATATTCAACAAGGTCTTAGAGAGTGAGCAGATGCCAGAGGAATGGAGGAGAAGTGTGCTTGTGCCCATTTTTAAGAACAAGGGAAATGTACAGAGTTGTGGCAACTACAGAGGGATAAAGTTGATGAGCCATACAATGAAGCTCTGGGAAAGAATAGTGGAAGCAAGACTAAGGGCAGAGGTCAGCATTTGTGAACAACAGTTTGGTTTCATGCCAAGAAAGAGCACCACAGATGCAGTGTTTGCTTTGAGGATGTTAATAGAGAAGTACAGAGGTCAGAAGGAGCTGCATTGTGCCTTTGTGGATCTGGAGAAAGCATATGACAGGGTGCTGAGAGAAGAACTGTGGTATTGCATGAGGAAGTCTGGAGTGACAGAGAAGTATGTTAGTGGTACAGGACATGTATGAGAGATGTAAGACAGTGGTGAGGTGTGCTGTCGGTGTGACAGAAGAGTTCAAGGTGGAGGTGGGACTGCATCAAGGGTCAGCTCTCAGCCCCTTCTTGTTTGCTATGGTGATGGACAGGCTGACAGACGAGGTTAGTAGGTTCTGTAGTGAGAGCAGAGAACAAGTGGAGGAAAATCTAGAGAGGTAGAGGTATTCCCTGGAAAGGAGGGGATTGACGGTTAGTCTCAATAAGACAGAATACATGTCTGTGAACGACAAGGACCCAAGAGGAACTTTGAGGTTACAGGGGGCAGAGATAAAGAAGGTGGAGGATTTTAAGTATTTCGGCTCAACAATCCAGAGCAATGGAGTGTGTGGAAAAGAGGTGAAGAAGCGCGTGCAGGCAGGTTGGGATGGATGGAGAAAAGTGTCCAGTGTGATAGGAGAGTATCGGCAAGAATGAAGGGAAAAGTGTACAAGACGGTGATGAGGGCAGCAATGTTGTATGGTTTAGAGACAGTGGCCCTGGGGAAAAGACAGGAGGCAGAGTTGGAGGTAGCAGAGATGAAAATGTTGAGGTTCTCTTTGGGAGTAACGAGGATGGATAGGATCAGAAATGAGTACATCAGAGGGACAGCACATGTAAGATGTTTTGGAGACAAAGTCAGAGAGGCTAGATTGAGATGGTTTGGACATGTACAGAGGAGGGATAGTGAGTATATTGGTAGTAGGATGCTGAGGTTGGAACTACCAGGCAAAAGGCCCAGAGGAAGACCAAAGAGAACATTTCTGGATGTGGTGAAGGCGGACATGAAGGTCGTTGAAGTAAGAGTAGAAGATGCAGAGGATAGGGAGAGATGGAGGCAGATCATTTGCTGTGGCGACCCCTGAAGGGAACAGCCGAAAGGAAAAGAAGAAAAAAAGAAGAACTTGGAGAGCTTATACAAAAATTTAAGTTCCACAGACTTTCACATTAAAAATCCCCACCATTAATAATATCTTTTTCTTCAATTTTGCTAATTTGTACGGACAATAAAAACAATATATAAACTATGACTTGACTTTTTATGCTCTGTTGTTGTTCATTAGTAGAAGAAAGAAAAAAAACGATAGCACTGCAGGAAGCTGATAAAACCTGTGCAGTTTCACAGTCTCTTTAGTGGAGCAGGTTGCGTATTGAAAGCTGCTCGGAAGTAGCTGATAGACACTGAGCTGTTTTCACGAAGTCGCATGTCTCATGATGTAGAAGACATACCAGCCACAAATTAGACCGACCACAGCACTGATATCCTCCTCTTTTTTTTGTGCAATTGCTTTGATTTTGTTGTCTAATTACAGCTGCTGCCAGAATGTTTTGTAACTTATGCTAGTGTGTTTCTTTCCTCCAATGGACCAGAATGACAATTGGGCATCCATCAGAGTTTATGCCTTAGTATATATTTTTTCTTGGCTCATAAGAAGGGTCCCCAACATGGGGATTTGCATCTAAAGCTGAGGGACCCCCCCCCTCCACTCCACAGCACCCGGTCCATTTACTATGGCAGCTGTAAGCTTCAAATTCTCCGACCACAAGCAGGAAAGATGAAATGCTGCATTCATCAAGTGTTCATTAAACCAGTTGGTGTGTTTTAGTGAGTAAACCCGGTTCCTAATGAATGCCACCAGCTCACTTTCTCAGCACAAGTGCACGCTGACACACAAATAGGGCAGTGATAAGACAGCCTTGCAGAGTCAGTGTGCTCATACACTCTACTTCATCACACACACTTCTTTTGCGCTGTAAGAGAAAAACTTTAACAGCCTGTAAAGCAGCAAGGCTGTAGATAATGATGTTTTTTCTCATCCATTTTGGCGTTCTTTCTTTCTCATAGCTTCATTTTCACATGCAATCCTATGAGGAAGATTGGAGCAGGAATGGATGTGTGAGCAGAAAGAAATCATTTTAAGTATGAGAAAGCCACCAACTCGAACCGTACTCGCCGCCAGTTATTTTCCACCTGACTGCGTCCACTGTTTTATCCTGCTGCTTCCTGCAAGAAGTCAAGCAATGTTTAATTTTATAGAAGATGCAGCTGGCTTTTGCAGTGATTATCTGCCAGATGTTGGCTACATTTCATACATGGATGAGATGAGTATTTTTTCTCACTAATTGTTATTATATCAATTGTTTGTTTAACTTTATACAATAATAAATGTTGCAAGCAATTATTTAGCATCTTCCTGAAATAAAATCTGGTCATTTTTATTAAATGGTCAGAATGGTCACAAGTCAGGAATGCTTCAATTTGTGTCACCTAAAGGAAGTTGGAAGCAGTATTACCCTGGAAGGGTAGCGTAATACTTAAAACTTGAGTCTCTGTTTTAATGACTCAATCCATTAGTGGTAAATAAATAGTTTATGAATCTTCATTCTCAGCAAAGGTTGAATTCTAGTTCTAAGTGGTTTCTTTATACTTGAATGGTGACTGCCTGGCATTTTAAACTGAGCCAGTAGAGTGAGCAGTGGGCTGGGTTTTCACAATAATTTTCAAATTAATGTGGAGCATTGGATGTCAGTGTGAGAGTGATTTGTGGTGTTTGTGTGTTAATTGAGGTTAATGTAGTAAAGATAATGACCCTTAATCAGACAGTCAGTTGCTCATTGCAGAGGCAGTGGTACTGCAGGAGTTGCTTTTAATGGATTGCCTTAATCATGCCTGATTGACTGGGGTATTTTCACACCTTGACTGTTTTGGCCTTGATTAGCTCCTAATTATGAAAAGTATTATGACAGCTGTACTTTTAAAAGAACGTGTATGTAGAAGCATGTCATGTTTGATATGAGCGTTGATTTATGTTTGGTTTCAGATGATAATTTCAGAGCTAGGACTTTCACACCTCGGTTAGATATTTGATGTGGCTGTTCAATTGTCTTTTTCCTCTTAAGAATATCTTGGAGACTGTTTAGCCTGGATTGCTTAAGGTTACTTTGTGTGCAAGTAGTGTGAAAGTTCTGAAGTTCCTGAACAGAATATTTCCTCTCATTTGTAAGAATTTCTGCAACAGTCTTCATTCATTCATTTGACGAACCTCAATCCTACTAGGGCTTTTAGCAAGTTGGGAAGTCTGTTAAAAGTCTCAGCCAGCTCAGAGTGGAACGTGGGGTAGATGCTGATCAGCACGTGACACCATCTCCAGGCCAACACACTACCATTCATATTTGCAGAAATTTAGAGTATCCGGTTAGCCCAGTGGTTATCAAATAGTGCGGCGCACCCCCCTGCGGGGTGCGGTGTGATGCCGGGGGGGGGGTTACCCCGGGGAACATGCTTTTGTTTGCTGTATTAGGTAAAGTGTAATTGTACATCCACTACAGCAGGTGGCAGTGGCTTCCTCGCTGTTAGAGTGTGCCCAGAGGTAAAATAATAACTGAAGTTAGTAAACCCATCATGGAAATTTTTAACAGGGACAGAAAGCGAGGCGGAGAGAGACCGAGACAGTGAGAGAAACGAAAGTCTCCTGGAAGCTAAGTCGAGGAGGTATGATGAAGGGGATGTAGCACTCAACTTCACTTTATTGCTGTGAGAAACGAGGAAAGACCGCTGTGTTTACTGTGTCTGAAAACATTGGCAGCGGTCAGCATGAACCCAAATAAATTCAGGCGTCGCTTAAAGACATCACACCCCGATCACGTGATGAGCTGCGTGAGTTTTTTCAGCGTAAACGTGCCGAGTATTGCCAACAACCATCCCGCTTTGTGAATGCCACACCTGAAAACCAGCGAGCTCTGTTAGCATCAGATAAGGAGGAGTACCAAACTGCTCAGTGCAGAAAAGCCCTCGGCACAGCAGAGGAACTGATTTTACCTTCAGCACACACGGTCTCCGTCATGCTGGATGACGTCACTGCTGTGAAAATAAGTCCAGGTCCCGGTTCAGCATTGAGTAGGAACTGAGAGTTCAGTATCGTGCTTTAAACCCAGCTTCGAAAAGCTGTGCACTGCGAAATGTGCTCATTATAGCCATTAATCTGGACTTAATCATTTTGATAAAATAATCCAGATTTTTTTATTCATTTTTGTTTTGTAGGTTAAAGTGCTTTATATATTGTGCTCCTGAGTTAATATTGCTGATCAATTTGAATTTATTATTTATTTTATTTAATTGTATTTTTTCAGTGTCAAATAGTTCAATTTGCTGTTCAAAAAATGTTTATAGTTAAAATAAGGATACTTTTTAATTTCAGGCAAATTGATGCACTTTAAATCCTTTTAAGACTAAAAAATTGTTAAAAAAGTTATTCTTTGTTGGAAGTTGATCTATATTTCTTGCTTTTTTTGCACTCCATAATGTTAATACGGATACAGTGTTATGCAGACGATTTCTTATAACAATTTTTAGACGAATACAGTAACACTATTTATATTGGGAGGGGGAGGCTCAAAATGTTTTTCTCTTTCTGGGGGAGGGGGGAATAATTGAGAAGCACTGGGTTAGCTGAGTGAGCATGTCTTGGACTGTGGGAGGAACGTGGAGTACCTGGAGGTAGCTCGTGCAAGCACACATTGATATATTTACATTTACATTACATTTACAACATTTGGCAGCCACTCTGATCCAAAGTGACTTACAATTATCTTTTTTTTTTTTTTTTTTTTTTTAAATACAACTGAGCAATTAAGGGTTAAGGGTCTTGCTCAATGGCCCAACAGTGGTGACATGTATATGTATGAATTCTAAATGTCCACTTGCTCCTTCATACAGCTTATAACTCCGTGCAGCTTGTCTTTGATTAAACAGCTATCTTTATGATGCATATTCGCTTTGATTATACTCATGATGCTGTTAATAAATGTCACAGCTGTCAAGTAAGTCCAGTTTAAAGCATCCACCAAGAGATCTCCTGTATAAACATTCCTTTGAAAATATACATACATGTATAAAAAACAAACAAGTTTTCATGTGATTCGTTATTTAACTAACTTGAAGTACAAGGAAAATATATATATTTTTTAAGTCACCTTTCCCTTTAATTGTACATTTGAATGCGGACTGAGAATACATTTTTTCCCCCTGAGCTCTTCTGTAATACAAGAGCTGTTGTCAATACTCCTCATGCTGTGCCTTATATTTTTAATAGGAGACAGAACTGGACTGGCAACAAATCAATCACACACATGAATACATGCTTTTGTACCTTGTGCAGAGAGAAGCCTGGTATTGTCCTGCTGAAATAAGCCTGGACGGTCCCAAGAAGGGTTGTTACCTTGTCTTTCTAAAAACCCAATATTTGCCTCCATAACAATGGTACATTCAACAAAACTCGCCCATGCCATAGGTACTGATGCATCATACCATTACAGATGCTGGCTTTTCCTTCTTTTGGAGACACTCATTTCCATGCGAGTTTTTCCTGAAAGCATGCTGAAATGTGGACTTGTCTAACTGCACCACGATCTTTCAGTCCATTTGGGATAAGCTCATGCCCAGAGAATTCAGTGGGGTTTCTTCATTGAACTGATGTATGGCTTCCACTATGTGTAATGTAGTTTCAGGTTGCATTTCTGGATGCAACAGTAGACTCTGTTAAGTGTCAATTTTGTGAAGTACTCCGGAGCCAGTGCAGCAATATAAAGTCTCACACAGTGAACAGTGGTTTTTCGACCTTGCTCATTATGCAGTAAGATGTGTCTGAATTCCTTGAATCTTTTCACAATGTACTGCAGATGTTGAAAGACCATAATTACTTGCAATTTTGCATTGAGAAATTTTCCTTTTCAACAAAAAATTCCCTTGTGGATTTGGGTACAAATGGGTGAATCACAGCTCATTCCTGCTTACAGAGTCTGAGGCTTTTGGTGGATGCTACTTTTGTATCCAGTCACTCCAAATAATAACTTATCTGTGACCAGCTATGAATTGAATACAGTCGGCCCGCTACTTATGAAATTAATCCATTACAGGGTCGTTTTCGGAACCTGGAGTTTTCGTAAGTAGAGGTGTATTTTACATGTGAAACGCGTGATTCGTTCAAAGGCTCCCAAGACTACCCTATAAACCCTTTAAAAATGATAAAAGTACACAAATTTTGTATGCAATATGTGTTAAAAGTAAAAGAAAATTATTTATTAAACCATTTTATTAACATTTATTAATTAAACCATTATTAAACATTTTTTATACACACACACACACACACACACACACACTATCTCTATCTCACTCTCTATCGCTCTCTCTCCCTCTCTCTCACACACACACACACAAACAGCACACATTTGTGGTGTGCTCTGCCGAATGCGGGCTCTGCCCTCATGCAGCGCGCAGCCGACGCCGGAGCTTTTGAGACGGGGTATTCAAAGCGCACTCCCTGCTTGACAGATCGGAGGTCCCGACTCAACATCAACTTGTTCCTTGAGGGATCAGAGGTCCAGTTGAGCCACGTTTTGCTCACATTCGGCGGAGCGCACCACATTTATTAATCATTTACTGAATTAAACAACATAAAAAATGAAAAATAAGCTGCAGTGAGCACTCTTGAAACAGAGTTAAAGAACATCTGCCTCCTTTCATCTCTGACTGACTCTGTACGCAGTCCTGTGTCTGTCAGGGCAAGTGCGCCACATCTCTGCTCAAATCGATCATAAAAACTGTCTTCATTCCTGATTGTTTCACTTGGTTGTCTAGTCATGTAAACCCATAATCATTACCAATGAGCCGTGTTTATGAGATTATGAGATGAGCACTCTCAAATAAACTCACGAAACTCACGAACCAACAGTACAACACTCCTTTATGCGTGTGACAAACAGGCATGGGTACACTACTATGGAGACTCAGAACATTTTTTATGAACCGATTTTTTGCTAACCAAACAATATTGAACATTTTATTAAGCATTTGTAACGCGCTCCGCCAAGTGCGGGAGGCGTCACAAATGACACCGAAGCTTTTGGGGTGGAACGCGGCTTGTCCGGACTTCCGACATGTCAAGCAGGCAAGCAGGAGCACCGGTGTCGGTCGCAACGCCGCTCATACTCGGCGCGCTCCCCCGCAGCTGACGCCGGAGCTTTTGAGACGTGTTGCGTATATGGAGGGTGAAAATTTAGGAAAATGTTTTTCGTAACCTGGATTTTTCGTATTTAGAGGTTTTTGTAAGTAGAGGGCCAACTGTATTGTTTCAACATTTTGTATTTTATTTAACTCTTTCCCAGCTTTTATTGATGTATTCCAGGCCTTTTTTTTATTTAAAAATACAATCAAGTTGGTCAGTAATATATTAAGAATTTTTTTCTTTGTAGTTTTGTCAGGGAAATAAAGCTATATTTTAATTAATAAATCACAGATTTGTTTTTTTATTGTATTTTGAAATGTATCTTTTTTTAAAATTATGCTGGAAATGGGGTTAGTGGTTTGCTTTATATATTTGTGAACACAGATCTACCTCACCTAGTTATATGTGCTGATGTAACCTACTAGATTGCCAATTTTTTTTAAACAATAATTAGGTTTGCTTGTTTGTTTTGTCATTTATTATTTCAGTTTACAGAATATGCTGTTTAGTTATCATATATATGATATTTTGATAATATTACACAGTTCTATTCATATTTGTTGGATAAAAAGCTAAGTTTGCCAAGCCTCACAATGACAATGTTGCGTACTGTGTATGATGACGGAAATGAAATAGCCCAAGGGTCAGGGAAATGTTTAAAACTAATTAATCTATTCCGACTCACCCTGCAGGGCCAGACAGCTCAAGCCCTCACAGAATCCCTAATGAGACTTGTTTACTTGCTTCCCAGCATCTCCACTCGTAATGTTTATTTTAACACAACAAACCTGCTACGACATATCAGGATACCCTTTTTAATCCTCATCGAATCAAACATTTTCAGCCCTAAGCATCACAGCAGGATATGTTGAAGGTGATGTAGTGCACATGAAATAATGAAATGCAAATTAAAATATAAAATCACTGAGCATGACCTGGAAAGGGGTGTACCGCCACATATGGTTATCAGGGTTTATTTAAAGCAATCCAAGTTCTTTTCATTCATGAGTGTATTCTGGTTGATCAGGTGTTTTGGTTAACTCTTTAATGAACATGTAAGAATTTTCTTCTTTCTTCAACTTTTTTTGTTTTGGTTTAAAATATATATTGCTGTTAAAATGCAATGAACCGATTTGAAATTAGACACTGACTCTGAAATGGCTCTTGAATCGTTTTGGTTTCAAAGTGTCCTCAGAGTTTTTTAAGCTGCAGCACATTTATTTGCTTTCCATGTTGAGTTTTCATTACTATTTTATTTAGTTTACAGTTTCAAGTAGCCCATTAAGAAGGCTAATTGAAACACAGTTTATGTGGGTTTCCTTCAGTTTCTTTGGTTACTGTCTCAAAATAAGCTTGCCAGATTGCCCCTGGGTAGGTGTCCTGCACTCTATTACAGGCTCATTCAGCAAGTATCCAGGCTGTAGATTCAACGACTTGTTTAAAAGTAGTACATGTCGCCAGTGCAAAATTTATGGCATGGGAAAAGTTTGGTGAGGGCTTAGAAAGTGACCATTATTTGGTCTCGAAAAGGTTCCAGACCACCATCCCATACCTCTGGAGTGGAAAGCATCGTTCTCCACAAATACTGTTTACAGTGCAAGTGGGGAGCTGCTCACCTCAACTGGAGATGTTGTCGGGAGGTGGAAGTAATACTTCGAGAACCTCATCAATCCCACTAATGCACCCTCCGTGGAGGAAGAACCCATAGGGGTTTGGGGGGGCGGTTCACCCATCACTGGAACTGAGGTTGTCGAGGTAGTCAAGAAGCTCTTCAGTGGTCAGGCTCAGGAGGTGGACGAGATCTGCCCTGAATATCTCAGGGCTTTGGATGTTGTTGGATGTTGTAGGACTTTCTTGGTTGGCACTTCTCTGCAACAATGCATGGTCATCAGTATATGTACGGCACATCTAGTGTGGGCGACCAGAGGGTGTGTTCAAATTGTCGTGGAATCACATTCCTCAGCCTACCCGAGAGAATCTATGCAGGGGTACCTTAGAGGACCCAATCGATGGTTAAACCTCAGATTCAGGAGGAACAATGTGATTTTCGTCCTGGCCACGGCACCTTCAACCAATTCTATACACACCACAGGATCCTGGAGGGGGCGTGGGAGTTTGTCTAACCTATCCACAAATGTTTTGTGAATTTAGAGAAGGCTTCTGACTTTGTCTCTTGGGCTATCATGTGGGGTATGCCATTCAGCCTCTGTACCACCGGTGCCAGAGCTTGGTCCGGATTGGTAATTACAGGTTGAATTCATTACCGGTGAGGATTGGAGTCTGCCAAGGCCGTCCTTGGTCACCGGTTCTGTTTATAATTTTTATGGACAGAATTTCTTGGTGTAGCCGTGGTGTTAAGAGGTTCTGATTTGGTGGCCATAGGATTTTGTCTCTGCTTTTTGCAGACAATGTTCTTTTAGCTTCATCAATCTGGGACCTCCAGCAATTTGCAGCCGAGTGCAAAGCAGTCGGGACGAGAATCAGCACCTCCAAGTCCTAGACCATGGAAAAGGTGGTATGCACCCTCCGGGTTTTGAATGAGGTCCTTCCCCAAGTAGAGGAATTCAAATATCTCAGGGTCTTGTTCATCACTGAGGGAAAGATGGAGCGGGAGATCGAGAGGCGGATTGCTGCAGCCTCTGCTGCAAAGCGGAGCTTGTACCGGTTCGTCGTGGTGAAGGAGCTGAGCCGCACAGCAGAGCTCTGTCTACCAGTCGATCTACGTTCCAACCCTCACCGTATGGTCACAAGCTTTGGGTAGTGAAAGAACAAGATTGTGGATACAAGTTGCTGAAATGAGCTTTCTTTGCAGGATGGCAGGGCTCTCACTTAGATATAGGGTGAGAAGTTCAGCTATTCGGAAGGAGCTCGAGGTAGAATCGTTGCTCCTCTGTGTTAAAAGGAGCCAGTTGAGGTGAGTCATGTGGTTATAATGCCTCACGAATGCCTCCCTGGTGTGGTGTTTCGGGCGTGCCCAAACGGGAAGAGGTTGACCCAGAATATGCTAGAGGGATTATGTCTATTGACTGGTCTGGGAGTGGTGCGTCCCCCGTCCCCCCCCCCGAAAGAGCTGGAGCAAGTGACTGGGGAGAGGGACATCTGGACCTCATTGCTTAGGCCACTGCCCCACGACCTGACCCGGATTAAGCGGAGGAAGATGATGATGAAATAATAATTAATCAATCAGTGAATTAATGAATTTTGGAGGAAGAGTTACACTGATATTATCACTTGTGAATGCATGGATTGCATACATTACACAGCTTACACATGGATACATTCTAGGCTTATAGAAAAATACATTTTCACCAATTCTGCATATTAATTACTGATTCACATCATTGCTGCTGCTTATTTTTTTCTACAGGTAGTCAAAATATTTGTTAGCCCCTTGTTGTCATAGTAACAGGTGGTTGTATTGTACTGAACAGGTGGGGAAACTGCAATTTCAAATGAGAGAGAGAGAGAGAGAGGGGGATATGTACTGCATGGCAATGAAGGATAGCAATGCAAGATTTGCTATAGTGTCACGTTGCCTTATTATACAATGATTTTAATTGATGACGTTTTACAAAAGCATGCTGATTATGGTGACTGCTGTAGTTTAATTTAGGTTGTGAAATTGCAGGGTTGATGCATGAGCCGGTCTCGGTTCCATAAATGTTCATGTATATAATTTCTAAATGGCAGTGATCAGGGTAATGAAATTGTTCATTTACTCCTCCCAGCTCTTTCCCACACAATCAAATCCATCTTGTCATGTGTCATGTTGACTGCATTCTTTCAGAGCTGAGAGCTAGCAGCAGCCTGCACATCCTTGATTAATACATTCACTGTATATTCCTCAGTAAAGAGATTAAGACATATGTGGATGCAAATCTATGTATTAATGATTAATGCTTTTCTACTTTGTAGGCAGGTGGCGCTTGTTATTTGTGCTTTTCACTACCGAGTATTGATGTGATTTGGTTATTACATTGACCTGTATAGCTGCTTTACATTCCAGAAGGGGGTGCAAGTTAATCTGGTGGTCTGTCAGTAGTAGTAATATGTGTACTGGAGAGTGGGATATGTTGGAGTGAATTCGGGTTTGTGTATGCGTCTGTCTGTGCTGGAGGATGATGAATGACGACTTTCATCACTCTTTTATAAAGGCTCTCACAGTTTCAGGATCAACACATATGCTACTTCATCATGCTAATTTGGTGTGTGTGTGAGGGAGAGAGAGCCAGATATGAATTGATTTTTACTGTATGTACTGATTTCTTTTCACACTCTTTTTTTTTGTTTGTTTCTTGTTTTCCTTACACCAGTATTAATTAAAAATGTGGTATTCATGTATTTAAAGAAACTCTCTTGTTTTTACTCGGTAGATATCATGAAGCATATGATTTCTGGTGTTGGAATATTGTATTCTTGCAATCCCTTTTAAGATTATGCCAATGCATGTTTCTGAGCTGTTGATGTTTGATCTAAATGGGGACTCGACCGGTCTGAACAGCTCATTTCAATCATCTCCACATTTGCACTCGCACATATTTGGAAAATCCTTAACAAGCGCAAATATAGATGATGGTGCATAGCAGTCATACTTGGATATGCTGTTAGTGGTGACAAATGAATGGCACAGAGGGCCATCTTTACACATTAATATTCTCTTCCTGCGTTGAAGAGCTTAGACTGCAAACAGTGCACTTGCACGAGAGACATCAGCACTGCTTTGTGCATCTCCAATGAGCACTGTATAGTCTGAGTGCCCATGTGTTTATATCTTGGTGTGGACCAAATGTCAGTGCAAAAAAAAATTATATTTTAAAAGGTTCAAATGAGCCAAATGTAAAAGTCAAGTATAGATTTAGATATAGGTAGCTGTAATTGGCTGCATTAATATGTCAAGACAAGGTCCTCACACAGATAGTAAAACACGTGTGTTTGTGCATGTTTGAGGGTACAATGCTTATCACTCCAGCTTACAGCGCGCACTCATTTTGAACGGTCAAAATATACATAAACATGGCAAACAAGTGCAATTCTGTTCATGTGTGGGGAAAGTAATCTCTCCCCCTCTCTTCGGTCTGTCTTTCCTTCCGTCTCGCTGCCCTTCATGTTCGATCTGTCCCTCTTTGCCCTTCTCTCACCCTCCCTTCTCTTTCTCTTCCTCTGTCTGTGTTTTAGAACCGACCATTCCTGGCTCCTCCCCCGCCACTCAGGAGTTGATGACACGCTTGGGCTTTTTGCTAGGTGAAGGCATCCCTGGTTCTACACGCATACCTATGGATGAGAGGAATGAAAAGAAGGTATTTAATTTTCCTACTGCAGCTGATATTAGAGAATAGATAAATAAAAAGAGTAGAAGGAAGGGGGTATAAAGGACTAGAGAGGCAGATGAAAGAGAAAACAAATGTATATAGATAGAGAAATGAAGAGAGAGTGAGAATCTACAAATCTTAAAAATGAGAGTGAATGAATAAGCCAGATAGCTGAAGGAAAAGAAGAGTCAGGGAGGCTAACCTGTTTGAGTGCATGAGAGATAATGATCAGTAATGCTGGATTATCATCTGAACTTTGTTCAGACTGCTATGCGCATAGTGTGAGCATGTTGTGGTGTTTACATTGTGTTTAAAGTGGGAGGGAGGAGATACGTTTTTGAGGAGTGCATGTTATTGTTTTGTGTTAATTTGGGTTCAGTGGTGTTCATCCCTGTTTCATCAATGATGTGTTTCTAATGAACTGGACTGTGTGTAGAGCGTATCTTATGAACGCTCTTGATTATATCTCACTGGGAGATAATTAGTCTAAGTATGAGGAAGAAGCACTGGTGCTTTTAAATCTGCTGCTTGTAGCTTGTGTTTGGACTCACTTTGTGTCTCAATTGGTTGAGAGGCTTTTAAAGACTATTTTTAAATGTTATTAATGTTAGTTCCTTTAAGGGAATTTGGTGAAATGGGAGACCTGATAAATACACAGGAAATATGAGATTTAGACTCTAGAGTGTTTAAAGATCAATGTTTATGTATTTTATGTAATGCACACCTGCTCAGTAGATATGGTATATTTGTTTTATTTCAGTTATAGTTGTAGATGTGGTGTTTTTTATATTTCTACTTATCAGAGGGAGGAAATGGACCTTACTGCAAACACTGTTTATAGTACAGTCTTGGTTTTATTTATTTTTTACTGTTTTTATTTATTTTAATTGTAAATTAAAATAAAAATCTAAAATGTAATTTATTTTCATAGGTTCAGTTTATTTAATTTTATTTGTAAAAAGTATGCCTTTTATTTTTAGTGTTCCTATTTTCTTATTGTGTTGCATCCAGCTTGTGGTTTTTTTTTTTTAATCGTTATTATTATTATTGATGCATTTTCTATTTTACTGATATAACATTTCCCTTGAGGGTGTGTCCGAGCCTCTGTAGGTAGTAAATTGATCTGGGAGTTTGAGCATCACTCTGAAGGTTAATGGAAAAAGTACAGTAATGAGTGCTTAATGTAAACTAGAACATTTGAAAATTGGACACAGTCTTTAAATGATTTTGCAGCTAGGTGTGTACTTTAACAGCATCTGTATCACACGATGCTCTGACCAGAGTCAATTTTATTTAGAGATCCAACCTCTATTTTTTTTTCCTGAATCATTTTCATTGTAGTTCAAAGATATTATGTCCATGTAATACTTTAAAATGAACATACAGGCTGATTTATCCAAATTCATTTGTCATAATGTTCTCAGCTGTTTAAGAGCTGGAATAGTAATACAGCTGGATTTTTCCAAAGAATAACATAAAGTATTTATTTTAAAAATATATAGATCAATTTTGCATCTCTAGGAAGGATTATGTGTTCAGTATTGTTCGGAAGACGAATTGAATAGAACTATTTTCATACTCCTTGGTTTCCGAGTGGGGGAAGCATATGTCTACAAGACAAAACTTTGTTTGTTTAACTGGGATGTCTCAATAATCATCTGTTATGTGGACTAAATCTTATAACAGTTCAGTTCAAGTAAGCATCTTTGTTGGTGAGCCTGGTGTCTCTGACACATCAGTAGTTTTCTTTATTCATGTCTTAAGGTCTACAAAGATCAGACAGCTTAAAATGATTAAAGGATTAAAAAATAGCTATAAGAAGATTTAAAAGAGAAATTAATGTAATTTAATAGAGCTGGAGTTGTGTAAGAAAGTGAGAAGACAAATTTGTGTACAAATAAACAGGGACTTGAATGGTGCTGTGACTGAATGGTATAATTTCACATTTTGTGATGCATTTAAAATTGCCACTTAGAGTGCTGCACCGTTCTTATATTAGTAAACACTTTTGATGATGAAGCAACGTCTTCATATCCTGCCTTGTTGGTTTTGTTGGGTGTACAAACTTTTGCACTTGACTGTTACACAGGAAGGCATATTCAGCATGCAATATTTTGAACTAGCACAAGATCTGTGCATTCATTCTTTTCCTGAAGCGCTTACTCAAAGGGAGGCTGGTGCCCATCTGAGCCGACTCTGGGCGAGGGTAGATTTCACCCTGGACGGCTTGTCAGGCCATCGTAGGGCAGAAACACGCTGACAGCTATGCAGTGTACTCTTGATGAAAGACAGCAATGGTTCTTTTACTCGCCTCTCACAGTACACAGTGAGGGACATGGCCGGCCTTTGACAACCCAGTTAGCTGCACTGGGGGGGCAGTGACAACCCATTGAGAGTGGGGCTTGAACCTCAAACCTTGGGATCAGTGATCCAACACCTTACCACCAGGCCACCACTGCCCAAGGTCTGCAGTGTATATGTACAGTGTTATATATTTCATACTGTGTATATATGCCCTTGAGTAACATACAGGCTAAAACTATTTTCTACCAGCTTTGTATTTGGTTATTGGAAATGCAAGTGCAGTTCAGACCCAGGACCAGTATATGGAAAGACACTCTGGGGCAAGCTCGTTGGACATGCTTGGGTGAACATGTTATGATGGAAATCATTGAACGTGGGGAGAATGTACATTTTTATTTTTAGCTACATGCTTGATCAGCTAAATTAAGATTTACTTTTTTACCTTGAAAACATAGAAACTTTCCATTACTACAAACTATACCGGAAAACAACACCTTGTTTCTTGTTTAAGTTTTGTCTGTAATAACATTGTGAACAGAAATAAAAGGACATGGTCCCAGAGCTGTAAAACAATTTTTATCTGAGGAAAAAATAAATAAAATTTTATAATCACTTGATCAGGTGATTTTTTTTTTTTTTTCTTTTCCAAGCCTCTGTTCAGCAGATCATTACAGAAGGAAGTTATGTAATCAAAATTGGAATTGGACAATAGAATAGAATCGAGACCAATTGGGTTTCAGAGCTTTGTGATGCTTTTTAGAGCAGTTTTGTCCTTGGTTTGTTTTGGTACAGATGAATAATGTGGTGAGGGATGTTATTCCAAACGCGTGTCTCTGTGTGACAAATGAGAAGCTGATTTATTTGCTGAAGCAGTGGATGGAGCTGGATTTGTTTGGAGTGGAAAAAAAAAAAAAAAAACTGAACTCCAAATGAACTCTCAGCACTCAAAAGGGAATCTGTTGACCAGCATGCAGTTTGGTACAAGGCTTTGATATTTATCTCTAAGCTTAATTTTGTAGGCAGTTTCTCTGCCATAGTACAGTCATTTCTCTCTCTTTCACTCCCTCCCTATTTCTTAGCATTATCAGAAAGCTGAAAAAGATCCAGTATTTACATGATCAGATTTAACAGTGAATGTACATAAAACATCAAAGCTTGTGTGTGTGTGTGTGTGTGTGTGTGTATTAGTGCTCAGTAAATCAGGGGGTGAGTCCTTGTTCCACTCTGACCAGCAGTACAGCATCTGCATGTACCGACAGCCCCTGCTCCACTCTGAACAACAGTTCCACTCACCTAAATGCCAGCCAATGCAGCCCCAACGGCACAATTACCAGCCCCAGCTCCACCCTAGAGAGCAAGGACAGCGGCATTATAGGTAACACATGCATACATACACATGCACCACTATATAGCATTGCATCACCATTATCAGCTCTCAGACTAATTCAAGAGTGATGTGTTAGACACACACATAATGTTCTTCTGCCAACAAAAGCCCGTGTGGTAGATTCTAGCTACATTCACTGATTCTGTTAATTCTGTTTCACTTGACATTTACACCTTGTAAATAAGCCATCACTGTTCTTTGGCTTAGTTAATGTACTACACAGAGGTATTGGAACAATCCTTTTTTTTTGTGCTGTTGTTGAGAGATCCTGAGTTAGTATAAAGTATTGGATGCATATATGCCAAATTTTAAGCTGGGCAGAATAACACTGTTGTTCTTGAGCTAACAACCTGAAAAGTCTCTCTTAAGATATACATGTATATTTAAATAAATTATTGCAAAAGTCATTCAAAGTTTTACTAGTTTCTTGAAACATCAGAAAAACATTGAGATTTTTATTGCTTATTTTTCCACTTTTAAAGCGTGAACATGATCACGCCATCTGCTCAAATTCACCGTGACGCAAACCGTGAGTTTCTGTCTGCTGTTTTGATTTAAGCATGATCCACTTTTTATAATTAACAGTTATGTACCAAAGAAGAGCTTTGCTGAATAGTCTGTTCAGGTTATTCAGGTCAGCGGCATCCACTGAGCCGGAGGTACATAATTATTCTGGTATATACTACATGGGAACATGGGGGGGGGGATGCAAGGTAATGGTGTCACTATAAACCCCATTCAGAGCATCAGTATATTTTACACAAAAATAGGAAGAAAAGCAATTTTTAGATTTAATATTTGCTTTTTCTTTTACAAAAAGGTTTATTATTATATATTTTAGTTACAACAGAAACAGGTTAGCTGAGCTCTGCATACTCAGTCTTTTTTGCTTCGTTCAGAGTTTAGTACACACTACTGTAGTAAACAACATGCAGTAAATGCAGATTTTTTTCACTTATTTAAAATATTACATGCAAAAATACAAATAAATTGTAAAATGAGATTTTTTCCCCCACAGTTTTTAAGGCTGACAATGAGGAGGCTTCCTGTTCTAAGTGGCAAATAGTATCCATTGTTTTCATTGAAGTATTATCGGAATCTACCAGTGGTCATAACGGTTTTAATAATATGGCTGGTCGGTGAATGTTCCAGCACCTACTGTATATACACAAGTTTTATTTAAATTTATCATCAGTCATTTATGCTTTATAATTTATACATGTGGTTTTCCAAGTCTATCTGTTTACTGTGGTGATTGTGACACCTGCTATACTGCTTATCAGTGTAAGTACAGTATAATGTATTTATATTCCACATTTACATAAAGTGTTGAGCCAAAGGGGTCTACAAAAGACACACAGAATACAATATGTAAGGCTAGTCACTGCTCTATAGTCATTGTTTTATTTGTATGGTGACCTATTCTCAACCCAACACTGTGGTGTTTACAAATTCAGTACCACCTGAAATCAAATCAAATGTGAATAAAAAGTCAGGAAAATGGATTCCTGTTATACCCTGTTTGTTTCTGAACATCAGATTCCATCTGTCGGTGGTCATAATGTTAGAATGTTATGGCTGATGAGTGTATATGCATGTAAAATAATAATAAAAAAGGAAGTTTATTCAGGAACAGATTCACACTGGGTATTGTTTCTCGAAATAATTTTTATAGTTGCACTGATGCTGAAATCGAGATGAATATTATTTTATTGATTCTGACTTCTGTGATGAAGTTTCTACGAATAACCACCATGATTAAATTGTTCCTATTCTAGTTTATCATGTACTCATTAATGTAATGACACTGCAATATTACAGTTGTGCAATGAGATATAACAATAAAGCATTAATTAAAACTGTATAGTGAGGTACGTAATGAGAAGAGGGACGGGGATAATGGATTGATAATGACTTAATTCTGATTCTGTTGTAAAGAGTGCTTGGGATATTTTTTTTATATGCTTGGTAGTACAGCATTTTTTCTTGAGCTCTGGAATGAAAAGCTGTACTGCAGCATCCCCTGCTCTACGATACCAAAATTAAAATTTCTCTCAGAGTAGATAATTCCGCACAGCAGTAAGATTTTTTTTTCCCAAGGACTGCACACATCCACTGATTATTTATTAGGAATAGTTTTTACATTGGGCTGTGGTTTTACAGCATGGAGACACACTTTTCTGAAAGCCTGTGGAATATTTCCATAGACAACAGATACCATCAATTTGCAGTGAATTAATATTGAAATGTCTTTTAAATACTAGTTATGGAATGTACATGTCACATCTGTAAATGTGCCATTTTTGAAGATTATAATTGATTCAGAATTTCAAGCCCTTCAGCGTTTTATGTTTTATTCAGTGCCACGTTTTTTTCAGTGTCTGCACTAAGTGACGCAATATGTGTTTTGAAGTAGGAAATCCTCGTTATCCTTTTACGAACCAGAAAGGCTGAGAGAAAGACAGCTAGATCGGGGTGGGGTGGTACAACTGCTCCTTGTATTCAAAGAGTAGTGCAGCTTTTTCTCTGAGTTTTCAGTTTTTCATGCATTATTGCTAGCAGAGGAAATAAAAATAGGATTTATTAAGTTCTTCCTTTTTCTCGAAGGTTTTTTGTACAGGTGTGAAGCCTTTATGTAAGTGGTGAATAAATGCTTTTATCAAATAATTACATGCACTGGGTTTTAATTTGAGTTTTAATTTGTTCTTTGGTTTGTCATCCTAAATGCCACTTTTCTTTTCACCTCATTGTATTTCATGGTGTGTAAATACAAGTGCTGTCCATTCAGACATTTTCAATAATTCATGAACTCTACTTTCCCATATATTCTACAGTAGGTAAGTGCATTGTTTAAAAGCACCAATAGATTACACTACAACATATAATGATTGAATTGCTCATGTTTAAAAACATGCTTGAATATACTTGCTGGGGGCAGCGACAATCATCTGGAGGTCATCATACACAAATGCCCAAAGCTACATTATTTTATATCCACTGTCTGAATATAAAATAATGGCTTATAATATGTATGTAAAATAAGTTATAGATATGCGCCCAGGGCACTTTAAAAATTGGAGTGGGTGGGCGCTTATTAAAATGTTTACCAACGGAGGGGAATAGTAAGTGCTTATTACCATGGAGGTGGAAAAAATGAATAATAACAGAACAATAAGAGTTTTACTGGTATTTATGTTATTCATTTTGTGGTATCAATCAAACTACTTACATGAAAGCTGAAAATGAACGGAAAACAGCATAATTAAAAAAAAAAAAAAAAAGACCCCTTACTTTTCCTTCCCGGTCTTCTTCTTTTCCTTTCGGCTGCTCCTTTAAACATTTTCCAGGAATTAAAATTGAGCCAATCAACACGAATGTCAACTTTAGCACATGGCACGTTGAACCAATCAACACGAACATAAACAAAAGCACGTGTCCAGGAACATCCTTAAATTTATGAAGTTAGTGAGCAGGAGAATCGGGTGAAAATACTCATCACTTTCTGATAGGTCCATATCTGGTTCATCGCTCCATTCATTCAGAGCATCCCATAGTTTTGCTGTAGCAGTTGCTAATGGTTCATCAGTTTTTGGATATTTACCAAGAGAACACAGCAAAATAATTTCCGGGTTTTTTTTAAAGCACGGCGGAACAATCAAATGTGGTGTTACTGATGAACATTATAGACATTCCCTAGTGCCAGGGGGGGTCTTGAAATACTGTGTAAACTCACTTTTACAGGCAGTAAATGTCTCATTTTACGATTACAGAGACTGATCGAATAAAATTGGCAAGTTCGATATACGATTTTGCTTCCAGTACACATGGGTTGTTATTAGACGCAAGATCAAAATCATTGGGGGGTGGGGGGGTGCTTATTGGAGCCGGGCGCTTATTATGTCCAATACGGTAAGATATGAAATATTTAGTTGCATAGATATAATGCAAATATATAAATATAAAAAATATTTAATAGTTATAATGGCAGGCTGCAAAAAACAAAATAAAGGAAACAACATTTCCAAACGTCTTCAGTCGAATAAAATGTAAAACCTGTTGAAGCACCTTCTTGGTGTTATTACACCACACCATCTTCTCCTGGTAGGATTTTCAGTCTCGCTGTCTTTGTCTAGGAGGTACTAGGAGGTATTTTGTGTCAGGTCAGGGACTATCCCTGCTATTGGTAACATGTAACCCAGTACTACCTGCACCATGGGATGGGTAGATGAGACCCGTTAGCCCTGTAAGGCAACTCATCTAGGAGTTGGAAAACTCTGACCCAAAACCTCTACTGCCTTGTGAATCACTTACTTGAGAGGAAGGCTTCGAGAGTAAACCCTGAGGAAAAATCCGGAGGTGGAGTCCCTAAGGCGGTCCGCTTCTGACATCAGAAACGTTCCGGCATCTCCTACGACACTGTTGGTGCCAAATTGTACCAGCTTCTGCTGTTCCTTTGGACCCATCAACAGTGTGGAGAGGGGGGGGTCTGCTACATGGGCAACAGCTCTTCCTCCAAAACATTCTTGCCCTGGCTCGTGCCCTGGAGAGGTCACTCCAGCTACGCTTCACAGCGTGGAATCAACACGGGAAGCAGCAGATACCGGTTATAAGCAACAGTGCTCGATTGGTGAAGAGCGAGGCGCCAGGGGTTGCTTCTGATGGTGGGAGAGATCTTCAGGTTTCACTGGATAGCTACCGCCCGCCTCAAGCTGGGCAGCCCCCAGTCAAGAAGGTGTTGTCCCGCCACAGTCTGCCTTCCTCATTGGGTGCTTGGGGATCAGCACAAAAACCGACAAGCAGACTGCAAGACCCACTCCAGGCAAAACAACAAACGAAAAAGAAAATAGGTGGGAAGTTGGAACATCCAAACGATGACACCTGGACTTTCCCAAGATTTACATGCAATCAATGATACAAGAAAGACAGCCATCATCAACAACGAGCTATCAAGACTAAATGTAGACATTGCTGCTCTGCAGGAAACCCGACTTGCCGACACAGGAACACTCAAGGAGAAAGACTACACCTTCTTCTGGCAAGGGAAGAGTGCCGAGGACCGAAGAGAACATGGAGTTGGATTTGCAGTCAGGAACACCCTGCTGAAGATGGTTGAACCAGGAGACAAGGGATCTGAACATCTGATGATCATACGTCTCCATACTTCTGAAGGTTCCGTCACCCTTGTCAGTGCCTATGCTCCCACTCTTACATCTTCAGCAGAAGCTAAGGATGAGTTCTATGCAAGCATGAACAACATCATGTCAAACATACCTCCAAAGGAACATGTCATCATCCTGGGAGACTTCAACACTCGCGTGGGTGCCCATCACGATTCCTGGCCTTCCTGTTTGTGCGTGACCAACTCCTTCTTTCAGACAAAGCCACAACACAAGGTGTCATGGCGTCACCCACGCTCAAAGCATTGGCATCAGTTAGACATGATCCTGACCCGTCGTACCAACATCAAGTTTGTGCACATAACCCACACATACCACAGCGCAGACTGTGATACTGACCACTCTCTCACCTGCTGTAAGATCAGGCTTATCCCCAAGAAGTTCCACATCTCTAAACAGAAAGGCAAACCCCGCATGGATACCACCAGCATGCAAGTACCAGAGAAAGTTGTGGAATTTGCCAAGTTTCTCCAAGAAGCACTGTCTGCTGAACACCAACACAGCTCTGCCCTTGAGAAATGGGATCACATCCGAAATGCCATTCAGAAAACAGCCTTTGCGACCATTGGGAAGAAGACCTCTAAGAACAATGACTGGTTTGATGCCAAGTCCACTGAGATGTTCCCCGTGATTGAAGCAAAACGTGCTGCTCTCGCTGAATACAAGCGCTCCCCAAGTGAGAAATCCCTGCAAGCGCTCAGAGCTGCCAGAAGCACAGTACAACAGACTGCAAGACGTTGTGCCAATGAATACTGGCAACAGCTCAGTGCCTCCATCCAGACTGCAGCTGCCACAGGCAACATTAGAGGAATGTACACGGGCATCAAGGCAGCTCTAGGGCCCACACAGAGCAAAACAGCCCCCTTTAAGTCCACCAGTTGGGAGATGATGACAGACAAGGGCAAGCAGATGGACAGGTGAGTTGAGAATTACTCAGAGCTGTATTCAAGAGAGAACACAGTTATCGCTGCAGCCCTCGATGCCATCGAACCTCTACCCATCATGGAGGAGCTAGATGCTAAACCAACTCTTGCCGAGCTCTGCAAAGTAATTGACAGCCTAGCCAACGGAAAAGCACCTGGTGCCGATGGCATACCACCCGACTTAATAAAGTGCTGTAAAGACACCATAGTACAGCCTCTTCATGACATCCTATGCCAATGTTGGAGAGAGGGAGCTGTGCCGCAAGACATGAGAGATGCTAAGATTGCCACCCTCTACAAGAACAAGGGCGAAAGGAGTGATTGCAACAACTACAGAGGTATCTCTCTTCTGAGCATTGTGGGAAAACTCTACGCCCGTGTCTTGCTTGTGCACCTTCAAAAACTTGCAGAGCGCATCTACCCCGAGTCCCAGTGCGGTTTCCGATCTAAGCGCTCAACAGTGGACATGATATTCTCCATGCGCCAACTTCAGGAGAAATGCACTGAACAACACAAGCCACTATATATAGCCTTCATAGACCTGACCAAGGCCTTTGACCTCGTCAGCAGGGAAGGACTTTTCAGCATCCTTCCAAAGATTGGATGCCCTCCAAAACTTCACAGCCTCATCAGATCCTTTCACGATGGCATGAGGGCAACAATCCAGTATGAAAGCAGTATGGCCAACTCATTCGAAATCAAGAGTGGAGTGAAGCAGGGATGTGTTGTTGCTCCTACTCTCTTTGGAATCTTTTTTGCCATGCTTCTAAAGCACGCTTTTGAAACTGCAACTGAAGGAGTACATCTACGAACAAGATCTGATGGTCGACTTTTCAACCTCACTCGACTGAAAGCGAAAACAAAAGTGAGGGAGAAAATTGTTAGGGATATGCTGTTTGCTGATGATGTTTCTGTGACTTCACACACTGAGCATGAACTTCAATGCCTCATAGACAGCTTCTCCCAGGCCTGCAAAGACTTCGGACTGACGATCAGCCTGAAAAAGACCAAAGTGCTGAGTCAGGATGCGGATGATCTCATTCACATCGATGATTATCAACTTGAAGTCGTGCACCAGTTTACATACCTGGGATCCACCATCAGTGACAACCTGTCGCTCGATGCCGAAATCAACAAGCGCATCGGCAATGCTGCTACAACACTGGGACACCTCACCACCCGTGTCTGGGAGAACTCAAAGCTGACAACTCCAACAAAAATGGCAGTGTACAATGCCTGCATCGTCAGCACTCTCCTCTATGCCAGCGAAACATGGACAACATACTCCCGACAGGAGCGCAAACTCAACAACTTTCACATACGCTCACTTCGTCAAATTCTTGGCATTCATTGGAATGGCAAAGTTTCCAACGCCCAAGTTCTTGAGCGTGCAGGACTTCCCACCATGTTCACACTACTCGGACAACGCAGACTCCGATGGCTTGGTCATGTGCGTAGAATGGAAGAAGGACGTATTCCAAAGGACCTCCTCTACGGTGAACTAGCCTCAGGCAAGAGAAGTATTGGCCGGCCTCACTTGCGATACAAAGACGTCTGCAAGCGTGACATGAAAGCCCTGAACATCAACACCAAGAACTGGGAAGAGGTAGCAGCTGACCGCAGCAAATGGTGCACTACTCTCCAGAAACAACTAAAGATTGGAGAAGAAAAGATCCATGCCATTACCAGGGAAAAGAGAGCCAAGCACTCCAAAAGAGGCTTGCACTCCAGCCATACCATCAAACTACATCTGCTCCAGATGCACTTGTGATTGCCATTCCCGCATTGGTCTTGCCAGCCACAGTCGGAAGTGCCAATAAAATTTGACTCTCTAACGCACGAAATCCATAGTTGGCAACGACTGACGGAGGCCTACTACTAATTTTTCCCACTCTTTTTGTAGCCTGTATTCCATGGCTGTCAAATTTGTGAGAGCATATCTTGTACACAGTCCACTTCAAGTCTTTTCACAGATTGTAAGTTGGATTCTGGTCTGGACTCTGGCTCGGCCTTTCAGAAACATTGATCTTTTATAAGTTAAGCTAGTTTTCTTTTTGAGTTACATTTACAAAGTGAAAGATACTTGTAGTCATTTGTGATTGCTTCCACCTCTGGCCAAACAAAAATAGTCCCAAAGCTTAATTCTGTCATCAATATGCTTTACTGAGGGTATAAAGCTGTTTTGGTGATGGTTTTGGTTTATTCTGAACACAGCTGTATCTGTATTCCGATTAAAAAAGAAAGCGCACACTTGTGTAACCCCCAAAAAAAAAAAAAAAATTTTTTTATGGGGTTTTTAATTTAGCCCAAGTTTTAAAAGCATTTTTACATGATTTTTTTCCCCTCACCTAATTTCTTGAATTGCAAATCTCGAATATTATCAGGGGTGCTTAGACTACTGTACAGTACGGAACTTGCAATTTGGCTCAACTCTCCTTACTGACATTGATGGGAAGAATGAGGTGGACAACATGTGTCACATGGAACGGATTCTATTAACACCACCTGACTGTTCTGTGGCTGGGCATTCCTATGCACAGCATCCTGCAGTGCATTGTGTGCACTGGCTTTTTATATCATATCCAGCATCGAGTTTCAACGGCTTGTGCTACAGTGTAGTCTGTTGGATCAAACCACTTATAAGTCTTTGCTCCCCAAGTACAACAGTTAGTCTTGGGCACCCGCGACACATTTTCCGGTTGACTGTTTGTCCTTCGTTGTTGGCTCTTTAGTAGGTACTTTCCACTACATCCCAGGAAGACTCTACAAGACCTGTTGCTTTGGAGATGAATAGATCAGTGTTCGCACAGTGCCAGTGCAATGTGGCTCTTGTCAAAGTCACCCAGATCCTTACACTTGCTCAATTTTCTTGCTTCCCACACATCAACTTTAAGTGTGAGTGTTCACTTTGTGCTTAATAAATTCTACTTCGAGAGATGCCACTGTAACTAGATAATGAATGCTATTTTCTTCACCTGTCAGTGGTTGTCATGTTGTTAAGAGTATTTCTGATCAGTGTATTTGACCTTGATGACGACAACGGAGTGGTATGAAAGTGATGACCACAAGACTTGCATCATTGGTGTTCAGCTTGTGTTCAACTCTGACTAAAGAAATGGGAATAAAACCTTGGACCGATAGCCTGGGTTTAACCCTATAATGTAACTCCTGCATCACTATGAAACTTGTGTTTTAGGAGCATTTGTAGTTATTTGACTAGTTTTGCTGAAATGATTGTTGGCAAAAAAAAGTTTCAGAGCAATCCATTTCAGTTCTGCATCTTGTATAATCGTGTAAATGAATTTGTCTTGGGGAAATTGTGCCACATTATAGTCTCCTTGTCATCTTCAGTAGGAAAGTAGTGGTATAGGGCGCTGGATCGCTGATCCAAAGGTTGGGGGTTCGAGTCCCATTCTCCACAAGGTTGTCACTGCCCCCCCCCCCCCCCGTGCAGCTAACTGGGTTATCAAAGGCGGGCCATGTCTCTCACTGTCTATGGTGAGAGGCATGTAAAAGAACCATTGCTGACTTTCGTAAAGAGTAGACTGCAAAGTCGTCAGCGTGTTTCTGTCCCTTGCTAAAAAGGGTTGTGACAGGAAGGGCATCCGACGTAAAAACCTCTGTCAAATCAAACGTGCAAATCAGGTGATTCGCTGTGGCGACTCCCGAGTAAAAGGGAAAAAGCCGAAAGGAAGACAGACAGTATTTATTAAAAATAAAATATTTATTATAAATATTTAGCAGGGTTGTATTATCACTATGTAAGGGTTTATGGTGTTATTTTGCAGATTTGTCCATTTTTGAATCCCATTTATTTTTTATTTCCAAATGCAAGCAAGCTGCTAATTTTTTTGGCTCTCATTCTTCACTCAATTACAGATAGCAACACTTATGTACTCTTATTATGCAGCTACCATCACCAGCTCCTCTGAAAATGACGGTTCCAGTCTGGAGTGGAGTAAAGAAGGCAGTGTGAGGATCACCGGCCATCGTGCACTGGCACCGCCCACCATGCGCACAGAAACCTGCTCTCCTGTGGCCGAGGAAGAAGTGCCTGCTTCTTACACAGAGATCCCTGGGGCTAACAGAAATGCTGCCACAGCAGCAAACGGATCTGTGGCATCAGGGATTAATGCTGAAGGACCAGTCCACTATCCAACACAGAACTCCTCCAGCCTTATGTTGCCCAGACCCAACTCGGTGGCAGGTACAGTGGGACATATTCATTTATATTTTTCGTTCACATCTGAGCTATTAATACTGCCTGCATTTATATAATACCATATTAATGTGAAATGGTGCTGCTTGTGTGATCCGTGTATTTCTCTGTACTTGTGTATTTTTTTTTTAAATCTGCTGATTTTCTGATTTGACTCACGTGAAGCTTTTTGAGGAGCTATGAAACTGGGTCACAGCAGGTCCATAGGGGATTAATTCACTGAGAGGTCAGAAACCCATGATTAATAATGACACCTCCTTTATAAGGTGCTAGATTTATTGTGACCTGTGAGTGAACAACACTGATATCGGTGATTGAGACTTAAGGTTCAAAAAAGTGTTGGCGTGTGACAGAAGAAGAGAGATCTGATCAAAGGGTGCTCCTCACATTTTAGGAGCCTTACAGTTTATTTTCAAGAGAGCCTGGTGGTTTGTTTTGTGTTTTTGTTTGAGTGTTTGAGAGATTTGGTGAAAGGAGGATTGAGGCATTCTTTCTAGGATACACTGGATACCTGTGTGTTTTTTGTATTTGTGTGGGTTTTTTTTTTTTTTTTTTTTTTTTAAATATATGAATTATTTGCGGGATTCTGATTTTTTTTTTTCCAAGTACTTTACCTGCAAATTTGCAACAAATGACACATACAAATGAAACTGAAGGAGTAGTCAGAGAGCCCAAGGTGTCTCCACTGTGCAGCATGGATAATAGAGCAGATGCATACTGGCTTTGACTACAAATATACTTGTTTTACAATATATTCTATAGTATGTGAACATTTTGACATTAGAAAAAACTTCTCTCATTTAAAAGATTTACAAAATGGTTGGGAGTTTGACCTTTCAAGGCTTGTCAAGGTCAGATATAATTTTAATTTGAAAGTCCATATTTGGTTTCTTGTTATTATCACAGCATGCATATCAGCGCTACTTTCAAAGTTATGAGCACTATGTCTTCAAAACTTTGTGAACTTGCTCTGACCTTCACCTTTGACCTTAACATCTAGGGTAGGGTAGCATCTGCACCAAGGCTAGCTATAGGTGTTGTCAGAATTTTGTTCACAAACAAACAAATATGCCTCCACCAGAACTCTGCTTTGGGAAAACGTGGACACACAGTGCCGCATACTGTACGGTGGTCAGAAAATACAAAAAATACAAAAAATGCTGATG
This sequence comes from Plotosus lineatus, assembly GCA_024760905.1. NCBI lineage: Eukaryota > Metazoa > Chordata > Actinopteri > Siluriformes > Plotosidae > Plotosus > Plotosus lineatus. The sequence continues at coordinate 49,744,769 of CM045729.1, read as the reverse complement.
TGAACTGATGATTATAAAGTCATGGTTGTACCTTCTTCTTCTTCTTCTGCTATAAGAATATATTAAACGTGTCATAATTTAACTGTCATTAAAATAAGTTATACTTTACAAAGATTATTGTTCTAAGACATCAGTTCTGCCACAGCTCTGAAGGATTTTCCTTAAATGATCAAAATGTCTCGAAAGAAAATTCTCAAAATCAGTGGAAGTTGCGAACCTGTGCTGTTGACAAAGAGACAGCGCTCATGAAACAGATGGAAATGAAAAGAAGGTACGATGTGCTCTGAAGGGCCTCCTAGAGAGAGACAGGGGGGTGTTCACAGCAGGTTGTTTGGACAGTCTTGTGATAGATATGATCAGTGATATTGCTGTATTTTCCTGCTGTAGAGTCTGAGTTGTTGGCCACGAGTGCATGTGTATTGGTGGTGGTGGTGTTACTGTTGCTGTTGGTGATAGACTCGGAGACTTGCACTTACTTCACACTCTGGCATTAATCTATACTTGTGTTTCACAGATTCATAACCCACACTGCACTGCTTCTGAACTGTAGGCTACATTGTCAACATACTCAATCTCTCTGACAGCGCTCCTCTTTCCCACCCCCTATTCCTCTACACACACACACACACACGCACACACACACACACACACACACGCACACACTATCCAAGTTTAAGGCCACAAAATAATAGCTCTGTTCTCTGAGCTGCATCACCAAGTGTTGTGTTTCCTGCCTCAGGTCATCACGAGAGGATGTCATATTCGGATGGCAGAGATTCACACCTCTGATTTTTTTATTTTTTTTGTTTTGTTTTGTTTTGTTTTTTGGGTGACTTGTGTGCCCTTGAAAAGAAATTTTGGATAGGCACACAAACAACTCTTTATTACTGAGAATGCGGAATGATTGCTCATCACACGTGGCACAACTCACACAAAGGTATGACCCACACATGAACACGATTTTAAAAAACTGACCAAATCTATGGACATATTTTAACTTTGGAGGTAATAGTGTATTATAATATGTGAGCCACTCCACCGAAAGTAGGCTCTTGTGTCTAAAAAATGAGCTTTTTACACAGTCAGATAGAGAAGGCCCAAAGCTGCAAAATGCAGCAAAAAGTTTGTCAATAGCTTGAAAACTGACGGAGCTATGCCATTTCTTGTGTCAGCATTCAACTAAAAATTTAGAGAAAAACGAGCACAAAGCTTGCACTTCATCCAAGATCATTAGTCCTTAGCAACCAAACATTTTTATGCACCTCAGCCATATAAACTTTTAGAAAACGTGTCTAGGAAAAGTTTTATGAAGAGATGATAAGAGAAATCATCCTCAATATAATCTGACACGCCCTTTTTAAACCCATCGGTCACCGTGGTAAGCCCCCAAAAATGAAAATGATATTTTTTCATTTCTGTTTATTCCAATAAGTCCAATATGTCACTTTTCGACCATTATATAAAGGTTCAAATGCCTTCAAATGTTACTAATTGAAAAAACACTTTTAGGTTCAAACAATCACACTGAATTAAGAAAACTATATAACAAAACTCTCTGATCTCTTTATACAAATAAGCTTCATCAACTCTGCCCTCATCATTATCATCTTCATCTATATCCTGCTCAGCAGAAAGGATCACATCATCTTCACAAACATAACAAACAGAATCATGCATACTTTTATTAACAGATGCCTCTTCTTCATCAACATCAGAAATAAAATATTCATCAGCACAGCTGGCATCACCACTTTGTTCATCTGTAAAAGGAATGAAACATTTATGTATTTTTCAGGTCTTGACCAATTTTCGTACAAAACTGAACAACCCATGATCCCGCATGTCCCGTCCAGACAAGATTAAGCACAAATCAAATAATCAAAAAAATTCCATCATTAAATTTTGCATACAGAGAAAAATACTCACCAGCGAAGTAATCTTCAAGAATGCCAAGCATTCCGGCATCCTCAAAGCCCAATTCTCGCGTCGAATTTAACATCTATACTAATGCTGCTAGACATCACAGGTGACATTTCACTCTCCTTTTCCAGAAATTATATGTATTCACAATCTTATAAATAAACTTAATGACTGCTATTGAAGAGAAAGTCAGAGATAAGTTCCGCATGCAGTAAACCGGAAGTTAACGTGTGACGGTCACTGCGCATGTGCAAACCCGAGCTGACCAATCAGTGTTCTCGTTACAGATCTTCCTTAGCAACTAGCCTGCATTCTTTACAAGCATATTGTCTTCATAACCTTTATTTTAATCGTTAAAACGGCATTTTAATATCAAAACAGTATCCAAAATGGAGAGACTACTTCACGGCCGTTCTTCTGGTGCATGGATTATAGTGTGTCTTGTACTGAACTCGGTGAATAATTGCAATGAAAACCAGTAAGTTTGCGACTGTTTTTATCTAGTTTTATGAGGGTACTTGCCAGAAAAATGGGGGTAAAAAAGACATTTTTAGTGAGTTTTAGTCGATTTCACGTGAGCAAGTGATGGTTGAATACTTTTTTTCATAGTTTACGCAAAAATCCGAATTTCGATAAAAATGGACCATTTTTAATTTCCTGGCCTTTATCTCAAAAGTGGTCTGTGCGACAAGCACCTACTTTCAATGGAGCGCCTCACATATAGCATGCTCTTAGTCAGCCCTTTGCATATACATTATATTTAAGTGGGGTATAACACATTATTCTGTACTGTAAAGTACATTTTCTCAATTACAGTGATGAGTTAATTAATTAATGATGTGTCTCATATAGTTTAACAGTGAATAGTTAATTTGATGAACTGTTGTTCAATCATATCTCTCTCTCTGTGAAAAACAAATCCACATAACTTCTCTGTCCAGTGCTCATTTTAGCAATTATACGCTGTTGTTATTTGAGTGATGTCCATAAAATAAAAACCTGTTTATTATATAAATATATCATTAGTCTTTGATTATGTGGAGCATTCCATGTATGAATTATTAGGTTGTACAGTTCAAACTGTTCTGTATTTTTAATAACAAATGCGTAAACTATGAAAAAAAGTATTCAACCATCACTTGCTCACGTGAAATCGACTAAAACTCACTAAAAATGTCTTTTTTACCCCCATTTTTCTGGCAAGTACCCTCATAAAACTAGATAAAAACAGTCGCAAACTTACTGGTTTTCGTTGCAATTATTCACCGAGTTCAGTACAAGATTTTTGGTGCCGGGACCTATTTCTATTCTGTTATAAACACCTACCGGCACCAAAAATATGAGTCATTATAAATGGATGGTTTTAGGTTCTATCTGGCGGGTTTACCATTACAAATCACCAGTCCAAATTTCATGCAATTATCTTGCACGGTTTCCGAGATGGAGCCGGTTCCGTTACCCCTACTTGAAGCCCCTGGCTCGGACATCATTGGGAGCACTTTTGGGGAGACTATGAAACGAATTATTTATTTCTACAAACATTTAATGCCATTTCTCAGTAATTGCTAAAACCTAGCTCTGCATTATGGAACTTCTGGCCTCTCAGGTGATAGGTTTTGTAGTAAAAGCCATTTCAAAATGCATTTTTTTTTTTCAAATTATCACAGCACTAAATTGACAAAGATGGCATTTTTGGACACCCATATTTTCAAAATTAGACATCAGAAAAGCCCCTTTGTTATTTTCCAAGATCGTGGGATAGAATAATCCACGCTAATTTTTTATGCAGTTCTTCTCATTTTGAAGTTATTGTCCCTCAAAAATTCCTCAAACTGCAATTTACACCCTGGAAAACAATGACCAAAAATGACCAAACTTTGAAAATTCATTCAAAATTAACCAACCGAGTCAATACCTTGATACTTTTGTTTCCAAAGGAAATTTTCCTGTTTGATCCATTGGAAGCATCAGTTTTAGGCTATCTCCCATGATTTTGGATTTAAAGGGGGACCAGACAAGTGATATTTGACAAAAATGCCGAAATTGGCAAATTTTGAAAATCGATTGAACTTCAAGCAACCAAGCCATTAACCTGAAACTTTTGTTTTTAAGGTGTAATGACCTGCTTAATACATTGGAAGCATTGATTTAGGCTATCTACCATGGTGTGGGGTGGGAAGGAAGTTAATGCATAAAGTCTAATACCTAAAAGCCTGGGCGTTTCTGTGTGGAGTTTGCATGTTCTCCCCGTGCTTGTGTGGGTTTCCTCCGGGTGCTCCGGTTTCCTCCCACAATCCAAAGACATGCACTGTAGGTTAATTGGCCGTTCTAAATTAGGGACTACAGATGGAAACTAGCTATTAAGCTATAATCTGGTACAGTACATCTCTGTCTCTATGAGCTTAATGTTCCTGTACATTGTCCCTTAAATAAATAAATAAATAAATAAATCATTTTGGAAAATTCAGAGTATTGTAATAATTGTAATCCTTTTCAGAGTGTTGTACTCTTCATTCACTGGAAAAAGAAATGGATCATATGAATAAACAATCCTGTTATTGAAAATGATGATCATTCTACCCTGAGTGACTGGGGGTGTGGCCTCGAGTACACATGCAGCAGCTGATCCTAGACAGGAATGTATGCATATCATATAATGTAGGTTAAGATTTCTCCATCAAAACACTCTTAAATAGCCTCAGACTAAGTAGGAGTATGAATTTACATCTGAAGAACGTGTCCTATCTGTTGATTTTGAAATTAAAACCCCTAAATTAAATAAAAATCTGTCGGAAGTGCCAATTCCGTTCATGTTTAACCAGAGAGCCAAGTGACCCGATCAGTTCAGAGTCAAAGTCTATATTTATTGCAATATTTCAACAAAACAGCCACATTAGAAAATTCTAAACACAATAAAGGTTATACAGTAGACCCTCAACATTTGCGGGGGTTTGGTTTCGAGCCCTCCTGTGAATCGAGATAATCCGCGAGTTCCGTACTCGGAAGTAAAACCCCATGTATCACGTCACATGCGCGAATGAGCAGCTGGAAGTAAAATACTGTGTATCTATTACATGCGCTAAAATATGCTTCTTAAACACATTCTATAGGCAGGCTTACTCATTAGAGTACCTGTACCCAAAATTTACAGCATTCAAAAAATATCCACTATACTTTATTATTGACTTTTAAGCATCGCGTGATGTCGGTAGTTTATTTATAAGTCCATATTTCCTTTTCTTCTATATGACATTCCTTGCTCACGGAGGTTGAGCGCGCGGACATGTTGGCTTCTTTTCACCGGGGTTAAAGGTCATTGTGACGTAACATCTTTGACCGTCGTATAGTCAATTGCGGAATGTCAGTATATTTTCCTCAAGCAATTCATGTTCTTTACAACAATAGCACTCCCTATCGGTTTTTTTTTTTGATGCACGCATTTTCCACAAGAGCACCAAATATTTGCTGGTTGTTTGCTACGATTTTCCCGTGTAAGAGCTTCTGCAGACTTTCTAATATCGTCCCCCGAGTCGTCACTTTCCTGGTCCGATTTCACGAAATGTGGATAGTCTTCCTTCAGTGGTTCATATAAATAACCTTCTAATCCTTCTACGAAATTATCTTTGTCCATGGTTTAAAAAAAAAAAAAAAAACTACTATAATGTCTGTTTTTTCCAAGTTTCCATGAGCTTGTGTTGTATATGTCAGGTATATAGCCTTACGTTTACATTGCAATCTCGCAGTTGCGACGATTTTAAAACGGCTTTGTCAACTATATGATGTCACTTCAAATGTGCCGTTTAAAAATCCTGTGCTCTGAAGCTTGACGTTAGTGAAGCCCTTAAATCGCTTAAAGCTGGTTTGTGAGAGAATAAACGCCTTATAGGTGTATTGTCACTAGCTATACACAATAGATCAAATTAGGTATATGAGCGCTTTCACTACAGGTACACTTTAATTCAGTATTAATGTAGTAAAATATAGTAATGATTAAGAAAAACTTTTCAATTTTTACTATTATATTTATTGATGATAAAATATAAACATTATACACCATATACTGTTGTAAAGCACTCGTTTTAAAGTCTTTTTCAATTATTATTCCAGTACAGTACCGAAGTTAATTCTTAGAATGTTTGTGTGTGAGATTTTATGTTCTGTAGCATGTTTAACAAATGATACCAAAAGGATAAACTTTATTATGCTTCATGTCCTTTTACATTGAAGTTGGAGTGACGTCTCCAAGATGGCGCTGCCTTGAGGGCAACGTCGTGGATTTCTCAGAGCCAAATTGTTTTTTTGTTTGTTTTAATTTGTTTTATTTGTTTGTTCATGTTTTGAATTATGATAAGTCGACCCTACTACAGCTATGAGCAGCTTCAGCTTCAGGCAACTAAGCATGCAACAACGTCTATCTTGAGCTTATATGCTATGTGAGCTTCATGCTAGCGGTTAGCTAGCGGTTACCGGCTAAGCCCAGGCAGAGTTCTCAGAGGCTTGGTTAGCACTTCCGGCCATACTACTTGAAAATGTTCAGTCCCTGCGAAACAAGATGGTTGCGCTTCATGCTCATATTGCAGCGCAGAGGATCTGCTGTGTTTTTGTGAACCATGGCTCGAGGAGAGTACACCCGATGAGGCGATTGCTCCAGTCGGCTTCATGGCCTTCATCCCCTGCAATCCCAAGTGCCGGAGTTTTTAATTTTAATTGCCTGGCACGTCGTGCTCGTTTATTCTTGAGCTTCGATTCAAATTTCATTTCAGACAAGAATCTCTAAATTGTGGTACCTTCTTTGTTGGGGTTATATTTTACTGATTTTTAAAGAACCGGAAATCTTCTTGGGGATATGGAGATTCACTGCTGAATTACGGTAATGGTTTAGACCACATGCGTCATACCAATGCAATCCATGAGCCGATTTTGTGGACCATGCTTTGTAACTGGGGTGCAGTGCACTTGAGATCTCATCACAACAAAGGTGCTCTAATCAAGGTTGGCGAAAACTCAACACACTCAGTCTAAAATTGAAGTGTTCTTTTTCTATGAACATGGCTGAATTTGGTACCACTGGAACAGGAATGAAATGAACTTTTAACACAATTAAATTTATCATCATCATCTTCTGCCTAATCCAAAATCGGGTTGCTGGGATAGAAACCTAAGCAAAGAGGTCGAGACATCTCTCTCCCCGGCCACTTCCTCCAGCTCTTCCAGTGGGACACCTCATTCCCGACCCGGAGGGTGCATGTCACTCCGACTGAGAACCATGGCCTCCGATTTGGAGGTGCTGATTTTCATTCCGGCCGCTTTGCACTCAACTGTGAATTGCTCCAATGAGAGCTGGAGGTCTCCACTTGATGAAGCCAAAAGGACAACATCATCCGCAGAAAGCAGAGATGATATCCGATGGCCACCAAACCAGAACCCCTCAACGCCTCGCCTGCGCCTCGAAATTCTGTCCATAAAAGTTATGAACAGAATCAGTGACAAAGGACAGCCTTGGCGGACTCCAACCCTCATCGGAAACAAATTCGACCTGTTATTGCCAATACGAACCAAACTCTGGCTCTGGTGATACAGCAATCGAATGGCCCATAGCAACGGGTCCAGAACGCCATACTCCCGGAGCACGCCCCACAAGATAGTCCGAGGGACACGGTCAAAAGCCTTCTCCAAATCCACAAAACACGTCTGGACAGATTGGGCAAACTCCCATGCCCCCTCCAAGATCCGGTGGAGCGTACAGAGTTGGTCAAGAGTGCTACGGCCAGGAAGAAAAACCACATCGTTCCTCCTGAATCCGAGGTTCGATTATCGGATCCCTGCATAGACTTTCTCGGGTAGGCTGAGGAGCGGGATTCCCCGATAATTGAAACACACCCTCCGGTCCCCCTTTTTAAAAAGGGGGACCACCACCTCGGTTTGCCAATCCAGAGGTACATTCCTCAATGACCACGCGATGTTGCAGAGACGTGTCAACCAAGACAATCCTCCATCATCCAGAGCCCTGAGATATTCAGGGCAGATGTCATCCATCCCCGGAGCCCGACCACCGAGGAGCTTTTTGTTTGTTTGTCTGATCTTTGTTAAAATCCAACAGATGAAAAAACAGTGTCTGCTTCAACTAAAACCACCCAAACATTTATAGGTTTTCATATTTTAATGAGGATAGCATGCAAACAATGACAGAAGGGGGAGGAATAAGTAACTGAACCCTCTGCCTAAGGAGACTTAAAGAGCATTTGAAACCAATTTTTACCAAACAATTTAAGTCAGGTGTGTGCCCAATCACTGATGAGTGGTTTAAAGCTGCCCCGCCCACTATAAAACACACCTGGTAAGAATTGTCTTGATGAGAAGCATTGTCTGATGTGCACCATGGCTCGCTCAAAAGAGCGGTCTGAAGATCTGCGATCAAGAATTGTTGATTTGTATAAAGCTGGGAAAGGATACAAAACCATCTCTAAAAGTCTGGATGTTCATCAATCCGACAGTCAGAGAAGTTGTCTAGAAATGGAGAGAGTTTGGCACTGTTGCTTCTCTCCCAAGGAGTGGCCGTCCACCAAAGATGACGTCAAGAGTTCAGTGCAGAATATTCAGAGAGGTAAAAAAAAAACCCTAGAGTGTCTGCTAAAGACTTACAGAAATCACTGGCACAGTCCAATCTCTCTGTGCACACATCAACTATATGTAAAACAATGGCCAAGAATGGTGTTCATGGGAGGACTCCAAGGTGGAAGTCACTGCTGTCTAAAAATAACATTGTTGCTTGTTTAATGTTCACAAAAAGGCACTTGGACACTCCACAGAAGTTTTGGCAAAATATTTTGTGGACTGATGAAACCAAAGTTGAATTGTTTGGGAGGAACACATCATGTCGGTGTGGAGGAAAAATGGAACAGCTCACCAACATCAACACGTCATCCCCACCGTGAAGCATGGTGGAGGGTGCATCATGGTTTGGGGCTGTTTTGCTGCCTTGGGGCCTGGACAACTTGCAATCATTAATGGAAAAATTAATTCAAAAGTTTATCAGGATGTTTTGCAAGAAAACCTGAGGCTGTCTGTCAGACAATTGAAGCTAAAAAGAAGATGGATGCTACAACAAGACAATGATCCAAAACACAGAAGTAAATCAACTTCAGAATGGTTTCAGAAGAACAAAATAGTTCTGGAGTGGCCAAGTCAAAGTCCAGACTTGAACCCCATTGAGATGCTGTGGCATGACCTCAAGACAGCGATTCATGCCAGACATCCCAGGAATCTGACTGAACGACAGAAGTTTTGTAAAGAAGAATGGGCCAAGATTAGTCCTGATCGATGTGCCAGACTGATCTGCAGCTACAGGAAGCATCTGGTTGAAGTTATTGCTGCCCAAGGGGGGGGGGCACAAAATATTAAATGTGATGGTTCAGTTACTTATTTCTCCCCCTTCTGTCATTGATTGCATGCCATCCTCATTAAAATATGAAAACCTATAAATGTTTTCGTGGTTTTAGTTAAAGCAGACACTGTTTTTTCATCTGTGTGATTTTGACAAAGATCAGATCACATTTGATGGTGATTTTATGTAGAAATGTGAGAAATTCCAAAAGGTTCAGATACTTTTTCATACCACTGTAAACAGTGTTTGTGGACAACTGCTTCCCCCTCTTGAGGCATCAGATTGTGATCCAGAACCTTTTTGAAGCCAACCGATAATCACTCTTATGGGCCCTCACCAAACTCCTCCTATGCCCGAGATTTTGCATGTGCGACAGCCTCAGCTGCAGCACGTTTGGCCTGCAGGTACCTGTCTGCTGCCTCGGGAGTCCCACAGGCTAATGAGACTCGATGGGCCTCCTTTTTCAGTTGGACGGCCCCCTTCACCACAGGTGTCCACCACCGCGTTTTGGGGTTATCACCACGACAAGCACCGACGACCTTTTGGCCACAGCTATGGGCTGCCGCCTCAGCAAAGGAGGCATGAAACATGGCCCATTCGGATTTCATGTCACCTGCTTCCTTTGGGACATGGTTGTAGCTCTGCTGGAGGTGGGAGTTAAAGGCATCTCGGACAAGAGACTCCGCCAAACGTCCCCAACAGATCCTATTTACACGCTTGGGTATGCCAGGTCTGGAAGGCAGTCTCCCACTATCGAAGCCAGCTCACCACCAGCTAGTGATCGGTAGACAGCTCAGCTCACCCCTTCATCCGAGTGTCCAGAACATCCACAAAGTTGGTCATCGAACTGCGACCTAGAGTGTCCTGGTGCCAAGTGCACTTATGGGCACCCTTATGTTCAAACATGGTGTTCGTGATAGACAAACTGTGATGAGCACAGAAGTCTAACAACAAAACACCATTCAGGTGTAGACTTGAGAGACTGTACCTACCGATTACACCCTTCCTGGTTACACTATCGTTGCCCACATGGGCGTTGAAGTCTCCCAAGACAACAAGTGAGTCTCCAGAGGGAGCGTTCTCCAACACACCCCCTAAGGACTCCAAGAAGGGTGAGTACTCTGAACTGTCATTTGGTACACCTCTCCACATGAGCAACTCCAGAATAGAATAAGGTCCAGCCTCTATCGAGCTGGGTGGTTCCAGAGCCCAAGTTATGTGTTGAGGTGAGTCCGACTATATCTAGTCGTTATCTCTCCACCTCACGCACCAGCTCAAGTTCCTTCCCCGAGAGAGAGGTGACATTCCATGTCCCAAGAGTCAGAATCAGTAACCGAGGATCGGTCCAACAGAACCCATGCCTTCGGCTGCCACTTAACTCACATCGCACAATTACATTTTTTCTGCGCTATTTGAGCAGAAGTCCTGCATTTACACGTTGACGTTCGACTATTTTCAGCCATCAGACTTCGCTGTGTCACAATTTCTGAGTGAATCACGCATCAGTACCTAATAGAAAGCAGTTTAAATACAGGATAAATGGACTAGTTTTGGTTTGTTGAAGGTATGCCTTGAGTCACAGCTCTTTAGTGTAGGGTTTTTTTGTTGTTTGTTTGGTGGTTTTTAAAATAATAATAAAGGGATAATCAGGATGTTGGCTTGTGAAGTTACCCTTGAACCAGTAAATAGTCAATGTATTCTGTCTTATACTATCTGTTCATTTTGGCCAAATGCAAAGATTTTGCAACAAAACCACCCCAGCTTCCCGGTGTAGTATCTCTTATTCAACCTGATTTTCATTTTATTTTGGTTCTGTGTCAGTTTCCAATAAAATCAGGACTGTGTGACTGAAGGAACCATCTTGAACAAGTGTGAAAATTTGGCAGAGCAATACCGATTCATTGGAAGTAGAAATGTTTGCTATCAAGTGTTGTGTACTCTTGCTCGCCTCAAAATTGCAGGGTTTGTGAGTATCTCTGTGACCGTTTCAGGGGTCAGATACACTCATAGTAGTAAGCAAATGATTTCAGAAATACATCACATCAGGTTCCATTTTTTTCAAAATACAAAATCCCTCATGATAATGGGACCGAGAGACACCCCCCTTCCTTCCTCCTCCCCCCCGCGATGGCCAATTTCCGCGAAGTAGGATTGACACCCACCCCCTCGACTGACGTATACATACATGTATGTCTTCCTTTCGGCTTTTTCCCTTTTACTCAGGAGTCGCCACAGCGAATCATCTGATTCGCACGTTTGATTTGGCAGAGGTTTTTACGTCGGATGCCCTTCCTGTCACAACCCTTTTTAACAAGGGACAGAAACACGCTGACGACTTTGCAGCCTACTCTTTACGAAAGTCAGCAATGGTTCTTTTACATGCCTCACACCATAGACAGTGAGAGACATGGCCCGCCTTTGATAACCCAGTTAGCTGCACTGGGGGGTATACGGACATGTATATGTGCATATAATACAGTCGGCCCTCTACTTACTAAATTAATCCGTTCCAGAGCCATTTTCGTAACCTGAAGTTTTCGTAAGTAGAGGTGCATTTTACATGTAAAAACGTGTGATTCGTTCCAAGACTCCCAAGACTACCCATAAACCCTTGAATAATTATAAAAGTAAAAGAAAATTATTTATTAAACCATTTAAACATTTTATTAACATATTAAACCATTTTATTAACATTTATTAATTAAACCATGATTAAACATTTTTTATTAACACACACACACACACACACAGTCTCGCTCTCTTTCACACACACTGTCGATCTCTCTATCTTGCTCTCTCTCTCTCTCACACACACACACACACACACACACACACACACACACACACAAACAACACATGAAATGAAAAATAAGCTGCAATGAGCACTTTCGAATTTTTGAATGGTGCGTTTGAATTTTTGAATGGCGTGTTTGGCATTTTACGTAAGAAGAGGTTGTTTCATATATAGATGGCGAAAATTTAGGAAAATGTTTTTCTTAACCTGGATTTTTCGTATTCAGAGGTTTTCGTAAGTAGAGGGCCAACTGTATCAATAAATACATATTCAACTCTATAAATGCTGAGAATAACAAACATTCAAAAATAATGCAGATGATGTACATAAAATATAAATACACACACAGATGCATGTGCACACACTCAGATGTGCACACCACATAAAAATGGAAGTACAGACGCTGCCCGACTTGCGTTCATCCATTTTGTTTTTTTCGATTTTACTTTTTTCTTTTTTCAAAAAAAAGTAAAATTTTGAGTTTAGACGTGCCTACGTCGTATGCTGACGTAATGGTACAATGACGCTGCATTCATTGGTTTACAAACTACAGACTGTCTGTCTTCCTTTCGGCTTTTTCCCTTTTTTTTTTACTCGGGAGTCGCCACAGCGAATCATCTGATTCGCATGTTTGATTTGGCAGAGGTTTTTACGTCGGATGCCCTTCCTGTCACAACCCTTTTTAGCAAGGGACAAAAACACGCTGACGACTTTGCAGCCTACTCTTTACGAAAGTCAGCAATGGTTCTTTTACATGCCTCTCACCATAGACAGTGAGAGACATGGCCCGCCTTTGATAACCCAGTTAGCCGCACTGGGGGGGACAGTGACAACCTTGTGGAGAGTGGGACTCGAACCCCCAACCTTTGGATCAGCGATCCAGCGCCCTTAGCGATCCAGCACCTTACAAACTACAGACTGAGTGGAGATATACTAGTCCTTCTCAAAAAATTTGCATATTGTGATGAAGTTCATTATTTTCTGTAATGTACTGATAAAAATTAAACTTTCATATATTTTAGATTCATTGCACACCAACTGAAATATTTCAGGTCTTTTATTGTTTTAATACTGATGATTTTGGCATACAGCTCATGAAAACCCAAAATTCCTATCCCAAAAAATTAGCATATTTCATCTGACTAATAAAAAAAAAAGTGTTTTGAATGCAAAAAAAGTCAACCTTCAAATAATTATGTTCAGTTATGCACTCAATACTTGGTCGGGAATCTTTTTGCAGAAACGACTGCTTCAATGTGGCGTGACATGGAGGCAATCAGCCTGTGGCACTGCTGAGGTGTTACGGAGGCCCAGGATGCTTCGATAGCGGCCTTAAGCTCATCCACAGTGTTGGGTCTGGTGTCTCTCAACTTTCTCTTCACAATATCCCACAGATTCTCGATGGGGTTCAGGTCAGGAGACTTGGCAGGCCAATTGAGCACAGTAATACCATGGTCAGTAAACCATTTACCAGTGGTTTTGGCACTGTGAGCAGGTGCCAGGTCATGCTGAAAAATGAAATCTTCATCTCCATAAAGCTTTTCAGCAGATGGAAGCATGAAGTGCTCCAAAATCTCCTGATAGCTAGCTGCATTGACCCTGCCGTTGATAAAACACAGTGGACCAACACCAGCAGCTGACATGACACCCCAGACCATCACTGACTATGGGTACTTAACACTGGACTTCAGGCATTTTGGCATTTCCTTCTCCCCAGTCTTCCTCCAGACTCTGGCACCTTGATTTCTGAATGACATGCAAAATTTGCTTTCATCCGAAAAAAGTACTTTGGACCTCTGAGCAACAGTCTATTGCTGCTTCTCTGGAGCCCAGGTCAGGCGCTTCTGCCGCTGTTTCTGGTTCAAAAGTGGCTTGATCTGGGCAATGCGGCACCTGTAGCCCATTTCCTGCACACGCCTGTGCACGGTGGCTCTGGATATTTCTACTCCAGACTCAGTCAACTGATTCCACAGGTCCCCCAGGGTCTGGAATCGGCCGTTCTTTCACTTTTTCGTTCCCACAGACGTCCCACTGAGGTGCCTTGATACAGCACTCTGGGAACAGCCTATTCGCTCAGAGATTTCTTTCTGTGTCTTACCCTCTTGCTTGAGGATGTCAATGATGGCCTTCTGGACAGCAGTCAGGTTGGCAGTCTTACCCATGATTGCGGTTTTGAGGAATGAACCAGGCTGGGAGTTGTTAAAAGCCTCAGGAATCTTTTGCAGGTGTTTAGAGTTAATTCATTGATTCAGATGATTAGGTTAATAGCTCGTTTAGAGTACCTTTTCATAATATGCTAATTTTTTGAGATAGAAATTTTGGGTTTTCATGAGCTGTATGCCAAAATCATCAGTATTTAATCAATAAAAGGCCTGAAATATTTCAGTTGGTGTGCAAAGAATCTAAAATATAGGAAAATTTAATTTTTATCAGTACATTACAGAAAATAATGAACTTTATCACAATATGCTAATTTTTTGAGAAGGACTTGTGTATATAAATATATATAAACACAGTCTGTAGTTTGTAAACAATGAATGCAGCATCATAACGTCAGCATACTACATCAGTGCATCTAAACTCAAAATTTGCCTTTATTTTTTTTGAAAAAAAAAAAAACCCTAAAATCAAAAAAAGTAAAACGGATGAACGTAAGTTGAGGAGCGTCTGTACACTACTTTCGGTATTGAGCGCCTCACTTATATATGAGCGCCTCACACAACGTAAGTGTTGATTGGTTGTTTTGAGCTTCATCTAAAGTAACTCGGTATAAATAAGTGACTTGTTTGAAAGTAATGTTGATATTATTATTTGATATATTTGATATTGTTTTACAATGTTATCTTTATAATAATTGATTTAGGAGTGTTTTGAGATACGGTAATCGTATTTATGGATGTATAGTACAGTATAAGCGTATGTTAGAGTGTTAATATGTTAGAGTGGTGCAGGACATGTATGAGAGATGTAAGACAGTGGTGAGGTGTTCTGTCGGTGTGACCGACGAATTCAAGGTGGAGGTGGGACTGCATCAAGGGTCAGCTCTGAGCCCCTTCTTGTTTGCTATGGTGATGGACAGGCTGACAGACGAGGTGAGACAAGAATCTCCATGGACTATGATGTTTGCAGATGACATCGTGATCTGTAGTGAGAGCAGAGAACAAGTGCAGGAAAATCTAGAGAGGTGGAGGTATGCCCTGGAAAGGAGAGGAATGAAGGTAGGCCTCAGAAAATCAGAATACATGTGTGTGAATGAGAAGGACCCAGGAGGAACGGTGATGTTACAGGGAGCAGAGATAACGAAGGTGGAGGATTTTAAGTACTTAGGCTCAACAATCCAGAGCAATGGAGAGTGTGGAAAAGAGGTGAAGAAGCGTGTGCAGGCAGGCTGGAATGGTTGGAGAAAAGTATCCGGTGTGATGTGCGATAGGAGAGTGTCAGCAAGAATGAAGGGAAAAGTGCACAAGATGGTGGTGAGGCCAGCGATGTTGTATGGCTTAGAAACAGTGGCGCTGAGGAAAAGGCAGGAGGCAGAGCTGGAGGTAGCGGAGATGAAAATGTTGAAGTTCTCCCTGGGAGTAACGAGGATGGATAGGATCAGAAATGAGTATATCAGAGGGACAGCCCACGTAAGATGTTTTGGAGACAAAGTCAGAGAGGCTAGATTGAGATGGTTTGGACATGTACAGAGGAGGGATAGTGAGTATATTGGCAGTAGGATGCTGAGGTTGGAACTACCAGGCAGAAGGCCTCGAGGAAGACCGAAGAAGAGATTTATGGATGTGGTGAAGGAAGACATGAAGGTCGTTGGAGTCAGAAAAGAAGATGCGGAGGACAGGGTGAGGTGGAGGCGGATGATTTGCTGTGGCGACCCCTGAAGGGAGCAGCCGAAAGTAAAAGAAGAAGAAGAAGTACAGTATGAGCGTCAGGGGGCAGTGGTTGGTCAAGTGGTATAGGGCGCTGGATCGCTGATCCAAAGGTTGGGGGTTCGAGTCCCACTCTCCACAAGGTTGTCACTGACCCCCCCAGTGCGGCTAACTGGGTTATCAAAGGCGGGCCACTATCTATGGTGAGAGGCATGTAAAAGAACCATTGCTGACTTTCGTAAAGAGTAGGCTGCAAAGTCGTCAGCGTGTTTCTGTCCCTTGCTAAAAAAAAAAGGGTTGTGACAGGAAGGGCATCCGACGTAAAAAAAACCTCTGCCAAATCAAACGTGCGAATCAGATGATTCGCTGTGGCGACTCCCGAGTAAAAGGGAAAAAGCCGAAAGGAAGACAGACAGTACAGTATGAGCGTCATACGTCACTGTAACAGCTTACGTTCGGCCGTCCAAAACCAATAAAAAAATGCAAGTCGGGGAGCGTCTGGAGTTTTATTTGGGGGTGTTTTTTTTGCCTCATTGACCTTGTTTTCTGGCATTTTCCTCAAATTTCCCCCTAATTTCCTCACTTTTATTTTTAGATGAACATTTTTGAAAAACGTGCAATGCACTGAAGCCGCAGAAACTGAAGCACGAAGTAGCGAGTGATCACTGTATATAATTTTTTAAATGGACATGGTGTGTGAATGGGCCCTTTTAACATAGTGCATTGTTTTGCCCTTTATGTGCATGTGATGTGGCCATTGAGGGAGAATGTAAGGGTTTGTTCCCTTACACACATGGCCTATTATTTAAAAATTTGTGTTTGATTTCACACTTAATTTCATGCTGTAGATTAAGCTTAACCACCCTGCCATTGAAACTACTTATGCTTGTCAAAGCTGCCAGCATGAGCTGCATTGTTTTAAAAGAATAAGATTTAGACTGATATGACTGCGTCAGTGGCATCCTGAAAAGCATTACACAGGATGTTTAATGACTTGCAGGATTCATTTTCTTTCAAATATTTGTACAACTGTTTTAAAAAAAAAAACTCCTCCATATCACCCTATCCTCTGCATCTTCTTTTCTGACTCCAACGACCTTCATGTCTTCCTTCACCACATCCATAAATCTCTTCTTTGGTCTTCCTCGAGGCCTTCTGCCTGGTAGGTCCAACCTCAGCATCCTACTGCCAATATACTCACTATCCCTCATCTGTACATGTCCAAACCATCTCAATCTAGCCTCTCTGACTTTGTCTCCAAAACATCTTACATGGGCTGTCCCTCTGATATACTCATTTCTGATCCTATCCATCCTCGTTACTCCCAGAGAGAACCTCAACATTTTCATCTCCGCTACCTCCAGCTCTGCCTCCTGCCTTTTCCTCAGCGCCACTGTTTCTAAACCATACAACATCGCTGGCCTCACCACCGTCTTGTACACTTTTCCCTTCATTCTTGCTGACACTCTCCTATTGCACATCACACCGGACACTTTTCTCCAACCATTCCAGCCTGCCTGCACACGCTTCTTCACCTCTTTTCCACACTGTCCATTGCTCTGGATTGTTGAGCCTAAGTACTTAAAATCCTCCACCTTCGTTATCTCTGCTCCCTGTAACATCACTGTTCCTCCTGGGTCCTTCTCATTCACACACATGTATTCTGATTTTCTGAGGCTAACCTTCATTCCTCTCCTTTCTAGGGCATACCTCCACCTTTCTAGATTTTCCTGCACTTGTTCTCTGCTCTCACTACAGATCACGATGTCATCTGCAAACATCATAGTCCATGGAGATTCTTGTCTCACCTCGTCTGGCAGCCTGTCCATCACCATAGCAAACAAGAAGGGGCTCAGAGCTGACTCTTGATGCAGTCCCACCTCCCATTTGTCGGTCACACCGACAGCACACCTCACCACTGTCTTACATCTCTCATACATGTCCTGCACCACTCTAACATACTTCTCTGCCACTGCAGACTTCCTCATGCAATCCCACAGTTCCTCTCTTGGCACCCTCTCATATGCTTTCTCCAGATCCACAAAGGTACAATGTAGTTCCCTATGACCTTCTCTGTACTTCTCTATTAACATCCTCAAAGCAAACATTGCATCTGTGATGCTCTTTCTTGGCATGAAACCAAACTGTTGTTCACAAATGCTGACCTCTGCCCTTAGTCTAGCTTCCACTATTCTTTCCCATAACTTCATCGTATGGCTCATCAACTTTATCCCTCTGTAGTTGCCGCAACTCTGCACGTCTCCCTTGTTCTTAAAAATGGGCACCAGCACACTTCTCCTCCACTCCTCTGGCATCTGCTCACTCTCTAGGACCTTGTTGAATGTTCTTGTCAGAAAATCTACTGCGACCCCTCCGAGACACTTCCATACCTCCACAAGTATATCATCAGGACCAACTGCCTTTCCATTCTTCACTTCACCCTTATGGATCTTTGCTACATCCTGCTCCTCAATGGTCACCTCTTCTACTCTTTTTTTTCTCTCTCATTTTCCTCATTCATCAGCTCTTCAAAGTACTCTTTCCATCTTCCCAGCACACTTGTGTCATCAGTCAATACATTTCCCTCTCTGTCCTTTATCAATCTTACTTGTCCTTCCCATCTCTATTTCTCTGCTGTGCCAACCTGTATAGATCATTTTCTCCCTCTTTACTGTCCAACCTATCATACAAGTCATCATACGCCCTCTGTTTGGCCTTAGCCACTGCTACTTTCGCCTTACGCTGTGTCTCCCTGTACTCCTGTTTACTCTCTTCGGTTTTCTCAATGTCCCACTTCTTCTTAGCTAACCTCTTCCTTTGTACACACTCCTGCACTTCCTCATTCCACCACCAAGTCTCCTTATCTACTTTCCTTCCAGAGGACACACCAAGTACTTTCCTACCTGTGTCCCTGATCACATTTGCTGTGGTTGTCCAGTCATTTGGAAGCACTTTCTGGCCACCTAAAGCCTGTTTCAACTCCTCCTTGAAGACAACACGACACTCTTCCTTTTTCAACTTCCACCACTTTGTCTTCTGCTCTGCCTTTGCCTTCTTCACCTTCCTCACCATCAGCGTCATCCTGCATACCACCATCCTATGCTGTTTGGCAACACTCTCACCCACTACTACTTTGCAGTCACTGACTTCCTTCAAATTACATCGCCTACACAAGATGTAGTCTACCTACCTCCGCTTTTATAAGTCACCCTATGCTCCTGTTTCTTCTGGAAGAAAGTATTCACCACAGCCATTTCCATCCTTTTTGCAAAATCTATCAACATCTGTCCTTCTGCGTTCCTGTCCTGGACACCAAACCTGCCCATCACTTCCTCGTCCCCTCTGTTGCCTGCACCAACATGTCCATTGAAGTCTGCACCAATGACCACTCTTTCACCTCTGGAGGTACTCTGCATCACTTCATCTAAGTCACTCCAGAATCTCTCCTTCTCTTCTAGCTCACATCCTGCCTGTGGGGCATAAGCACTAACAACATTGAGCATTACACCTTCAATTTCTAACTTGAGACTCATCACTCTGTCTGACACTCTTTTCACTTCTAGAACATTCCTGACAAACCCCTCTTTCAAGATGACTCCTACTCCATTTCTCTTCCCATCCACACCATGGTAAAACAGCTTAAACCCTGCTCCTAAGCTTTTAGCCTTGCTACCTTTCCACCTGGTCTCCTGAACACACAGTATGTCCACCTTCCTCCTCTGCATCATGTCAGCCAGCTCTCTACCTTTTCCTTTCATAGTTCCAACATTCAAAGTCCCTACTCTCAGTCCTAGACTTATGCCTTTCCTCCTCTCTCTCTGCCTACGGACACGCCTCCTGCCTCTCCTTTTTCGACGTCTTCGACCAACAGTAGTCCAATTTCCACCAGCACCCTGTTGGTTACAGCACTGATGGCAGTCATTGTTAACCCGGGCCTCGACCGATGTGGTATAAAATTTTTTGTTGTGACTCGTATTTTTTATTAGGCATTTGTTTTACGCCGGATGCCCTTCCTGACGCAATCCTCTGCATTTATCCGGGCTTGGGACCGTCGTTATATATATATAGAATATATATAGATACGTGTATATATATATATATCGGGATCCCTCACTACTTCTCGTTTCAATTCATGCAGCTTCAGTGCATCGCTTTAAAAAAAAAAATTTCATCGTATTTCATCAAGAAATTAAGGAAGAATAGGTGGAAAAGTTAAGGAAAATGCCACAAAACAAGGCCAATTGTGCAAAAAAAAAAAAAAACGACCCTAAACGAGCAAAAAACAACCCAATGCAACCCATCAAAACTACTTACATTTTTATGTGAGGTGTGCATCTGAGTGCATGCACACGCATCTGTGTGTGTGTGTGTGTGTGTGTGTATATATATTTCATTTACATATTGTGTTATTTTTGAATGATTAATTGTTATTATAAGCATTTATAGTGTTGAACAGGGGTCGGGAACTTTTTGAGTAATAGAGCCAAAAAAAGGAAAAAAAATTTTTTAATCCTCTGAGAGCCATATAGGTTTTATTTGATGGCTTTTTTTTTGTATTTTGATTTAAATGACAGTGATATTGTGTATTCGTTATTCTGTTGAGAAAGGCCACCTGATTTATCTGAGAGCCAGATACAGTCATCAAAAGAGCCACATCTGGCTCACGAGCCATAGATTCGCGACCCCTAGCATTGAATATGTATTTATTGATATTATATATTCATATACGTATACGTCAGTCAGGGGAGGTTGATACTACTTTGCTGAATTTGGCAGTGCACGTTGGGGGGGTGGTCCCAATTAACTGCGGAAAGTGAGGGATCCCTGTATATAAAAGTTCAAATCTCTATCCATCTGTAACCTGACATCAGGACAGGCAGTGAGTGAGACTGATATGGAGCCCAGTCACTGAGTGTATCTTTGAGTGTATTCTTCATGAGATGGGACATCTCATGGCTGTACAAAAGTTGAAGTTTGCTTTCTTACTTTTCACTTCATATATATATATATATATATATATATATATATATATATGTATATATATGTGTATGTGTATTTATACATACATACATACATACACTAAAACTCTGAAAAGGGTTTTTGAGAACTTGTAGAAATCATATGCACCTGTTTGCACATGGTAATCATATGAATTTTAAAAAGCCACACAAATCTCATTTTATCATATGTTTTATGCTCATATATAAAAACAGCGATGCGCCTTAGGCTTGATGGATGTCACTGAATTGAATAGCCTCCTTGACATTCTGTCTTGGGAACCACATGATAGCTACCCCAAATCTGCAAAGAGATGAGTCAGAGAGAGAAGGTAAGTGAGCGGGAGAGAGGGACGAAGGAAGGAAAAGGGGAGAATTGAGATGGCCTGTGTGTGTGAGCAGGGTAAAGCAGCAGAGGGCAGTTTGGGTTTAGTTTTGTGTGTTATCAGACTAGCAGATGCTTCAAGCAGTATATAATATACGCCTTTCTAAATGTTCATGTTGTGATCACCTCAAATAAAAATATGTTTTGCTTATTGTGTACCCTTATGCAACTCCCTTACTTGGGATACGAAAAGGCCCTGTGAACTGCTTGTTCAACCAGGACACAGCAGTTACCTACACCATGCAAGGTTAAAACTGTCATAGTTTTTCTCTTCTGTCTCTTCAGCACCAATATAAAGCTGGTTTGTATTGCATGTACATTGTATAGTAGAATGAACTGGAATTTAATAGAGTACCGCATTAGCTGCATTTCATTCGTCATGCTTGTGTGTTCGCACAAACTTTTGACAGTGTCATGGCAACCAGACATTATAATTTCTGAAACCCTCCATTTTCTCTGTCCACATCACAACACTACTTTTGCGCCACAGAGAGCATTTTTCAAATATCATTTCTGATGTCAGGAATCACGGTCCTACTGTAGATGAAGGGATAAATGGAGAAGTAGTTATTTCAGATTTATCTCGTCTTATGCGTATTTCAGCTTTTTTTTTTCCACTGCAAGATGTCATTATGATTTTGAGTGTTGCTATGAGGAAGTGGCAGTATTCTGTTTTGTGTGTGTGTGTGTATGTAGATGACTTTATCTGATTAGCCGGCTGTGTTCTTCTGGGTTTGATAGCTGTTGTGTCTGGTTCAGTTACATGTTTGTAAGAGTAGCAGCAGAGGTAGCACTGTAACATGTTTACAGTAATAGTGGCTCACCCTGTTAAAGTATTTTCAATGCAGTCCACAGTTGCACAGGGAAGGATTAGTGAGATATTTGGAGAGTAGCAACCAGGTGTAAAAGGGGTGTGAGAAGCACTGGCCTAAATTTCAGGCTGAACATTTAAAGAGTAATATATTGATTGATTTATTATTTTTTTAATGGTATTTTGAAAGTCCAGTTGTGAAATATCATCTGGTCATGACTGGCTGCCCCCACTGTGACTAAGCATAGCTCCCTTAACAACACCCCCCCCTCACCACACACACACACACACACACACACACACCACACACACACACACACACACACACACACACACACACACACTCTCTCTCTCCTCTATTGCTGTCTATATCAATTATTCATTATTAACTTGCATATTACTTTATCTAAATGTTGCTTGATATGCACATAACTCCAATAACCATGAATGTAGTGCATGCATTCTAATATTTGTCCATGAAAACAGATTTTTTTAAAACTGGGTGCCAATAGTCTGTCTCATGTTTTTTTTTTTTTTTTTTTTTTTTTTTTTTTTTTTTTTAAGAAATGCTCCAGACATAATCTATTCATCTGCTAAATAACCTGTGTGTGTGTGTGTATGTATATATACCGTGTTTCCCCGAAAATAAGACAGGGCTTATATTAATTTTCCTACCAAAATATGATACTAGGGCTTATTTTTAGGTGATGATGTATTTTACATTTTTTTTCTATTACATGTCTTATAATATATCTTTATCTTTATATATTCTTATTTCGTTATATTTCTTTATTTTTTTAAATATTTTAATATCGAGCGATTTTAGCAATTTTTATGGACGCAAGTGTTTGTCCTCGTCTTAAAGCAGTCGCTGCCGTCATCGACTGAGCCTCAACACGCAAGGATTGATGCTTTGAGAGCGTACCCTAGGTAAAGCTGCCTAATAGAGGAGTCAGCGCTTTCACCTAGAGCCCTAGATTGAGTGAGTAGCAGGCCAATGAATTGCTGCCGCTCTCAACTAGGGCTTATTTTAAGGGGAGGGCCTATATTAAAATCATCTTGTAAAATCACGCTAGGTCTTATTTTATGGTTAGGTCTTATTTTCAGGGAAACACGGTATATATATATATATATATATATATATATATATATATATATATATATATATATATATATAATACACACACACACACACACACACAAAATCTGCTCAATGGGCTTCTGCTCATACTTTATAACAAATTCATTTGTTGTATTTTATTGCATGCTGAATGGTCCTTACGCTTAAGTTTTATATCATCAAATATGTTATCTCACAGCCGGAGATGTCTGCAGTGATTTTCTTTGTGATTGCCTTTCTTGAATGCCAATCTTTTTTTATCCTCAGTCTCAAATTGAATGCCTGAGTTTCAGTAAAGACAAATACAGTATGCAGACTGATGATATAACCCTTTGCCATTCTGAGAACTGTAGAGGAGGTTACATTACATTTTAACCCTCATTTAGTTGGCAGATGCTTTTATTCAAAGTGAATTACAAATCTGGAAATTTCCATTCCACTTATTCAGCTGAGTATACTATATAGTATAGTAGCATTACATAATTAGTGGTCTGTTTCTCTGTTGTCTGCCATGTTGATCCCAAGCATTACATTAAAAACCATTAAAAATAAAAATAAAAAATTGTCCTGAATTTAAGATGCTTATTCCATTTTGTCATGTCTGTGTTTGTTGGGGTAATTGCTCTGACTTGTACTATAGGGTTTCACATCTCCACTGATCTTTTAGGAATTATGTTTTATTGGGTAGGTATTTAAGCGAAGTAAAAAATGCCAAGGATATTTCATGTTGTGATATCTGAACATACTGGGGTTGCAGTGCTGAAACTCATGCCATGTTATTCAATATTGTGTGGATGCGATATACTAATGATATCAATGGTATCAATGGTCTCATTGGTAAGCTATGCTATATCACGACAGACTTTCTTCAAACCTGTTTCTAATAGAGCTGAAATATACAGTATACTTTTAGTGTCAGGCTACATATTTCTGCTCCCCCATCTGTCTTACTCTCTCTCTCTCTCTCTCTCCTCAATGTTTCTGTTCCAGTAATCCTACACGAGTTTGTACAATTTTGGAACACTTGACTGATATAGGTTATTTCAGTTCAAGATGAGTCCGAAATAAGCAAGCTTTTGCTCTGATTTTTAATAAGGTTAATTTAGCAGATCAAAGAGCGGGCCGAAATGGATGAATTCTTGACATTTAAAATTGAAAATATCCTCTTAAAAAAATAGGGATTTTCACTCAAGTCTTAAAACAGTGACTAATCTAAAGATTTAGGCTCTGCCTTTAGTGGAGCTCTCAATAGATCTATTGATAGGTGTCCAAGGCTGGCGTTATAAGAGTGGCACAGGTCTTTTAAGAGCTGAATAGCTTGAGAATGTATGCTCTTGCAGTGAGTGAATAGTCCGGTGAAAGCAATTGGGTGGGCATGATGTTGGAGCAAAGGGAGAGGAACTGAGGTTTGAACAGGTGTAAATGTACAGTGAAGTTACAGGTTGCTGATTAATATATCCTGCAGCTCCTTAGTACAGAAATTAATCTGTTCCAGAGCCTTTTTTGTAACGCGGGAGTTTCATAAGTAGGGGGCGTATTTTACATGGAAAGTGCGTGATTCGTTTAAGGCTCCCAAGACTACCCCCTAAATCCTTTAAAAATGATAAAAGTACACCAATTTTGTATGAAATATATGTTAAAAGTAAAATAAAATTATTTATTAAACCATTTTATTAACATATTTATTAATCATTTTTTATTAACACGCGCACACACACCCCTGTCTCTCTCTCTTTCTCTCACTCTCTCACACACAGACACACAATACAGTATGCATTAAATGTGTATTGTATACACATTAAATGTTTATTGTAGCGCTGTGGGCCACGCCCACAAGCAGGATTTCAAAGCGCACTCCCTGCTTGACAGAGCGGAGGTCAAAACTCAACTTTAACTTAATTCCTTGAGGGATCAGAGGTCCAGATGCGCCACATTTATTAAACATTTACTGAATTAAACAACTTAAAAAACTAAAGAGTTAAGCCTCCTTCTGTCTTTATCTCTCTCTCTCACACACACACACACACACACACACACACACACGCGTGCCTCTCTCTCTCTCTCCCTCCCTCCCACACACACACACACACCCCCCTCTCTCTCTGTCTCTCTCCCTCCCTCCCACACACACACACACACACACACACACACAACACACAGCTGATGGAACAATTCTATTTAAATGTTTAAATGGACAGGATGTTTTATTTAAAGCGGAATTACAGTACCTGTTTGAAAGATCAGAGGTCCTCATTCAATATTAACTTGCTTTCTTGCGAGATCAGAGGTCTTCTCCCACAGAGCACTTTCTTTTAATATCATGCCGAAATAATCGCCTCCGTCACTGTATTTCCGCTTTAAGGTCTCCTTCTGGTTCAATATTGTCCCGATTGTAGAGGGATTTCGGCGATAACGAAATATAACGCTGCATGATCGATCTCAAAACAAGCTAACAGTCAACTCTCCTTCACCCGTGTGACAAACAGGAAGTTTGTGTAACGTTCAGCTGCGTCATCCCTCCTAGCCAATGGGAGACCAGCAGGACGGGATGTTGGCAGACAGCCAATGAGAGAGCAACGCTTTAAGGTCTCCTTCTGGTTCAATATTGTCCTGATTGTAGAGGGGTTTCGGCGATAACGAAATATAACGCTGCATGTTCGATCTCAAAACAAGCCAACCGTCAACTATCCTTCACCCGTGTGACAAACAGGAGGTTTGTGTAACGTTCAGCTGTGTCATCCCTCCTAGCCAATGGGAGGCCAGCGGGGCGGGATGTTGGCAGACAGCCAATGAGAGAGCAACTCGCACGTCATGTGAAATTTTGATTGACGCATTTGGCGCTTTCGTAAGAGGAGGTTGTTTTTGTATCCCGGGGACAAAAACTTAGGAAAATGTTTTTCGTAACCCGGAATTTTTGTACCCAAGGGGTTTCGTAAGTAGGGGGCCGACTGTCTGTCCCTAAGTTTTGCATTTAACTCCAGAGTTAGCATCAACGTTATAGCTCTGGAGGAAACAAATAAACAATTTGCCTCTTTGTTTCCTGAGTACGTTCTGAAGGGAAAGCAGGAAGGGTTGATACTGGGGTTCCTGTTCTGGTCTGTCATGTTATGGTGCCCTGTTTAGGAGCTCTGCTAGTAACATAGGTGTTTATAGAATAACTTTATTAGGTGTGTGGCTGTCTATTATGAACATATTGCACATCGTACATCATAAGAGCACAAATAATGAAAAAAAAAAAAACAATATGGAATTCACACTTTAAAGATGGTTCTAAAATCACCCCACTATAGGAAGAACTTCAGAAGTCAGGAGAGTGAGTGAATCAGATAATCTCTCCTCTCACACTGCTGTGGCTGCAGATAATGATCAGTAAGGCAGGAATGATGGAGAGAATTTGAGTAAGAAAGATGGAAATGCTTTAGGTTGATGCAGCGGTATTCTTAGATACTAGCTTTGGCACCATAATAAATAGCCTTATGCATATTTATGCGTATAAATGAAATTAAATTTGCACATTTTATATTATCAGAGAAAAATTAATTGGAATGAAATACTCAGTAGCTTTCCCCTGTTGATATATTAAACACTGTAGAAACTCCCGTTTGTAGGGATTACTTTGAATTGCCTTGTGTCAGTTGTCGTCTGGTGTCATCGTCTCATAGAAGTCACATTTTTCCTGTCTCCTCCTACCCTTCCTTTGATTGGATGGGGTTTCCATAACTCCACCGACATCTGTTTGCCCATCAATCCATTTTCGTCTCTTCTTTTTCGAGGTTGTTTGCAAAGGCTTCAAGTCTTTGAGGGGAAACTCCACTATTCGTCTCCCCAGCGACCCTCTCCAGTACCTCCTGGTGTTGTCAGGCCAGACAGGTTATGTAATCCCTTCAGCGAGTTCTGGGTCTTCCCTGGTCCCTTCTCCCAGTTGGATATCTCTGGAAAACTTCAATGGGAAGACGACCAGAAAGCATTCTAATCAGATGCCCAAACCATCTCAGCTGACTCTTTTCTGTGTAGCTCTACCCCAAGCTATTCCAAGAGGTCTGAGCTGCTCACTCTATCTCTATAACTATAACTCAGACACCCTCTGAAGGAAACTTCAGTTCAACTCGTTAATATCAGCCACTTTTATTCTTAATCTGTCAATGGAATTTTGATAAACTTTCGCAGAATCTTTATAATATAATGCCATTATGCACCTCTGGCTTTTTCTATGATAGATGTTGAAAATAAGCAGTGCAGGAGACACAAATCTTTCATGGAAGCGTCACAACCATTTTTGTAAGGCATTACATGTTTTCCCTGTGCTTGCATAGGATTCATCCAGGTGCTCCAGTTTCCTTTCTTTATGTCAAAAGACGTACACATTAGACTAACTGGCTGTTTCAGGTTGACGATAGATGTGAATGATTTTGTGTGTGTGTTGGCGCTGCGATAGTGATACCCTGCCTTTCCCCAGAGTCAGCTGAAATTGCCATCATCCTCCCTGTAACCCTACAAGGATTAAATAATCCGACAAATAAATGAGTAAAGGAATACATTTATTGTAATGCATTTTACATGCCATTATGTATATGAATAATGACATAAATAAATTATTTTAAATTGAAAATTATATGCTGCAATAACTAATAACCAGTTGCTACTCTTAATAAATATTTCAACATAAAACAAAAAAACCCTCATAAAACACTTGTGTGTTGTGAAAAATGTATCATGATATTGCATTTTAGTATCGAAGGTCAATGGTTACTTTTTAATTTTATTTTTACTTTATGGGGAGTGGCATGTTCAATGAGGTCAGAGCTACAATAGTGAATGTGCTGGAGAAAAAAATGTGCTGACTGTACAAATAGATTTTGAGTTGAGGGTGAAGTCTATGGGTGGAGGTGTTAAAAGAAATTTCTCTTTCTCTTTGTTTTTATTTTTCTCACTGTGTGTGTGTGTGTGTGTGTGTGTGTGTGTGTGTTTTGCTGTGTTCAAGCTGTCAAACCTGGAATGTGTGTGTAGCTGAGCATGTCTGACAGAAGGCAGTTACAGTGCCACAGGCTTGTTTAGGCTGCAGCTGCACTGTCACCAAGCAGTGTTGTACATGTTCTTCTGAATGTTATTGGACTTGCAATCATCAGACTATGGAGTCTATGCCTCTGGGGCACAAGTGTAAATGAACTACCTGAACATGATTCATTAATTTGTGATGCTCTGAAGGGAAACATTATGCATTTAGTTCATCTTTCGTACACGAGGAAACCGTGGCCTGATGGTTAGAGAAGCTGGTTTGGGACCTAAAGGTTCGATTCCCAAACCAGCAGGAAAAATGTGTGGCATCTTCATGGCCAAAGTGCCTTTGAGCAGGGTATCAAAACCCTCAAATGCTTTTTTAGGCACAGCAATGTGCGGCAGCCCACTGCTCCAGGTGTGTGTGTGTGTGTGTGTGTGTGTGTGTGTGCGCATGTGCACTCACTGTTTACATGTGTGTGCACTTTGGAGGGGACAAATGCCGAGCCAAATTTAGCTTGTGGGACGAGTACGGTATATCAAAATATTTAAAAAATACATGCAGGAAATGTCATCAGACATACTGAATAGTACAATAAGTAAATATTGTGGAAAAGAACTTCTATTTACATTTTTTTGAGATTATCATTATTGCAATACTTTTATTACGGTTTTGTGGTAATTAACAAGTTAGTCTTTCATCAAGAAGGTCCCGGGTTTTATTCCAATGCTTAGGTGTTTTTGGATAGAGTTTGCATGTTCGCCACATGCTTGTGTGGGTTTCCTTGAGGTCGTTCAGTTTCCTTCCACAGTCAAAAAACATGCGCGTTCGCTAACTGTCTCTTCCATCTTAACCTTAGATGTGAGTATGAATGATTGTGTCTCTTGGCATTGCAATTGACTGGCGAGCTGTTCAGGGTATAGTAACCTGTCTGTGACTAGTAGGATAAAGTGATTCGGCAAATAAGTGATTAGGAAGTATGAGAGATTATGGTATAGTGCCAGACTTTATATACATGAATATATTGTGTGAGCACATGACCGTAACCCTTGTACCAGATGTAGGCCCCCTTTGCTGTTGTAATAATGTTCATTCTTCTTGAAAGGCCACTAGATTTTGAAGCGTAGCTGGTTGGATTTTCCCAATGAGCCACAAGAGCATGACCAAAGCCAGTAACTGATGCTAAGCAACAAGGCCTGATGTGAAGACTGCAGTCCAGTTCATCCTAAAGGTGTTCAGAAGGGTTAAGGTCAAGACAATTCAAGTTCTTCCACTCCAAACATCACAAGTAATGCCTTCTTTACCGGGGATTTAGCTCGGTTGGTAGAGCGTCCACTTTATCCTCCGGAAGATCGGAGTACGAATCCTGCCGCGTCATACCATAAGACATTAAAATTTGGCAGTTGTTGCTTCCTGCGTGGAGCTCAGCATCAAAGGATATTACAACACAATAACTGGCGCTGTACAGTGGCAAATTTCATGTATGTAATATACTTTGACAATAAAGAGTTATCATTATCATTATCTTCATGAACCTCACATGCTGCAGCATTATATTCTGTGAAGCTAAATTGTAGATATCCTATACAATCATCTGCAATGGTATGGGGAGGAAGCTTGTGGGTTGGTCAGGTTTCTTGTAAGGATGGGGGTTTGAGAGACATGTTGAGGTCCGAAAAATAAAAGGTCATAGCTGTATTAAAAATGGGCGACATTTTATATTGTAAGCATCAGACTAGTGTATAATTATATACACACACACCCTGAACAATGAATTAGTCACATCTACTATGAGATGCAACTTATTATGCATTGCCTATAGGCTTAGGAATGGGAAAAAAAAATTCCGAGCTTGCCTTTTGTACTTCATGGCTAAACAGAACACAATTTGGACACATTCCAGAAGGACAAGGGTACATAGAGTGTGAATTCCTTGACGAGCATGATAGAACACTGCAACATTCATACTGGTCTGCAAAAAATAAATAAATAAAAACCTAAAACAGTAATAACAAGGGGGCAGTTTTGGATCGATGGTAGGGTGCAGGATTACTGATCCCTAGGTCAGGGGTTCAAGCCCCACTATCACCAGTTTGTCACTGCTGTCCCGCTGTCCCTCCAGTGCAGGTGCCCCATTGTGTGTAGTGAGAGGCATGTAAAGGTACCATTGCTGGCTTTTGTAAACAGTAGGCTACATAGCTGTTTATGCCCTGTGATGGTCTTGCGAGCTATACCCATGCCCAGAGTTGGCTGAGATGGGTGCCAGCCTACCTTAAGTAGGATTAAGCAGTTCCGAAGATGGGATGTGTAATAATCATGGGATAATCGGTCACATACAAATGCTAAAGCTTTAGAGCTCGGAATTACATACCACTCACTTAAAGAGGGAACAGCATCTTGGGTAATGAACTGAAACTCGATTACAAATTAGAAGAACTTAATCAGAACTACTACTGGTTCCTGTAAAAATTGTTTTGCTTAGGAGTCTAGGTTTGCCTGGAAGACAGGACATCTAGACCTGTCTGCCAGGCTAACCTGTCTAATGTCACAAGAGTGCAAGATGGACTACAACTGTTTTGTTAGATAAACATCTGATGTCTTCTGCGCCCCCCCCCCCCCAACCCCCAACCCCAAAACCATTATGGAATCAAAAGTGGGATTTAATTAACTTCTCAAAGGACATTTTACAATGAAATGCAAACCTCCTCTCAGAACACTGCTGAAATTGTGACCAGTCAGGATTGTTACCTCTTGTACGATGTATAATGTGCTCGATATAAGTTGATCCACGTGACAATTTCTGTAACTCCTAATAGTATGCAGTGTAGTATTTAGTGTACAAGTATTGAGCATATAACAATCATGTGACCACTTTTCAGTCAAATTGTATTTGCATTTATGCTGTGATAGAATGCTGTACTTAGAGTGCAAACCATTAGCTTTGTGAGAAACACAGTGACCCAATTGTGCAGAAAATGAGTAATTACCTCTAAAAAAATACCACCAGGAAACTCCTGTACTCTTGGAATATACAACCACAAATATTATCATCTGTGTTCTGGAAATGTTTGTGTATTCTGATGAAGATGATTGTATGTAGAATGTGTAGTATGTTTTATGCAACTCTTCTTTTTAATTAATTAATTTATTCATCGTTCAACTTAATTTACACTTTTACTGTACACCAGAAGCTGTTGTGCTGACTGGTCTTTGAGAAAACTTTGACGAAACTCACAATGAATAACAGGGATTGATTAATGTGACATCAGTGGTCCCTGTCCATGGCAACAAACCATTCATTCCTGTATTCAGAGGTGAAATATTACAACAGGCTACTCCTGGCTAGTGGGCTCGATTTACGAACGGACTTTCAGATTAGCCAATCAGGCTTTACATTTTTCTTTCTATCTTTATTTCTTTATTATAGACATACATGCCTATTCGCACATGTAAAACTTTGACTAATTGCTAGTACTGGTGTTCACAGGAATAACAAACCCATGCAGGTAGTCGGCCGCATTTGTAGTCGGTGTAAGACAGCCACAGCCAGAGTGGTGTGGGTAATTTGTGGAACTGATCATTGGCAAAGTGTGCGTTAAGCCAGGTTTAACCTGAGCACAATCGACAATCATTCTCGGCACTCTTTTTGCCCTACTGCACACTACGTATTCATATGCGATATATTCGTGTGTGTGTGTGTGGGGGGGGGTTAGAGTAAGGCTTGTTGGGCACTGGCATTTCTTCTCTCTCTCTGTGTGTGTATGTGTGTTTCCATCTCATTTGCTTTTGCCTAGCATCAGAGAATCACCTCTGTTTCCCCTCCTTTTTTAAGGTTTTAATTCATTCTTGTATGCCATTTGTTCTGACTTCTCTCCCAACATTTTCAAAGCAGGGTTCATCTCTTCTTCATTTTGGCTGCTTCTTCATTTAAAATGTTCGTTCTGTCGCTTTGCTTCCCCTTTTCCCTTCCTCCACCCCTTTCTTTCTCTGGGAGGATCATTGATTAATTACTCTCCAGTTTCTCAGCTCAGAGCGGAGTCAGTCGCTCGGTTGACACAGGTCTCCCCCACCCTCACTGTGTGCTGTAACGTTAGGTCTCACATCTTTAATGACGGATACTATTTCGTTCCCTTTCATTATAATCTGCTCTCTCTCTCCCTCTATCTCTCTCTCTGTGTGTGTGTGTGTGTGTGTGTGTGTATGCGCGTGCTGGATCTTTAGTGACTCTTGCTCTCGCTGCAGCTTCAGTCACCAGTTGAATGTGAGAGGGTGTGCATGTGTGTGATTGAGAGGATATGGAGGATTTTTAGCAGCAAGGTGACGTGTTGGCTCGATTCTGATGCAGTTAAGAGTCGAGATGTTTTCCACATCTGTGTTTATGTTTGGGAAACCGACTCTTTCCTCCATGCTGGTATGTATGACCGGCTGCGCTCTGTAACTATGCACTGTTTTAGTGTGTTTGCACTCTGTACCGGGAATTAGCAGTGTGGGAAGCGAAGGGAATCTGCTGTGAAATAGTTGCTGGTTTAAATTTTAGCTTAGCTTCTGCATTATGATTTTTAAAAATTAGCCCGTGATTGTGTTCTGCATATAATACTTTATACTGACTGTTTGAAAACAATTTCTGCATCATATTCATGTTGAAGAGCATTTTTTCTGCTGAGTTTATCTTTGCTTTTTACCTTTTATTTTTTGATTTTTACCTTTTCATCGAGGCCAATTTTGCTCAGGACAGCATTATTTAGATTTTATTTTATTCGTGTGTGTGTGTGTGTGTGTGTGTTATGTACGTCTCTGTATGTCAGCTTCGAGTGACATGGCTCTTTGCACAGTTAGTGGGTTGCTGCGTCTGTCATCATCGCGCTCCGTGAATGGCATTTTCTATGATGTAATCCCCTCCCCCTGGTTTTCATTAGTTAAAAGGTTTACTAAATCCAATGCACCTCATCTGTTCTTTGGGGCTTTTGTCCGTATGTTCTGTAGGTAGATGATGCTCACTCAGGGTGTATTTCATCATGTCAGTTTTCAGGTTGTTGTCCAATGGTATAATACAGAACGGAGTTTTTGTGCTGTTGTGATTTAGTCTCAAACCTCTGCTTTAGGAGTTATTGAGATAGCCGAGTAATAATGACTTGCTTGGTCTCAACAATGTCCAAAATTTCACTGCTCGTTTAATCTCTGTCCAATTACTAAACATTCTCTTTATTGTGGACTGCGTTATTGCCAATGTGTTCTCATGGACTTTTAAAATGGCAGTTTAAAGGGTTTACTTTTATTACTACCTCAGAATTTAAGTTTTGGTGTTTGTAACACACAATCCTTGGATTTGTCTCAAACTTTATTGACTCCGTGATGAATTTCCTTCTCAATAATTGATTTATTAATTAATGTTTGCTGTTACTATGGATCCAGGCTATGCTGTCGGCCTTGTTCCATTAGATACAAAATCAGGTTATCTGCATCAAGTAGGCATCTATTCACTGCATAATCACACACTCTATACAGTGTTGGGACATACACAGAAGTTCATTCTCTGTCCCGAGATCTTATATTTGTTTTGCTGGTTAAGTATTAACACCAAAGAAATATAACACCACTTTTCAACACATACAGACGCTAAAGTTACATCAATGTAACCAACTAACTACAAAAAGCAATTACAACATCAGGTTTCTAGCACTGAAGTAACTCCGCACATGACAAAAAACTTTTTTTTTTTTCACTGCTCTGTTTAGTCAAATATACTGACGGATAAAAAAAACCCGCAAAACTTTAAAACCATAATTTTTGATGACATTATATTCTGGTACCCTAAACTGGACTTGTGTGATATAGAGAGCATGTCGGTCATGCATCACCGTGAACCTGGTCCCACAAGTGCCCGACAAGATGTAGTGATCCTGTTTGAGAGTCGTCACTCTCTCTCACTCTCGATGTGGCCTGTCGACAACTGACCCAGTCGTGTTGCTGTGGTCAGTCAGGTTTCTGATGATGAGCTATGTACAAAGATATAGAGATTCAGCTCCCTCCTGGCCAATGCGAGGCCAGTGGGGCGGGATGTTGGGAGACAGCCAATGAGAGAGCTTCTTCTTTTCCTTTCGGCTGTTCCCTTCAGGGGTCGCCACAGCAAATGATCTGCCTCCATCTCTCCCTGTCCTCTGCATCTTCTACTCTTACTCCAACGACCTTCATGTCCGCCTTCACCGCATCCATAAATCTTCTCTTTGGTCTTCCTCTGGGCCTTTTGCCTGGTAGTTCCAACCTCAGCATCCTACGACCAATATACTCACTATCCCTCCTCTGTACATGTCCAAACCATCTCAATCTAGCCTCTCTGACTTTGTCTCCAAAACATCTAACATGTGCTGTCCCTCTGATGTACTCATTTCTGATCCTATCCATCCTCGTTACTCCCAAAGAGAACCTCAACATTTTCATCTCTGCTACCTCCAACTCTGACTCCTGTCTTTTCCCCAGGGCCACTGTCTCTAAACCATACAACATTGCTGGCCTCACCACCGTCTTGTACACTTTTCCCTTCATTCTTGCCGATACTCTCCTATCACACATCACACCGGACACTTTTCTCCATCCATTCCAACCTGCCTGCACGCGCTTCTTCACCTCTTTTCCCCACTCTCCATTGCTCTGGATTGTTGAGCCTAAGTACTTAAAATCCTCCACCTTCTTTATCTCTGCCCCCTGTAACCTCAAAGTTCCTCTTGGGTCCTTGTCGTTCACACACATGTATTCTGTCTTACTAAGACTAACCTTCAATCCCCTCCTTTCCAGGGCATACCTCCACCTCTCTAGATTTTCCTCCACTTGGTCTCTGCTCTCACTACAGATCACGATGTCATCTGCAAACATCATAGTCCATGGAGATTCTTGTCTAACCTCGTCTGTTAGCCTGTCCATCACCATAGCAAACAAGAAGGGGCTGAGAGCTGACCCTTGATGCAGTCCCACCTCCACCTTGAACTCTTCTGTCACACCGACAGCACACCTCACCACTGTCTTACATCTCTCATACATGTCCTGCACCACTCTAACATACTTCTCTGTCACTCCAGACTTCCTCATACAATACCACAGTTCTTCTCTCGGCACCCTGTCATAGGCTTTCTCCAGATCCACAAAGGCACAATGCAGCTCCCTCTGACCTTCTCTGTACTTCTCTATTAACATCCTCAAAGCAAACACTGCATCTGTGGTGCTCTTTCTGGGCATGAAACCAAACTGTTGTTCACAAATGCTGACCTCTGCCCTTAGTCTTGCTTCCACTATTCTTTCCCATAGCTTCATTGTATGGCTCATCAACTTTATCCCTCTGTAGTTGCCACAACTCTGTACATCTCCCTTGTTCTTAAAAATGGGCACAAGCACACTTCTCCTCCATTCCTCTGGCATCTGCTCACTTTCTAAGACCTTGTTGAATATTCTTGTCAGAAAATCTACTGCTACCTCCCTAGACACTTCCATACCTCAACTGGTATGTCATCAGGGCCAACTGCCTTTCCACTCTTCATCCTCTTCAATGCCCTCCTCACTTCTCCCTTACTAATCTTTGCTACTTCCTGCTCCTCAACGGTCACCCCTTCTACTCTTTTTTCTCTCTATTTTCTTCATTCATCAGCTCTTCAAAGTACTCTTTCCATCTTCCCAGCACACTTCTGTCATCAGTCAATACATTTCCCTCTCTGTCCTTTATCACTCTAACTTGCTGCATGTCTTTCCCATCTCTATTTCTCTGCTGTGCTAACCTGTATAGATCATTTTCTCCCTCCTTACTGTTCAACCTATCATACAAGTCATCATACGCCCTCTGTTTGGCCTTTGACACTGCTACCTTCGCCTTACGCTGTGTCTCCCTGTACTCCTGTTTACTCTCTTCGGTCCTGTCAATGTCCCACTTCTTCTTGGCTAACCTCTTCTTTTGTACACACTCCTGCACTTCCTCATTCCACCACCAAGTTTCCTTATCTACTTTCCTTCCAGAGGACACACCAAGTACTCTCCTACCGGTCTCCCTGATCACATTGGCTGTGGTTGTCCAGTCCTCTGGAAGCACTTCCTGACCACCCAAAGCCTGTTTCAACTCCTCCTTGAAGACAACACGACACTCTTTCTTTTTCAGCTTCCACCACTTTGTCTTCTGCTTTGCCTTTGCCTTTTTCACTTTTCTCACCATCAGTGTCATCCTGCACACCACCATCCTATGCTGTTTGGCAACACTCTCACCAACTACTACTTTGCAGTCACTGACTTCCTTCAAATTACATCGCCTGCACAAGATGTAGTCTACCTGTGTGCTCTTACCTCCGCTTTCATAAGTCACCCTATGCTTCTGTTTCTTCTTGAAGAAAGTATTCACCACAGCCATTTCCATCCTTTTTGCAAAATCGATCAACATCTGTCCTTCTGTGTTCCTGTCCTGGATACCAAACCTGCCCATCACTTCCTCGTCCCCTCTGTTGCCTGCACCAACATGTCCATTGAAGTCTGCTCCAATGACCACTCTTTCACCTCTGGGGGTATTCTGTATCACTTCATCTAAATCACTCCAGAATCTCTCCTTCTCTTCTAGCTTTTTTAAATGGCACTGCCACACAGGTTCTTTCTTCTTCATTTTTAAATTATAGAAATATGAAAAGAGATTTCATTTCATGCTAGCATCAGTGATTAATTGAATATTATTCTATTCAGCATGTTTGGGGTGACATAGAGGGGGTAAAAAATGCAAAATTCTCTTGTTTTGAAGATGTAATAGAGCAATTGGTTGATTTCCCAATCTTTGTCTGCTTGGGGAATATGTTTCTGGTGTCAGTGTGGTTGTGGATGGTGGTTGGAAGAAATGTTCTTGGAGACAGTCTCAGCCAATACTGGTGTTCTTTCTACATTTAAGGAATGTTGTGATGGTGTATTGTGTGATGCATGGTATGAAATGTTAAAGTGTTGTTACAATACTACGTTGTACTGTTTTGGGCTCCTACGAGGCATGTTTATGACTTCAGAGACTCTCTTTGTGCTGTAAGAGTGCTTCTTGAGTGGCACATCTTAGCATTTACAGGGATCCCTTGCTACTTCGCGCTTCAATTCATGCGGCTTCAGGGGATTGCGGTTTTTTTGTTTGATAGTTTTTTTTATCTTTTAGAAATATTCATTGAATTTAAAAAAATAAGGAAATTAAGGAAGAATAGGAGAAAAGGGTAAAGAAAATGCTACAAAACAAGGCCAATTGTGCAAAAAAAAAACCCCAAACAATCAAAACTACTTGCATTTTTATATGAGGTGCACATCTGTGCACGCGCGTGTTTCTGTATGTGTGTGCATTTATGTTTTATTTACATATTGTGCATTAGTTTTGAATGTTTATCATTGTTATTCTAAGCATGTATAGCATTGAATATGTATTTCTTGATATTATATACACACATACGGGGCAGTGGTGGCCTTGAGGTATAGGGCACTGGATCACTGATCCTAAGGTTGGGGGTTCGAGTCCCACTCTCCACAAGGTTGTCACTGCCCCCCCCCCCCCCCCAAGTGCAGCTAACTGGGTTATCAAAGGCCGGCCATGTCTCTCACTGTCTATGGTGTGAGGTTCATGTAAAAGAACCATTGCTGATTTTCGTAAAGAGTAGCTGCATAGCCGTCAGCGTGTTTGTGTCCCTTGCTAAAAGGTTGTCAGGAAGGGCATCTAACGTAAAAAACTATGCCAAATCAAATGTGCGAATCATTTGCTGTGGCGACCCCTGAAAAAGGGAAAAAGCCGAAAGGAAATCTCATATACATGTACAGATGCTCCCCAACTTACGTTCATCCGTTTTATGGTTTTTCCCCCCCCCCCCCAAAAAAAAATTGTCAAATTTTGAGTTTAGACGTACCTACGTAGTACGTAATGACGCTGCGTCCATTGTTTACAATTGACAGACTGAACATGCCCCCCTTCTTCCCAGTTCAGTTATATATACATCGTTTTATTTATATATATATATATATATATATATATATATATATATAGAGAGAGAGAGAGAGAGAGAGAGAGAGAGAGATAGATATACAGACGCTCCCCCGACTTACGTTTTTAATTGGTTCAGGACGGCCGAATGTAAGTTAAAAGTGAACGCAAGTTGTTAGAGACGTATGACGCTCATACTGTACTATACGTCCATAAATACCATTACCGTATCTCATAAAACACCCCTAAATCAATTATTATAAACATAACATTGTAAACTTATATCAAATAATATCAACATTAATTTCAAATAAGTGACTTATTTATACTGAGTCACTTTACATGAGGCGCTCAAAATCGAAAGTAGTGTACTTGCTGTGGGTTATACGGACTTCCGGTCTTTCAAGTGAGCAAAGGCGCCGTTGAACTCGTTTAGAACTCAGCCTGCAATGATGTGAATCACCAGCAGAGCGGAGCGTTCTTTCTTTTCTGGATTTGGGTTTTCATTCATTTTACAACTCTCTTTGCTTAACTGAGCATGCATGGTAGATTGCGCTGATCCAAGCAGATAGTTAATTCATCTCTGTGTGTGAGACTTGTACCCATGCTCGTAGGCTTATGCTTCTGACCACCCATATTTGCTTCGGGTTACAAAAGTCCGCAAAACCGTGTAAACACAAAGATGACAGAGACGACGTCTTAACACAAGGGTTACGCGCTCTCTCTCTCTCTCTCTCTCTCTCTCTATATATATATATATATATATATATATATATATATATATATATAAAACTGAACTGGGAAGAAGGAGGGGCACGTTCAGTCTGTTGTTTGTAAACAATGTACACAGCGTCATTATGTCATTGCGTCATTACATCAGCGTACTATGTAGGTATGTCTAAACTCAAAATGGAACTTTAAAAAAAAAGTAAAATCAAAAAAAAAAAAAACATAAAACGAATGAACGTAAGTCGGGGAGTGTCTGTGTGTTTTTTTATATATATATATATATATATATATATATATATATATATATATATATGTATGTGTGTGTGTGTGTGTATCTTCTTCTTCTTCTTTTACTTTCGGCTGCTCCCTTCAGGGGTCGCCACAGCAAATCATCCGCCTCCACCTCACCCTGTCCTCCGCATCTTCTTTTCTGACTCCAACGACCTTCATGTCTTCCTTCACCACATCCATAAATCTCTTCTTCGGTCTTCCTCGAGGCCTTCTGCCTGGTAGTTCCAACCTCAGCATCCTACTGCCAATATACTCACTATCCCTCCTCTGTACATGTCCAAACCATCTCAATCTAGCCTCTCTGACTTTGTCTCCAAAACATCTTACGTGGGCTGTCCCTCTGATATACTCATTTCTGATCCTATCCATCCTCGTTACTCCCAGGGAGAACCTCAACATTTTCATCTCCGCTACCTCCAGCTCTGCCTCCTGCCTTTTCCTCAGCGCCACTGTTTCTAAGCCATACAACATCGCTGGCCTCACCACCATCTTGTACACTTTTCCCTTCATTCTTGCTGACACTCTCCTATCGCACATCACACCGGATACTTTTCTCCAACCATTCCAGCCTGCCTGCACACGCTTCTTCACCTCTTTTCCACACTCTCCATTGCTCTGGATTGTTGAGCCTAAGTACTTAAAATCCTCCACCTTCGTTATCTCTGCTCCCTGTAACATCACCGTTCCTCCTGGGTCCTTCTCATTCACACACATGTATTCTGATTTTCTGAGGCTAACCTTCATTCCTCTCCTTTCCAGGGCATACCTCCACCTCTCTAGATTTTCCTGCACTTGTTCTCTGCTCTCACTACAGATCACGATGTCATCTGCAAACATCATAGTCCATGGAGATTCTTGTCTCACCTCGTCTGTCAGCCTGTCCATCACCATAGCAAACAAGAAGGGGCTCAGAGCTGACCCTTGATGCAGTCCCACCTCCACCTTGAATTAAATCGGTCACACCGACAGCACACCTCACCACTGTCTTACATCTCTCATACATGTCCTGCACCACTCTAACATACTTCTCTGCCACTCCAGACTTCCTCATGCAATACCACAGTTCTTCTCTTGGCACCCTGTCATATGCTTTTTCCAGATCCACAAAGGCACAATGTAGCTCCCTCTGACCTTCTCTGTACTTCTCTATTAACATCCTCAAGGCAAACATTGCATCTGTGGTGCTCTTTCTTGGCATGAATCCAAACTGTTGTTCACAAATGCTGACCTCTGCCCTTAGTCTAGCTTCCACTATTCTTTCCCATAACTTCATCGTATGGCTCATCAACTTTATCCCTCTGTAGTTGCTGCAACTCTGCACGTCTCCCTTGTTCTTAAAAATGGGCACCAGCACACTTCTCCTCCACTCCTCCGGCATCTGCTCACTCTCTAGTACCTTGTTGAATGTTCTTGTCAGAAAATCTACTGCTACCTCTCCTAGACACTTCCATACCTCCACAGGTATATCATCAGGACCAACTGCCTTTCCATTCTTCATCCTCTTCAATGCCCTTCTCACTTCACCCTTACTGATCTTTGCTACATCCTGCTCCTCAATGGTTACC
The DNA here is from genome assembly GCA_024760905.1 of Plotosus lineatus. Classification (NCBI taxonomy): domain Eukaryota; kingdom Metazoa; phylum Chordata; class Actinopteri; order Siluriformes; family Plotosidae; genus Plotosus; species Plotosus lineatus. The sequence continues at coordinate 49,703,950 of CM045729.1, read as the reverse complement.
TCTTCTACTGTTTTTTCTCTCTCATTTTCCTCATTCATCAGCTCTTCAAAGTACTCTTTCCATCTTCCCAGCACACTTCTGTCATCAGTCAATACATTTCCCTCTCTGTCCTTTATCAATCTAACTTGCTGCACGTCCTTCCCATCTCTATTTCTCTGCTGTGCCAACCTGTATAGATCATTTTCTCCCTCTTTACTATCCAACCTATCATACAAGTCATCATACGCCCTCTGTTTGGCCTTAGCCACTGCTACTTTCGCCTTACGCTGTGTCTCCCTGTACTCCTGTTTACTCTCTTCGGTCCTCTCAATGTCCCACTTCTTCTTGGCTAACCTTTTCCTTTGTACACACTCCTGCACTTCCTCATTCCACCACCAAGTCTCCTTATCTACTTTCCTTCCAGAGGACACACCAAGTACTCTCCTACCTGTGTCCCTGATCACATTTGCTGTGGTTGTCCAGTCATTTGGAAGCACTTCCTGGCCACCCAAAGCCTGTTTCAACTCCTCCTTGAAGACAACACGACACTCTTCCTTTTTCAGCTTCCACCACTTTGTCTTCTGCTCTGCCTTTGCCTTTTCACCTTTCTCACCATCAGAGTCATCCTGCACACCACCATCCTATGCTGTTTGGCAACACTCTCACCCACGATGACTTTGCAGTCACTGACTTCCTTCAAATTACATCGCCTACACAAGATGTAGTCTACCTGTGTGCGCCTACCTCCGCTTTCATAAGTCACCCTATGCTCCTGTTTCTTCTCAAAGAAAGTATTCACCACAGCCATTTCCATCCTTTTTGCAAAATCTATCAACATCTGTCCTTCATGCGTTCCTGTCCTGGATACCAAACCTGCCCATCACTTCCTCGTCCCCTCTGTTGCCTGCCCCAACATGTCCATTGAAGTCTGCACCTATGACCACTCTTTCACCTCTGGGAGTACTCTGCATCACTTCATCTAAGTCACTCCAGAATCTCTCCTTCTCTTCTAGCTCACATCCTGCCTGTGGGGCATAAGCACTAACAACATTGAGCATTACACCTTCAATTTCTAACTTGAGATTCATCACTCTGTCTGACACTCTTTTCACTTTTAGAACATTCCTGACAAACTCCTCCTTCAAGATGACTCCGACTCCATTTCTCTTCCCATCCACACCGTGATAAAATAGCTTAAACCCTGCTCCTAAGCTTTTAGCTTTGCTACCTTTCCACCTGGTCTCCTGAACACACAGTATGTCCACCTTCCTCCTCTGCATCATGTCAACCAGCTCTCTACCTTTTCTGTGCATAGTTCCAACATTCAAAGTCCCCACTCTCAGTCCTAGACTCATGCCTTTCCTCTTCTCTCTCTGCCTACGGACACGCCTCCCACCTCTCCTTCTTCGACGTCTTCGACCAACAGTAGTCCAATTTCCATCAGCACCCTGTTGATTGACAGCACTGATGGCGGTCGTTGTTAACCTGGGCCTCGACCGATCCGGTATGGAGGTAATACTTTTGATTTGCATCATCAATAATTGGCATTGGTTTTACGTCGGATGCCCTTCCTGACACAACCCTCTGCATTTGTCCGGGCTTGGGACCGGCATGAGGGGGAGAGACACTGGTTAGTGCCCCCCCACCTCATGGCTGCATTGTGTGTGTGTGTGTATATGTATGTATATATATATATATGTATATGTATGTATATGTATATATATATATATATATATATGTATGTATATGTATATATATATATATATATATATATATATATATATATATTTATGTGTGTGTGTGTGTAGAGGATTTTCTGAGTAGATCCTTCCATAGGAGAGTGCTCAATACTTTTTGGTAGAGCAAATAACAAAAATAAAAGGACAGGACAAAGACTTTCTATTGAAACTCCATTTATCACTACAGATCTGTTTCGAGGGGTGGTGAAACCATCCTCTCTCTTCAGGTGATTAATCACCCCTCGAAGCAGATCTGTAGTGATAAATGGAGTTTCAATAGAAAATCTTTGTCCTGTCATTTTATTTTTGTTTTTATATATATATATGTATGTGTGTGTGTATGTATATATATATATATATATCTGTTATATAGCGCGTTACCCTTGTGTTAAGATGTTGTCTCTGTGATCTTTGTGTTTTGACTGTTTTTGCAGACTTTTGTTACCCTCAGCAAATATGGTTGATCAGAAGCGTAAGGCTACTAGCATGGGTGCAAGTCTCATACACAGAGATGAGTTAACGATCTGCTCGGATCGGTGCAAACCACCATGCATACTCGGTTAAGCAAAGAGAGTTGTAAAATTAATGAAAACCCGAATCCAGAAAAGAAACAGAACTGTCCGCTCTGCTGGTGATTCACATCAGTGCAGGCTGAGTACTAAACCAGTATTCAACGGCGCCCTTGCTCACTTGAAACACTGGAAGTCCGTATAACCCACCCTTTGTCTCAAGCACAAATAAGTAAACTACTTTTGGTGTTGTGCGCCTCACATATTGTAAGCGTTGATTGGCTGTTTTAAGTTTCATGTAAAGTGACTCGGCTCAGCTTCATGTCAAGTGACCATCCGTCGACCATCGGAACCATTTACAAGTAGAAAGATCGCATCATAGAGAATGTTAAAGGTTATATTTGATATTGTATTTGATGAGTGAATTTGATTCAAATTTATCTATTTGAAATTATATTTGCTTGAATTTAATTTATTTGAAATTAATGTTGATATTATTTGATATATTTGATATTATTTTACAATGTTATGTTTATAATAATTGATTTAGGGGTGTTTTATGAGATTCGGTAATGTATTTATGGATGCATAGTACAGTATGAACGTCATCGATTTTTTTTTCAGCTTACGTTTGGCCATCCGGAACCAATTAAAAACGTCAGTCAGAGGAGTCGATTGTACTTCACGGTGTAAATCTGGGATAAGATCTTTTCTCCAAAAAAATGAATCCTCAAAAATGAATCCTCCCGATCATTGTATCATTACAGTGCCTTTTACGAAGAGGTCTTACAAATCTAAATTTGATAGCACTTATAGACATTGCCTAACATGTACTAATTGCTGAATGAATATTGAGTAAGAGTTGGTAGTGGTACACATCTTTTATTTTTCTTCTTAAAATTAATGAAATGATTGAATTTTCACTTTCACTTGCTCTCTCTTACACTTTTAGCGACCAGTTCTACTAAACTGGAAGACCTGAGCTATCTTGATGAACAGCGAAACACACCACTGCGCACCTCCATACGCATGCCTTGGCACAACACTGGAGGAAGGCCACCTTACGATAAAGGTAACCACAGTGCCATTTTTGCTGCTTCTCACACAAACTCAGTGAACCAAAGTTTACCGGTTTGATTCCCTGGATTTGACGGAAAAATGTACAGATGTGGGGACTGAATAAACTGTGCCTTTACTCTCGCTGTGTTTATAGCTGAAGTGCCACTGAGTAATGCACCTCACCTGCATCACCTCCCTGGCCGCTCAAGATGGCCACTCATTACATCTGGGGTGTATGAGTATGTTCGTTGCTTTATCTTTGTGGGATTATGCGATTATGAGGGATGTTTGAGGGCTCAGAACTTGGGGCAAAAGGTTGCGTCATACTTACCATCACTAAAACGTAGCGTATTTTCCGGGCCAGAAGGTGCACCAGATTATAAGGGCAATATCAATGAATGATGCTTGAACGGGCTCTGTCCATTCACATTAAGCGAAACAAAAGTCAGATAAGTCAAACTTGATTCAACTCATTCACAACAACTCTCAACATTGTTCAGCTGTAACAATATAAAACAGTAAACTCACTTTTTCAGTTCATTCCTCTTCCACAAATCCATCAAATTCTTTAAGTTTAACAGTTGCGTGAGTTGGACATAAAGCCCGGATCCCTCTATTATTTTTTTTTATTATTATATTATTATATGTTATTGTCTATTGTTCCCTCGTGCATGGAGTCAGATCAATAGAGATGGACATAAGAAGTCTTCCTGTGTCGTGACCTTCTCTCAGCCACGCCCCCTTAAAGAGACAGCACATTAGTATTGTGTTCTTTACAGGACGGAGGTCATTACTCTTAAGAAGCTGTATCAGTGTAACTGTAAACTCAAGAATATTAATCCGAGGCCTCAGGAGGACACCTGTAGCAGTGTTTTATCCTGGTATTTGAACATAAAGCCCAGATCCCTGTTGACACCAATATCTAGCTGTTGAATTTCTTTGGTGTATCCACTGGAATGATGGTAAGCTCTGAATTAGTTTGCTTCAAAACTTGGGTTTGCTTCAAAACTTGGGTTTTGACAGTGTCAGTGAGATGGAGTCCCGCAGCTTCATCTACACTTAAGGTGCACCGGATTATATGGTGCACCATCATTTTTTTTTGAAGATTTAAAGGCTTTTAGGTGCGCCTTATTGTCTTAAAAATATGGTAAATGGTACATTTATTCTCAAGATTGTGAAATTTGTAATAACTCAGAAATGGTAAGTTCGAATCCAGGTGAATGCCACTGCTGTCCGTGACCGGGAGTCCATCAGTACTATTTGGCCAAGCTCTCACTGGATGGAGGGATGTCATAGCGATCACCAGCCAATCATGGGTGTCTGTGAGCTCAGTACAAGGGGGTGGATAGCGCTTTTCCTTAGCGCGTGTTAGATCGTTGCCAAACATGCATGCACCACAGTTTGAAAAGTGGTGGATGGCAAACATTGCATGTTACAGTGGGTGCATATGCATTCTTACACCCTCCCTGATTTGTGTTGACAGTATGATAGGGAAGTCAATGATGGGTGGGAATTGGATATGATTAATTAGTGAGAAAATCGGGCCGAGGGGAGTGTTTTAATATATATATATATATATATATATATATATATATATATATATATATATATATATATTAAAAATATATATATTAAAAATATATATATCGGCCCAATTTTCTCACTAATTAATCATATATAATCATAATCATAAAGGAATTTTGCAAGTACAAGGTAATCTCACTGTAGAATCAAGAAAATAAAGCAGATTCTTCTAGCAATTAAGATAAAATATTCCAGCACCTGTTGATTGCATTTCAGTAATAAGTAGAGTTGTTTTAACTTGATAGAAGGAAGTGGCTTTTTCTATGACTTCCCTACTGCACTTGATACAATCAACTATTGCTATGGCTATTTCATCATATCACATAGTTGAATTTAAGCCTGCTATTGTGCTCAAGGAGTGGTTGGATGCCGTTGGCGGAAACATTTTCTAGAGTGTCAGAGTCCGTTTTCTGTGCACCATGTTAAGTTTGAGCTGAGGAAATCCACTGCATCAGTAGTGCAATTTTAAATCACTGAACACTCACATACTTTTAAAACTAACCCCTTCTTTGTTCTCCTTTCCTCAATGTGGCACAAAGGAGGATATGTACATACTGACCACAGTATACAAGTATCTTGCAACAGACTTTGTGTTTTTCAGTATGATGAAAATGGCAGACTTTACAAATAAACCTTTGCTCGTCACTCCCCCATTTAAGCCAATATCATCAGTTTCACTTCTTTCCAAACTCCTACCACCATGTGTGGGTGTGTAAATATGCCTTTGAAAACAGGTACTGTGTTAAGGAAATATCAGTACCCTGTTTTTCTAACCCTGAAACTATATTTCTAAATTGTTTAATTCTCTTGATAGTTTTTATTTAACAGATTGTTACTTTTTTTTTTGGTTAGTTGGGGGGGTGGGTGATTTCACTCGAGGTGTGATAGAGAAGCAACTGTCACAAATGGCAATTTGTGATTAACTTTTTAATTCTCAAAATGTTCTCAAATTTGTCTCACAACATTTGTAGCATAACAGTTTGGTTGACTGGCTCATGAATTCATCGCAAAAAAATTCAAACGTTTGAAATTTCCGTAAATGTTCTTATGCAGGATTGCCTCAAACAGTTTGAGAGAAACATGTCCTGAGAAGGTTGTAAAATGCAAAGGTGTCGTTTTGTTTGCAAATTATTAATTTTAGAAATTTATTTACAAATACACTGGAGACTTCAGTGTGAAAAGTTTAAGATCAGTTTGGGACTTATTGGTATCCACCATAATTTGTGTATTTTTAATCATTCATATTATATTTGTATTTTGTTCATGCGAATAAACCGAGACTGTAAACAAATAGTTTAAGAACCAAAAGTAAACTACGACTGATTTAAAACAAGAGTTTTGCACTTTTTTGCCAAACAACCAAAAATTACTCGCAAACTGACTAAGTTTCTTGTGACTTTTGCATGATGTAAGAATTTAAGCTGAAAGCTGAAAAATTAGATTTCCCCACATCCCTGACCACGGGTCTTGTTCCCTGGGAACAATGAAGACATTGAAATAGTTCGCACACACAATGTGCTTTTCCATCAAGTCTGGGCAATGGTGTCCTATCTGCATGTCTGTCTGTCTGACTATCTGTATATCTCAAACTACATACTTTAGTGTATGTCCTTTTGCACATTTGTACACAGGGGCCTCAGATTTCTCTTCATATTCTGTTTAAAGGCGGTTTGCGCTGTTCTGTGAAAGAGTAGTTTTCAACATTTTATGAAATACTCAGTTTTTGGCAGTTTATTTTATGGAATATGCTTTATTTCTCAAAGCAAATGGATGGACAAAGGCGGTGGTTGCTCAGTGGGTAAAACTCTGGGTTACTGATTCAAGAGCCAAAGGTTCAATCCCAAGGACCACGTAGGTGCTCCAAGGCATTTTTTGTTTTATATTATAATCTCTGATATAACAGTTAGTCAGAAAGACCGCGGGGGGAAAAAAAAAAATAATACCTCATTTCTTAAGATAGCATTATTGGTTGAAAAGTCACCATATTTTCCGGGCTATAAGGTGCTCTGGATTATAAGGCTCAATATCAATGAACGATCTCTGTCCATGCATAAGGTGCATTAGAGAAAAAGGTCCATTAAGCAAAACAAAAGTCAGATAAGTCAAACTTGATTCAACTCTCACAGTAACTCTCAACATTGTTCACTTGTAACACATAAAATGTAAAATAATACACTTCACAATAACTCTCAACATTGTTCAGTTGTGATAATATAAAACAATAAACTCACTTTTTCAGTTCATCCCTCTTCCACAAATCCATCAAATTCTTGATCTTCAATGTCTGAGTTTAGCAGTTGCACGACTCGGACATAAAGCCCAGAGCCCTTTATTATATTTTTATTATTATATTATATTTATATATTATATTGTATTATATTCCCTCACACATGGAGTCAGATCAATAGAGATGAAGATTAGAAGTCTTCTGGATCGTGACCTAAACTTCTACGCCGCCTTAAAGAGACGTCGTCATCACAGTCGCAAACATGGCAGCGCCCATTCGCAGCGTGAGTATTGTGTTCATTACAAAACGGAGGTTACTCTTAAGGAGCTGTATCAGTATAACTTTAAATTCAAGAAGGCTAATCCCAGATCTCAGGAGGACACCGAGAGCAGTGCTTTATCCCGGTGATGAACGTGAGACTCTCATTAAACCACCTGAGCATATTGAGGGTCGAGACAGAGATTAGGTGGAAAAACCACCCATGTATTACTCAGCGAGTCACCTGACCACAATAGCCATAATAACGGTATTTGGACATAAAGCTCGGATCCATCTAATTTATGACCTTTTGACACCAATATGGAGGGAGCACTGATGGTCCAGTGGATAGGTCGCAGGCTCGCTGATCCTAAGGTTGGGGGTTCGAGTCGCCACAGGGTTGTCACTGACCCCCCCAGTGCAGCTAACTGGGTTATCAAAGGCGGGCCATGTCTCTCACTGTCTATGGTGAGGGCCATGTAAAAGAACCATTGCTGACTTTCGTAAAGAGTAGGCTGCAAAGTCGTCAGCGTGTTTCTGTCCCTTGCTAAAGGGTTGTGATGGGAAGCGCATCCGACGTTAAAAACCTCTGCCAAATCAAATGTGCGAATCAGATGATTCGCTGTGCCGACTCCCAAGAAAGGGAAAAAGCCGAAAGGAAAAGAAGAAGAAGAAGATTTAGCGGTTGGAGCTCTTTGGTTAATCCACCAGAATGATGGTAAGTGCTGAATTAGTTTGCTTGACTAGGGTTACGATGGTATCAATAAGATGGAGTCGTGTGGCTTCATCCACACATAAGGTGCACCGGATTATAAGGCGTACCATCAAATTTTTTGAAGATTAAAGGCTTTTAAGTGTGCCTTATGGTCTGAAAAATACAGTACACGCTACAAATGCCAGCAAGGAAAGGTTCGTGGTGAACTCCCACAAGACTAGTGCTTCTCAAATAGTGGAGCACCTCCCCTTGGGGAGGGGGAAGGGGGTGCAGTGTGATTCCGGAGGGAGGGGAGATATGAGCCTCGGGAATATACGGTCTTGCTATACTGTACTAGAATTAAGTGTAATTGCGCATCCACTTCCGTAGTTGGCAGTGGTGCTCTCATTGTCATGCTATGGTGTAGGGAAAAAGCACCGAGCAAACGATATGAAGTGCAGTAAACACTATTTATAGTTGTGCGCAGGGCGATTGGGGGGGGGGGGGGGTTAGCTATTTATTTATTTATCTTTCTTCCTAAAGGGGGCGTGACAAAAAATTGAGAAGCACTGCACATGGCGTTTGGCCCAGAAAAGCGATTTCCTCAGCAGAGCTCGTAAATCAAAATTTTACTTGTTGGATAGGGCAGATTTTTAGTAGAATCGGAGCCTGCATCATGGAAAATTCGTTATGAGGGACACTCGTAAGTCAAGGTACCACTGTACTACAATTACCATGTTTACAATAACTTGGTGAAAGAGCTCTTATCGGGGCTGGTCAGCACTTGTACACGCCCGCCACTGCAACTCTTGGGGCACCCACTGCCATTCTTAAGCCCTTGAGCAAGGCCCTCAACCCACAAGCTCTTACTCAGTTGTCTTTAAAAAAAAAACAACAAAGGTGGTCACTCTGGGCCAGGTTGTCTGTTCAGTGCCATAAATGTAAGACTGATGAATTTCCAAAAAACATTATTTTTTTTCCCTTCCTAACCTTTTAATGTCTATAGTCAAACCCACAAATGCTGATTCTCCTTAAGAATCCAACTGCGGCCCACGGCCTGGTTTTTATTGGCCCAGAGCAAATTACAAAACAATAATTGAATATGGCCTGTGCAAGAAGCCTGAGCTCAACTCTGTTGCACTTCGCAGTTTCAACACTAGATGGAGCCAGTCACATAACCGGTGTTTCTCCACTTAGCATAATTACACAATTAAGATGAAGAAAACCTTTTACTGCAAGTTAGCAGAAAATGGCAGCTCCAACAAAATGCAAAGTAGAAAGTGAGTGTAGAAGTTTTGAAGTCTATGAAGTTCTGTTAAGTTGCTAAAGTTATTGCCCAGCACGACAGACCGTTTACAGACGGTGATTTCATAAAGCAGTCCCTTGTCAAAGTCACAGAAATAATGTGCCCATAAAAAAATGCAGGATTTCAACGTGAGTTTATTCAGAAATACAGTGGCACGGAGAGTCAAGGACTTGTCAGCTAACGCAAAACTTCAGTTGAGAGACAAAGCTTGTGCTTTGGATTTTTATTTGATAGCTGTGTGATGAGAGCACAGATGCTACAGACACTGCGCAGCTTTAATTTTTTTTCCAGGGAGTAGATGATCATTTTTGCTATACTGAAGAGCTGCTTGATATGATGAACCTAAAAGGCACAGCCACAGATAAAGATATTTCTGAAGCTGTGTCAGAGGCAGTTGAAAAGATCGGGCTTAAATGGGACAAGCTGTGTGGAATAACAACAAATGGCACTCTGGCTATGATGGGCATCGATGGTGTGCGCCAACGTAAAAGAGAGCGGAGATGAGGCTGTTAAAATCCATTGTATAATCCACCAAGAAGCACTGTGTGCCAAGACTGTCCAGCTGGACGATGTGATGAACGCTGTTGTAAATAGTGTCAACATAATTTGAGTTAGAGGACTGTACCACAGGGAATTTCAAGTTTTCTTATCTGATGTGGATGCTGAATATGGGAATGAACTTTACCACTCTGTTGTACATTTGCTCAGCCGCAGCTCTGTGCTGCAGCAGTTTTATTTGCCGAGATCAGAAACTGACCAGTTTTTGAAAGAGAAGGGCTGACCTCTTCATGAGCTGAGTGACCCTCTTTGGCTGACAGACCTGGCATTTGTAGTTGATCTTACTCATCATCTGAATACACAGAACAAGAGCATACAAGGGAAGAAACAGCTGGTGCCACACCTGTATGCACACATGAAAGCTTTCTGTGTAAAGCTCCGGCTGTTTGAGACAACTAGGAAGCTTCAATGCTGCACACTTCCCCACGCTGTCTGAAATCAAGTTTGCTTTTCCAAAGGCTGACCCTTCTGCTAAAATGGAGAAATATGTGTCAGCGATTGCATCCCTTGTGACAGAATTAATTCAGTGTTTACAAGATTTTTCTGTCATTAAAAAACAAATCAAGCTCTTCTCAACTACTTCCTCGTGGATACAGAGTTAGAACTGATAGAATTGCAGTATGATGATTCGCTGAAACTTCAACATTAGCTTTTCTCCCTCCGTGACCTCTATCAAAATTTGGATAATGCCCAGTTTCCTCTGATGAGACGCCATGCAAAAAGAATGATGAGTCTGTCCAGCTCAACATACATAGGTTAACAAACATTTTCTTTTAAATCAGAACAAAAACAGACTGAGAACCAGAATGACTGATAGGCATTTCTGTGAAGTCTTTTGTATCTCCTAACTTTTTCCTGACATGTCGTGCCATTCTTCAATCCAGAGGACAACATCACTGCTTCCACCGAGTGCAACGTTCACTCACACTGGGAATCACACGCGTACGTGTGTATGTGTGCGTGTTGACCAGGTCTTCTTAGCAGAGTTAGAATCTTACAAATGTTTATGCAAGGTTAAAAGCCTGAGCCAAAAAATAAAGTTACAATGAGCACACTCGAAAAACTCATGAAATAACAGTGACTCTGTGCTTTACATGAAAAGCATCATAGGTATTATGGAGCTGCAGCTCCATAATAGCCAATGGGAAGGAGCTGCGTCATCCCTCCTAGCCAATGGGAGGCCAGCAGGGCGGGATGTTGGGAGATAGCCAATGGGAGGCCAGCGAGGTGAGATGCTGGGATATAGCCAATGGGAGGCCAGTGGGGCGGGATGCTGGGAGATAGCCAATGGGAGAGCAACTTGCGCATTGTTTGAATTTTTGAGATGGCGCTTTCGTAACGTGAACTTGTTTCAGATCCAGATACAAGGATTTTATGTAAATGCGTTTCGTAACGTGGATTTTTAGTTTGTTGGGACTTTCGTAAGGTGAGCTACCACTGTATTTATATTTTATTTACATCTTATGTTATTTTTTAATGTTTAATTGTTATTATAAGCATTTATAGCATTGAATATGTATTTATTGATGACGTCAGTTGGGTAGGTGATCCTACTTCACGGATTTCAAGTGGGGATCTTGGTCCCAGTTAACTGCAGAAAGTGAGGGATCCGTGTGTGTGTGTGTGTGTGTGTGTGTGTATGTGTGTGTGTGTGTGTGTGTGTGTGTGTACACACACACAAACACTCCCCAACTTGCGTTCATCCGTTTTACGATTTTACTTTTTAAAAATTTAAAAAAAAAAAAGTCAAATTTTGAGTTTAGACGTACCTACGTAGTGCGCTGACGTAATGACGAAATGATGCTGCATACCCAAAGCAAATATGGTTGGTCAAAAGCGTAAGCCTACTAGCATTGGTGTAAGTCTCATACACAGAGATGAGTTAACTATCAGCTTGGATCAGTGCAAACCACCATGCATACTCAGTTAAGCAAACAGAGTTGTAAAATGAATGAAAACCTGAATCCAGAAAAGAAAGCGAACTCTCCGCTCTGCTAGTGATTCACATCAGTGCAGGCTGAGTTCTAAACGAGTTCAACGGCGCCCTTGCTCACTTGAAAGACTGGAAGTCCATATAACCCACAGCAAGTACACTACTTTCAGTTTTGAGCGCCTCACCTATTGTAAGCGTTGATTGGCTGTTTTAAGCTTCATGTAAAGCGAGTTGGATCAGCTTCATATGATATGACTCAACTCAGCTTGATGTAAAGTGACCAGCCATCAACCATCGGAACCATTTACAAGGAGAAAGATCGCATCATAGAGAATGTTAAAGGCTATATTTTATGAGTGAATTTGATTAAAATTTATCTATTTGAGATTATTTTGCTTGAATTTAATTTATTTGAAATTAATGTTGATATTATTTTATATATTTCATATTATTCTACAATGTTATGTTTATAATAATTGATTTACGGGTGTTTTGAGATACGGTAATGGTATTTATGGACGTATAGTAAGTACAGTATGAGCGTCAAACGTCATACATCACACGTCACTGTAACAACTTACGTTCACTTTCAACTTACGTTCGGCCGTCCGGAACCAATTAAAAACGCAAGTCTTGGAGCGTCTGTATATGTGTGTATATATATATATATATATATATATATATATATATATATATATATATATATATATATAGAGGATTTTCTGAGTAGATCCTTCCGTAGGAGAGTGCTCAATACTTTTAGGTAGAGCAAATAAAACAAAAATAAAAGGAACCACATCGCATCCTTCCGCAACGAAAAAAGTAGAAACTCCACCGAACTCAGCAAGCACATCTGGACACTCAACGACATGAACATTGATCACCAGATCTCATGGAGAATTTTATCATCACACCCGACATACAACAGCTCAAACAAAAGATGCAATTTATGCCTCAGGGAGAAGTTCCTCATTTTATACAGACCCGAACGGTCTTCATTAAATAAAAGAAACGAACTCGTAACTTCATGCCGACACAGGAAAAAATCATTATTATGCAACACACCCCCTTAAGTACACTAAGTATTTGATTGTATCAATCTGTATCTAAACATTATATATACTTGTATATGTGTGTGTATGTGCTTACGCACGTGAACGTATATATATATATATATATATATATATATATATATATATATAAAAGTGTGTACATATATGAGTCCACGGGCATGAGAAAAACTAATGTATGCACATGTATGCATGTATCGATATTTAAAAAAACCCGCCCCCGAATACATAATGAACACCACCCCATCTCGAGGACGCCATGTTCACCGACATAGTACCTCCCCCAGCACTTTGTAATCATTCTTCTATAATCACCTGAAGAGAGAGGATGGTTTCACCACCCCTCGAAACAGATCTGTAGTGATAAATGGAGTTTCAAGAGAAAGTCTTTGTCCTGTCCTTTTATTTTTGTTGTATGTGTATATATATATATATATATATATATATATATATATATATATATATGTGTGTGTGTGTGTGTGTGTGTGTATATATATATATATATATGTATATATGTGTGTGTGTGTGTGTGTGTATATATGTATATGTATATATGTGTGTGTATATATATATATATATATATATCTGGTTCAAAAGTGGCTTGACCTGGGGAATGCGGCACCTGTAGCCCGGTCCACTGCTTTCACAGGCCCCCCAAGGTCTGGAATCGGCCCTTCTCCACAATCTTCCTCAATGTCCGGTTACCTCTTCTGGTTGTGCAGCGTTTTCTGCCACACACTTTCCTTCCCACAGACGTCCCACTGAGGTGCCTTGATACAACACTCTGGGAACAGCCTATTCGCTCAAAGATTTCTTTCTGTGTCTTACCCTCTTGCTTGAGGGTGTCAGTGATAGCCTTCTGGACAGCAGTCAGGCTGGCAGTCTTACCCACGATTGCAGTTTTGAGTAATGAACCAGACTGTGAGTTTTTAAAAGCCTCAGGAATCTTTTGCAGGTGTTTAGAGTTAATTGGCACTTTAATGGCAAAAAATGTAATATTTTTCAAGTCTCACACCCTAGTTTTGTTACTTTTAGGAATAATAGTAACTACACAAAATTTCATAGAAATATATGCATATTTACTGGTAGTTGAATTGACTGGAATATTTTCATAGAGTAAGTAAATGTATTCAGCGGACTGTCCTTGCCTGCGTGTTAACACTGTATTATATATTGAAATATAATCTTATTTAATTGGACCATTTCTTTATATTACATAACTGATTGTGTGCTTTATTTTATTGAAGTCAATATTCTTGCTTAGATCTATTTTGTCACTAGTCATCATTAACAAAACAACCACTGTGACAGCGTAAACACGCATTGTTTAATACAGTATTTATTCATAAATCCTGGTTCGTCCGTCTAGCCTTATTTGACACTGCAGTATCAGCTGAGCTGAATTCAGCCATGATACAGGTCCTTGACAAGAAAACAACTTCTCATCCTCAACGTGTTGTCTTCAACCCTACAGTACCTCAGAAACTGTTGTCTGATTTTATATCAACATACCAAACAGCTTTTTACAGCCTTGAACATATCACGACAATTCCTTATGAACTGCCCAGATACATGGAGCAGTAACAATAACAATATTAATGGACAGTGGAACGTGAAAAGGCCGAAAGTCGTCAGCGATGAGGCTGAGTTAGGGGTGGCCTTGATTCAAGCGTTCAATGGAGTCCTGACAGAAACAATTCTTGTTGCAAGTTGTAGAGAAATACCGCCATGACTTTCCAAAGAGTAACAAATCCACTTTGACAGCTCTCGCTATAGCGACTGACAATGTGTGGACAAATACCCTATTCGACATAATAAGCGGCTCGCTCCAATAAGCGCACCATCAATGTTTTTTTTTATCTTGTATCTAATAATCACCCATGTGTACTGGGAGCAAAATGGTAGATCAGACTTACCAATTTTATTCGATTAGTCTCTGTAACCGTAAAATGAGGCGTTCACTGCCTGTAAAAGTGAGTTTCCACGGTATTTCAAGACCCCTGCCACTGGGGAATGTCTATAATGTTCATCAGTAACAACACATTTGATTGTTTCGCCGTTCTTTAAAAAAAAAACAGGAAAATATTTTGCTGTGTTCTCTTGGTAAATGTCCAACAACAGATGAACCATTAGAAACTGCTACAGCAAAACTATGGGATGCTCTGAATGAATGGAGCGATGAGCCAGATATGGACCTATCAGAAAGTGATGAGTATTTTTCACTGGATTCTCCTGCTCACTAACGTCATAGATTTAAAGACGTTCCTGGCCATGTGCTTTTATGTTTGTGTTGATTGGTTCAACGTGGCATGTGCTAAAGTTGACATTCGTGTTGATTGGCTCGATTGTACTTCTGGCAAAATGTTTAAAGGAACAGCATCGGGAGCGCAAAGTAAGGGGTCTTTTGAAAAAAAAAATTATGCGGTTTTCTGTTTACTTACTTACTTTCCGCTTTCATGTAAGTACTTTGTTTTATACCACAAAATTAATAACACAAATACCAGTAAAACTTTTGTTATTATTCATGTTTTCCCACCTTGATGGTAATAAGCACTTACTGTTCCACTCCGCTGGTACCATTTTAATAAGTGCCCACCCGTCCATCTTTTCTTTTTTTAAAAGGGCCCTGGGCGCTTATCACGTCATATACAGTAACATAAATTGTCAATCTGAACACTGTATTAAACTGTTTGTATTCAAAATCATTTGTTGATTGAACTGGAAGTGTTTGATTTTGATTTTCTGCGGTTTTATATTTTCATTTTAAATTTAACATTAGATTAGTGTTTTTTGTTTTTTTGCCGTATTAGGATAAAGTGTAATTCTACATTCACTACAGCAGGTGGCTTCCTCACTATCAGAGTGTGCCTTGAGGTAAAATAACAAGTGAAGTTCATAACCCCCCCCCCCCCCCCCCCCCCCATGGAAATTTTTAACAGTGAGGGAAAGAGAGACGGAGATGGTGAGAGAAACGAAAGTCTCCTGGAAGTTAAGTCGAGGAGGTATGATGAAGCGGATGTAGCACTCGGCCTCACTGTGCTACAGTGAGAAACGAGGAAACACCACCATGTTTACTGTGTCTGAAAACATTGGCAGCGGACGTCTTAAAGACGTCACGCCCCGATCACGTGATAAGCCGCGTGAGTTTTTTCAGCAAAAATTTGCCGAGTATTGCCAACAACCATCCCGCTTTGTGATTGCTACTCCAGCAAATCAGCGAGCTCTGATAGCATCAGATAAGGTGGCGTACCAAACTGCTCAGTTCAGAAAACCCCACAGCACAGCAGAGGAACTGATCCTACCTGCAGCAGACACGGTCTCGGTCATGCTGGATGACGTCACTGCTGCGAAAATAAGTCCAGGTCCCAGTTCAGCATTGAGCAGGAGCTGAGAGTTCAGTATCGTGCTGTCAACTCTGCTACGAAAATCTGTGCACTGGAAACGTGCTCATTGTAGCATTAATCTGGACTTAATCATTTGGACACTAATAATAATAATAATAATAATAATAATAAAAATACAAATTGTTTTATTAATTTTTGTTTTGTAGGTTAAAGTGTTGTGTATATATTGTGTTCCTGAGTTAATATTGCTGATAAATTTGAATTTATTATTTATTGATTTTATTTAATTTTATTTTTCAGTATCAAATGGTTCAAATTGTTGGTCAAAAAATGTTCACAGTTTAAATAAGGATACTTTTTTATTTTAGGCTAATTGATGCACTTTAACAATGTTTTAGTTTTTAAACAAAAAGATTTAAAGTTATTCTTTGTTGGAAGTTGAACTATATTCCTTAATTTTTTTTGTATTCCATAATGATGATAAGGATTTATGATGTTAATAAGGATACAATGTTATGCAGAGGATTACTTATAACAATTTTGAGACAAATAACACTATTTATATTGGTGGGGGGGGGGGGGGGGGCGACAGAAAATAATTGAGAAGCACTGCATTAGATGGCCATTTCAGACGTTTGTGGAATACAGTGGTACCTCACTTTTACGAAATTAATCCGTTCCAGAGACTTTTTTGTCACCAGCATTTTTCGTAAATTGAATTCGTTGCAAGGTTCCCAATACTACCCCCTAAATCCTTTAAAAATTATAAAAGCATACCTTTTAGGACTTCCTTCTGCTTCAATATCGTACCGATGGTTGACAGGTTTGGCCATATTCCCTTGTGATGTCACTCGAGCCCGTTTCTTAATAATACTACGTCTCACAATCGTGACCAGCACCCGGTCTGTTACTGAGACAAAATATTAGATATGCAACATTGGCTGAAATGTCTAGGGAAATAAAGAGATACGTGTGGCTTATTCCTAGCACAATCCTAACATTACAACACAGTAAACCAACACAACTACAAAACTTTCAAGCGATATAATTTGGGGGAAGGTGCGTATGACCCTGTGGAACATGCTTTTTTGCCATACTCTACTAGAATCAAGTGTAATTGCGCATCCTCTACAGTAGTTGGCAGTGGTGCTCTCACTCTGTTCCATATGGTGTAGGGAAGAAGCACTGAGTAAACGATATGAAGTGCAGTAAACACAATTTATAGTCCTGCGCAGGGCGCTGGTGGCGACGTGAAATGTTTTTTTTTCTTCCTATAGGGGGCATATCAGAAAATAATTGGGAAGCATGGCATAAGGCGTTCTCGGAGCGCGGAGGAATACACGCAGAAGACGACAAGGCAAATCAGCCCAGAAAAGCCATTTCCTCAGTAGTGCTCATAAATCAAAATTTTGCTCGTTGGATGGGGCAGATTTTTGGTGGGATTGAAGCTCATATCATGGATAATTTGTTACACGAGACACTCATAAGTCAAGGTACCACTGTATCCATGTGCTCTTTTGTATTGTGTGCCTGTATATGAATGTTAGACTGTAAATCTAATAATTTGTCAGTATGGATTCAGTCACATTCTGTAAATTACTGTGTCATTGGAAAGTATGAGGAAAAGCTCAGTTTTGAAACTGGCTGATAATACACTTTCCTCTGCAGTTTTTTCCACTCAGAACAGCCCTGCCCCAGGCTCACTGCACATAGCATGCTCTTTCATCCTGAGAGGGTGAGAGAAAAGGCAGGCCGCTACTGAGAAATAGGCAGGAGATGCACATGCATTAAAGCTTTGAGGACATGATGGAGTAGAAAAAAAGTGGGGACACTGGAGGGTCATTGTTCTTTGAAGGACTCACACACACACACACACACACACGCAGACCTTAGTTTCTGAGCTGTTAAACTGTCCTACAAATGAATATTTTTATTCTGTTTGAATCTTTCTCATCTGTAAGTAGACTAAACCCAGGAGCTGGGGAAGTTTGCAATATTCATGGATGTAGATTTCAGACTCTGTCTTGGCGAGAGTGTCTGATTTATCGGTCTTGTCTGAGCTCGATTTATCTGACAGCATTTAAATGTTATGTTTTTTGGCAATGACTAATATGATAAAATGTTTGGTCTTATCAGCTTCTTGTACAATTTGGCAAGAATACAGTCAGTGTGTCATCAGATCAACGCTGCAGAGATGTATGCCAATCAGTATGACCGGTGTTTGGCTTAGGGATAGGCGTAAAGCTATTGTAAACCTTGTCATTGCCTTTGCTTCTCTAGTTATTTATTCGGACGCTCCAACAGTAGCATGAATAAAGAGATCAGTTTCTTAATGAGTTTATTTTTCTTCTTCAGCTTTAATGTATGTGTGATTATTATTTATATGTGAGATGAGTATCTTAAAATAGATATGCTTGTTACCAGACGAGGAGGATTTTTGCCTCTTTTTTAGAATGAGAATTGTAATTGCCTGACCTGTGCGTATTTGTGTTTTTATGTCCTAATCCTACAGCACGCTTTGCTCCATATAAGCCTGCGGATATCATGCTAAAACCTCTTCTGTTTGAGGTTCCAAGCATCACTACGGATTCAGTGTTTGTGGGTCGGGATTGGCTGTTTCAGCAGCTAGAGGATGTGCTGATCGGCAGCCAAGCAGGAGACAGTCGCGGCGCCACAGTGGTGGGTAATGTGGGCTTTGGCAAGACCGCAATCATCTCCCGCCTGGTGGCCCTCAGCTGCCACGGAGGCCGTATGAGACAGATTGCATCCAATAGCCCTCATGCATCTCCAAAAAGTAAGTCGATCTGTGATGTGCCATTGTAAAGTGGAGACTGCAATGGAGTGTGTGATGGAATGCTATTCAAGCTTAACATGACAAGAACTGATTGACAATTCAGGATGTGTAATCAGGCAGTGTTATTCATCAGATAGATAAATGTTCCCATGTTTATTGGTAGTAAATTTAAATATAGGTGTGTGTTTTGCGTACTTGCTGTGTTACAGTGTACATATGTGTTCATTTGTATTTAATTTACATGTGTAGGTGGGAATCAGAGTTCAGAGCTGCCCTTGAGCCAGCCTCCACAGGTAACTCTGATCTCCGGCAGCACCAACGCCCTGCAGTCCAGCAGCTGCCCCAGTACACCTGAGCTTCGTCGTCACAGAGAGGAGGCTGTGAAGCGGCTAGCTGCCAAGGTAAACTTCTTCAGTGTAACACTATATTTCAGTTTACTCTGAAAAACACATTAATTGGTGAATTGTTACTTTATATTGCCCCGAGGTGAGAGTGAGGGAGTGCATAATGCACTGTCATGGACTGATGTTCCAATCCCAATTTCCGACAGACAACCAGGCTTACTGGAATAATATTCAGATTCATGTTAACCTGGTTAGGAAAAAACACTTACTGAAGATAAATCAATGATTACTCTTGTTTTGCAATGAGTATTAGTACAGTGATCAACGTTTTCATACACCTTTGTACTGCAGTTAGAGAGGAGCGCAAGCAAGACATTATTTTCTACATCATACTTTCTGAATTAAGTTGAGTATGTGTGGAAAAAACAAGATAGAGCCCAAAAAATGTTGCAGAATGGATGCGGTCATATTTGTGAGGCTCTCCACCGAATGTAGGCGCTTGTCGCAAGTGATGCATGGTGCTTGTGAGACAAAGCACGACTTATCCGGACTTCGGATCTTTCAAATGAGCAAGTGCGCGTTGAATACTTGTTTAGTACGAAATAATGCCAAGGTGAACAGCCCCACAGCCTGCTTAGCATGATGCTTCGTCTGTCTTTTATTCTGAGATCCAGATTTGAAACAATAAAATGGTAAATATCAGAACTGTTAATGTGTAGTATATGAAGTAATAAATTGATGGCTGTGCTACCTTCCTGTTCCCTTTCACAAACCAGAAGTACATTTATGCATGTTTTTACCTCTGTATGTGTCTTTGCATGTTAAGAGCATCAGATGCTTGTATTACAATGCTCACCTTGTTTATAAAGCACTGCAGTCTAGCCAGCCAGAGGTAAATTCATAATCCTCATTATTATTAGTGTATTCAATTTAACCATACACCCATTGTGCAAATACATTTTTTGTGTTTCTTGTTTGCGATTTTTTTTAAGTCATTGTGTGTCTTGTGGGAGAGAGGTGTAAGTGTTATTATTGATTTCTGAATTCTCAGAATGATAACTTTCATTTCAAATATACATAGAGACTATTTTGCCATTTTTTGTCATGTGTTTCCAGCTGTCAAGAAAATACTTATAAATTATTGCATGATTTGACAGTTGTCATTCACTAGCAGCAGAAGTACAGGATGTATACTTTGTTTTCAAGGTGTGGGGGGGGGTCTACAGTCCAGTGGATTGTGTGTTGCCATGGTAATTGATTGGCAAAGCGTTCATTTGGTCTGAGGTATGTAATTGTGTTCACAATCGCAATGAAGAAGCAGACCAACCTGAGAACAGCGAGGGTGCCGCCTCCTAATTGCGAATGAGTCACTGATTACTTACTGACCAAATGGAATTAAAATATTTTCTCTCCTTAATATCTAGAACAGTGAGCACAATAAATGCATCTGTATTTATAAATCAGAAATAAATGAGCAGAAGTTTTCCGTTTCACGACAGTGACGTAAAGCACTACTTCCCCCATCTCCTTAATGTCTAATTGTGTCTGTTTAAAAAAAAAAAAAAAAAAAAATTTATAAATTCGATACATCCCTAATGACTAAACCCATGGTGGCAAGGAAACACTGCCTTCGACTATACAATAAAGAAACTTTGAGAAGAATTAGGTGCAGAATGGACAAGTTCTCTTAAATTGGGTGATCCAGAATAAAAATAAAAAGATAATGTAACAATAAATTCACTATAAAAGCACTACTACTGTATTCTACATAATATTCAGCACAGTGCTTCTCCAGTTTATTTGTCACCCCCTGACAGTTTCATTTCACTTGTTCTTGGTGGTATCCTGAGGCTGATCTCACCTAAGCAACAGAAAAGTTGTGATTCAGGGCAAGTCAGGACAGGAAATGCTTTGATTTGATCCCCTGACAGTCTCATTAATTGACAAAAATTGCATCTTAAAGGATGAGATCACACCAGAAATCATGGCCTATAAGCACACGTCATCACTAGGCTATATTTAGATCGAGATTATAGCCATGTTGTCTCAGAACGTCTTCAGTTTGACCCCAGCTGGAGTTCTGAAACTTATACTCAACTGTACACAACTACATAAAACTGCTCTAGTTCGGGTGGCAGTGGAGGCTGGGCTTACCCAAGGCTTAATGAGCCACCTGCTCTACCAGCTCAGATTCCAAACTTTCACTCCTTTTTCAGAAATGAAAAAAAAAACCACAATCCGTCAACACATACAGCCAGATAGTGCTCACGCACACAAACTCTCCATCTAATTACGAGTTGTCATAGGTAATGATGGTTTTGCGTCACTTGATCTTTCCCACAAAACCATTTCAAATATGTTACATGATAAACTGACAGTTGACAGGAGTAATACTGACACTAGGCTGAAGAGGGATTTGTGAAAGCCAGTGTAGATTGCAAAGTGTTCAAAGCAGAATGAGACGGGCTTCTGAGAATGACCTCGGGATGTACAGCTAATCCCAGTGAATAGGGAATTGCAGCTGCAAAGATGGCTGGAAGAGACAGAGAAGTGTGACGGAGACTGAGCAGCATATTAAGTCTAGCTGTATTAGGTAAAGGTGTTTTGTGAAACCAACATCTACTTGTCCACATAAAATCTAATCTTCCGATTTGACACAATAAATGTAGGTGTATTTATTTATTCTCCTTTCTTCTTAACTCTTGCCTCATTTCAAATTCATGCCATGCAGTAGACATCTGCTTCCAGATCTGCTGTCTCATCGAGGGCATATATGCGATTCTGTTCTGGTTATTGCCAAGCGATGGTAGCAAAGGGCATTTGTTGATTTACGGTCAACTTTTGATCAAAAGATGAATATGCATTACTTTGCCAGAGGATTTTTTTGACAGAGTTTTTGGTATGCAGAATTAGCAGTAACGTCTGTCATGGTTTGATAACATATTTGGTTGGTGCTGCATTCGAATGTATAATATTCACTACTTTTTATTTGTCAGCCCTGGAGCAAGTTCCACTGAGGCTGTCTGAGAAAACAAGCAGTTTGTCTAATTTAACTAATCAATTAACAAATTAAACATAAAACAAACCTTTCTTTCTTTATTGAAAATACAGAATGAAAGGAAACTTAAAATGCATGGTCTCCATCTGCCCATACAAGAGGTGACAGGCTGAAAAGGATTTCTCTTGAGGTGGAAATTGTTATTAGGCTTGTCCAAATGGAAAATGCAGCCATCTGTCAAACATGGAGTTCACTAATAAATCTGAAAAATTGCGAAGAACCTATAAAAGGTGCCTCGAAGGAACCCACTGGCCTGCTTTTATTTCTTGGACATATTTCAGATGGATTTTGCGATGGACTCTGTTCGAAATCCCTTTGCTTGATGGAAGAATCTTTTCTAATTTGTCTGCTCATTTATAATATTAAAAATATAATGGAAGAAGGAATGTCATTGTGAAACTTGTTGTATTGAAAAGGATTCTATGGGATGCTCCCAAATATTGAGTAAAGTATTGGTTGCTGTTATTTGAAAATGAAAACTGGAGAGTGTTGCGAGACCATCATCATCATCTTCCGCTTATTCTGGGGTCGGGTCATGGGGGCAGCAGCCTAAGCAATAAGGTCCAGATGTCCCTCTCCCCAGCCACTTACTCCAGCTCTTCCGGAGGGACATTGAGGCATTCCCAGACAAGCCGAGAGACATTATCTTTCAATCATCTTCTAGGACGACCCCGTAGTCTCTTCCCGGTCGGACATGCCCGAAACACCACTCCAGGGAGGCATTTGGGCAGCATTCTGACCAGATGCCCGAGCCACCTCAACTGGTCCCTCTCAATGCGGAGGAGCAGCAGTTCTACTCTGAACTCTCCCCGGATGGTTGAGCTTCTCATCTTGTTTCTAAGGGAGGGCCCCGACGAAGGAAGCTCATTTCAGCCGCTTGTGTCCACGATCTTATTCTTTCGGTGACTACCCAAAGCTTGTGACCATAGGTGAGGGTTAGAACGTAGATTGATTGGTAAATTGAGACCTTTGCCTTGCGGATCAGCTCCCTCTTCACCACAACGGACTGGTACAGGCTCCACTTTACAGCAGAGGCTGCAGCAATCCGTCTGTCAATCTCCTGCTCCATCCTTCCCTCATTCGTGAACAAGACCCTGAGATACTTGAACTCCTCCACTTGGGGCAGGACCTCATTCCCAACCCGGAGGGTGCATTCCTTTCTTGTCCTACTGAGAACTATGGCCTTGGACTTTAAGGTGCTGATTTTCATTGATGTTGTGTGACCACGGCATTATAAATGATGCATGACCTTCATGAATCTCATAAGTGCCATGTGTACCAATATGGTCAAATATTACACACGAATGATGATTGGAGTATCTACAATTTCAAAACCTTTCTCTCACTCATATCATCATGCAATTTTTCTGCTCTCTCTCTCTTTCTCTTTCTCTCGCTCTCTAGGTTGTGGCATATCATTATTGCCAGGCTGATAACACCTATACCTGCCTTGTGCCTGAGTTTGTACACAGTATAGCTGCTCTAATGTGCCGAGCACACCAACTTACAGCCTACAGGGAGCTGCTACTGAAAGAGCCCCACCTTCAGAGCATGCTCAGTCTACGCTCTTGTGTGCAAGACCCGATGTCCGCTTTCCGAAGGGGTGTGCTGGAGCCACTCATCAACCTGCGTAAAGGTACAAAATCCAGAATGTTTTCTCTTCGCAAAAACAATAATTGTGCATTTGTGTCACTGTTACCTTCCCTCACAACGGTGTTAAAAAAAAAAAAAAAAAAGACTATAAAATTTGGTTTACAGTGTGTATGTTTTAATAGATTTTTTTTTTAAACTTGCATGATGAAGACAGTGCCTCTAGCTAGAAAACTAGTCAATGTGGTGATTTTGTTTTAGTCCAGTTTATATTGATGGAAGTATATGCTCTCTTGAGTCACACAACATCAGTAATAATTTGCTGTTCATTCTACATGTTATTCAAAAAGGGCACAAAAGAAAATGACAGCTCCTAATGATAAAGTCTAACTTAATAATGGTCACTACGGCAACTAAAGTCTCTCCTGACCTTTTCTTTTCAAAAATCTCTCTCTCTCTCTCTCTCTCTCTCTCTCTCTCTCTCTCTCTCTCTCTCTCTCTCTCTCTTTGAAAAGGAATGATGAGTAGACTGACTAAGCTGTTGAGCTGCCTATACTGACCACTTAGAAGCACTGTTATTAACTGAGCCTGCTGAGAACTGACATATTTGTTAGCTTTTTAAAGCAACAGGCAGCACACTCGTTTCAGGATCACTACAGTTTATTGAAGACAGGGGCCCAGTCTTCAGCTTTACATTTAAATCAGTGACACTGTGGGAGGTCAAGCTATGAGATTGATAGACAAGCCCTCTGTTTATATGACTGAAAAGAAAAACAATGAGAATCAATATAGTGGCAGCAGGCAATGTTACAGAGCTGCCACTAACAGGAGCTGCTCCACTTCCCTTGCACATACTGTGTTTAAACAAATGGCTCGATATATTTGAGCTGAAATAGGGTAAATCTTGATTTGTCTGCAGCACTGAATTAAGAAACTCATCTTTTTTACGGAATTGGACAGGGCATTATTTGTGTGGAAATATTAAAGAGGTATTCAGTAGCACATTCGCACACAAAGGCCTCGATCCTTTCCCTTTGTGAAAGATTTTTCCATCTACCTATGTACTGTATGTATTTTTTCCATCTTGTATCCAATCATTCTGCTTAATCAGAGAAGAGTGCTCTGATCACCATGTTGGTTTGTACTAAATTTTTTAATTTACCCTTCATCTGTTAGATTGAAAACAGACTTGAGCCAAGGCACATTTTCCCTCATCGTAAGTTGAACACCCTGCAAAGGATTCAATTCCTTTATTTCTTTGCATTAAATTTTGTGTAAAACACATGTTCATTCATGTTCAGATTAGAACTAGCAATTCGTACTAAATTATTGTTATTTTGAATTTTCAAAGCCTTATTTAGACTGGTGCATATAAAGTAATACAGGGATCCCTCAGCACTTCGCACTTCAGTGCATCGCGGTTTGTTTGTTTTTTAAATATTCATCGAATTAAAAAATAAGGAAATTAAGGAAGAATAGGGGAGAAAGTTAAGGAAAATGCCGCAAAACAAGGCCGATTGTGCAAAAAAAAACAACCAACCATAAACAAAAAATAACAACTTAATTTTAATGACAGCTGCTTTATTATTAATATTAAGACATTTGGTTTTAATAATAAAAATGACATTGTTTTTAATATTATTATTTTATATTGAAATATAATTCAAAATGTCTGCATTTTTTATTGGTCATTGGCTTTTGGACAACCACACTTCAGTTTGTGATCAGCAAGGGCGTAGGCTGGTCTGACCAGGAGGGGGGGGGGGGGGGGGGTCACATCTCGGTTGACCGGAGCCTAGGCCTTAAAGGGGAAATGAAACGCCGACTAAATGACCCATTGCACACACAGCAGTTTGTTTTATGTGCTTGTCGTATTAGTTATTGACCTGAAAGCCGCCACTGCTAAGTGTCCGCCTACACAAAGTTACCGTGACCTCACTGAATTGACACAAAGTACCACATGAAATATAGTGCATGCATGTCACAGCATATGATATAAACAACATGGACTCTCACGCCAACAGCACGCACAGTTTTTCAGCAGAAGACGATTCATCTATTACTCTCAGAAGACGAATCAAATATTATAGTTCAACCAAAAACATTCTCAAATATATTTCAAACTACATCTGCAAGTACATGTGCTAAATACATTTACAAATTCAGCTAAAGTTATTTATCTATTCCAGCACAAAGACATACTATTAATTTTATAAAAGGACTGAGCATTAGGCTGCAGATACAGGCTGGATGGCTTATGATAATTTTAGTCATTCATTCTCTTTGTGTCAATGTTTGTGTTCTAACACATGTGCAGGAGCCGGAGGCGGTACTAACAAACTGTGCTTTATTCTCACACTCGCACTTTGTTTGATTGACAGTGTTCAGCTATTATTGCTTACTGATAATATTATGTCTGTTGATTGGTCAGCGCGGGCGTGCACATGCGCAGTGGCCGTTACACGTTAACTTTCGGTTTACTTCCCGACTCTAGTCATGCGGAACTTATCTCCGACTTTCTCTTCAATAACAGTCATTAAGTTTATTTATAAGATTGTGAATACACAATTTCTTGTTCAGCGGAACTAAATTCCTGCTGGGGGGGGGGGTGCACGTGCACCCTGTGCACCCCCCAGCCTACGCACTTGATCAGCGGCCTTCTGATGTCTCAGCAGCTGATACCGGGTTGGGTAGTATTCATTGCAGACTTTGCAGATATGCAACACCGCAGGTGGTTGGTGAATCGCGCATTGAGTTTCACACGTACATGCACAAATTTTTTTTTTTTTTTTAAATATTCACGAGCGCATGTATTATTGTTGATCGACATTTTTATATTAAAGAGCTTACCCCCTCCCCCCTAGCGTACGTTTTGTACGCTTAGGAAAAGTTGAACCACCCCAAAGACATGCTATGCTAGACAAGCAACTCTTACGCTTACTGTCAAATATACCAATGCACTTTCCTCCTTTAGAAGAGTCTTTGTAAATTTGTTTTATTTTTTATTTATTTGGATTTTAATTAGTTTGATTATTTAGTTTATGTATTTATTTTGTTTACTTAAATATGAACTGTCATGAAATATGAACTCCCCACTGGAATAAAAGTATGTTATGAGCTTTGATTTGAAAATGAAACTCTTCCAATGCCTCAGCGTGTCAAAAGTAAAGTAACCTGGTTGTTTGTGTGTGAGTACAGTGATTTATGTTTCTGTATTTCCTGTCTCACTCAGAAAATAAAATACCTGAAGAGGATTATATCATTCTGATTGATGGGCTTAATGAGGCGGAGTTTCACAAACCGGACTATGGTGAAACAGTAGCATCCTTCATCACCAAGGGTATCTCAAAGTTCCCCAGCTGGCTCAAACTCATTGTCACTGTTCGGACCAGCTTACAGGTAAAACAATCCTTTTGGCCCTTATTAGTAGATGTACTGTTTGAAACCATGTTGTGTCTTAAAAAATATATGGGTATGCATTACTTGACAGATTGATATACTTGTTACACACGTCGTGGTGTTGTCACATATTTGTTCATTATAACACCGATTGAGTTGAGTTTAGTTGATTAAAATTGTCGAACAGACTTGTTTAGCTTCTTGCCTTTAAATTGTTTTCATGGCACTCCAGTATGTTTACTTGTTTTGTTTGTATAGTAAATGCATCGGTTTGGTAACACATGGGGTTTTTATCTGTATGTTAACCTTCTTCCATAAATGAAAGTGATAGAGATATATGTGCTATTAGTTTATTCCTTTGAAAGATCCAAGCCCACACTTTCATTTAGTAATAGTTCACTGCTAATACAGTGGTACCTCACTTTACGAAAGTCTCACCAAACGAAAAATGCAGGTTACGAAACGCATTTTCCTAAAATGTTTGTCTCTGGATATGAAACAAGTTCACGTTACGAAAGCGATATCTTAAAAATTCAAATGCGCCATTCAAACATTAAAGCACACCATTTAAACAATGCTCAAGCTGCTCTCCCATCAATGACGTTCAAACATCACACCCCGCTGGCCTCCCATTGGCTCGGAGTTATGACGCAGCTACCTCCCATTGCCTATCTCCCAACATCCCACCCTGCTCCTGCTGGCCTCCCATTGGCTAGGAGGGATGACGCAGCTCCCTCTTATTGGCTATCTCCCAACATCCCGCCCTGTTGGCCTCCTATTGGCTAGGAGGGATGACGCAGCTTCCTCTTATTGGCTATCTCCCAACATCCCGCCCCGTTGGCCTCCCATTGGCTAGGAGGGATGACGCAGCTCCTTCTCATCTACCATAATGCTTTGCGTGTAAAGGACAGAGTTACTGTTGTTTCATGTTCTATTTGTTGACTCAGGCTTTTAACCTTCCATAAACATTTGTAAGATTATTACTCTGCTAAGAAGACATGGTCAACACACACACCCGCGCGCACACATGCACGTGTGATTTCCGGTGCGAGTGAGAAGAAGAAACGGGCTCGAGTGATAACGCAAAGGAGGTCTTAAAAGGTATGCTTTTATAATTTCTAAAGGGTTTAGGCTGTAGTATTGGGAGCCTTTGAACGAATCACATGTTTTACATGTAAAATGTGGTTCAATTTACGAAAAATGCAAGTTACGAGAAAGGCTCTGGAATGGATTAATTTCGTAAAGTGAGGTACCACTGTACACAGTGCTTTCAAGAGCCTTTCTGCCCATTGTGTATCTTACATTTCCAGAGAATTCTGTATCTAGCAAGTCTCACACATCTAACGCAACACCAGTAGGAACACCAGTAGTATAGGTTAATGATGTGACACCTATACAGTATTGTCTTTGAGGCAATAAAGGGATTATGAGTAGAGGAAGAAGGAAGCATGGGATCTTTTAATGGTGGGGTAAAGATCTTTGCTAAATGTGTTTGTATTGGCTGCACTCATTGTAATCTCTGCAGTAAGAAACTCCACTGATTAAAGCCAGTCAGTAACTTTGATATGATTGCTTTCAGCACACTCATATGCCAGTGTAATAAAAACCATATTCAAGTCAATATGGAGTTTAATGAGATGTAGAATCTGGAAGACCCCATTTATACTGGTTCAACAGACATGTATCATATGCTAAAGTGATTGTTGATACTTTGGTTTAAGGAAATGTAAACTTCTGATACAAATTGAGAGGTTGGATGGAGAATGGCACGGACCATTTCTACTAATGTGGATTATTTGCATACTGCATGTTTCGTTCACATATTCACTTAGAAAGTCTGCCAGCCATAGAAGCAAGAGGGATTAAAATAAAAACCACATTATTCATATTGAAGTGAAATAGTGTTGTTTTGTTTTATTTATGGATTGTAACATGTCTATGTCTGTGGATTATCAGGCACAAATTATAAACATCACACTGTTGTTGGTTTATTTCTCTAAGAACTTCCATCATCTATTTTTGGGCTGTCACAGCCTTAAATTTAAATATATCTATTTAGTTCAAATTCATGTCCCACTGGCAGTCAAATTTGTCAGCAAGAAGATAGAAAATGTGATGTTTTCCACTGTGCTTCGTACTGTATCTGGTTGTGCAGTGAGATTTATGAATGTATGACAAGGGGAAGAAATAAGAATTGAGCATTTCTCAACTCGTACTTCTTTCCTCTGCCATAGAAACAACAATTGTTTACTTAACGCCTGCTGACCTTCAGGCATGAAATTCTCAGTACTGAAGTAGCTATAGCAGAGCTGCATTGATTCTTTAATAGCTGTTAACATAGTCTGCACTATTGTTAAAATAATATCAATCTTCAATTTGCTTGATTGAAAATACTTTGTATAAGTGAATTAATGAATGAGTTTCAATTTGAATCGCAAATGTAAATTGATTTCGAAATTGATTGTATGGAATGTAAGCTCTGTAGCATAGTCATAGAGAGATATTCAAAACAAAATAAATTCTACATCATTAATTCATGCACAGGAAGCCATATTGTAGAATGGTGGTGTACACATATCCAGTACATGCACACAAAAATGACAGCTAGAACATGATAGGATGATTAAATTTGTTCATTCATTAATTTTGTGAACTGCTTAATCCTAATTTGGGTGGCGGAAAGGCTGGAGCCTATCTCAGCCAACTCTGGGCAAGGGTGGATGACTACATACTATAACATAAACATGGCAAAATCTCTAAACCCTTTTAGAAGAGATGGAAATCCTGATAGATTGTATGATTTATCAACATTTATTCTGTGAGAAATAAAAAGATTGCTGTGATGATGAAATGATGAAGTAATGTGTGCTGTGGTGGTTGGAATTAGTTATGGCATGCATAAGGGATTTAAACCTGTTTAAGTGCCAGCCTGTGTACTTGTGACTCCCCCTCTGATGTGTCATTGTACATTTTCAGAGTGTTTGTTGATAATACCATTTGTGAGAGAGCCAGAGTGTCTGCTTTTTGTGCTTCCAGTCGGTTAGGGGCTGTTCAAAATCATCTTAAGTCTGGCCATGTCTGATTGTGCACAGATTGCCTTGTTAGTTCAGTGAAAACAGCTGTGTCATGGTTGGTTTAAGAGTGTAGCCTTAATAATATTAATGATGATGTCAAACAAAATCTATGAGGGGATATCAAAAAGTTTTGAGGCTAACATGATTTGAGTATGATATTTGGATTTATACTGCTTTATTTTTCAACATAATCCTCCTCTGACTCTACACGCTTGTTCCATCTAGGTGCTAGTCATCGATACCCAGATCGGAACTCACCATAGTTTTTTCCAAACCAGCCCTCTACAGCAGCACTCAGCTCATCATCCTCCTCAAATCTTCGGCCCTGTTTTTTTTTTTTTTTTTTTTTTTTTTTTTTAAGACTGAAAAATAGGTGGAAGTTGCAGGGGCTTGGTCTGGAATATAGAGTGGGTGAGGGAGGAGTTCTTTGCCATACCACATAAAGCTTAAATCACAACTCGTCTTGTGTGGACTGGTGTGTTTTCCAAGTGAAACAAAATCCCACAACAGAATTTTTTTGCTGTGTTTCTCCTTGTTGGAGTGGCTTAGTTGTTTCAGTAGGTTACTGTAATATTCCCCGATTTGTTGGGGTAACATGGGGCACTCATGACTTCACTGATGGTGACCCCCGATAGGTTTGTCATCCAAAAGCATTCTCGGCACCCATCTTGTACACCAAGTTGAACATGCGGAGTTTGTCATGACATATGCTGTGTATGGACATATGTAAGGCCTGTTGCTTCTTCTAATTCAAAGAAAGTGACACAGTGGTTTTCCAGCAGAAGTTTATGCACAGTATCATTGTTTTCTGGGCTGGTGCTGGTTGATGGCCGTCCTTGTTGGGTGCCATCTTCTAAACTCTTTCTACCACGCTCGAAAACCTTCACCCAGTGTTTTATAATTGTAGAATAAGGGGAAGACTCCCCATAAATAACAGCCAATCACTCTTAACTTGTTTGTCAGATTGACCCTCCAGGCTTCCAGGACTAGAAACATTATCACCGTTTTGTCCATTTTGCCAACTCACTCAGGGTTATGTCTGGAAGCTGAAAAAGGAAGAGTGTCGTGTTGGAAGCTGAAAAAGGAAGAGTGTCGTGTTGGAAGCTGAAAAAGGAAGAGTGTCGTGTTGGAAGCTGAAAAAGGAAGAGTGTCGTGTTGTCTTCAAGGAGGAGTTGAAACAGGCTTTGGGTAGTCAGGAAGTGCTTCCAGATGATTGGACAACCACAGTCAATGTGATCAGGGAGACCGGTAGGAGAGTACTTGGTGTGTCCTCTGGAAGGAAAGTAGATAAGGAAGCTTGGTGGTGGAATGAGGAAGTGCAGGAGTGTGTACAAAGGAAGAGATTAGCTAAGAAGAAGTGGGACATTGAGAGGACCGAAGAGAGTAAACAGGAGTACAGGGAGACACAGCGTAAGGCGAAGGTAGCGGTAACAGAGGGCGTAGGATGACTTGTATGCTCGGTTGGAAAGTAAAGAGGGAGAAATGATTTATACAGGTTGGCACAGCAGAGAAATAGAGATGGAAAGGACGTGCAGCAAGTTAGAGTGATTAAGGACAGAGAGGGAAATGGATTGACTGATGACAGAAGTGTGCTGGGAAGATGGAAAGAGTACTTTGAAGAGCTGATGAATGTGGAAAATGAGAGAGAAAAAAGAGTAGAAGAGGTGACCGTCGAGGACCAGGAAGTAGCAAAGATTAGTAAGGGTGAAGTGAGGAGGGCATTGAAGAGGATGAAGAATGGAAAGGCAGTTGGTCCTGATGACATACCGGTGGAGGTATGGAAGTGTCTGGGGGAGGTAGCAGTAGATTTCCTGACAAGAATATTCAACAAGGTCTTAGAGAGTGAACGGATGCCAGAGGAATGGAGAATAAGTGTGATGGTGCCCATTTTTAAGAACAAGGGACATGTACAGAGTTGTGGCAACTACAGAGGGATAAAGTTGATGAGCCATACGATGAAGTTATGGGAAAGAATAGTGGAAACTAGAGTAAGGGCAGAGGTCAGAATTTTTGAACAACAGTTTGGTTTCATGCCAAGAAAGAGCACCACAGATGCAGTGTTTGCTTTGAGGATGTTAATAGAGAAGTACAGAGAAGGTCAGAAGGAGCGGTATTGTGCCTTTGTGGATCTGGAGAAAGCATATGACAGGGTGCCGAGAGAGGAATTGTGGTATTGCATGAGGAAGTCTGGAATGGCAGAGAAGTATGTTAGAGTGGTGCAGGACATGTATGAGAGATGTAAGACAGTGGTGAGGTGTGCTGTCGGTGTGACAGAAGAGTACAAGGTGGAGGTAGGACTGCATCAAGGGTCAGCTCTGAGCCCCTTCTTGTTTGATATGGTGATGGACAGGCTGACAGACGAAGTTAGACAAGATTCCTCATGGACTATGATGTTTGCAGATGACATTGTGATCTGCAGTGAGAGCAGAGAACAAGTGCAGGAAAATCTAGAGTGGAGGAGGTATGCCCTGGAAAGGAGGGGAACGAAGGTTGGCCTCAGTAAGACAGAATACATGTGTGTGAATGAGAAGGACCGAAGAGGAACGGTGAGGTTACAGGGAGCAGAGGTAAGGAAGGTGGAGGATTTTAAGTACTTAGGCTCAACAATCCAGAGCAATGGAGAGTGTGCAAAAGAGGTGAAGAAGCGTGTGCAGGCAGGTTGGAATGGTTGGAGAAAAGTATCTGGTGTGATGTGTGATAGGAGGGTATCCGCAAGAATGAAAGGAAAAGTGTACACGGCGGTAGTGAGGCCAGCAATGTTGTATGGTTTAGAAACAGTGGCACTAAGGAAAAGACAGGAGGCAGAGCTGGAGGTAGCACAGATGAAAATGAGGTTCTCTTTGGGAGGAACAAGGATGGATAGGATCAGGAATGAGCACATCAGAGGGACAGCACATGTAAGACGTTTTGCAGACAAAGATAGGGAGGCTAGATTGAGATGGTTTAGACATTTACAGAGGAGGGATAGTGAATATATTGGTCGTCGGATACTGAGTTTAGAACTACCAGGCAGAACACCTAGAGGAAGACCAAAGAGACGATTCATGGATGTGGTGAAGGAGGACATGAAGGTAGTTGGTGTAAGAGAAGAAGATGCAAAGGATAGGGTGAAATGGAGGCAGATGATTCGCTGTGGCAACCCCTGAAGGGAAAAGCCGAAAGGAAAAGATGATGATGATTGTGTATTTCCTTATTTAATATTTTGATATCTGTGGATGACCAACTCACATCTGACCAATTTTTGGCGCGTTATAGTAGTTACCAGTATATGGCAAAATTCATAGTATATCAATAAATGAAGAAGAAGAATGTTCTGTTGTGGGTCGTGTTTGTTTTTCAGAGTATTAGAGATTATGATTTATAAAACTTTAGCTAGCTTATATTTTCCAATCAGTAGCTGGGTGAAGTGTAAGCAAAAACACCTTTACCTCGGCACCTTTGTGTTATGTAATATTCACGATGTTTTTCTGTCACACTGCAGTGGTTCATCTGATCATGTTTATATCTCATGCACAGTAGTTTTCTGTTTAAAGCAAGGTCAACTTTTGTATGAGGCTCTTCAAAAGATGAGGTGGCATAGTCAAAATGAATGTTGATTTGCCAGCAACATCATTGTACGTGGGAGTGTGTTCTGTATGGCTGTGCAAAGTGTAATGTATGGGTGTCCCTGTAGAGTCCCGCTCTCAAGTCTGTCGCCTCTTAATCCTTTGTTTGCAAACGTGTGTGAGTGTTCTCCTTGTAGTCCAATATCTCCTGTTGTCTTGTGACCTTCTGTAGATAAATCACCCAAAGGACATCAATACTATACTGCAAGAGATAGGAGGAGGCTTTTAATGCCATGTGTCTGTGTGTGTGTGTGTGTCTGTGTGTGTGTGTCTGTGTGTGTGTGTGTGCATGTGCGTGCGCGCAGTTTTTGTGGGATAGAATGAAGTTAAGAAAAATGAGAGAATTATTTCATGGAGGCAAAGACAGTTAGATGTTATCTATTGGATAACACTGATGCAGAGTGGTATTCTTCTTCTGAGTATGAAAAAAATATTAAAACGTACACTGTACATTGCTGTAAGTGGTTGATCATAAAGTTTGAGTGTCATAATAACGCTCACTCACAGCTCACTCATCTGCTGAATCACTTTGTCCTATTTGGGTCACAGGGAGACTGGCGCCTATTTAACATGGCACCAAACAAAGGCAGGATACACCCTGAACAGCTCACTATAGCGTCACAAGACAAATAACCATTTATTCCATATCTACGGGCAATTCTGTACAGCCAATTAGCCCAATAGTCTTTGGACTGTAGGAGGAAAGTGGAGTACCTGGAGGAAAGTGAAGCAAGCATTGGGAGAGCATGCAGACTCCTCACAAACGCCCAAGCCTGAGACTCAAACCTAGGGCCTTCTTCAAATGAGAACATGCTAACCACTTCATCACCATGCTGCCCTTGTTTATTAGCAGTGGAGTTTTTTGCATCATGTACACTCAGCAGCTATTGCAATATGAACACCAATTATTCAGTCAGCCAATCATGTAGCAGCGGAAAATTATATAAAATTAGTCAGTTGGGTTCTTAATAAAAAACCTACATTATACTTGCTGTTTGTTTGTTTTTGTTGTCGCCAGGTGAACTTTTTTGAGAATTGTTTTCAAATGTGAGGGTAGAGGAGAACGGTAAAACTGGTTGTCTTTGATGGTTGTCTTTGACCATTCTTTCAGAAGCATGCTGAAATAAAATTGATTTATTACAAAAAGCCTCTCTGAAGACATCACAAAATTTGGACCAAAAATATCTAAATCTTTTAAATTTTCTCTCAGTGATAGAGCCATAAGTATAAAAAATTCCAGGCATTGCTGAGTATGTCTGGCAACATTGGTGCTTTGACCAAGTAAATGATAATGGACTTCAGCCGATCCAAACAAACTGAGCACTATGTCCTCTACATTGATGGCGAGGAGATAGAGAGGGTGGAGTGCTTTGTTTCTTGGAGTCTTGGAGACTTCACCTAGACGAAAAACATCTCCCACCAGGTGAGGAAAGCAGAACAAAGGATGTACCTCCTCAGGAAGCTCCAACCAGCACGTCTATCCCGACCCCTACTGACAAACTTTTACCGCTTCACCATCAAGAGCCTCCTAACCTACTGCTGTTCAGTGTTGTTCAGCAACTGTACTGCAGAGGACAGGAGGACTTGTAGCGGGTGGTCAGGACAACAGAGCAGGTGATTAGAACTACACTATTCTCCCTCAGTGACATTTACACTGACAGATTTCAGAGCAGAGCTAGTGGAATTATCAGGGACCCCACACTCCCTTGACACCCCTTTTCTCGCTTCTCCCCTTCAGAAAAAGGTACAGGACACTAAAACCAAAAACTAACAGACTTAAGAACAGCATTCGGGTCATCTTCCTGGACAGTGCAGTACTACTCTGCTAAGTGCAGTACACGTGTTTAGAGCTGGTCATGAACATCTATAGCACCATCTGCACCTTTATGATTTAAAAGGCTTTACCTCTTACCTGGTGTATAATCATGCAACCGTCTCTATATGTGGATAAATGTGTATATAAGATGCATATATGTATGTATGTATGTATGTCTATCTATATTGGTACATATGTATATATATGTATAATGTAATTCCTTAGATGTCTTTTGTGCACTTTTTAAAAAAATAATTGCTGCTAAACAGAGAGCCATTAAAATGATTTTCACTGTTCATGCCACAGTTAACAATAAAGATCTTTGACAGAATTTTTGAGAATATTTTAAATTTCCTTTTGCTTGAGCCAGACCCTGACATTAATCTCTGTAGGTCCTCACAAAAATGAATGAAAACTCTTCCTTTTTGTTTTTCCAAAGGAGATCACCAACTTGCTCCCCTTCACCAAAATCAGCCTGGACGATTTCCCCAATAACAAGGAGATCAGCTCGGACTTGAATGCATACATCCAGCATCGTGTGAACAGTAGCTGTGACATCCTCAACAATGTTTCTTTGAATGGAAAAGCTGATCCTATCACTGTATCCAGGCTGAGCTCGCACCTCATCTCTCGCAGCCAGGGTTCATACCTTTACTTGAAACTCACACTGGACCTTTTTGAGAGGGGGCATTTGGTCATCAAGAGCTCCAGTTACAAAGTGGTCCCCATCTCCTTGGCTGAGATCTACCAACTGCAATGCAACATGAAGTTCAGGAGTAACTCTGCATTTGAGCGTGCCATACCCATCCTCAATATTGCCCTGGCCTCTCTCCATCCACTGACAGATGAGCAGATCTATCAGGCCTTGAATGCTGGTGCAGTGCGAGGAGAGTTGCAGTGGGATGATTTCCAGCAGCGTATGGACCCACTCTCTGCATTCCTGATTAAACGGCGGGATAAGACACGCATGTTCTGTCACCCATCTTTTAGAGAGTGGCTTGTGTGGAGGACTGATGGGGAAAGCTCAGACTTTCTCTGTGACCCCAGGTAAAAAGATGCTGTCATGCCATAAAGTGAAGTAAAGTTGTTTTGATTGTTGTTGGTGTTGTTAATTATGAAAATTCCACTAACTTTCAAAAATTCAAGCAAATGAAGTTGTGGTATGAGATGGTCTTCCTCATGGTATCTACCCAAACAGATTGAGTAAGTTTGAGAGGGTGGCACAGGTTAAAGATGATCAGCAGTGGTGAAATAATTGTCTGTAAAGAAGTAGGAGTGATGACCATCTTTAGGACACTGTCTCACAACTTTCATCTTAAAAGTCTGTGCTTCAAAGGTTATGGCTCATCACAAGTTTGCAGATTTTAGCTTGTAAAATGAGTTCTAACTGGCCATTTATAGGGAACTCAATCTAGGCACTTATTATGTCAAGTTCATAATGATCTCTGTGGTGTTGAACAGATTATGTTACAGTTGGACTGAAATTGCATTCAAGTAGGTTACAACAAAAATCAGTCAGAAAACAATGAAATGGCTAACTCTCAGAAAATATATTTAGCGTTGATTTATTTAAACTGGCCTTAATTCTAGGAAATTTTTTTATACACCACTTCTGTCTTCAATCTATGTCTATTTTTAATGTACAGAACACAGCACTTTATCAACTACAAGATAAAGGCATAAGGATTGTCTAACAAGTGGATGTAGTTTACTTAAAAGAAAGGAAAGAAATGGTTCATATTTAAATTAAACTGGAATATATCCTATCTTATCAGAATCACAATCAGAATACTTTATTGATCCCAAAGGAAATTGTGTGCACACTGTTACTCCATATCAAGTAAAGAATAATACAAATATAAAAGTCTCAATATAAGAAAAATTATAAATATCTATATACACCTACAGACATCTCTCTCTCTCTCTCTGTCGAAAGTTAGACGTTACCAATATCTGTATAAACAGATACAGAATGAATCACTCAGTGAGTCATATGTATAGTATTATCTATATAAACAGTAGAATGTAAATGTGTAAATGTAGTGCAAAATGTGAGTGTATGACAGTGAATGTTGCTGCTTTAAATGGTGGAGTTGTACAGTTTAATGGCCACAGGTAGGAATGTGTTCAATAGAATATTTAGGTGGTATTAGTCTTTCACTGAATGTGCTCCTGTGATGGATTAGCAAGTTGTTTAGTGGGTGGTAGGTATTCGTAAATATTGTCTTGGTTTTCATTTATTTACTTTTATTCATTTACAACATTTGGCTGATGCTCTTATCCAGAGTGACTTACAATAATCATTTTTATACAACTAAGCAATTGAGGGTTAAGGGCTTGCTCAGATGCCCAACAGTGGTGATAATGGGGATTGAAGCGCTGAGCTTTGGATCACTAACCCATCACCTTTATAAACTAAGCCACCACTGCCCTATTTTGGATAACATTCCCTGATAGTAATCACTAATCTGTAGTTAATTTTTGAAAGATGCTTTATCCACTTGTAACGGTCTACCGACTTATCTCCATGTTAATCAATATGACAGTCTTTCTTGCCAACATTCAGACTTTCCCCATCAAATGACTTGGCAAGTTTGGAATTTTAATGAAAGGGCAGTTATTTCGAAAGGCACTGAAAGAGCTCATAAAAGACAAATTAAGATGTAATCTTAATAACACACCACCCGAGAGAAAAAAATATTTCACGCCCCACCCACCGCCCCCAAGCAACTATAAATAGTATTATTTGTCTATAAAATTATTAGTACACCTCTGCCTAACATTGTGTCTTTATTAACATTAAAAACAAAAAAGAAAGAAATATAGATCAATTTACAATAAAGAAAAACTTCATTAACATTTTTTTAATCTGTAATAGAAAATATTTAAAGTGCACCACTGTGCCTGAAATTAAAAAAAAAACATCCTTATTTAAACTCATTCAACTGACTTCTGTCTTAATCTCTCCATCTCTCTCCACCTTTCTCTTTGTTCCTGTTAGAAATTTGTCCGTGTCGTTTCTTGAGGGGTTGTTTACTGCACTTCATATCGTTTGCTCGTTCGAAAACCACTACACCATAGTGCGACAATGAGAGCGCCATTTTTAAGGTAATGTGGCGAGCATGCCAACTAGTGGAGTGGAGATGCAATTACACTTAATTCTCATACACAATTCCAGAAAAGCATCTTCCCCAGGGTCGCGCCCCACTATTTGAGGAGCACTGAGTTAACCTTATGTGAAGTTTTTTGTCTGTCAGCATACATGGAGAACAAGCAGACTTAAACCTAATATGTTTTTGTTGTGAGGTGTACAGACAGCAGTCGACTTCCGACCACTTTTGGTTCCAGCAGACCGGTCGTAAATCGATCTGGTCGTATGTCGACTTACCATCCAAATGCACTCATGCCAAACAAAAACAGATGAATAAATCTTGCGCATTTAAATATATACATCTATTTTCAATTCCACGTCACTGTGATACGCAGCAGAGATTCAATCCTGTACTCCACTGTGTGGGCGGGTCCGATAGCTTCAAGCTCCAATTTTATTGGCTTATAACAACAGCCACAGACTGCTGATAAAATCATCAGGGCAGTGTAGCCAAAATACAGCAAGAAGGGAATGAACTCCACAATGTACAGCTTATTCACAAAGTAAAGAGATAAATTTCCCTCGTTTTGATCGGCTCATTTCCACGAAGCCAAGCACAGCTGGCAAGCAAACACAAATTGACAGACATTGAAAAACTTCAACCCACAGAGCAGCTGATTGCCAAAACTTGGGATGCGCTTCCTGTCACATAAACACTGCAGCGTGTGAGTCAAATAAAATTAGAGTTTCAAGGTATCGGACCCGCCCACACAGAAAGGATTGGCTCTCCGCTTTGCACCAGCATGACATGGCATTGAAAGTAGATGAATAGATTTGCTCTGAGCAGTTAGATGGCCTTTTAAGATGCTGGCACTGCTGGCAGTGCAAACAACTGTCGTACGCAACACTCGCACTGCACTGCCATGAATCATGCTTCACGACTTTTGCGGTTGTAAAGTCGATCAGACGTAACTCGCATAGGTCGTAAGTCGATAACTCACTGTATAACATTGCTTGAATATTAGAAAGTTGCTTTAGGTGTAGAACACTATTTTGACTGAAAATTATATCATTAATAATAATAATTATTATTATTGTTATTGTTGTTGTTATTATTATTATTATTTTATTAATGTGCACACTTGCTCTATAGATGGTGACGTGGAAACAGATTTTTCTCCCACTGGAAAAAGAGAGTAGTCCAAAGGACTTGGTATTGCATTTGTGCCAACACCCATGTCTCATGGGACTAGTACAGGTTGTTATACAGGATAAAGCCTCTGACTTGAATTGCTCTCCTTGTGTGGATGTACTAATACTGTATTTAGATTTATATAAATATGTATACATTTTATTTTATTGCTCTGCACTTTTGTGTGGTTTTATACCACTGAATTCTCATTGCACTGTCCATCTCTACAATATTTACCATATTTTCCAGACTATACGTCGCTCCGGAGTACAAGTCGCCTTGGCCAAAAAATGTATAATAAATAAGTAAAAACCATATATAAGTCACACTGGACTATAAGTCCCAAACTCATGGAAACTGTTTACCTTGGCTTGGAAATCTAATGGCAGTTTTTATTACGGTTGTGGTCCTCGCTCTGATAGAGAGGTAGTTGCGTTGCATGAAGTGGTAACCCCAAGAAAGTCCTCACGCAAAGTAATTTCTATTTATCTCCTTGACAACTACCTGGACGTTGAGAAACAACTGCACTGTTGGCAAGCCCCTCCCTCATGCACGTTGCTCAAACCCTCATGTGCGAGCTCATTCCTCTGGCTGTGGCCATCTAGCTGTTACCCCGTGATTACCTTTTAGCCTACGATTAGCTTTTTTTTTTGTTTGTTTGTTTTGTTTTCTTCATTGCATTAATAATCTCCTCTGCTTTGCTGCAGTCTTGTTGCCTTCTTTTTATTGTGAGTGTAAAAATAAACATGTGAAAATATATTCTTTATTATTATGATGAACAGAATTATCTGTCATAATTTCACTACCTGGACGTGGAGATGCAGCTGCACTGTTGACAAGCCTCTCCCTGAAGCGCGTTGCTCAAGCACCCATGTGCAATCTCGTTCCTCTAGCTGTGGCCATCTAGCTTTTCGCCTGTGATTAGCTTTACTTGTTTTCTTCATTGCAGTAATAATAATCTCCACTTTTCTCACAAGTTTCTTATTCAAACTTTCTTTATGCTGCTCGATTACCACTTTCTGCTGCATATTTCACTACTCGCAACTTGTAATCTGCAGAATAGGATTTCTTTTTGGGTCCATATCTTCAGTGGTGGATGAGCAGGTACGGGTACCCAAGCTGAGAGTGCCCTCTTGTGGTTGTGAGTGTAAAAATAACAAACATGTGAAATTACAGTGGTACCTCACTTTACGAAAGTCTCATCAAATGAAAAATTCAGGTTACAAAACGCATTTTCCTAAAACATTTTTGTCTTTGGATATGAAACAAGTTCACGTTATGAAAGCGTCATCTTAAAAATTCAAACGCGCCATTCAAACAATGAGCGAGTTGCTTTTCCATTGGGTGTCTCCCAACACCACGCCCTACTGGCCTCCCATTGGCTAGGAGGGAGCTGAATCTCTATAATACAGTACTGTACCCATAATTCTTTTTGTGTGCCTTCAGTCCATTGTTCGACACACGCGTGAAGGAGAGATGTACTGTTAGTCCGTGAGTTTTTTTGAGTGTACTTATTGCAGCGTTATTTTTCGTTATTAATCGTGAGCCCCAAGAAAGTGATTCCCGGTGAGACCGCAAAGAAGAAGCGGGCTCCGTTATCAATAAAAGTAAAACAGGAGATGATAAAAAAAAATGAAAGTGGGATTTGGTTGAGTGAAATCGCAAAGGAGTATGGCCGAAACCCCTCTACAATCGGGACGATATTGTAGCAGAAGGAGGCATTAAAAGCGGAGATACAGTGACGGAGGCCATTATTTCGGAAAAAGCAACTGCCATATTTAAGGACCTTGTGAAGAAGGGTGGGGGTGAGGGTTCTTTAGACCAGCAACCCTCGGACTTTAAAGCGTCGCATGGGTGCTTTGAGAGATTTAAAAAAGAGTAAATAATTTTCTTTTACTTTTAACACATTTCATACATATTTCATACAAAATTGGTGTACTTTTATAATTTTTAAAGGGTTTATGGGGTAGTATTGGGAGCCTTGGAACGAATCAAGCGTTTTACATGTAAAATGTAGGTTATGAAAAAGGCGCTGGAACGGATTAATTTCGTAAAGTGAGGTACCACTGTATGTTCCTTATTATGTCAAACAGAATTATATGTACTAATTTCACATATAAGTCACTCTGGAGTATAAGTCGCACTTTCAGCCAAAGTATGTAAAGGGTGCGACTTATAGTCCAGAAAATATGTTAGTTCGGCATTTTCATGTGTTACATGTTAGATATAACACACATCTTTCGTACTACATGCAACAAAGGACAGCTGTGATTGAGCAGCAAATAACAAAATTTCACCTCACTTATAGTGCACACCCCTTGCATATGCTACACAGCCCTTGTGTATGTTAGGTTCGACAGACATAATGATATGCGGTTTTAATCCTCAAATTTTTAAAAACAAATTGAGGCTTGTCCTGTAAAACTTTCCTTCTGAATTGCAAGTATTTATTGTTCAATATATACCTCACAAGGTATTTTGACTTTGTAATTTTGCCATAAAATGTCAATGATGACACGTCCACACAAGTTTTGACAAACATCCTAATGTATGCATAGGGTAATTTGAAATCTATTTCTCTGGCAATTACTCTGTTTCCATCTTTTTGTAAGATTTATTCTTGATATACTTTTTACTGCAGCAATGTTTTTGTGTTCCCAGCTGTTACTCTTGGTACATTTAGGTGTCCAGTACGGACATTTTTTGGGTTGTTATAAAATCTGACCTTAGAACTGGGTACTTTTTCAACATCATATTTCATAAAGAAAATGAATTAATAAATCTAATTGATACTACTCATGCTGGCTGATTTTAGCACCAACTTTATTTAATAACCAAGATTTACTCAAAGGAGTATTTACAATTTCATGACAGTTGGAAAACAAGCAATTCCGGCACTGCTTACCCAAAATCTGTTTAGAATATTATGATCTAAATAAACATTTCATTGTATGTATAAATTCTATAGATCCATAATAAAAAAAAAACATGTGGCAAGGAAAAACTCCCTGAGATGATATGAGGAAGAGAACTTCTGTGGAACCAGTCTAAAACTGGAAACCCATGCTGATTGTGGTTGAAACAGGCACTGTTATTGTGGAGATCTTTCATTGCTGTGTCATGTGGTTAAGAAGTATATATGATGTAGCAGTAAAGTGACTATATATCTTTTGTTGTATTGTAATTTTAACAGAATGTATAGTCATAAGTCAGTATAGAGACACCATTTGTGATCAAAGTAAGTGAGGTGGATCATAAAACATGAGAAATTTATTGAGGTAATGTGGCGAGAGGCTGTTTAGTGCTTTATAAGTACCGTAAGTAGTAGTATTTTATAGTCCATGTTACCATTTAGTTAAAAGCCATTGCAGTGTCGATCAGACATGGGTGATGTGGTTGTATCTTGCTTCTAGTAAGGAGTCTTGCTGTTGCATTCTGGACTTATTGGAGCTCCGCATCATGCAGGAACATTGCTTTTCTTATATTTGCAATATTTCTGAAATGAAAAGGCAATAGTATACTCAATACATACGTAATATTAATAAGCAGGTAATATTAAATAAAGGTTTTTCTTTTTGTTGGTTGATTGTGTATTGCTACTTTTATTTTTGAGGAAGTGTAATATTTGACTGTTGTTTGTTGTGTGGATTTGTGATAAAGCTTTAATAAGCAGTTTATTACCTGGTAATAGATTTGCTTATTTCAGATACCTGCTTGTGGTGTAGATAAAGATGAGAATGGACTCTAGTGGTGCTACCTAATTGTTATTCTATCCCTCCCTTCTTCTGCTCTGGTTGGTGTGGAGCTCAGAGTGTCCTGATTGGACAGTGTGTGTCCTTACTGCTTCAGCTGTGAGAGTGACAAATAAAAGCTGTTGACTCACCTCTTTGCACATTCCCTTCCCCATAGTCAGACGGTCAGACACTCCCCTATCATTCATCAATCATTCGTTCCCCGTTCTCCTCTGTCATTATTAAACGGAGAAACACATCCCATTCTTTGGCTTTAAATGCAAATATTTGAAAAAAGAAATTATGCTGCCACTTCAGCTTGTGTCCTCATCCAAACAGAAAGAGAACCGAGACCAATTCTTTATTTAATAAAGATGATATTGAGCTGATCAACGTTAATAATTTTCATGCATGGCCTTTTCACTGAAATGCTGAAGTTCCTG
Source organism: Plotosus lineatus (assembly GCA_024760905.1). Lineage (NCBI taxonomy): Eukaryota > Metazoa > Chordata > Actinopteri > Siluriformes > Plotosidae > Plotosus > Plotosus lineatus. The sequence goes on along the minus strand of CM045729.1, from coordinate 49,659,553 downwards.
TTAATGAATACCATGGAGTCTGAGCCAAACTTGGAGTATATGAACACACTACCTCAGTTCTTCTCTTATAGGATTGTATGCCTGTGTGGAAATTCCATCTCTGTGTGTGTTTGTGTGTGTGTGTGTGTGTGTGTGTCATCGTCTAAGGATATTACAATTCATAACTTCTCAAACCATGTTTTTCTTTTCTTTTTTTTTAATAATTGTTCATCCTTATTGAAGCTTACTGGTTCTTTGTCTCGGCAGGAGTGGCCATGCCCTAATGGCATTCATGCTGTCCAGGCAAGAAGGCAAGCTTAACAGACAGCAGACAATGGAATTGGGACATCATATTCTAAAAGCACACATATTTAAGGTAACATAATACTGTATATACTGAAAACATAACTGTTATCAACAGCTACAAAGGTCAATGTAGCCAAGTCATTTATTTAAATGGCAAATAACACCATAATGCCTAAACTTCTACTGTCAGCCATGCCAACGTTGTACTTTCTTTTTTTCTAATTATATTTAATTAGTTAAGCTTTTTTTGAGAGGTCCGGGGGTGTTAATACACAGCATGTGTGGGGGCATGTGAGGGCATTCGTCGTAGGAATTACTTTTAGACAATCCCAAAGATTTACTTTACTTCAGCTACGGTATTGTAGGGAATATTAAAAATGCCTCACTACAAGAGGGTGTGGGGATGTGTAAGCTTGGACACACCTTTTAAATGTGCATTTTCTCCACAGGGTCAGAGTAAGAAGACTGGCGTATCATCCAGTGTTCTGCAGGGGTTATGGGTTAGCTGCAGCACCGACAGCCTGTCTGCTGCTTTGGCATCTTTAAGAAATCTATACACACCGAATGTCAAGGTCAGCACACACACTCGCATCCAGTTTCCTACAAAAGAGATACACTTCCCAGTCAATGCTTATATGAGGTAGTGGAGTCAGAAGTGATCATTTGCCGTATCCAACTATAATACAGGTTAGCACTCCAAGCATGAATAATGTTTCCTTTGGTATTTCCTACTGAAAATAAAGCATGAAAAAGAAATTTCATATTTATTATGGCCTGTACTCGCACAGCAGGGTGAAGTTCTCTTGCTTAACAAATTCTAGCTGGTTAGCAAGACATGGATAGAGTGCAGGATCAGTGATGTAGCATTCTTATAGTAGTTAAAAGCTTTACTACAAGGCTCAATCAAGGCAACTATGAGGTGCTGGGATTTGATCTCATAACTTCAGTAGTATAACCTGTTTACTGACAATCACATTGTGACATTTGTGAGTCCTGTCGCTGTTCTTGCTAGTTTCAAGTCATACAATGTTTTGACTGTATAACTGTTCAACTACATGTATCTCTTTTTCAGTCATCCTATATAATCCATCTGCTACTCTTATTAGTTTTTATTCTTATCTTCGACATTTCATCTTCCAACTAACTGGTATTTCAAATGGTGAAAAAATCATTTATATTAATAGTATTTGGCAGATACTCTTAACTCTTATCCAGAGCCATGTACAGCTAATCAATTAAGGATTAAGCACTGGGGATTAAACCCCCATTCTTTTGGCTCCATAACTCAGAGCTTTATACCCCCCATTTCACTGGACTACGGCATGCAAGGATCGTAGTGGAAAGGCGCGGAACGCAGTCTACGAAAGAGCTTTGGCATTTTTACAATGGAAAATGGGTGAAAATCCTACGGAAAAGTGGAAATTCTTACACTCTCGGAACGTTTACAGCATGTGCGGAACAGGTACGGCAAAGTACGCCAAAGTGAGCCCACGGAACACTCGCGGAATTTTTTTCCATGAACTTGCTTTTGAATATGTTCAAAAGCACATTCACGGAATATTTTGGCCTTCCGGAAGCGTACGGAAGTGCAGGAAGACTTGAGGAATAACTACAGAATGACACGGAAGATGAGGGAATAATTGCGGAACGTTTCCCGATGACAACATTCTGCCGTGCTCCAGTGAAATGGGGTATTAACCACTGAGTCACCTCCACCCTAATTTCTTTTCTTTTCTTTCCCCCTTTTTCATCACATTACCATTCATTGTACCATATTTTCTGGACTATATGTTGCTTCAGAGTATAATCAAATTTGCCAAAGGGCTATAAGATGCAACCTCATGGAAACTGTTTACCTTGGCTTGGAAATCTGCTGGCAGTTTTTGTGACGTGGGCTTCACTCTGATAGAGGCGATTGCATTGCATGAAGTAGTAACACCAAGAAAGTCCTCACGGAAAGTAATTTTTGTTCATCTCCTTGACAACTACCTGGATGTGGTGATGCAACTGCACTGTTGGCTAGCCTCTCCCAGCAGCACGTTGCTCAACCCCCCCCCCCCATAATAATCGTTTTTGTCCAGTCCTTCACAAATTTCTTATTCACTCCAAACTTTTTCTGCTGCTTGATTACCATTTTCTACTGCATATTTCACTACTTGCAGCTTGTAATCTGCAGAATCGGAGCAAAGACATACACGTTAGGCTTATTGGCTGTTCCAGATTGCCCATGTGTGTGTTGGCTGGCCCTGCGATGGACTGGTCAACAGTTCAGTGTGCTATGATTCAGTTGAGGTTCTAGTATGATTTAAGCAGCTCGGTGTATGAATAAATAATTAGGAGTTGAAGTAATTTATGTTAAAAAGTATGTTCTAATGGTGAAATTGATGGTAAAGTGTGAAGTTATAAATGGTTTGATTAAAGGTGTGCTTTCATTTATTCCCACCCAGCCTGAGACTGCACACTACCGTCCCATTAACCCGATACATTATAAATCCTGCAGCCAACCTGCTTTGGGGGACAATTTGAAGGCTTAATGGAGTTTTATGATACTCCTGAGCCCTTTAACTTAGTTGTAATTAAAGCATATTAATTATAGGGCTGGATAAATAATTTTATGATGCATTCTGCAGGTTTTATATGCAAACCCACAATGAGGTATGAAATGCCATCATTGGTGTTACAGGGGAAGGAAAAGCAGCACTGATGAAAATCAAAAATTATCTCATCATGCACTGTCATTTGGGGGCACCGAATATTTTTCTGGGGAGGTATAACATTCTGAAAGCTTCATTTCTCAAGGAAACATTATTACAAAACGTTTCTCCTCCCATGACACGCTCCCCATTGCCGGTTTTCTTTTCTTTTTCAAATAGTCTGATTTTTGACTCTCACTGAGCTCCATGTCCACCAGTAATCCTTATTATAATGTCTATTGAATTTGTTTATCAAAAGGAAGAATGGTGCCTGATTAAAGCCTGTTTCAGAATATTCTACTGGGTGCCGGTGTGCTATTGTGACTAACATGCTTTACCAATCAGCCAGTTGTGATTGAGAGCTCCAAGCACAGGTTGAGGTGGGGGGTATTACTTTTTCTTTCTTTTTTTTTAAAGAAAGTATTTTTGTTGTTGTTCTGATAGACTGTAACACAGTCATTGTGCCATAAACAATTTCTTTCACTCTGGAGCCTTTTGCAGAGGCACTTTTAATGATTCAATTTAAAGTTCAGTTCATGGATGCATTCAACTTTTTGGCTATTGTGCATGTGGTCTTTATATTTTTGCTATGAAAAGAGAAGAGTCCAATTTGCACTGGGGAGTCTTAACGTGTGAGGGGTGATCAAAAAAGTTTCAGAACGGTTTCTGTGGCATAGGAATGAAGTGATGATCTTGCTCATGCAGCACGAGTGAGCAGTAATCCTTCTGAGTCATGTGTAATGCATATTTTTGTGTTACTGTGGACCCCAGAGCAAACATCAAATTCTGGCAAATTGGCAAAAAAGACCTTTGAAATGTTTTAGCATGCATACAGCGATGAAGCACTGAGCCAGGTGAGGTGTCATCCTCTGGAGTCAGGCATACATGCAACACAGGAAAACTTTCCTGGTTCATTGCTTTATTGCTGTTACCATGATGAAGCCTTTCCAGGGTCTCCAATGCCCATCATAAATGTTTGCATGTTGTGCAAATTTCAAATGCACACATGGACTTTTTTTATTTGTTTAGTTTTTTGCATCTACCACAGGACGGTATATTTTTAGAATGATGTAATATGAGGTACATGTTTACATACATGAGTGCATGTGCATGACCGTACTATGCTTTATTTGTTCACAAAGCCATTTTTAAGTATATACTACATGGGAACTTTAAAAATTAAAAAGAAGCCACAAACATCCTAATTTATCCAGGTTTTTAAGTGTAACTGATCATAAGCACTCCATAATCATCACATATTCATAGGTACGACATCTTTGGAACTCTGTTTAAAAGTGTTAGTATGTACTACACAGAAACAAAACAAAGCCATCACTTTAAACTTATTCAAAGTTTTCGTGTATTTACCACAGAAACAAGGAAAGGTGGGTTATGTAATGGTATCTGTTTATACTCACTCAAAGTTTTAGTATGTACTGCATGGAAACATAAAAGCAAACAAGAATTTTCTGATTTATTTTCCATTTTTAAAGCATGACCCTGGTCATGCCGTCTGCTTTATCACATTACTCACCTTCTTGTTTTGAACATCTGCCTTTTTACCTTAAAGTGAGAGCCATATTCTGTAACTTTCTTTGTATTTTTAAGGAGGGTATTTTGTTGTTTGTAGAATTTCAGAATCCGTAACAATAGCAAACCCTGAGTGAGTGTGTACCGTTTTGATTTAAGATTTGAATTGTCTGCTTGGAATAGTTGTTTATTAATCTCTAGCTCGAAAAACCAATAAAATTGTTCTATTCCGTGAAGTATATACGAATACTAAATAATGTATTGACCAGATGTAGAACAGCTATATATTTATGTACTGTCTCTGTTACTTATTTAACCACTAATAACTGTTTCCACAGTGAGTAAAGCTATGATTCTCAGTGTAATACGTGGGGGTGCTGTTTTGCGTGGGGGGAGTTAAGTTTTGAGGACAATGGTCCTTGTAAAACCTGTGTTTGCAAACGTGTCACATGTGTGCAGGTGAGCCGTCTGCTGATGCTGGGTGGTGCGAACGTGAACTACCGTACAGAAGTACTGAACACCGCACCAGTGCTGTGCGTGCAGGCTCACCTTGGTCATCATGAGATGGTGGCCTTGCTGCTGGAGTTTGGAGCCAGTGTGGACGTGGCATCTGAGAACGGCATAAGTGCACTTAGTTACGCTGCTGCATCGGGACACCTGAGCCTGGTCACCCAGCTGTGCAAGAGAGGAGCCAAGGCAAGTGTGGTGAAATGGTGAAATAAAATATTTGTGATTCAATAGATATGTTTACATGCGGTCAAATTGGTAGTAATTCAACTGTTCAATAACAAAATGAACAGATACAAACGCTCCCCCGACTTACGTTTTTAATTGGTTCCGGACGGCCGAACGCAAGTTGAAAGTGAACGTAAGTTGTTACAGTAACGTGTGACGTATGACGGTCATACTGTACTATACATCCATAAATACCATTAGCGTATCTCATATTAACACCCCTAAATTAATTATTATAAACATAACATTGTAAAATAATTTAAAATAAATTAAATTCAAGCAAAATAATTTCAAATTGATATTTTAATCAAATTCACTCATCAAATATCAAATACAGTATCAAATATAACTTTTAACATCCTCTATGATGCGATCTTTCTGCTTGTAAATGGTTCCGATGGTCAAGGGATGGTCACATTTAAAAAAAAAAAACAAAAAAAAAACGTAAAACGGATGAACGTAAGTTGGGGAGCATCTGTAATTAAAAAAAAGTATCAAATGAAATGATATTAGATGTGTTTGGTTAGAGTAGATAAAAGGTGAATGAATGATTCTATTAGTAGTTTCCATTTAGATGCCGCTTTCACAATCAGAATATTTGCATGAGTTTTGAACACGTGTCTGAGCTGTGATGGAGACTGTCAAACAATGCAAATACAAAAAAGTAGTACTGGGAGGGGAAATGATCAATTTGCACATGTAGAATACTGCAGGGCGTGATGGTTTTTCCTCTGCACTGTCTGTACAATAAGGACATTTGTAGGACACTTTGCCAAGACTGACATTACTAAAGACTTGCTGGAAACACAGGTCAGACTGTTTTAAACAATTACATGCAGAGTAAGCACCTGTTACTCTTTGAAAGGATTTACAGGTTCTACTTTTGAGGTGCCATTCATTAAATGCTGAACACGTACATAAGCGTGCTTCACATTCCATATATATTGTGACCGACTATGTAAACATTCTGCAGGTTGCTGTGTTCTGGCAAATAGTTAATTTGGCTTGTGTAATGCTGATTTATTCATATTGAAAACTTTCTAGGTTAACTCAGTCAATATTGTAAACATTTGAAGAGTTTAGGAAGTGGTACTCGCCAAATATTTGATTGAATTGTTTGTGTTTCCAGATGATTCCGTATAAATAATGATTTAAAGCTTGCCTGCTTAAGTATTCTTTTTTTATTATTTAAACTCATCATCTTTTTTTATTTAAATCATCATCATTAGGTTGATCACCTTGATAAGAATGGACAAAGTGCTCTGGTACATGCAGCTCTGAGAGGTCATCAGGATATCATCCAATACCTGTTGGAGCAGAGGTGGAGCAGGGATGAGCAACAAAACGAGCTCAGCTTAAAGAGCAAAGCCCTTCAGCAAGCACTTATAGCAGCATCTAGTATGGGGCACACACAGGTCAGCTAACACACACACACACACACACACACACACACACAATAAGAGACATCATCATGGGACACTGATTCAGTGATAACTGCTAAAACACACGGCTTTCCATACTGTGGTGAGCATTTAGTAACACAGTAGCCACAATTTTAGTGATACAGTTGCCATGGGAGATTAGCCATGGCAACAGGCCACTGAGACTGCAGTGTGAAAGATGTAAGAGCATGCTTTGTTTTACGTTCTTTATAAAGGAGGTACAGCTCAACACATGACTGAAGAAAAAGCAGCAGAGGTTAGATAATCAGGCAGAGCTGCATGAAATATGGAGAAGGAAAAACTTTGTTTTAGGAGTGAGAATCAAGAGATATAGAGATGGTGTAGATACAGATTAAGTAAGTCTGTGAATGTGGTGGAATGTATAAATGTAGTGGTTTGGGAAGAGTGTTTGATCCAGTCACATTCAGAAGGCTCATTGTTTGGATATTATGGTTAAGGGAGCACATCACTGAACCTCACTTCCCATTTCTGTCTGCGCATGTCACCTCTGCTAATGGATCAGTTCAATCAGATTCTAACCCTCTGTGAGACTTCTATATCGATCACCTGAAGCCTTTTACATTTTTTATATAGCTCTCTTACCTGCCCTTCTCCTGCTGTATGATCCCACATTGTTGCCATATATATATATATATATATATATACACACACACACACACGCAAACACACGCAAACACAGAGATCTCTCACTTTCCACCGTTAATTGGGACCGAGATCCCCCCACGATCACCGAATTCGCAAAGTAGGATTAACACCCCCCCTCCCGACTAACGTACATTTGTATATAATATCAATGAATACATGTTAAATGCTTATGATAACAAACATTAAAAAATAATGCATAAGATGTAAATAAAGTATAAATACACACACATACAGATGCACGCGCTCAGATGCACACCTCACATAAAAATGTAAGTATTTTTGATGGTGTTATGGATTATTTGTTTTGTTTGTTTCGGGTTTTTTTTTTGCATAATTGGCCTTGTTTTGAGGCATTTTCCTTCACGTTTTCCCCTATTCTTCCTTAATTTCCTTATTTTTTTAATTCGATTAATTTTTTTTTTTAAACTGCGATGCACTGAAGCCACATGAATTAAAGTGCAAAGTAGCGAGGGATCCCTGTGTGTGAGTGTGTGTGTGTGTGTATATATATATATATATATATATATATATATATATATATATATATATATATATACACTAGTCCTTCTCAAAAAATTAGCATATTGTGATAAAGTTCATTATTTTCTGTAATGTACTGATAAAAATTAAACTTTCATATATTTTAGATTCATTGCACACCAACTGAAATATTTCAGGTCTTTTATTGTTTTAATCCTGATGATTTTGGCATACAGCTCATGAAAACCCAAAATTCCTATCCCAAAAAATTAGCATATTTCATCCGACCAATAAAAAAGTGCTTTTAATGCAAAAAAATGTCAACCTTCAAATAATTGCTCAGCTATGCACTCAATACTTGGTCGGGAATCCTTTTGCAGAAATGACTGCTTCAATGTGGCGTGGTATGGAGGCAATCAGCCTGTGGCACTGCTGAGGTGTTACGGAGGCCCAGGATGCTTCGATAGCGGCCTTAAGCTCATCCACAGTGTTGGGTCTGGTGTCTCTCAACTTTCTCTTCACAATATCCCACAGATTCTCTATGGGGTTCAGGTCAGGAGAGTTGGCAGGCCAATTGAGCACAGTAATACCATGGTCAGTAAACCATTTATCAGTGGTTTTGACACTGTGAGCAGGTGCCAGGTTGTGCTGAAAAATGAAAATCTTCATCTCCATAAAGCTTTTCAGCAGATGGAAGCATGAAGTGCTCCAAACTCTCCTGATAGCTAGCTGCATTGACCCTGCCCTTGATAAAGCACAGTGGACCAACACCAGCAGCTGACATTACACCGCAGACCATCACTGACTGTGGGTACTTGACACTGGACTTCAGGCATTTTGGCATTTCCTTCTCCCCAGTCTTCCTCCAGACTCGTGCACCTTCCTCAGGGTCCGGTCACCTCTTCTGGTTGTGCAGAGTTTTCTGCCACACTTTTTCCTTCCCACAGATGTCCCACTGAGGTGCCTTGATACAGCACTCTGGGAACAGCCTATTCGCTCAGAGATTTCTTTGTGTCTTACCCTCTTGCTTGAGGGTGTCAATGATGGCCTTCTGGACAGCAGTCAGGTCGGCAGTCTCACCCATGATTGCGGTTTTGAGTAATGAACCAGGCTGGGAGTTTTTAAAAGCCTCAGGAATCTTTTGCAGGTGTTTAGAGTTAATTGGTTGATTCAGATGATTAGGTTAATAGCTCGTTTCGAGTACTTTTTCATGATATGCTAATTTTTTGGGATAGGAATTTTGGGTTTTCATGAGCTGTATGCCAAAATCATCAGTATTAAAACAATAAAAGACCTGAAATATTTCTGTTGGTGTGCAATGAATCTAAAATATATGAAAGTTTAATTTTTATCAGGACCTGTATATATAATAGGCCTCCATCGATCCCGAAGGACTATGACTGCGCTCTGGCTGGTATCCCGGCTGGTTAATTTTTATTAGTACATTACAGAAAATAATGAACTTTTACACAATATGCTAATTTTTTTAGGACTAGTGTGTGTGTGTGTGTGTATATGTGTGTATATGTATATATATATATATATATATATATATATATATATATATATATATATATAGGTAGATAGATGGTTGCTTATGTTTTATATTCCCTTTGTTTATATTGCAATAATGTTTAATAAAGCTTGTTTGGCAGGTGGTGAGAGAGTTACTAGCCTTTGATAATGAGGTGGCCGTACAGATTGATGCTCATGATACACTATGGGGAGAAACAGGTATGTTTATATTTACACAGTCTCTCTCTCTCTCTCTTTGTGTGTGTGTGGGGGGGGGGGGGGGGAGGGGGGGTAATTATGTTCTCCTTTTTCTTTCTTTCCATCTAAATCTCACTTTTAGTTTGGGATATAACCTCCACTTACCTGTGTGCAGATTTAATATCACTTGGATGGATGAAAAACTATTCGTTCCAATTTTTATCTCAAATCATCACATCCGTGAACACAACTGTCATTCAACATTTGTACAAAATATTTTTTTTGTTCTGTTTCCTTGGAAATGGACAGCTCCTGGCCCATGTTCATTGAGCATATCAAGCATAATCTGGTATTTGTCTGAATTGTTTGGCAAATTTATATAGTACTGTGGGTTTCGTCTATAAGGAAGGGATTAAATGCATTATGTTCTTTTTCTTAATGTAGAAGTTGTATTTGTTCTGTTGTACAATAGAAAAATAGACCATACCCATGTCTACAGTCGCCAAAATAATCAAATGTAACAAGTCTTCTGTTTTTGATCACACATTGTTTTCTGTGAGGTTATTTTGGCACTCGGTCGAACAGATGTCACAGTGTCATGAGAGGTAACAGGCTGGAGGTCACATCAGGAGGTCCATGTCCTTGTAGGTACAGACAAAATCTGAAGATAGCACTCAGAAAAAGGTCTGAGTGACAGTCAGCAAATAAAAGCCCTTTTGTTGTTCCCTGGTGACTCACAACTGCTTATTTGAGCTTATGTTCAGTGTTGCTTTGCATAAGACCTCTGAGACAATCCACACCTGCACACATTCTCATACTGAAGAGTAATTATACACATACAGTCATGGGGGGAAAAAAAGTACTGCTCTTAAGAGTCTCATTGGTTTGTCACATGGATTCCAAAAGGTGTTAGTAACATTCCTTTGAAATTCTGGTTGGGATGAGCGATAAAATGTTTCTGATTAGTATATAACTGCATAGAATTTATGTGATCAGAATGCTTTTGCTTGCTTTTAGGACATTATTTACCAAGCAAATTCGACATAAGATTTGGCAATCAATTAATAATGGAATCAATCCCCCCCACCCCCACCCAACCCTCAAAAATCCAGTTTTAGTTTGCTTGTCTTATGTTCGAGTGTAGTACATTTTAATTTTATGGTGAATATTACTAAACAGATCGCAAGACAGATTCACAGGGATTATTAAATGATATGATACCCCCCCCCTTGAATAATTGCTATTTATGACGCAAGTTGCTTTTAGTTAATAGAAATGTAGCAAATGAGTGGTACATTTTAACTTCCTTACTTAAATGGGGAATATTTTAGCTGTATGTTTCTTGAATGTTTTGTATTTTGTTACTTTAATTAGAGAAGTTTTTCCCATTTTGAGCATGACTGTGTTGTCACAGTTCCAGAGAGAATTTCAATTAGAAATTCAATTAATTTCAATAAATCGCTTTGTTTCCATTCACGTGTTTGAGTTTAGGTAGAGATCTACTGATCTGTAAAGACCCTCCTCACATCATGCTCTAAACCAGTATTCCAGCACACTTCCTAGTTTTGTCTGGACTGTGATTATTACCTCTATGTTTGGTTGTAACTTTAAGGTGACTATGTTCAAATGCACATTACCACAGTTGGGTGCTTCTTATAGCAAACAGGGCTGCTGGTTATGGCACACCACAACTTGTGAATTAAATCTTGCTCTAACCATTGCAAAACTTCATAAGCTGCTAGAGAGTTTGTAACGGAGATAGTTAACAATGTCCTGCCTATATGAGTGGATTTTATTATTATTTTAGTTACTAACGTTATTGTTCAAAACACTACTAATGTCTTCAGTCTGACCCATTTTGTGAGTTTTCAATACATTTTCCTATTATGATATTAATATTTATAATTAATTATTTATATCATTTATTTTTACTCATGCACATTCTGATGTTCTTTTTTCCATACACTTCAAGATGTGTTGAATCTTCTTCGTCCGATTTGTGGAATGTTTTTCTCTTGGTAATTGTTATAGTAACTCTACTTTACACTGAGTAAAGTTTTAGAGAGCTGCAGAAACATAGTCTTTATTTAAAGTCCAGGCAAACAAATCCAAAGTGCATTTTAAGATCAAGGTCAAGGGTAGGTACAGGTCAACAATCGGGCGAACAGGCTAGGCAAAGACGTAGTAAATGAGACTGGGATCTAAACACTGGAAACAGGCTGTCAGTGGTTGGGCTAGGAGTCAGGACAAGAAAGCAGAAACAGGCCATACAATGGATATCTAAGCATCAAGCAAACACAAGTCGGGATTCACTAGCAACAGGTAAATAGATATGCAACTTCAGAAAATATGCTTATTTATGATAAATATGCTGTGAGTGATTGCCAGTGAGTGAGGACAGGTGTAATCTGGGTCATGTGATGTGTGTCAGTATTCAGGTGAGGTATGTGTAAGGAGTGCCAAAGGGTGTTGTCCAAGGACTGACCTGAGTGCAAGGATGCCTTGACCGTCATGATCGGACTATAATAGTTTCAAACCTCTGTTAGTTTTCTAGATCCCCCCCCACAGTTCGCTGAGCAGGAAAAATGGCGTTTGAATGATTTATGCTTTTTTTTTTTTTTTAATGAACGATGATTAAATATTTATTGATATAATCATTATCAGTTGATGTCATTTATTTTTTACCATGATAATGCAGTTGGCCATATAAGGTCTTACACGATTGCTGTCCAATTTGTCCATTAAGCTGAGGTAATTGCAGGTCTCAGTGATTAGTTCAATAATGACCCCAGATGTCTGGGCTGCGCTGGCTCACTGGTAATAACATACCTGTTATGGCATTACAAAGTGTGCAACATGCGATCCAATATGCTGCTTTCATTTATTTTTACCTCATCCCACAGTTTTTCAATTGTCATCTTAGTTGTAAAGCGCACGTAGACCTCAGAAGATGTGACTGCTCTCTACTGCTCATAGCATTCGTCAAAATTCAAAGTCAGGTCGAAAGTCAAAGTGTCGCGGGTATGAAACGGGACCCCAACTGCTGTATGCACCCTTTGTGATTGAGAGCCAATTTTAGTGTGAGGGATGGGTCATAAAAATGAACAAACGTAAAATTTCTGTAAATCAAACCGTGTATGGTAGAATAAATTGTGACATTGAATGAAAAAATGGCTAATTTCAGCTGGATAAGAAAATAGTTATAATCAAGAAACGTCAACCTTATGTACTCCATGTACACTAGGGAAAGTACTTTCTTTCCCCCTCACATGTCCCCACATTTTAGAGGTTAAATAGTTGAAGCTTAAATTGTTATTAAATTGTTGAAGGTATAATATATACAGTGTATATATTTAAAAAGTTAATGTATATGTAAATATATGTAAATATCTATAAAATAGTTTATCTGAATATAATGTAATCTAAAAGCATTCAGTAAGAAAACAAATGATGATAATATTAAAATCACACAGAGGAAAAAATAATTACTGATAAGTTACATTGTATATGTATCGTCACCTATCAGGAGATATTTTGATTGTAGGTAGTAATTGTGACTCCCAGGCAAGTAAGTCACATCAAGGAGCCAAGCCGGCGGCAATCTCTCTCATCTAAATGTACGCACCTGAAACATATATATGTGTGTGTGTGTGTGTGTGTGTGTGTATGCATATGTGTTTATTTATAGTGTAAATTATGAGGTAAGGTAGGTAAAGTCTGTTGGGCATTTTACATCCGAAACTAGTGGCTCATCAGGCCGGTGCTTATCCTCGGTTTCTGTAGCGTGAAGCAACTCGGAGTTCAACTCCTCCTGGATGGGACACTAGTCCATCGCAGATCACCTTCCCAGTATATTTTTACTGGTACCCTATATATATATGAACAGAGGCACACTTGTGGTTGAGATCTCGTGTAATTTTATGAATCGTTTGTTCTGATTCATTATCATAATTTATGGTTGTTGTTTAAATATATATATTTTTTTTTAACTAGAAGGTTGAGTATTTAAAGCTGGGGTTGTTATTATGAAAAACTAGCAAAATTTGAAAGTAGAATTTCTTCAAGGCTGCAGCTAAATCCTTTTGTTGCCCTCAGAGGTCGTTCCAAATCCACGCTTTCCTGTGGCACACAGGAGTGCTGCCCTGACTGCTGGGTTGTGCACTGTAGGATCACACAAAGGGAGACATGGGAGCATTTGAATGGATATTTCCAGTGGACAGCAAGCCACTTATTTGGTTGGAGTTTTTACAGGATTACTCTGGCCACAGATGGTGGATTTTTTTTGGACCTTTTTAGACCTCACAAGTTATTGATTGCAGTCATGGTATAAAAACCATTTCAAGTAATATAATGGCTTGTGTATATAGCTAAAATGTAAACGACCCAAGCAGAATGTAGTACCATTATCATTTAACAATAGCCCCTGGTTATGTGATATATATATATAATTCCGATGTATTTTGAAGGGATTTTTTGTTAAATGGTGAGGGTATTCTGCTTGATTCATGTCTATAAAAAGATTGTTTTGATTTTGCTGTTAATTAAAGGTTAATTTTACATGCATCATCAACAGCTTGGAACTTTGTAATTGTATAAAATGAACCAGAAATTTATGGAGTGTCAGAATTAGAATACTTTATTGAACCCAGAGGAAATTATGCGCACAGAATTGTTCCACATCAAGTAAGAATGAGAGTTTCAGTCATTCGTTTAGAAAAAGAATGAATGAAACTTTCTCATTCTTACTTGTGGGAAGGCTGGAGCTCATCTCAGCTGAATCTGGGTGAGGGAAGAATACATCCTGGACAGCTCGCCAGGCCATCGCAAGGCAGAGGTACACTGACGGCGATGTAGCGTACTCTTGGTGAAAGTCAGCAGTGGGCATTTTAGATGCCTGTCACCACAAACAGTGTAAGACATGGCCAGCCTTTGATAACCCAGTTATTTGCACTGGAGGAGATAACAGTTTTAATTAGAAAACTTACAAAAATTGTCTGTGTGTGTGTGTATGTATGTATGTATGTATGTATGGTGGGCCTTGCGTTTGGTACCCGAGCCTTTAGTCGGGACATAAAGAACTTACTCCACCTCTTCATACCACTGTCATCACATCGCAATGATACAAACAATCAATAATAGGCAAAAACACAATATAACAAGTTATGGCATTGTTAAAAGAGAGGTGTTTTGCGTACTGACGGTGAATACCACTAATACTAAAGCAATAAGCCCAGGTAACCCTTTATCTCCTAATACGTCATTGATATATACCACTCGTAAGCACGGATTTGCGAACAAACCTTTTCCTGTGCCAAGATATACTGGCTAGCTTCAGGGTTGGCTGAACTCTCCTAACAATGTCCAACTTTTTTGTGGAAAAGTTTACCTTGAAAATGGATTCTTAAGAATGTGGAAAAAAAATGTTTAAATTCCTACTTTTACTATGTAATGCGGTTTTGTGACAGTGGCAATTGTAAAAAGGGCAAATTAAATTGAATTGAAGAATGTCTGACACCAAGTAAATTTTCCTCTGTTAGTCATTGTGGGTTTAAAAATTCTAACTCATATGTGTAAAGATTGTTTTGCTCTAGCCAACTAGTCAGAGGATGAAAAAATAAGCGTGCTAGCACACCCTGTGAGGCGAATTTGAAATCTGATTGGTTAAAGAAACAACCCCATTAGAAATACAGTTTGTGACATCGGCCAGCACTACTGAATGAAGGCGTTTGGCAGATTAGATTGACATGGCAGTACGTAGATTTTTTTTTTTTTTTTTTTTTTTGTGCCAATCAGATTTCATCTTTTAACATCCACATATACATACTGGAAACAGTGCAGCCAAGAGACCGAAATGAAGACAATGGACTGTTGGGAATAAATTAATACAATTTCAGGGAGCAAATACTAGAATAAGTTTTCAATGTAGGTCAGTGCTCCAGATAGTGTTTCGGCCAGCAGAAAAGGCTTTGCTGGCCTTGACGGCCCACCACTGAAGTAACTAATATCCATATAAACAGATACAGAATGAATCCTGTCAGTGAGTGATATGTACAGTATTATCAATATGATAAATAGTAGAATGTAAATGAGGTGTGCAATGTAAGCACGTTGTCGCTGTATGGAGGAGTTGTACAGTTTAATGGCCACAGGTATATGGAAGCAAATCAGTCTCATCAGATTTTGAAATTTAAAAGCCTCTGAATTACTATACCATATTCGCCGTGATAACCACCCAGGGCGCTTGAAAAATTGGAGTGGGCGGTTATTTAATGCAAGATTAAAAATGTGGGGCTTATTGGAACAGGCCGCTTATTACGTCGAATACGGTATTATGCATATAATTTTGTTTTTGCTTATGAATCACTCGTTTTCACTTTTTTTTTTAATATTCACAAATTAGGTACTATAAATGGAAGCCTTAAAAATTCAGTCTGTTTTTGCAGTGGCACAAGTTCGATAGGCCAAATTCAGTGTGTTAAATTCGCCAGGCTAAATTCAGTTGTCAAAAAATTTGCTGTCAACATCCAGAGGACCATCAATGAGCAATCGAGCACAGATCCACCCATTCAGTTACTCGTCAGGGATATGGACAGTCCAGGTTAACAGTCCTGAATGACGGCACTTCAGTATGATAACTCTTTAACTTGCTCCTAATAGTTACAGATATAAAAACTGTCCTGTAGTACAGAATTTACTGGACAACCTCCACAGCAGTACTGTTCATGAACAGGGTTTGCTAACGTTATGTTGCATAGATTATTTTAGTTAACGTCATACTGGTTTCACTGGTCTTCATGTTAGCTGGTGACATTGTCTTACACTCTACCCATTCCACCGACATTTACCGTACTTCAGTTTGATTTCTGCAGATTCGTCAAGATGACTACTTCATTCAAAGTGAAATCTGGTGCTTCACTTTACGTTACAATGAAGTGAAATGTATGCCGTGTCTCATAAATATGAATCAACGAGCAAAAAAAAAAAGCTTGTAGATAATTAAAATAAGCGCAGTGGGATTCGAACCTGTGCCTTCACGTTAAAAAGAAGCACTGACGTATCAACAAGGTGATTATCCTCCTGCGTCACAACTCCACTGAGAAAACGGTGCATAATCTACAGTTATAAATTCTATTTCAAAAACATGCCAATATTCATATTTATTTTTAAATGCCACAGAATAACACACTTATCCATGTTATCTGGTGACACCCGCCCAAGATCTTTGGGATTAAAGTCTTTTTTGTCCTATTTATTAATGCCATTTTTAAAAATTGAATACACAGAACCTCATAGACATACACAGTGCATGTTTTTCATTATTTAAACATGAACCTATTAGTAAGGCAGTGATAAGAATGCACATAAAATATGCATATGCTTAATTCCCTGTAACTCATAGCGATCGCTAGTCAATTATGGGCATCTGTGAGCTCATTCATACGGGGGCGGGGATCGCGCTTTCCCTCAGAGTGTGTTAAACCGCCCCCAAATTCTTATGGCGTGCAGTTTAAAAAGAGCTCGGTGGCTAGCATTGCATGTCACGGAGGGGGCGTGTGCATGTTTTCGCCCCTCCCTGTTTGGTGATGATCATGTTGATAGGAAGGCAATACCTGACTGTAGTAATTGAATATGACTAAATTATGGAGGGGGAACATGGTTATATGAGAAATTGATGTTGCATTATTTATTTAAATGAGCCAAATCTTCACCAAGTTTAATTTGTGTTGAAAAGCTAAAAAATCCTTAAGAGGTGTACTTTACACAGATAAATGATATCTTAGAGAGGCAAAGAGGAAAATTAGAGTACCCCTTGTGGCCTGTTCTGCAGCTCTAATTTTTTTTTTTGCGACACTTTCTGGGTTATTTCTTGACCTATTCGGCAATGTTAAAAAATCTTTCAAAACAGTCCTGGATTCGGATTCAAATCCCACCCTAAGTTTTATCAGTTATTTTATCCACATTTGATGCAAATTTGTCCATGAGTTTTCAAGATGCTTTGTTTCACAGAACTGTAAATATTCAACCCAGAACCATATTGTGCAATCGTTTGAGCGCAGTAACATTCATGAGCATCTTGAGATGTCAGTGAGTCAAAATGTTTACATAGTGTTCACTTACTGAAGCATTGGAGAATTGATCACCTCATAGAAACAGACACACGGTGCTATAATTCTGCTCAACAACAAATGCTTTTACTTGAGCTGTGATGTTAAATTATTTAACGCATAAATATCACAGATTTTAGAGGGCCATATTGAATGTTCCACTAACAGCAGAAGTGTCTAATCTGTGTATATTAATTTGACAAAGACACTGTCTATCACACTTGTAAGCAAAAAGTTTATATTATTGTGGTTTATTATTGTAGCTTGTATATATTGTTTATTACAGACGCTCCCCAACTTAGGTTTTAGTTAGGTTCCGGACGGCCGAACGTAAGGTGAAAAACATAAGTTGTTACTGTATGTTCCAGTGACGTATAACGTTCATACTGTACTATACATCTATAAATACCATTACCATATCTCATAAAACACCCCTAAATCAATTATAATAAACATAACATTGTAAAATAATATCAAGTAATATCAACATTAATTTCAAATAAATTAAATGCAAGCAAAATAATTTCAAATAGATACATTTTAATCAAATTCAACTCATCAAATATCAAATACAATATCAAATATAATTTTTAACATGTGATCTTTCTGCTTGTAAATAGTTCCAATGGTCGACAGAGCCATTTGGAAGAGACGTGCAACATTCACATGTTTTTCACCAGCATCAATTTTCTTGATAATAGCCATCTACGTTTCCAACGAGATGGCTTGCTGCTTTTTCTGATTACCATTATCACTAGTAGGCTTACGCTTCTGACCAACCATATTTGCTTAGGGTTACAAAAGTCCGCAAAACAGTGTAAACACAAAGATCACAGAGACGACGTCTTAACACAAGGGTAACACGCAGTGAACTGGGAAGAAGGAGGGCACGTTCAGTCTGTCGTTTGTAAACAATGGATGCACCATCATGCGGAAGTAGCGTATTACGTCAACATACTACTTAGGTACATCTCGTACTACAGAGAGCACGCTAAACTCAAAATTTGACAATTTTTTTTTTTTTTTATGTAAAATCGAAAAATACATAAAACGAATGAATGTAAAACGGGAAGTGTCTGTATTGTATAAACTGAGTATGTAGTTTATTTATGTGCTGTGCTTATTGATCACTGATGACTGAATCAGATGACTGTTCAAATAAGACAGCAAATCGTTTTCATTTTTGGAGTCAATTACAGGATGCATCTTCTATGTTATTTTTGTCTGCTCCATGTCAATCCCCAGTCATGATTTATGATATTATATTCCATTATACAACCAGCTATTGTAGAACAAAATTATACCGTGGAATGGTAATGCACTGTCATTTTGAAGTATTCATTGTTTTCCAGTATGAATCATTTCCTAATCCTTGCTGGATAAGAATTTGACAGACAGATGATGGTGTAGACACAGGGTAGTCTTAACATGAAAACATCAGCTGTTGGTACTGTGGGGAAGTATGATATGAAATGATACCATCAATCAACCAAGATTTAGGTTAAATGGTGCACTTCAGAGTAATGCACTTGAAAAGACCTGGACCTGCAGAGGTGTGTGTGTGTGTGTGTGTGTGTGTGTGGGTGTGGGCAGGCGGGCGGGCAGGTGAGGGAGTTACTAAATGAATGACTGTCACTGTCCCATTGCGCCGATGTTTTTTCTTGGATTTGCTGGACTGACTCACATTGGAAGAGAGATCTGATATCATTTTCCCACACATTGATTTCCATCTGCATTAGAATTACCCTATTTGTAAACTCCAGCTTACAGCATGACCTGGTTTGGGATCTTCAAGAGTTCTAAGCAGAACATTTTAAAATTACAGTCAGCCCCTGCCTTACGAAATTAATCTGTTCCAGAGCCCTTTTTGTAACGCGGGGATTTCGTAAGTAGGGATCGCATCTTACATGTTAAACGCCTAATTCGTTCCAAGGCTCCAGTCTTTGGACTGAATAAACCTCATAAACCCTTTAAAAATGGTAAAAGTACACCAATTTTGTATGAAATATGTGTTAAAAATATAAGAAAATCATTGATTAAACCATTTAAACATTTTATTAACATTTTTTAATTAAACCATTATTAAACATTTTTCATTAACACACACACACCTCCCTCTCTCTCTCTCTCTCTCTCTCTCTTTCTCGTGTGTGGCTGCGGGCCACGCCCACAAGACATGGAATTCAAAGCGCATTCCCTGCTTGACAAACTCAACTTTAATTTGATTCCTTGAGGGATCGGAATTCCAGATGAGCTCAAATGCACCCACATTTATTAAACATTTACTGAATTAAACAACTTGAAAAACTAAAGTGTTATTCCTTCTCTATCTCTCTCTCGCTCTCTCGCGCGCGTGCTGCGGGCCACGCCCACAAGACGGGAATTCAAAGAGCATTCCCTGCTTGACAAACTCAAATTTAATTTGATTCCTTGAGGGATCGGAATTCCAGATGAGCTCAAATGTACCCACATTTATTAAACATTTACTGAATTAAAACAACTTAAATAACTAAACTAAAGAGTGAAGCTTCCTTCCGTCTCTATCTGGGAGGCCAGCGGGGCGGGATGTTGAGAGACAGCCAATGAGAGATTAACTCGCGTGTCTTGTGAAATTTTGATTGGCGCGTTTGAATTTTGAATTTCTTTTCATAAGAGGGGGTTGTTTCGTATCTCGGGGACGGAAACTCAGGAAAATGTTTTTCGTAACCCGGGGATTTCGTACACAGAGGTCTTCGTAAGTTGGGGGGCGACTGTATTTGTATAATTGTAAGTCACCACCATAATCATTTTGTTCAAGTGCCAAATGCTTTGCCAGTGGATTGATGTGTATAGTGTATAGTTCAAGAACTTCACTGCACTATCCATGTGTCTTACTTTTCATAACTGGATCACTTGTATTAGTCTACTGCATATAAATATAGAAGGCTGACCCCACTAAAACAGGGCTTGTGAAGATGATAATAATAATCATCATATCTTATCCCTGTAGGGTAGTGTAGCAATTGGTCTCTTCAGGAGAAGATTAACCGGGACGCAGGAACGCTCGCTACTTGTCCCCAGAAACACGCTGACGGCTTTGCAGCTACTCTTTTTACGAAAGTCAGCAATGGTTCTTTTACATGCCTCTCACCATAGTCAGTGAGAGACATGGCCTGCCTTTGATAACCCAGTTAGCTGCACTTGGGAGACAGTGACAGCCCTGTGGGGACTCAAACCCACAACCTTAGGATCATCGATCCTGCGCCCTATCCACTAGACTAGCCCAACAATAATCATAATAATAATAGAATGAAAGCAAGAACACAGCTGCTTACAGAGAAAATAAGTGTCATTCCCAAGTTTGGCATGTAGTCTGAACCCTGCTGTATCTCTTCCGTTCTCTTTGCTGATTGTATCCTAGACAACCCAATCACAGCCAACATTTGGTGTCACAGGCACATGCAGTTTCATAGCACGCCTGAGTGTTCCAGACAGCTCCACTCTCAGATATGGAGAGAAGGCTCTCACCTCATTGAACCCATTAGGCTCTTATAGTTATAGCTATTGCATGGCCGTCAGTAGCTAGAAAAAAAACGTCAAGAAAGCCAATAATTACATTCCGTTATCTGTTTAAAAGGAAGTTTTTCTATTGTTTATTATTTTAAAGGTATAGTGTGTAAGACTTTGTCATATTGTGTGACATTTTTTGATGAGGATCCAAACTGCAACCAAAAGAAATTTGACCGGGTGGCATAGTGGTTAGCATGACTGCCTCACAGCAAGGATCATCCTGAGTTGAATTTCCAGTCTTGGGCACGTCATAGTGGAGCTTGCAGGTTCTCTCCAGGTTTGTGTGAGTTTTCCCCGAATACTCTGGTTTCCTCCCCCACTCAAAAGACCTGCATATTCGGCTAATCGAATGTTCCTAATTTACCCTGGATTTGAGTGTGAATGCTTGTGTTTGTGTTCCCCGTAATGATCTAGCAAACTGTTCTGGGTGTACCCTCCCTTACTCAGTGTTGGATGAGAGAGGGTCCACCCTTCCCAAACTCTTGTAGGATTAATTGGTTGGGCAAATGAGTGACATTTTACCCTTCCCTTTCAAAAATTATGTGGACCTGTGCTACTCTAGTAATATAATACAAGATAGCCACCTCTATGAGAGGGGATCCACAGCCCATAAAGATATAAACAGCTTCAGGAAACTCAATGACTCTTTTGGAATGATTATTGAAAATCTATTTGTTGATTCTATACTTACTGCCATTAAATATAACTTAACATATTTTAGTACATTCTGATTGGGTTGTTCACAATTACTTGTTGTGCAAGGATTTCACTTTCCTTAATGGTATTCATTTATACACTGTGTTGGGTTTGCAGCTCTGACAGCAGCAGCAGGTCGAGGAAAGATGGACGTCTGTAGATACCTATTGGAGCAGAGGGCTCAGGTTCAGCAAGTAAACAGAAGAGGAATGTGTGCACTCTTTTGTGCAGTTCGACAAGGTCACTGGCAGGTGAGACATTCACATTTGTACTTAAGAAAAGACATGCCATGCTTTTAAAGACATTATGGTTTTGAATATGTAATCACTTATTTAATCAAAAGTTCAGAGGATTATAATGCACATTAAGTAAAGCGAAAGTCAGATAAGTCAAACTTTATTCAACTCATTCACAGTAACTCTCAACAGTGTTCAGTTGTAACACATAAAATATTTAATATACTTTACAATAACTCTCAACATTGTTCAGTTGTAACAATATAAAATAAACTCACTTTTTCAGTTCATTCCTCTTCCACAAATCCATCAAATTCATCTTCAGTATCTGAGTTTAACAGTTGTGCAATTTTGACCTTAAGCCCAGATCCCTCTAACTTTGAACAACCTGTTGACACCAATATCCTGTGGTTGGAGTTCTTTGGTTAATCCACCCGGAATGATGGCAAGCTCAGAATTAGTTTGCTTCACTTGGCACTTTTGACGGTATCAGTGAAATGGGCGTGCATGGAGACACAGATCAATAGGGACGGAGATTTGTGGAAAAAGCCATCTCTTGACATAAGCTTCTCTCAGCCACTCACCCATTACTCAGCTCCTGACTACAGAAGCTGTAATGCTGCGACAATCCATCAAGTCGTGCGGGTTCGTCAATACATACGGCGTACAAATGTAAGGATTTTGATGCGTCTTATAGTCCGGAGAATACTGTAATAATGGAGATGTTTATAATATTTCTATAACTTTTGTGTTGAACAACCAAATGACTTGATGAAAATAATGTGAAAACAAAATAGAAAAAGTGGTGGGAACAGCCAGACACATTTGATTTGTATTATATGCACTGTGCATTTTTAAATGTATTGTTTGTGTTCTAATCTTGTGATTGTTGTCCTGTAAACATACGTTGGTTCCTGAACCTGGCAACACTGGGATGTGGCAGTTTAGATAACACATACACACAGGTTAAAGTTATGTATAGCACTGTAAATCCTATCTCTGTGAAATGACTTTGCGAACATAGAAAATGTATAACACTATGTGTTGTATGGTTTATATTTCATTCAGAGGGAGGTTAGGTAGCACAGGTAAATATGGGTAAATACACTTGTGTGATCATGTTTGAATTTTCTTCAAGAGAAAGATAATGAAAAATTACATACAAGTAATGTGAAAGAAGGAAATCTATTAACTGTGACTGATTTATTTGTGTTAGCTGCTAAACATCCACCTGTCCATGCTACTTAACTTAAACCTTTTTTTTTTTTAAATACAAGAGTTATGAGAATATAGGTTCAGCTGCATTTTAAGTGTAGGCATCACAGCAAGTTTGCCATTACTTTGTGCATACAAAGCAATCAGATCAAAAGAATTCCTCTTTCTGTGTGTGACAGGTTGCAGATGTGCTGTTGCAACATGGGGCCGATGTGAATGGGAGTGATAAGCAAGGTCGTACATTACTGATGGTAGCAGCATGTGAGGGGCATCTCAGCACTGTGGATTTTCTTATCTCCAAAGGTGAATGACCTAACCTACCATTATTATTAGAGCTGCATGCGTATGCAAATATCGTGAAGCCATGAGCACAATTTTGTTGTTGTGTCCATGCTCATGTGTCCACACAGTCAGCCTAGTAAATGAAAAAAAACAAAAAATGGCGGGAATATATATCACGTGCGCCACCGCCGTTGGCACTGAGTGCATTTGCACTTCAAAGTTTATGCTCTTACCTTACATATGCATGTTTCTGTAAATTCACACAGATACACATTTTCTGCAGTGTTTAAATATTTATATTAGTTTATAAAGTTCATGTTTTACACAGGCCCTAGAGTCATATTTAACAAGAAAGAATTGCAGAACAAAACAAAGTGATGTGTAAATTCTAATTTTTACAGATTTATTGACTGTAAAGTCAGGTTACCTTCAGTTTGAGTTAACACTTTGTAATATCATTTTAATCAAAGTCATAAATCATAGACTGTGGTTGGTTTGCTTTAGCTTTAAAGGCAATATATTTCCCAGGTGCATCTTTAACATCAATGGATAAGGAAGGGTTAACGCCTCTCAGCTGGGCATGCCTGAAAGGACATAAGAACGTGGTTCAGTTCTTGGTGGAGAAGGGTGCTGTTATAGACCACTCAGACAAGAACGGACGCACTCCTCTCGACCTGGCTGCTTTCTACGGCGACGCAGAGATTGTGAGTTATCTGAAACAAAGAAGCTTGTTTTTAAGACCAGCTGAGTATGATACAATCTGACCCATTTTTCATTAGTTAGCTCAAAATGCAGCTCTTCAGTGGTGAGTAAATTATGAATAAACTTGATTGAATTGTCTTTGTGTACTGCATAGTATTTCTACTTTGTTTTTAAGTGTGATGTACATGATTTTGGTCATCTAAAGCATGGTCCCAAACCACCGGTCTGTGGCTCAATTGGTACCGGTCCGCAGAAGGAATAATTAATTATTTCCTTTTTTATTTATGATCTGAGTCTGAACGATCTTTATTTTTGAAAAATCTTTTACAGACGCTCCTCGCTTTATGTTGATCCGCCTTATGTTTTTTTTTTTTTTTTGATTTTACAATTTTTGTAAGAAAAAATTTTTCCTAAGTCATTTTGAGTTTAGCACGCTCTCCGTAGTACGAGACGTTCTTGCGTAGACGTAGTACGCTACTTACACATGACACTGCGTCCATTGTTTACATGGCGGTGCGTCGTTCATTGTTTACAAACGACAGACTGAACATGCCCTGCTTCTTCGCAGTTCACCGCATGTTACCCTTGTGTTAAGACATCGCCTCTGTGATCTTTGTGTTTACACTGTTTTGCGTATTTGTAACCCTAAGCAAATATGGTTGGTCAAAAGTAAGTAGGTAAGCCTACTAGTGATAGTGGTAAACAGAGTCAGTGGTAATAAGTGAATTTGATTAAAATTTATTTGAAATTATTTTGCTTGAATTTAATTTATTTGAAATTTATGTTGATATTATTTTACAATGTTATGTTTATAGTAATTTATTTAGGGGTGTTTTATGAGATATGGTAATAGTATTTATGGATGTATAGTACAGTATGAACGGTCATGCATCACTGGAACGTACAGTAACAACTTGTGGGGTTTTTTTTTCACCTTATGTTCGGCCGTTTGAAACGTAACTAAAACATAAGTCGAGAAGCGTCTGTATTTTAAAAAATTACCGGATTCTCTCGGTTACATGTCGGTCATTTGAGTGCGAAAATGTAGCCCACAAGGGGACCGCACATGAACAGAGTCGTGTTGGATATGTTTCATTAGCGGGGATTTTGGGTGAGACTGAGCCTGAGCCTTCATTCTCCCAGCTGGTGCACCATCACCTCTGTTTTTTTTAATTATATTTTATATATTATTTATTATTAATAATAAAATAATAATTTATATGAATAAATTATATTTACAATATAAACAATGGACACACACACTCCGGTCCGCAGTAAATTTGTCAGGCGTTGACCAGTCCGCGGTGATAAAAGTTGGGGATCCCTGATCTAAAGGATAAGATAAAGCCAAATGAATACCTTAATGAATAGTAACTAAGTAAACAGTGGGGGAAACATATTTATAGTTCGGCACATTTTATGCTTGTGGAATAAAATTCTCTTTTAATTAATGTCAGATCAGGAATTCTGCTTCTACCTTAGCAGGAATATTATTCCTGTAGTTACATTTTGTGTGTGTGTGTGTGTGTTTGTGTGTTTGTAGGTGCATTATCTGGTGGAGAGAGGAGCTGTGATTGAGCATGTTGACTATAGTGGAATGAGGCCACTTGATCGGGCTATAGGTTGCAGAAACACTTCAGTGGTAGTCACTTTACTCAAGAAAGGGGCCAAACTAGGTGAGTTTAAACATAATAAAATACATGAAACCGTGTGAGTAGAATTCACTGAATTCTCATTTCCTATTCACATAATTTCTCATTGAGGGATCTCTCGCTACTTCGTGCTTCAGTGCATCGTGAGTTTTTCAAAAATATTCATTGAAAACTAAAGAAAAAAAATATGGGGAAAGTTAAGGGAAATGTTGCAAAACAAGGCCAATTATGCAACAAAAAAAAAAACCCACACAAAAATACTTACAATTTTATGTGAGGTGCTCATCTCTGTGTGCGCGCGCATCTGTATGTGTGTGTATTTATATTTTATTTGCATCTTATGCATTATTTTTGAATGTGCGTCAGTCCTATGCAGAAATCGGCGGTCGCGGGGGTCTTGTCCCTATTCACCGTGGAAAGTGAGGGATCCCTATATATATATATATTGAGGAATATAAAAGCTGCATATAGTCCTGTAATTTTTAAATAAGTAATTCATTATTATTGTTGTGATAAAATATTGTTACAGAAAAAATATGACGCATGGCAATGTGGTTAGGAGGCTTTCCATACTCTCTCGCTCTCTCACTCTCACACACACACGCACACACACACAAGCAACAGTGACCATAAACAACAGTCCCCGCCATTGTTTTAAGCAGCGGGGAACTATAACAATACTCTGCTTGAATAAAAAGCATGATATTACCAGATTTATGACACTCATTCATGCGTTACACCCTCATAAAGCTCAATATTTAAATAACAATAAATAATATGGTAATAAACTCCTCAGGCAGATGGACCCTGGCATTCCGAACACATGGGGTGTGACAGGGAGACATTTTCTGCTCTTTTTATTCACATTTCATTGTATGTATTTGTGGTGGTGTTTTTAACCACCTCACTGTTTGGCTGCGAAAAATCAACACACAAATGACAAATAATATCCATAGAGCAGTGGTCAACTTTTCACTGATAGACAAGGTATATGGCAAATCACATGTGCAACAGTGAACAAGTATATATACAAAGTTACCTGTAATCACCAATGAGTGTAATTAATAAGCATAATGAAACAAGTAGTTTATATGTATGTACAGTTATTCTTACACACACACGCAATGTGTTCAAAAATTGATGGATACTTGACCATCTGATCAATATGTGTTTTCTTCCCAAATCTGCTGCCATAAAGTTGAAAGCATACAATTGTTCAGCATGTGTTGGTCTGCTATTGAGTTACAGCTCCCCTTTACTAGAATTAAGAGGCCTGTTTTGACCTGAACCCCTGCACACATAGTGAGACTTGCCAGATTTGTGAGTTGCTTGTAGAGAGCACTGACCTCAACCCCAGTGAACACATTGAACACGGGATAAACCAGATAATGCCAAATGCCTCAGGTGTTCCTGTCTGACATCAGTGCCTGACCTTAATAATGCCTTTGTGGATTAATAATCACAGATCCCCATGGCCACATTCCAAAATCGAGTGGACAGCCATGCCACAGGAGAGACATTTACAATAACAGAAAAGAGGAATGTAACTACGAGAACACACTATGATCAGGAAACACGCATGAGTCAAGTGTCCATAAAATTTTGCTCATTGTGTGTGCATACTGACTGTATGATATTTAATATATAATTTATGATCACCATTGAGACGCTCTGTCTCTGTTACACTAAGAAAGGAATTTCTGTCTTTGCTTATCTATCATTTCTGCCCTGTTTACTTTTATCTCTTTCTTAACTGCTTTCAATAAAACTGTCATAAGGCTACAGAACGTCTCCTTATGATCGAACAGGTACAGTCTTTAGGTAACTTCACTGTGATACAGATACAAACTAAAAATCTGCTTTTTTTAACTTGGCAATTGAGTTAAGCAATCTGTTTCTCTCTGTCCTTGTATAATGAAGGTAATGCAGCATGGGCAATGGCCACATCAAAGCCTGATATCCTTATCATTCTACTTCAGAAACTCATGGAAGAAGGCAATCTGCTGTACAAGGTAAGAGCTAAAATGAATAATCCAGGTCACGGGTGAAAAACAAAGATTAAAGATGCATCAATATATTAGTCTAGCAACATAAAATATCCTCTGACAATGAGTCTGTTAGTGTTGTTCATTTAACTTGCTATAGTTACTGCAAAATCTCCTAAAATGCGTTGGTTCTATGGTTCATACAGACATGAAAAGCCTTCAAGAATGATGGAATTTGGAAGTACGTTTTGTGAATCATTTTAATTTTAGAAAATATTGGACTTTTTTATCATCAAGATTAAAATGGCCCACCTCAAGAAAAATGAAAATACAGTTAATAAAATGACTTTTAATAATTGTGATTATTATAAATCTAACCATAAATAAAGTTTGCCCAACTCTGGATATATCCTATTAAATGTAATAGTATAATTAAGTTTCTCCCTCCTGTTGATTGGTTGTAGATGTGTACACCGCTTTTTTCTCTCCTTTGCACACGTCATCGTGATTGCTTGAATAGTGAATTCAGGTTTTTTAGTGTGTTTTTAATTATTATTTAAGCCCTATGACGCCACTCAAACGATCTGCATCTTCTCTAGTGTATGGTAAGGAGCCGAAGCACTTTGTTCATTAATAAATATGCAAAATTAAAAAGTTTTTACTTCATCATTACTATTTTTTTTACTATTTTACTTCATTATTACTGTATTAATGAGTAAGACTGTCTATAGAATGTGTTTAAGAAGCATATTTTAGTGTATGCAATATCATACATAGGATTTTAAAATGTCAATAATTCACGGATTTTCAGCATCTGCGGGAAGGGCCGGAATCGAACCATGGTGAAAAACCGGGGCCAACTGTATTTATAAAGAAGCCTGAACCAGTGCTTTGACTTCAGAATCAGAATACTTTATTGATCCTAGAGGAAATTATGTGTACACATTAGCTCCGTACAAAGTGAGAATGAGATAAAGTCTCAATAAGGAGAAATTAAAGAAATTACAAATGTATATACAAAGTCTAAAATTAGAAGTTTCTAATATCTATATAAACAGATACAGAATGAATCCTATCAGTGAGTAATATGTACAGTATTATCAATATGATAAATCATAGAATGTAAATGTGTTGCAAAATGCCAGCGTATCGCCCCTTCCGCAGCTTTTGCCTTTTTTGATCTCTCCGAAGCACAGGTTCCACAATAGGCCATTTTTCAGTGCCCAAGCACACAATTGTATATGTGTTGGCCCTGCATGAAAACAGGTGAGACATCTGGTGCTTGATGTTGGAACAAGAGGTGTGCCTCTTTGCAACATGGGTGCCTACATGAAGGTAAAGAGCAAACTCCTCAAATTACAGCGAAACGATGATCAAGACTAAAGTTCTTGGAGTAGTTTAGTAGTGATCATAATTTACATATAGCACCTTTTTGGGCCTGAACTTCAGACAGGTTCGTGTGGGGAATTCCTTCAAAAATGTCATTTACAATTGTACATTGTGTGATTCAATTTGACCGTGGTCAAACCATGAGTGGGTCAGGATTTATTTTCCGGGTTTATTCCGGATTCCAAATTTATTTTCCTAGGTGCCCAATAAGGCTGTTTAAGGCATCAAAGAAAATTTTATTTCGAATTACTGAAAGGTTACCGAAGGGGATAACAGTGGATGTTGTTGCTGTAATGAGGAGTTGTATAGTTTAATGGCCACAGCTAGAAATGATTTCCTGTGTCATTCAGTGGTGCCTTGAGGGTGCTATCAGTCTCTCACTGAGTATGCTCCTGTCAGTGATCAGCAGGTTGTGAAGCAGGTTTGAGGTTTTGTTCAGTATTGTCTTCATTTTTCACAACATTCGTCTCTCTGACAATACCATTAGAGGGTCCAGCTCCATTCCTATAATGTTACTAGCCTTGCAGAACAGTTTTTTTCTGTTTGTTTCTGCAACCTTCAGCCTGCTACTCCAGCTTGAAGCAGCATAGCCACCACAAACTCATAAAACATCCAAAGCAGTGTCCGACAGATGTTAAACTACTTAAGTCGTCTGAAAAACTATAGATGGCTCTGGCACTTCTTGTTAAGTGTGGTAGTGTTCTTAACCCAATCCAGTTTATTGTCAAGATAAACTACAAGGTATCGCTCTGGATTGAAACAGGAGTCACTGGTGTGTTGGATCTCCTAAAATCCACAATCAGTTCCTTGGTCTTTGTCACATTAAGCTTCGGATGATTCTGCTCACACCATGTGACCAAGGAATTCGCTGCAGCTCGATAGTCATCTCCTCACCTACATTGATACATCCAGCTCCAACAGAGTCATCAGACAATTTCTGAAGATGACATGACTCTGGAAGTTAGTTGTGTAGAAGGTGAAGAGAA
This sequence comes from Plotosus lineatus, assembly GCA_024760905.1. Taxonomy (NCBI): domain Eukaryota; kingdom Metazoa; phylum Chordata; class Actinopteri; order Siluriformes; family Plotosidae; genus Plotosus; species Plotosus lineatus. The sequence continues at coordinate 49,629,212 of CM045729.1, read as the reverse complement.
AAGGGAAGAGGACTATCTCTTGTGGTGCTCCAATGTTGCAGACCACTGTGTCTGACAGGGCAGGCACACATCCTGTGGTCTTCCGGTCAGGTTTGTAATCCACGGGCCACTGGTACGTGGGGTCTTTGGTATAGGACCAAGGTATAGGATCCTCTGTTGGCAGGCTCATTGTGAAGATGTAATGTAAGACTCCATAGAGCTGGGGGGCACATGGGGGTTGACCCCTTCCATTCCCGCTGTCTTGTCTGAGTGGAGTCTTTTCAGCTGTCTCTCAACCTGATTATAGGTGAAGTTGGCAGCTTGGGTAGGGGGGCAGGTCTATCACAGGAGGCAGAGGTGCAGTAAGGTGAGGGGTGGTGTGACAGGGGATTTCAGGCTTTCTCCTGGCGAGTTAGAAGGGAACTGAGCAGTGTACACGGTGTCAAATTTGTTAAACATATATTCAGCTCATTGGCCCTTTCCTCACTGCACTCAGCTACACTGGCCTGAAACCGATGGTCTTCATACTACCCCAAACCTTTGTTGTTATGTTTGAGTTTTCACTCCAGCTTTCTGATAACTGTCCTTAGCCTTTCTGATCTTCACTCTTAGTAAACTTGGGCTCATTCTCACCTCCGATCTGTTGTCATCCCTGGATACCCTCTTCTTGTTGTTAAGGAATGTTTTAATGTCTTTAGTCACACTTGATATTTGTGTAACAAAAGACTGTCTTAGCTAGGACAATGGCGTCGGTGTAGAAATGTATGTAGTGTGAAATACACTCAGCACTCAATATCATCTCTGTGTGGCGCTTACAGAATGTTCATCAGTCTATTACTTCAAAGGAGTCCTGTATCTCCTCCAAGGCCTCTGCCAACCATCTCCCTACAATCCTTGTGGTCGCCTGAAGGCAACTTAAGATAAATTAAACTGTCATCTAATCTGCCCAGAGGGGAAAGGAACTGTAGGCATCCTTAATATTTGCAGACAGCAGGTCTAAAGTTTTCTCCTCTCTCTGGTGGGATAGTCCATGTACTGCACTAAGTTTGGCAGTATAGTGTCCATTGTAACATGGTTGCAGTCACCCGAGATCACAATGAAAGCACTCGGGTGCTGAGTCTGTAACCGGGTTATGGTAGCATGAACAGTGTCACATGCAGCTGTGAGGGTGACAGAAGGAGGAAAATTCCCTGGGCAAATACTTTGGTCGGAGTCCAACAGTACACAGTTCTATGTCCAGTCCACAATTCTGCTCTTTGCCGATTATGTGAGTGAGGTTACACCAGTGTATATTAACGAGAACAGAATGTACCCCCTCTTTTCCACTTCCTGCTTGCAGTACGGTCTCCGTCAGCCTGAATAGTGTGAAAGCAGACAAAGGCTACGTTGTCACATGGTATATTATGATGCAGCCATGTCACCACAAAGCACATCAAACTATACCCCCTCTGACTCCGCGCTAGTACTGGCACCTCAGCTCATCCATTTTATTCCCCAGTTACCTCACGTTTTTGAATGGAATAGACTGGAGACAAGTCTTTTCCTCTGTGTAAGCCTTCACACTCTCCTTCCTTTTCCTCTTCTGTCCACCGTCGTCTTCTTCTTTTCCTTTCGCCTCTCTGGCTTTGTCTCCAAAACCTCCAACATGTGCTGTCCCTCTGATGTACTCATTCCTGATCCTATCCATCCTCGTTAGTTGCAACATTCAAAGTCCCTACTCTCAGTCCTAAACTCATGCGTTTCCTCTTCTTTCTCTGCTTACGGACACGCCTCCCACCTTGCCTTCTTCGACCTCTCCTTCTTCAACCAACAGTAGTCCAATTTTCACCAGCACCCTGTTGCTTAACGACACTGATGGTGGTCGTTGTTAACCCAGGCCTCGACCGATCTGGTATGAAATTTGTCTTTACGGCTTGCATTTTGTATTTTGGCAAAAGTTTTACACCGGCTGCCCTTCCTGTCGCAACCATCTGCATTTATCTGGGCTTGGGATCGGCGTGAGGGCGGGCACTTGTTTGTGCCCCCCCCCCCCCTTTCCTCACGGCTGCATTACTGCAATGAAGAAAACAAAAAAGCTAATCACAAACTAAAAGCTAGATAGCCACAGCTAGAAGAACGTGCTTGCACATAGAGGTTTGAACAACATGTTGCAGGGAGAGGCTTGTCAGCAGTGCAGTTGCGTCTCCACGTCGAGGTAGTTGTCAAAGAGAGAAATACAGTAAGCCCTTGACTATTCGCGGTTTTGCATTCACGGTTTGAGTATTCGCGGACTGCCGAGCAACTCGCACGTGATTCAAATTCAGCCAGTGGCTGTCCTCCTTCCTGCTGATTGGTTGAGATGATGTAACACCCCTTTTTCCTCATTTCCTCATTACCACAAGTTGGCAATGAGCCTTTTTTAAGTGTGTTTTAATTACCAATTAAGTTCTATGATGTCACTCAAACGCCTGCTAAGCACCAGAAAAAGGTAATGACGTTGGATGTCTCTTCTGAAGAAATAAGACTTTCTCCTGAAGAAACGACAGTTTCCTCTGAAGTCACGTCATTACTGAAGATGAATAATCATCTTAACTGTTGTAAAACACTTCACTATTAAAGTCTTTTTCAATTATTATTCCAGTACATGACCTAAGGTAATGTTTAAAATGTTTGTGTTATATTTTATTTACTGTGGTGTAGCATGTTTTTCATTTTGTTTTGTTTATCCAATTTATTACATTTCTTGTTCTTTTATGTCCTTTTTGTTATGGTCTGTGTTTTGGGGGACTTTGATTTTGGCGCTGTGCCTCTAACTAACTGTTTACTTCCTGAGGGGCATGGCTGGTTTATTACTCCCAATAAACAAAAGCACGGCTCACCTCTGTATCAGAGGATTAACTCACATCAACATCACCACTTTGGTTTGTAATGCTCACTAACTATCACTCTAAAATTCTCTTTTGTACTTGCTTCGGCTGGGGGGCGTGGCAGAGCTGCTCGGAATTAATGCAGTGAATACCTGAATTGAGTCATCTCATGCCTAATGCAATATGTTCCTCTAGTGGGCATTTTTGAAAACTATAGTGCTGTATGTTTTTCAGAGGATGCTTTGAAAGGTGTTTTTATACGTATGCTGCATATTGTTTATATTTTATCATCAATAAATATAACAGTAAAAATAGATAGATAGATAGATAGATAGATATAAAGTATGTTGTATAATGTTTATATATTTTATTAATACATTTCACAGTACAAAACTAAAAAGTTTTTCTTAATCATTACTACATTTTACTACATTAATACTGAATTAATGAGTAAGACTGTCTATAGAATGTGTTTAAGAAGCAAATTTTAGTGCATGTAATAGATACATAATATTTTACTTCCGGCTGCTCATTCGCGCATGTGACGTGATACATGGGGTTTTAATTCCGGGTACAGAACTCGCGGATTATCTCGATTCGCAGGAGGGCCCAGAACCGAACCCTCACTAATGTCAAGGGCCTACTGTATAAATGACTTTGCTTGAGGACTTTCTTGGTGTTATCGTTTCATGCAACGCAACCCCATCTCTATCAGAGCGAGGATCACAATGGCAGATAAACTGCCAGCAGATTTCCAAGCCAAGGTTGGCAGTTTTCATGAGTTTGCGACTTCTAATCCAGTGTGATTTATATGTTTTTTCTTCTTCATTATGCATTTTTTGGCCAGTGCGACTTGTGTCACCTGTGTGTGTGTGTGTGTGTGTGTGTGTATGTATGTGTGTATATATATGTGTGTGTATATATATATATATATATAGATAGGGTCAGTGGTGGTCTAGTGGTATAGGGTGCAGGATCGCTGATCCTAAGGTTGGGGGTTCGAGTCCCACTTTTCACAAGGTTGCCACTCCCCAAACCCCCCCCCGGGCAGCTTAACTGGGTTATCAAAGGCTTATCATGGTCTCGCACTATCTATGGTGTGAGGCATGTAAAAGAATCATTGCTGTCTTTCGACAAGAGTAGGCTGCAAAGCCGTCAGCGTGTTTCTCATTGGGAGTTCGCCTGAGGCAGTCCGTTCACAGTGACGTTCTGGTAACTCCTGCAGCGGCAATGGACCCAGTCATATTGGCACTTGCCCTTCCATTGGATCCTTCCGGTGGTGTCGAGAGGGGGGACTTGCTGCTTGAGCAACAGCCTGTCCTCCCTTACTCCCTTCCCCGGCTCTGCACACTGGAGAGTATCACCAGCCAGAGCGCAGTCATAGTCCTTCGGGATCGATGGAGGCCTACTATATATACAGGTCCTGATAAAAATTAAACTTTCATATATTTTAGATTCATTGCACACCAACTGAAATATTTCAGGTCTTTTATTGTTTTAATACTGATGATTTTGGCATACAGCTCATGAAAACCCAAAATTCCTATCTCAAAAAATTAGTATATCATGAAAAGGTACTCGAAACGAGCTATTAACCTAATCATCTGAATCAACCAATTAACTCTAAACACCTGCAAAACATTCCTGATTCTTTTAAAAAACCCCAGCCTGGTTCACTACTCAAAACCGCAATCATGGGTAAGACTGCCGACCTGACTGCTGGCCAGAAGGCCATCGTTGACGCCCTCAAGCAAGAGGGTAAGACACAGAAAGAAATCTCTGAGCGAATAGGCTGTTCCCAGAGTGCTGTATCAAGGCACCTCAGTGGGACGTCTGTGGGAAGGAAAAAGTGTGGCAGAAAACGCTGCACAACCAGAAGAGGTGACCGGACCCTGAGGAAGATTGTGGAGAATGGCCGATTCTAGACCTTGGGGGACCTGTGGAAGCAGTGGACTGGGCTACAGGTGCCGCATTCCCCAGGTCAAACCACTTTTGATCCAGGCTACAGAGAAGCAGCACTGGACTGTTGCTCAGTGGTCCAAAGTACTTTTTTCGCATGAAAACAAATTTTGCATGTCATTCGGAAATCAAGGTGCCAGAGTCTGGAGGAAGACTGGGGAGAAGGAAATGCCAAAATGCTGAAATTTAGTGTCAAGTACCCACAGTCAGTGATGGTCTGGGGTGCATGTCAGCTGCTGGTGTTGGTCCACTTTGTTTTATCAAGGGCAGGGTCAATGCAGTTAGCGATCAGGAGATTTTGGAGCACTTCATGCTTCCATCTGCTGAAAAGCTTTATGGAGATGAAAATTTTCATTTTTCAACACGACCTGGCACCTGCTCACAGTGCCAAAACCGCTGGTAAATGGTTTACTGACCATGGTGTTATTGTGCTCAATTGGCCTGCCAACTCTCCTGACCTGAAGCCCATAGAGAATCTGTGGAATATTGTGAAGAGAAAGTTGAGAGACACCAGAACCAACACTGTGGATGAGCTTAAGGCCACTATCGAAGCATCCTGGGCCTCCATAACACCTCAGCAGTGCCACAGGCTGATTGCCTCCATGCCACGCCGCATTGAAGCAATCATTTGTGCAAATGGATTCCCGACCAAGTATTGAGTGCATAACTGAACATAATTATTTGAAGGTTGACTTTTTTGTATTAGAAACACTTTTTTTATTGGTCGGATGAAATATGCTAATTTTTTGAGATAGGAATTTTTGGTTTTCATGAGCTGTATGCCAAAATCATCAGTATTAAAACAATGAAAGTTTCAGTTGGTGTGCAATGAATCTAAAATATATGAAAGTTTAATTTTTATCAGTACATTACAGAAAATAATGAACTTTATCTTTTATGAGAAGGACTAGTACATACACAGTGGTACCTCACCTTACGATAGTCCCAGCAAACGAAAAATCCAGGTTATGAAAAGCATTTTCCTAAAATTTTTGTTTCTGGATACGAACCAGGTTCACGTTACGAAGGCACCATCTCAAAAATTCAAACAATGCATGATTTGCTCTCCCATTGACTAGCTCTCAACATTCCGCCCCACTGGCCTCCCATTGGCTTGGAGGAATGAAGCCGCTCCCTCCCGTTGGCTGTCTCCCAACATCCCGCCCCACTGGCCTCCCATTTCGAGTTTGATTTCCAGGTTTTGTTTGATTTCCTGGACAAAAAAAAAAAATCCCGATTTGTTTGAACTCTAAAGCGTTCGAATACCAAGGCTCCACTGTATATAAAATATAATGGGGCCGGTGGTGTAGTGGTTAGGGTGCTGCGCTTATGATCAGGAGGTTGTGTGTTCAAATCCAAGTTCGACCCCCACTGTGCCAAGACCCCTGGGCAAGGTCTTAACCACAAGTGTGCCTCTGTTCACCCAGCAGTATAAATGGGTACCAGTAAAAATATACTGGGAAGGTAACCTGCAATGGACTAGCGTCCCATCCAGAAGGAGAACTCCTAGTCGCTTCACGCTATGGTAACCGGGGATAATCACCGGCCTGATAAGCCCAAAGGACTTACCTCACCTTATGAAATTAATCCATTCCAGAAGTGGTTTTGTAACCTGGATTTTTCGTAAGTTGAACTGCATTTTACTTGTAAAGCACGTGATTCCTTCCAAGGCTCTCAATACTACCCCCTAAACCCTTTAAAAATTATAAAAGTATACCTTTTATGGCCTCATTCTGCTTCAATATCGTTCTGATGGTAGACAGGTTTTGCCATATTCCTTTGCGATATCACTCAACTGCATGCCACGAGCCCACTTCTTTTCGCTCGCACAGGAAATCACACGCGTGTGTGTGTGCGCGTGCGTGTGTTGACCATGCCTTCTTAGCAGAGTTATAATCTTACAAATGTTTATGAAAGGTTAAAAGCCTGAGCCAAAAGATAAAGTTGCAATGAGCACACCCAAAAAACTCACAAAACTACAATAACTCTGTCCTTTACACAAAATGCATCGTGGGTATTATGGAGATGCAGCTCCATAATAGCCAATGGGAGGGAGCTGCGTCATCCCTCCTAGCCAATGGAAGGCCAGCAGGGGCGGGATGTTGGGAGACAGCCAATGGGAGACCAGCGGGGCGGGATGTAAGGAGATAGTCAATGGGAGTGCAACTCGTGTATTGTTTGAATTTGAGAGTGCTTTCGTAATGTGAACTTGTTTTGTATCCAGGTACGAAAATTTTAAGAAAATGCATTTCGTAACCTGGATTTTGTTTGTTGGGACTTCCGTAAGGTGAGGTACCACTGTGTGTGTGTGTGTGTGTGTGTGTGTGTGTAAAAAAAAAAAAAAGAAAAGAGGCAGAATAGAAGGTTCAGCAGTCCTCATCTTTATCATCAGTGGTTCCTTTTAACTGCAGACGGCCAAAATCTTCAAACACCAGGTCGTCATCCTGAGTGAATATATATATATATATATATATATATATATATATATTTAGATATATATTCCCCCCTTCAAAAGAGAATAAATTTAGGATTCTGTCGTTAATTACTCTGCTGATGGGCCGGCTTCCTCATCAATAATAACTCCTACATGTTTTCTTTTAAGATGCTCCTGTGCCAAACTATCTCACTTTTATAAAGCCTGCATTCTCACATTTTCAGAGACTATGTAGATTAAAATGCTCCCAAACCTTTGAAGATTTCAGTCGGTACTTTTTTTTTACATGCCAGTGGCACTGGCAGTCGACTGAGCCATGTTTTGTAATGTTTATGAAGATGAAAAAAATGCAAGGCGCACGTATGATGCGTCCTTTCAACTTCGTACTGGGTGACACTTGTCGCCAACACTTTTACTAATCGATTTTATCAATTCGCGGTTACAGCACTACACTGAACAGTTGTTTTAAACATTTAATATTTTTCATACTGCAGTCAGTCCTGAGCTAAACAGACCAGGGATACATACTGTTACAATGTTTTCCATACCATTGAAAAAGGTTGTTCTAATAATACTTTCATCTTGCCTCTGAGGGTGGTATTAAATGTAACTGGACCCTCAGGTAGCTTTTGATGTTGCTACCATTAGCCTAGGATGGAGAATGTCTACATGTTGAATTAAATATGAAGACTCTACTTTCGAAAATAAAAATAACCTGTATTAACCAGTTCTGTTACACATGGCGATAGTACAGTGATTCTCAATTATTTTCTGCCCCCCACCCTAGGAGGAGGAAAACTTTTCGTGCCCCTTCAATATAAATAGTGTTATTTGTTTAAAAATTGTTATAAGTAATCTTCTGCATAACACTGTATCCTTATTAACATTATTTAATACAAAAAAGGGAGGAAATATAGATCAAATTCCAACAAATAACTTTATTAACAATGTTTTAGTCATAAAATAAAAAGATTTAAAGTGCATTAATTTGCCTGAAATTTAAAAAGTATCCTTATTTATACTGTAAACATTTTTGACCAACAATTTGAACCCATCGATACTGAAAAATAAAATCAATAGATAATAATAAATTCAAATTGATCAGCAATATTAACTCAGGAGCACAATGTATAAAACACTTTAATCTATAAAACAAAAATGAATAAAACAATTTGTATTATTTTTATTATTATTATTATTTGTCAAAATGATTAAGTCCAGATTAATGGTACAATGAGCATGTTTTGCAGTGCACAGCTTTTCAAAACATGGTTTAATCCATCCATTTCCTTGCAAAGTCTGCATATTTTTTCTGCGTGTGTATGGGTTTCCTCCAGGTTCTACCCACAGTCCAAAAACAGGCAAATTAGGTTAACTGGGTAATCTGAATTACTCTGGTTCAAATGTTAATGGAAGTGTGAATCGTTCTTTTTGCCCTGCGATAGATTCGTGACCATCTGGATTGGCTCCAGCTCATGTACAAACCACATTGATAAGTTGAATGAGGAGAAAGGGAAGTGAATTTGGAAAATTTGGCTTAAAGTCCTGGAAAAATCCAGGACTTTGGATTCAAGCCTTCAGAACTAATGCTAAACTCTAACAGATTAACTATACCATAATGTTGTCGTGCCATATCTCCACTCCCACTCCTCTTCTGAAAACTTGTTAAAATGAAAATGAAGATTTATTACCTTCAATTATCATAGCAGATTCTGCCATCTTATCCATGAAAACAAGGTTTGAAAGATACAAGATAAGAATCATTTAATAAGAAGATAGGATGATTGGAGTAAAATGAAAATAAGATAAACTGTGTGCGGTAAACTGATTGCTATGTGACATTTAAGAGATTGAGTTTTATGTCAGAGCGAGAGAGATCTTACCAATCCTGAATCAAGTGTCTGAGCTGCTCTGTATGACTGATGAGTATCTGATTGCTCTTTCCAGTCCACCTTCTGTGCCTTTCCTGGCTACCCATCTTTTTACCTTTCTGTTCTCACCCAATTGCCCTCTCTCCCTTTCTCCCTGTCTGTGTTTCAGAGAGGAAAGATGAAAGAGGCAGCTCAGAGGTATCAGTATGCACTAAGGAAGTTTCCCAGAGAAGGCTTTGGTGAGGAGCTGAAGGCGTTTAGAGAGTTACGAGTCTCTCTTTTCCTCAACCTTTCTCGGTGCCGTAGGAAAACTAATGTAAGCATTAATGCTAAATACATCTGCATATCCATCTGAGATTTTGGGACGTTTACTGCTGAAAGAAGAAATTCTGCTCAGTAGGATATTACAGCTGCTGTGTAATCACCAAACATTTTATGGGTATTGCACAGCAAACGTCTGTGGTTCTGGGAAAATTAAACAAATGTTATTTAAATGTTACACCTGGTGGAAAGGACTCTTCCAAAACCAGAATGTCATTATTATATACAAAATACTGTGAAAAGCTTTCTCGTCACTGGGCTGTTTAGATTAGATTAGATGGTACTTTAGTGATCCCAAAGGAAATTCAGGAACAAATTTTCAACATTACTTACAGTTACAGTATTTTAATATACACCAATGATTATGTTGCTTGCTTCTATTGCCAAAAGTATAAGTAATAAAGCCAGACATTTTTATATGTTTACTGCATGAGTCACAATATTCTAAACAGGGATTTTGTTTAAGCACTGCCAGAATTGTATTCAATCAGTTGTCATGAAATGATCTATATTCTTTGGAATAAATGGTGGTTATTGACTAAAGAGACAGCATATGCAGTGTCACTTAGAATGTCTAAAATAGAAGTTGAAAAGATACCCAGTTTTGAGGTCCAATTTTGTAATATCCCAAACATGTCTGTATTAGACACCTAAACACACCAATAGTTACAGCTAAAAGCAGTACTGCACTATGAAGAATATATGAATAAATGATATTACAAAATGCTGAAAACTATATAGTGAGGCTCAATTTCCAGAGAAATTGATTTCAAATTACCCCATACGTACATTAATATGTCTGTCAATTCCATGTGGAAGTGCCATCATTGGCTTTTTATTGCACGATTGCAGGTCAGAAAACCTTGGAAGATACTGTATATATTGAAGCAATAAACATTTGGAGTTTAGATTGAAGGTTTTACAGAGCGGAGCTGAATTTGTTTTTGAAAAACTGAAGTTTAAAAACATACCATTTTGTCTGTCAAACTTAACATACACAAGGGGCATGTAGAGCAAGGTAAAATTTTGTTGATTGCTCAAGCACTGCTGACTTTCTGCATGTAGTTTGAAAAATGTGAGTTATATCAAACATGTAAAGGGAGTCGAATCTGAAAATAACTGCTTGTTTTTCTTTTCTTTTTTTTTTGAGTTCCATGTTACAAAAAAAATCCCTGTTTTGCATATTTTGAATCATGTATTACAATAGAAGAACTTTAAGTTGCTTTTATTATCTCTATTCATATGAATTCGTTTTAATGCATATTTTAAATAAATAAGTTTTATTATAGTCACTACGACAAGAAATCACCCTTCTTGTCTCCAGAGATAAAGAAAAACAGCAATTAATGGTGTTAGATGTGTTTTAACTTCACTTAACATGGATGTTCTTCACTGTCTTTTGTGTTTTATGCAGGACTTTGGCCTAGCTGAAGAATTTGCTACTAAGGCACTGGAGCTGAAACCCAAGTCTTATGAAGCCTACTATGCTCGAGCTCGAGCCAAGAGGAGCAGCAGGTACAAGTAACCAAATTCCTATATTGACTATTCTAAGATTCTAGATCAGGGGTCCCCAAACTTTTTCTTGCGAGGGCCACATAACTTTTCCCTTCTTTGATGGGGGAGCCAAGGTCAGTTTGTAACAATTTACACTGTGTACATTGAGGTGTAAAGTGTGACGATCGCAGGGCTGCCTAAACGTAAACATTTATTGTTTTCCAGTAAGCCATGCATAACCGGATATTAGTGACCCTTTCCGGGACCTTCACAGAAAAAAGTCAGGAAATAAATTAAAAAAACGCTGGTGGCTATCAGTTGAGCAACACGAAAGCTGCCCGTACAGACGACTGGTTCAGCCGAGCCTGGCGTACAAATGTATTCTCCTGAGCTAACGGTCCACTTTTTAACTTAGACAGTTTGTCTACTCGCATTTGGCCTTGCAAGCGATCATACTCGTCTTTGTGACGGGATTCAGAGTGTCGACGCAGACTGCATTCTTTGAATACCGCTACTGCGTCTTGAAAGATGATACAAACAACTTTTTCTTTGCATTAAACAAAAAAATAATTGTTTGTTCACTGCATTTTAAATACCCAGCATTCTGAATCAATTTTTCTCTTCCATAACCTTTTTACCATTATTCCGTTATATTTGACAGGGGAGAGTCTAGGAGTTTTGTTTCGGAGAGGGGTTCAGATGGGGCACAGACGGCAGAAGGGTGGAGTAGAATGTTCTTTTCTGGGTGTGTATTAAGCTTGATTGCATGGCCAGCCTAAAAAAAAAAAAAACATAATGCGTATCTGGTATTGTTCAGGGGACCAGGGCCAAATGTAGAGGCGGGCCGTAGTTTGGGGACTAATGTTCTAGATTATAGATATAGAAGATAATCATATTTTTAAAAAAATTTGTTGTATTACTTTTTCACCTTGTACACTTAAGCTCTTAATATTTCCTTTGCTTCCTCCACTTACAGGCAGTTCACTGCTGCATTAGCTGACTTGCATGAAGCAACCAAGCTCTGCCCAAACAACCGTGAGATTCGTCGTCTTCTGGCCCGAGTAGAGGAGGAGTGTAAGCAAATGCAGAGGGCACAGAATAAACAAGGAATGATAAGCCAAACCACCGTTTCTCAAGACTCTGACCATGAGCATGAAGAGGGGGAGGAAGAGGAAGATGTAACAGAGACTAGCTTGAGTAGGGAGCTTCATGAAGAGAAGGAATCCTCCAAGATGGACACAAGAACTGAAGCCTGGTCACAAAGCATTTACTTATTTAACCGGACACTGCCAGAGTCAAACTCTCCTCCTCTTCATAGGCAGAGTCAGCGGCAACAGCAACAGGAAACTCTAACACATAAGAGTCTGATTCTCCAGCCCACTAAACAGGCCCAGATAGTGAAAACCAATCAGCACCTAAGTTCCACGTGCCCAGTGGGCACTAAGACCCAATCGCAGAACCATGGCTCCTCTAGCCCAGTCACTAGTCGCCATACTCTGAAGTCTGGGCCAGGAATCGACATCAGCCCTTTGTCACCTCCTGTTGAAATGGACAGGTGTCCTCTTTCTGTCCTATCGCACCAAGACAATGAAGCGATTCTACTGCCTGAGACCATTGGGTCTTGTAGCTCAAACAAGGCTCCAGAGAGACTTCTGGCCCACTCAGTGAGCTCCTTCGAGGGTCTGGCTCTGTCAGGGGGATATGGAGCTCAGAGGCAGGAGCAAAAGAAGGAGTCTATCCAGGGAGAAGGATCAGGCTCTGGATCTCAGCCAGGCAGCATGAGAGTATCAAGTTCCACCAGCAGCCTGGCATCTAGCAGCAGCCTGTCAGACAGTGGCAAGACACATGGGCCAGACGTTCGCACCAAAACCAGCGTGGACAAAAGCAAGTCTACTAACCAAGAGTACAAACCACGACCTTTCATGGGCATTATAGACAAAACAGCCCGCTTTCAACAGCATCACCATCAGCAGGGCCAGCAGCCAGTGTTCCGTGCCTGGCAGAGTCATTCAGACAGCCACAGCTTGTCATCAACAGGAGTGAACAGTGATTTAGCCTTTGCCAAACCGGGCAGCATTTACCCTGAGCAGCTTAAATCCTCCTCTCAGGGCGTTGCTTTAGGGAGTCTGCACAATGGCAGTCTACACTGTACACCACTCAGTGACAAGTTCTCTCAGGCAGCCACCTCTTACAAAGAACCCAAGCCAGCAGTGGCCATGGCACATTCCTATACAGACAACAAGCCCAAACATCCCAGCATAAGCCGAGATAATCCTGCCATTCATGTAGCTTCAATGAAACCAAAGCGTTCCTTTATTGAATCCAACGTATAAAGCCCATTCATAATATAAACAGAAATCCATTGCTCTTCACGCGTTCATTTACTCTCCCATCTCGCTCTTCCTCTCACATACACACACAGCAAACATCAAATAAAGGGATTTTGTTTTTAGTCCGCTTTTTTAACACTGTATTAGGCCTTAAAATTAAATCCTATTTAACTTTTACTTAATAAAAAATTATTTTTTGTAATTTTTTTGTATATCCTGTAAGGCCAAAAGTATGTGCGAATGGGCTGTTGTCATGTCATGCTTCAGCCACACTGGAAACAAACCACTGCAAAGGGATGCATGTAAACCCACACACAGCACTTTAGAAACCATGACTGCAAATCTAGCAAAAGTGCTCATGACACACACAGTCCGTTTATCTGATGGCATTACGTCACTGGTGCTGAAAAATAATGAATCAAATGTGGCGATTAAATCACTGAAAAAGAATAAAGGAGGTCAATCATGAGTAGACACTTTAACCACTAGTGCAGTATATCTTTGATCCTATGTGAAAATAGCTGTTTATTTGTCGTGATTTAACCCGCCTCTTTCATCCAATCAGATTGAAGCTTCATATGAGCGAAAGTAGGAGTGGAACAGGTCGAGAAAACACTACAGTCTATTCCAAGGCTGGATCTGACAAAATGCTTTCAGCTTTGTAAATAATAGTTGTATTTTTAAAACCCTTTATTTTATGTAACCGTGTCATTGTATTTGACTTATTGGAAAACTGTATGTGTTAAGTTTGTGTTATTTCATGCACATTATTTTATTAAAAAAATTTTTTAGGTAAGATGTTTGAGGTTGTTAAAAATAAACCCGTTTGTATGCTACATATAAAATTGCCCCATAACGTTAAAAGGTAAACATTTTGTGTGCTTGTTGTTTTTTTTTCCTGTCTGAGCTAATTTATTCACAGCACCTATGGCTTGGTAATTGTAAAAGCAATATATTTTATATAGTTATTTTTGCACAGCTGCTAAAATATTTCAATAAGACGCTCTATGGAGAAGACCTGGGTTGAGGTGCATGTGAGAGTTGCCATTTTTAATAAAGCAAATGCAGTATAAAATGAAATATTAGGCGGGGGCAGAAATCTATTTTAATAAGTGTATTATTTGCGATGGTTGCGATGTTTCAGTAATGTGAACTGTATTATTCTTTAATTACATGCTGTAAAGATGCATTACTGTCATTATTCAAGAGGAAATAATAAATCTCACTGATAAACAGCCACCCTGCATCGATGTTCTCTTTCGTGCAAGGTTACTTTTGGGTAGCTTGGATGGGTGTGCGAGTACGTTTCATTGCAAAGGTATTGGAATGATGAGGCTAGTTACTGTTTATGAAATACACTGAGAACATTTTGGTCTGAAATCATATCAAACAAAATATGCTCCGGGCAGTGGTGGTCTAGTGGTATAGGGTGCTGGATTGCTGATCCCAAGGTTGGGGGTTCGAGTCCCACTCTCCAGTGTTCTCACTCCTTATCTCTCCCCCCCCCCACCCCCGAACAGCTAACTGTTACCAAAGGCTGGCCATGTCTCTCACTGTCTATGGTGTGAAGTTCATGTAAAAGAACCATTGCTGATTTTTGTCAAGAGTAGGCTCTAAAGCCGTCAACGTGTTTCCACCCTGCGATGGCCTGGCGAGCTGTCCAGGGTGTACTCTGCCCTCGCCCGGAGTCAGCTGGGATGGGCGCCAGCCTTCCTCGCAAGCCTAATTACGATTAAGCAGTTACAGAAAAATGAACTGAACTCTATATGTCATGTTAAATTAGTTATGCATTTAAAATTTCCTTTTTTGATTCTTACACATGCATGTTGAGCAATGTAAAACATAGGTGAAATTTATCAGAGCAATTGTACATGCATTGGGAATTGAAGTTAACGGAACTGAAATTTAAAGTTTGTGTAGCGACAGCTATTGGACAGAAACGTTGTGAGAGCTGTGACAGCCAAAAACTACAGTTTGTGACCTCACTAACCTAAACAGGACAAAGATTTGGAGGTTCACATTCATTTTCTGAACTGCTTTGTTCTTTAT
The DNA here is from genome assembly GCA_024760905.1 of Plotosus lineatus. NCBI lineage: Eukaryota > Metazoa > Chordata > Actinopteri > Siluriformes > Plotosidae > Plotosus > Plotosus lineatus. Next base: position 49,613,929 of record CM045729.1, on the reverse strand, counting down.
TCGTGTCACAGGGAAGCAATGAAGCCATCTCTGCTGACACTGAACAGCTTGTCAGACCATTGCAGCGCCAACACGCAACCATTCACACTCGCACCAAGGAGTGAGTTGGAACAGCCAATTGGCCTACTGTCCATGTTGACTGGGAGCAAACCCACGCAAACATGGGAAAATTTGCGAACTCCATGGGTTTCTTCTGTGTGGTTTAAATGCTGTTTACAGACTACAGTCAGCCTAAAAATCTCTTCTCAATCTTTGCAGTCTGGCAAACAGCATTTATTTCTTAATTAATGGCTTCACCAAAAGTTGTACAATTTACATTACAATATACTAGCTAAATATTTATGTAGTGCATTCATTAAAAATTTGTTCAATTGATGTTCACCGTATTCACTTAACTCGTTTGGTCAAATCAGTCAGAGACCAGGAGCCATATTTTTTACTGTGGTATCGCAAAGAACCACATCATATGCATGGGCACACATGAACATCACCCATCCTTTCTCTCTTTCTCTGTCTCTTACGCACACACACACACACACACACACCTCTGCACAGCCTGATTTATTGCAAATTCACACACCAACATGATAAAATACACCTTTGAAAGTCGGAGTGCAACTGTGTTTCAATAACCGTGTTAATGTCCAATACAGTAGGCCCTTGACTATTTGAAGTTTTGCACTCACGCCCCTGTATATTTGCAGATTGCCGAATAACTGTCACATGATTCAAATTCAGCCAATGGCTGTTCTCCCTTCTGTTGATTGGTTGAGATGATGCATACGCCCTTTTTTTCCCTCATTCGTGCACAAGTTGTCAATATGCATTTTTTAGTGTGTTTTAATTACCAGTTAAGCTCTATGATGCCACTCAAACACCGGATAAGCGCCAGAGAAAGGTAATGACGTTGGATGTCTCTTCTGAAGAAATAAGACTTTCTCCTGAAGAAATGACAGTTTCCTCTGAAGTGCCTGAAGAGGAATAATCATCTGAACTGTTGTAGAGCACTGTAGTAGGCTGTAGTCTTTTTCAATTATTCCAGTACAGTGCCCAAGTTAATGTTTAGAATGCTTGTGTGTGATTTTTATGTACTGTGCTGTAACATGTTTATCCTTTTGTTTATCCAAGTTATCACATTTCATGTTGTTTTGTTATGGTCTGTGTGTTGGGGGGGACTTTGATTTTGGCGTTTGTGCCTCTAACTTTTTCTCTCGCTCCGGCTGAGGGGCGTAGCTGAGCTGCTCAGGTGGCTCACACCTGAAGTCAGTCCTCTCATCTACTCACAATAAACACAAGCACGCTCACCTCTGCGTCAGAGGATTAACTCGCATCACATCCCTTTTTCCCTGTGTTCTCTAACGGTTTTCTCCCCACTGCGGGGCGTGGCTGAGCTGCTTGGGCTGATTGCAGTAGCAGCGCACACCTGTTTTCACTCCTCCCATCTACTCCCTATAAACACAAACCACACACTCACCTCTGTGCCAGAAGATTGTCTCACATCATGTCCCTGCTTCCTTGTGTTCTCTCTGGCTCCAGTGCTTAATGTTTGTGTTCATTACCAGTACTGCAGATAAAGTGTGGCGCTCTGCTTAAGTGCTTCCTCTGTGAATAATAAATCCACTCTGTCATCTCACACTGCTTCCTGCATTCTGGGTCCGGCTGAAACTTCATTACATCACACTTTTATCTTATTTTTTATATATATATATATATATATATATATATACATACACACAAAAATAAAAGGACAGGACAAAGACTTTCTATTGAAACTCCATTTATCACTACAGATCTGTTTCGAGGGGTGGTGAAACCATCCTCTCTCTTCAGGTGATTATAGAAGAATTCTTACACTCATACACTCGCGCCAAACAAAAACAGATGATTAAATCTCACGCATTTAAATCTATACATCTATTTTTGATTCCATGTCACTGTGACACAATCCTTTCTGTACTCCACTGTGTGGGCGGGTCCCATAGCTTCAAACTCCAATTGTATTGGATTATAACAACAGCCACAGACTGCGTGAGTTGTTTGGGTAAAGAGATAAATTTTCGTTTTGATCAGCTCATTTCCAGGAAGCCAAGCACAGCTGGCAAGCAAACACAAATGGACAGACATGGAAAAACTTCAACCCGCAGACCAGCTGATTGCCAAAACTTGGGACGCGCTTCCTGTCACATAAACACTGCAGTGTGTGAGTCCAATAAAATTAGAGTTTCAAGGTACCGGACCCGCCCACACAGAAAGGATTGGCTCTCAGCTTCGCGCCACAGTGAGATGGCATTGAAAGTAGATGAATAGATTTACTCTGAGCAGTTAGAAAGTGAATCTGCATCATCTCCTGCTTGGCCTTTTAAGATGCTGGCGCTGCCGGCAGCACAAACCACCGTCGTACGCAACACTTGCACTGCACTGCCATGAATCATGCTTCACCACTTTTGCGGTCGTAAAGTCGACGACTCACTTTATATAAAATCAATAAATATCACAGTACAAAGTTAAAAAGTTTTTATTTAATTACTACATTTTACTACATTCATACTGTATTAATGAGTAAGATGCTATAGAATGTGTTTAAGAGGCATATCTTAACGCATGTAATATGATGCATAGGGTTTTACTTCCGTGTACAGAACTCGCAGATTATCTTGATTCGCGGGAGGGACCGGAGCCGAACCCCCGCGAATAACGGGGGCTTACTGTATTCTGTGTTCGACAGTGTGGTGGGACAGTTAGACGTCCGATACCACGCGTTTTAGCTTGTTGTTTTCAGGAGACAAGATTTCAACAACGTCACTGAGGGATTTTATAACGAACTTTCCTTCATTGTATGGCGTTGTGGCCTGTGTAATGTTCCAAGCCTGTTGATATGATGCAAGTGTTGCGGTCTCTGAGACTTCATAAATTTTGGGGAAAACTGTATCTGCTTTTCTCCCTGACATTTTAAAGTGAACTTGCAAAGTTTAGTCCCTTTTGGAATTCCTGGTCAAAGTGAGCTGAAGTGCTTGTGAAGATTTGAAGTTTTTAAATGTGCCAATGACACCTGACATATAAGGCAGAATGGCTTTCCTTTACATTCAAGAAAAAAAAAAAAAAAACTTCTACTCTGTTACAAATGTCCTTTGTTCCTCTTCATATTTTAATTTTGCTGTGTATTTTTTTACTGCCATTTTAAGAGCAAATTTAACAAATTATTGACTAAATTATCTTGCCCATACTGGGAAGCTTTGCAGTATTTTCATTTCACGCACATAAACATTTGATAATAATACCATAGCGAAGCAAACACACACATTAAAAAAACACCAACTTTGACATGAACATAAGAGCCGCATGCGGGTTGGCCACACCTGACAACTCATCAGTACTCATCCTCTTCAGGAGTGTTTGGATGATTTAGCACCATTTAGCTTAGAGATGATCACAGGGCCAGTTTTGATAAAATTGTGATACTTTGATAAGAATGTGGGAGGTTGTCATGTGACAGATGGAGACACGTTTCATTGTAGATGGTGCATTCAAGAATCACAATCGGCTATTCAAAGAACAGAAAGGTCCCAAACCACAGAATGTGAATAAGCACCAGAAAGCCAGATTGGAATTTGCAAAGAAATAAAGAGATGAGTAAGTGTGGAGAAAGTCCAGTATTGTTATGTTATTCATATCCTTGTGTGTGAATGATATCATCTTCCTGAAGTGTCAGTGGATGAACTATATTGTAATCTTTAATTATTTTCTCATCAGTACAACTGCTGAACGGATGTGATGCAGATTTGTAAAAAGCTGTTGTGGACAAATCCGAAACTTGGAGGGGGTGAAAATGAACACAGCTGAAAACAGTGAGTAGCTCTATAGAACTCCAGGGCCTCAGTACGTTGTGTGGGAAATAATGATAGTAGAGCGGTGCAGGAAGTTTATCACAGCTGGATCAGCACTGCCAATCATTTTCATCCTCTCAGTTTCCTCTTTCACAGACATAACAATCTATTTAGAGAACACAGCAGAGAACAAGCTCTGAAAAGATCAGGTTTTTGGACATGCATTAAAGTCAGAAATGTTCTACACTGCAAAGCAAAGATGTATAAAGGAGGGAATGTTCCTTTTAAAGCATTTCATTTTGAGCTGAAGATCTGCACTTTGACTTTTTGTACATTATAAAGGATAAAGCTTTTTAGTATAAACTACCAGGATAAAAATTGGCTGCATCATTTAACCTGAAGTCCTGCTGAGAGCTGGATAAGAAATGTCAACATTTATTCCTGCGACCTTCCATGATTGCTAGTTTTCAGTAACTGGCCAGTCTTCACTCAGGTTTTTAAGTATGATGTTTTTGTTAATATTGTTTGGTCAGTCTAAATGAATAATAAATGAAATGGATAACTTTTTTTTTGTGAAATGAGAGATCCAGCAGAAGGAATCAGAACTCCCTGAGGACATGAGTAGCACTCACTAACACCAACACCCACAGTCCTACCTGCAGCCATAGCGGACTTTTCCTGAGTTCCTACACAGCAGCACTTTCATCTTCAAGTCTTTGTAATTGTATAGGCAAAGCAACCAGTACAATTTTACTTTAATACCAGAGCTGTCAGAAATAAATGTTACCAAAAAATTATTTGGCATTATAAAAAATACAGTAAAGTCTAGGTAGAAAAAAAAATGTCTGTTTGACTTATGGACCAGAAATAAATCTGGTACATGATACAGCTCTATCCTTTCTGCTGTCTTATCTGTTAATAAAAGACTTCATCAATTCAAATCAACCTTTATAAATCCCGCAGGCAGGCAGCTCGTCCCTGCAGCATTCCAGCATAAATGAAAACAAATGTAAAACTCCTGAATCTGAATTCATTCTGCCCCAAAGATAAATCAGGAATGGACTTCAATTTGTGTGATTGTGTGTTTTGAATGAGTTTCACTCCACTGAGGTACTCTGAAAAACAATAGCACGTGGCTGAATGTTTGGTGCTTTTGTGGGGCTGAAAAACCATAGAATGTTTATACGGTAGGCCCTCGTTATTCACGGGGGTTTGGTTCCAGCCCCTCCTGCGAATGAAGATAATCTGTGAGTTCTGTACCTGGAAGTAAAACCCCATGTATCCTACTACATACACGAATGATCAACCGGAAGTAAAATACTATGTATCTATTACATGCACTAAAATATGCACATTCTATAGACAGTCTTACTCATTAATACAGTATTAATGTAGTCAAACATAGTAATGATTAAGAAAAACTTAATTTTGTACTGTGATATTTATTGATAAAATATATATTTATTTATTTTTATATATATATATATATTCAGAAGAGACATGTCATAGTACCTATTTCTGGCACTTAGCCGGCATTTGAGTGGTATCATAGAACTTAACTGGTAATTAAAACACACTAAAAAAAGGCTCATTGACAACTTGTGTGCGAATGAGGGAAAAGGGGCGTCTACATCGTCTCAACCAATCAGCAGGTAGGAGGGCAGCCATTGGCTAAATTTGAATTACGTAACAGTTGCTGGACAGTCCGCGAATATGCGCATGCGTGAGTGCAATACTGCGAATAGTCAAGGGCCTATTGTATATTTCATTTTCAGACTCTGAACTGCAAACACTGAGCACAACAGCACAGATTTCCCACCACAGTGATCAGATTCAGAGAAAGTATAATGACTGTTGGATGAATGGCACTGGATCGCTGATCCGAAGGTTGGGGGTTCGAGTCCCACTCTCCACAAGGTTGTCACTTTCCCCCCAGAGCAGCTAACTGGCCATGTCTCTCACTGTCTATGGTGTGAGGCATGTAAAAAACCATTGCTGACTTTCGACAAGAGTAGGCTGCATAGCCGTCAGCGTGTTTCTGCCTCTTGCTAAGGATTGTGTCAGGAAGAGCATCCGACATAAAAACCTATGCCAAATCAAACATGCAAATCATTAATATGACTTCCATGAAGATGGAGGCAGATGATTTGCTGTGGCGACCCCTGAATGGGAGCAGCTGAAAGGAAAAGATGATAACGTTTGCTCGTGCGAAAAACTGCTACACCATAGCACGACAATGAGAGTGCCACTGCCAACTCCTGGAGCGGAGGTGCAGTTACACTTAATTCTCTACACTATTTCAGAAAAGCATGTTCCCCGGCATCACACCATGCACCCTAAGGGGGGGCGCACCCCACTATTTGACTTATTTGACTATTTGTCACTGCCTTAGTGCAGCCTTTGACATTACTGATCCTGATTCTCTCCTTAACAGATTAGAAAATGTTGGAGTTAAACGAACAGCCCTCTCCTGGTGTAACTCTTATTTAACTATTACCAGTTTGTAGATGTAAATGGTCATTTATCTGTACGTTCTAATGTTAAATTTGGTGTTCTACAAGGTTCTGTCCTAGGTCTGTTGTTTTTCTCTCTATACAGTACATCCTTCCTTTTGTGTAATATAATTTATGATCATGGTATTAGCTTTCATTGGTATACTGATCATATACAGTTATATATCTCAGCAAAGCCAGGTGAGAGACATCAGCTAAATAAAATTGAGAAATGAATAAAGGAAATTAGACAATGGATGCTTACTAACTTCCTCTTTTAAAACTGTGATACTACAGAAGTACAGTACTCCTACTCAGATCTCAGGCAGATAGAAATAATAAGATTATGTGGCAAGTTTGGATGGTGTTTCAATTTCATTCATGTGTCGCCAGAAAGGACCTGGGAGTGATTATTGACACTGGTCTTTCATTTGAAGCTTATGTAGATAATACAGTATTACCCAAGTAGCCTTCTTTCATCTCAAGAATATTGCTGAAGAAATATGATGATGCTGCATGATGTGGAAAAACTTGTCCATGCTTTTGTTACCTCAAGATTAGATTGTGCTAATGCGTTACTAACAAGAACTAGAAGACAAAAGCATATTATTTACACTGCAATGGCTCCCAGTTAAATTTTGAATGGAATACAACATTCTACTTTTAACCTATAAAGCACTTAATGGGCTCACGCCACATTATCCTAGCAAATTTCTCGTTGTTTATGATCCAGCACATCCCCATGGATCAAAAGGTGCAGGATGCTGAGTGATATCTCGAACAATGAAGACTACTGCAGGGGGCAGAGCTTTCTCTTACAAAGCCCCACAATTATGGAATAACCATCTAGTTAATGTTCGGGACTCAGACACAGTCTCTGTTTTTAAGACGAGGCTGAAACTTACTTGTTCAGTCAAGAATTTTGTTAATAGCCTTTTATTAGATAAAAGAGCAGATCTGGGGGTCTCGGGCAGAGAGAGTTCTGGTAAACTGTGATGTTGGGATGCTGTCGCCCCCTCACTCTGCATGCTTACCCAAGTCCATTGACAGTGGGGTGGCTGATTGCCCAACATCATAGGGTGCCCTCATATCTGCCTTCCTTTTGGTTCTCTCTCTTTTACTTATGCTGCCACAGCCAATCATGCTGGAGTCCCAGCTTGCACTCAGCAATAATACATTCTTCTATTGTGTGTGTGTGTGTGTGTGTGTGTGTGTGTGTGTTTGTTGAGGTACACATTCTTTTTCTGGGATCTGGTTGATCGTGATCTTTCTGGGTCCTGTGGCCTGTTTTCGAGTGCTGATGCTAGCTGGAGTTCTCATCTTGGAAGCTCCTCCCTCCTGCTGATGAGGATCCGTATGGACTTAGATGTGCACTCAGACTGTGAAGATGACCTTTCACAGCTGGTGATAACTCTTTACCCACAATTATTTAAGACTTACAGGACTACATTTTGTACTGGAATGAATTTCTCATATAGTTTGAATCTTTATGGTTTCACCAATGAGGATGGGTTTCCCTTTTGCTATGTGCTTGCTCATGAGGGATATGTAGGGGTTGTAAAGAATGTTTAAACAGTTATATTATGTAAATTCCTACTTTTATTGTCTAAAGTTGCTTTGCAAAAATGCCAATACTGCGTGCAGTCGCTAAAATTTTCAAGTCAAGTTTTATTGGCAAATGATGCAGAATCCCAGTGCCCTCTTGTGGCCTGTTCCACAATTATTTTAAACTCTGGATTTCCTTCCTGTTTGAGGCAAGTCATTGTGGGTTTACAACTGTTTTTAATATCACACAGAGTTTAAAAACCTTTGAAAACAGTCCTGGATCCAGATCATGCCCAATATTTAATAAAACCCACATTAGCTGAAAACTTTATGAATCCTTCATCCTTCTATTACTTTTTGACACACACACACAATGTTTGTGTATGTGCATCGGAGACCATATAGACCACCACCCCTATACAGGTGGTGAAGGGAATAACCTTAAATATGTGAAATTATTCACTTATTCTGGCAGCAAGGTGAGCTTTTGAGGCATTGCTTCGTGATAATTATAAACCTTATTACAAAAGCTACCAGTTCATTTGGTAAATTACATCTTTGTTTCTTTCGGCTGTTTCCTTCAGGGGTAGCCACAGCAAATCATCCGCCTCCATCTCACCCGGTCCTCTGCATCTTCTTCTCTTACTCCAACGACCTTCATGTCTTCCTTCACCACATCCATAAATCTCTTCTTTTATCTTCCTCTAGGCCTTCTGCCTGGTAGTTCCAACCTCAGCATCCTACTGCCAATATATTCAATATCCCTCCTCTCTACATGTCCAAACCATCTCAATCTAGCCTGTCTGACTTTGTCTCCAAAACATCTTACATGGGCTGTCCCTCTGATGTACTCATTTCTAATCCTATCCATCCTCGTTATTACCAGAGAGAACCTCAACATTTTCATCTCTGCTACCTCCAGCTCTGTCTCTTGCCTTTTCCTCAGCGCCACTGTTTCTAAGCCATACAGCATCACTGGCCTCACCACTGTCTTGTACACTTTTCCTTTCATTCTTGCTGATACTCTCCTATCGCACATCACACCGAACACCGTTCCTCCTGGGTCCTCGTCATGCACACACATGTATTCTGATTTTCTGAGGCTAACCTTCATTCCTCTCCTTTCCAGGGCACACCTCCACCTCTCTAGATTTTCCTCCACTTGTTCTCTGCGCTCACTACAGATCACAATATCATCTGCAAACATCATAGTCCATGGAGATTCTTGCCTAACCTTGTCTGTCAGCCTGTCCATCGCCAGAGCAAACAAGAAGGGGCTCAGAGTAGATCCTTGATGCAGTCCCACCTCCACCTCACCACCGTCTTACATCTCTCATACATGTCCTGCACCACTCTAACATACTTCTCTGCCACTCCAGACTTCCTCATGCAATACTACAGTTCTTCTCTTGGCACCCTGTCATATGCTTTTTCCATATCCACAAGGGCACAATGCAGTTCCCTGACCTTCTCTGTACTTCTCTATTAATATCCTCAAAACAAACATTGCATCTGTGGTGCTCTGTCTTGGAATGAAACCAAACTGTTGTTCACAAATGCTGACCTCTGCCCTTAGTTTAGCTTCCACTATTCTTTCCCATAACTTCATCGTATGGCTCATCAACTTTATCCCTCTGTTGTTGCCACAACTCTGCACATCTCCCTTGTTCTTAAAAATGGGAACCAGCACACTTCTCCTCCATTCCTCCGGCATCTGCTCACTCTCTAGGACATTGTTGAATGTTCTTGTCAGAAAATCTACTGCTACCTCTCCTAGACACTTCCATACCTCCACAGGTATATCATCAGGACCAACTGCCTTTCCATTCTTCATCCTCTTCACTGCCCTCCTCACTTCACCCTTACTAATCTTTGCTACATCCTGCTCCTCAATGGTCACCTCTTCTACTCTTTTTTTCTTTAATTTTCATCATTAATCAGCTCTTCAAAGTACTCTTTCCGTCTTCCCAGCACATTTCTGTCATCAGTCAATACATTTCCCTCTCTGTCCTTGATCACTAACTTGCTGCATGTCCTTCCCATCTCTATCTCTGCTGTGCCAACCTGTATAGATCATTTTCTCCCTCCTTACTGTCCAACCTAGCATACAAGTCATCATACGTCCTCTGTTTGGCCTTAGCCACTGCTACTTTCACCTTACGCTGTGTCTACCTATACTCCTGTTTACTCTTTTCGGTCCTCTCAATGTCCTACTTCTTCTTAGCTAATCTCTTCCTTTGTACACACTCCTGCACTTCCTCATTCCACCACCAGGTCTCCTTATCTACCTTCCTTCCAGAGGACACACCAAGCACTCTCCTACCTGTGTCCCTGATCACATTTGCTGTGGTTGTCCAGTCATCTGGAAGCACTTCCTGGCCACCCAAAGCCTGTTTGAACTCCTCCTTAAAGACAACACGACACTCTTCCTTTTTCAGCATCCACCACTTTGTCTTCTGCTCTGCCTTTGCCTTCTTCACCTTCCTCACCATCAGCATCATCCTGCATACCCCATTCTATGCCGTTTGGCAACACTCTCACCCACTACTACTTTGCAGTCACTGATTTCCTTCAAATTACATCGCCTACACAAGATGTAGTCTACCTGTAATCTCCTACCTCTGCTTTTATAAGTCACCCTATGCTCCTCTCTCTTCTTGAAGAAAGTATTCACCACAGCCATTTCCATAACTTTTTGCAAAATCGATCAACATCTGTACTTCTGTGTTCCTGTCCTGGATACCAAACCTGCCCATCACTTCCTCGTCCCTTCTGTTGCCTGAACCAACATGTCCATTGAAGTCTGCACCAATGACCACTCTTTCACCTCTGGGGGTACTCTGCATCACTAGGTCATTTCAGAATCTCTCCTTCTCTTTTAGCTCACATCCTGCCTGTAGGGCATAAGCACTAACAACATTGAGCATCACACCTTCAATTTCTAACTTGAGACTCATCACGCTGTCTGACACTCTTTTCACTTCTAGAACATTCCTGATTAACCCCTCCTTCAAGATGACTCCTACTTCATTTCTCTTCCCATCCACACCATGATAAAACAGCTTAAACCCTGTTCCTAAGCTTTTAGCTTTGCTACCTTTCCACCTGGTCTCCTGAACACACAGTATGTCTACCTTCCTCCTTCATCATGTCAGCCAGCTCTCTATCTTTTTCTTTCATAGTTCCAACATTCAAAGTCCCTACTCTCAGTCCTAAACTCATGCTTTTCCTCTTCTCTCTCTGCCTACGGACACGCCTCCTGCCTCTCCTTCTTCGACGTCTTCGAACAACAGTAGGCCAATTTCCATCAGCACCCTGTTGGTTGACAGCACTGATGGCGGTCGTTGTTAACCCAGGCCTCGAACAATCCGGTATGGGGGTAATACTTTTGATTTGCATCATAAAAGTTTGGCACTGGTTTTACGTCGGATGCCCTTCCTGACACAACCCTCTGCATTTCTCTGGGCTTGGGACCGCCATAAGGGGGAGAGAAACTGGTTAGTGTGTGTGTGTCCCCCCCTCTCATGGCTGCATTATGTAGTAAATTACATCACCTATGGAAATGTTGTGAAATTGGAAAAGATTATCAATATTTATAAGGCTGTATTCCTCACAACACTTTTATATGCGTCAGAATCATGGACACCTTACAAGTGACATATCACTCAACTTGATGTTTCATAAGGAATACCGCTATGGAGTCAAGCTGGAACAACATACATCATCTTAGATACAAAAGAAATCTGTGATTGGTCGGTCAGGGAACCTTTATTGATATCATCAGAATTGGCCCTCCATAGTTTGTTTGCTCAAATGCAATGCAGGCATGATGTTTCTGAGGTATAAAAAGCAGCCTTTAATTTTCTGAGACATCTGCTTGATTGTTTGATTGCAAATTACAGGCGAAATCTCATTTAGATTTGATGAACACTAGATTCCATTTATAGCTAAATCACATAATCGATAACTGCCGGTAAACTGTCTTCAGCCTTTGTGAGAGAAGCCTCAGCTGGATGAAGCTCAGTATTCAACAGAAATCAGGCAGTATTGTAGAGTAGCTATAGTCTGTGCCATGGAGAGATTGGTGTATTCATGAAGGAAGGTTATGTATTTGAAGCAGCAGCAATAACCGGCTATTGTGTTGAGGTGATGCAAAATGTTCAAGTATTATATTTCAAGAAACATTTTGTTCAGTCAATTTTATTTTATTGCTACTCTGCAAGCATTTTTAAAAATGCACCCGATAGTTTTTGCTGTAGCCATGGCTCCATTTTACTCCATGGAAATGGAAAATACATTTTAAAAGATATTTACCAGAATTTCTGACTCTTCGTAGTACAAATACAACCATTACCCTGTCACATCTCATCCTGGGCACAGACATCTGAGCTTAAAGGCAGAAGTTTCTTCACAAGAGAGAGAGCGAGAGAGAGAGAGTACCCTGTAAATCCTTCATCATTACTCTTACAGTTTGACTTTGTCATCAGCACCATGCTGTCCTTTCCAGAGACTTACCTGTAAAAAGGATAGGCTCATGATCTTCACTGCTGCTGCAGTCACTCACCCCAAAGTGTCTCAACCTGTCTCAGTCATGTGAAATTGTAAAACTCTATAATAACTCTGGCTGCTAGAAAGTTCTCAGGTTCACCAGAATGAACTCAGTCTCATGAGTTGTCAGTTCTATAGTAACCCTTTCACATAGATTCATATGGCAGAACCCTCACTCAGGCAAATGTAAGCCTTCACCAGGGATCGGGAACCTATAGTGCGCAAGCCAGATGTGGCTCTTTTGATGACTGTATCTGGCACTCATATAAATCAGGTGGCCTTTCTTACCAGAATAATGAATACAGTAGGCCCTTGACTATTCACGGTTTTTCACTCACGGTTTGAGTATTCGCGGACTGCCAAGCAACTGACACGTTACCCAAATTCAGCCAATGGCTGTCCTCCTTCCTGCTGATTGGTTGAGATGATGTAACGCCTCCTTTTCCTCAATTGCACACAAGTTGTCAATGAGCCTATTTTTTTAGTGTGTTTGAATTACCAGTTAAGCTCTATGATGCCACTCACCGTCATGCTGTGCGTCTTCCCTGGCTAAGAGCTAGAAAAGGTAATGACATTGGATTTCTCTTCTGAAGAAATAAGACTTTATCCTGAAGAAACGACCGTTTCCTCTGAAGTGCCTGAAGAAGAAGAATCATCTAAAAGCACTCTGGTATTAAAGTCTTTTTCAATCAGTATTCCAGTACAGTACTCAAGTTAATGTTTAGAATGTTTGTGTGTGATTTTATGTGCTGTGGTGTAGCATGTTTATCATTTTGTTTTGTTTATCCAATTTATTACATTTCATGTTCTTTTATGTTCTTTTTGTTATGGTCTGTGTTTTTGGGGCACTTTGATTTTGATGGCTGTGTTCTCTAACTCTAACTGTCCGCTCCGGCTGAAGGGCGTGGCTGAGCTGCTCCATGGCTCACACCTGAATTTCACACTTCTCATGCACTCTCAAACACAAGCATGCTTACCTCTGCACCAGAGGATTAACGCACACGTTTGTTGCAGGTGACAAACGGAGCTTGTGAGACGAAGCGTGGCTTATCCGGACTTCTGATCTGTTAGTGTGCAAGATCAAGCTCCGTGTGTCACCTGCAACAAAGGCCTCACATTCAAAGGGGAAGGACTTAAGAAGCGCGCTTTAACTGAGGTGAGCGTGTGGTTTGTGTTTATAGGGAGTAAATGAGATTACTTAATTCAAGTTCAGGCACTTCAGTGGAAACTGTCATTTCTTTAGGAGAAAGTCTTATTTCTTCAGAAGAGACGGCGCTTAGCAGGCTTTTAAGTGGCATCATAGAGCTTAACTGGATCATATATTATACATACAAAATGAAAACATATACATACTGTATGTATATATATATATATATATATGTATATATATATATATATATATATATATATATATATATATATATATATATATATGATAGATAGATAGATAGATATAAAGTATGCTGTATAATGTTTATACACAGTACAAAACTAAAATGTTTTTCTTAATCATTAATACATTTTACTACATTAATACTGTATTAATGACTAAGACTGTCCATTGAATGTGTTTAAGAAGCATGTTTTAGTGCATGTAATAGATGCATAGTATTTTACTTTTGGTTGATCATTCGCACATGTAATATGATACATGGGGTTTTACTTCTGGGTACAGAACTCGCGGATTATCTTCATTCGTGGGAGGGGCCGGAACCAAACCCCCGCGAATATCGAGGGTCTACTGTACATAATTTTGCTGTCAATTAAAATACAAAAAGCCATCAAATAAAACAAAAACATATGAATAAATCTATACATCTATTTTCAATGCCACGTCACTGTGGCGCACGGCGGAGAGCCAATCCTTTCTGTACGCCAGTATGCAGGCAGGTCCGATACCTTGAAACTCTAATTTTATTGGATTATAACAACAGCCACAGACTGCGCCTGTTGTTTTTGAGTAAAGAGATAAATTTCCTCATTTTTGATCAGCTCATTTGCACAAAGCCAAGCACAGCTGGCAAGCAAAACACAAATGGACAGACGGAAAAACTTCAACCCGCAGATCAGCTGATTGCCAAAACTTGGGACATGCTTCCTGTCACATAAACACTACAGCGTGTGAGCCCTGTCGTATTGCCCATGTCCGGCTTCACATGTGCACGTGAGCAGTCCTTCTCACACATGAAAAACTTCAAGACCAACCTGCGGTCACGTGTAATAGACGGAAGCCGAAATGCCTGCATGAAGCTGAACCTCAGCACATATAAACCAGACTACAAAGCCATCAGCATAACCATGCAGCACCAGAAGTCGCTTTCATAATAAGAAGTACTTTTCTTATTAATAAATAACTTTGTGATAACAATGTCGTTTAAAATAAGTTCAGAGTCTTATTATACTCTAAAATTGTTGGTCTTCTTTTTCAATTGTTGTATTCAGTATTTATTTATATACTGTGTGTGTGTATGATATATATATTATATTATATTATATTATATATATATATATATATATATATATATATATATATATAAATATTATATATATATATATGGCTCTCAGAGGATTAGATTTTAAAATGTCTTTTTTTTTTGGCTCTCTTAGTCAAAAAGGTTCCCGACCCCTGGCCTAGACATTACATTGCTAATTAACAAAGACAAACATGTAATTAACAATAAGTGCAGGGTGGCACCGCGGTTAGCACTTCCACTTCACAAGAAAATCGTGAAACCAAGCCATATACCTTCAAGGATGTTTCTGTGTGGAGCCTGCATGTTCACCTTGTCCTTGTGTGAGTTTCCTCCTACTACTTCTCGTCGTGATAAGGTTGAAATACTGTCAAAAGCAACATTAAATCCTTCATCACGCACTCCTGATATTTAATTTCCCTCCCACAGCCCCAAAACATGCACATTAGGCTAATTAGCTGCTATGGATTGCCCCTAGCTGTGCATCTGAAGGGTTGTGTGTGTTGGGCCTGCAGTGAATTCAGGGTGCACCCCAGCTTTCACTCCGAATCAGCTGGGCTGGGCTCCAGCTTATCCGGAATCCTGAATAGGGTATGCATTACGGATAATAAATGAACAAATAACAATAAAGGGGAAGCTTTTTGTGAGGAAATGTTTTTGAGGGAAACTTTTGTGAGTGGAGTCAGCAGTTAGCACCGGGAGAAAAAACTATCTGAACATAGTCTATACACATACAGTGTGTATATAATATACAGTAATATTTTATATCATTAGTTTATAGCTTCTAGTAGCATTCAGTACATGTCAGTTTGAAAGTCTTCTCTTCTGGAAAGCTCTTCAGGCTGATCTTAGCACAAAGTAAAATGAATATTTGTCACAGCCTGAGGGTTTGGAGTGGTTGTGTATGGATGCTGCCTGGGTACAGGAAAGCTTTTTTTTCATTGTACATGTGGGGAGATAGCTATTATGGTACCAGTGCCAGCTCTGTCTTACAGACTACCGTGCCATCTGTCAGCGTGGCACTAGCACCTATCTTCAGGGTACTGTGTGGCTGATTCTGTGTGTGTGTGTGTGTGTGTGTGTGTGTGTGAGAGAGAGAGAGAGAGAGAGAGAGAGAGAGAGAGAGAGAGAGAGAATTAACTTAGTACACATAATGTGATGCATATTAAGTGTTACCAGTGAAAAAGCATGTTTTCTATTCACCAAGGTAATAAACTAGAACATATCTGTACATTTTTTAAGATGAGGGACATGAAAGTGCATTCTAGATTAATGGATAATTGTACTCAAGTGTGAGTGTAGTGCCAAAGGATTGGTTTTAAAGAATCTAAGCTTCGCTACTGGTTTTTTAAGGTGAACTCAGTGCTCAGACAAAGTGTAAGGTACTGCAGTTGAAATGATGATCGAATGTAATTCTACGCTGTTTGCAAAAGAATGTAAAAACCCTCCATCATATACTGTACATGATTGTTTGGTAATGATAAAACGGTTCACAGCTCACATACCACGAACAACCCTCCATATTGATAGTTTATCCTGTGAAGAAGAATACAGAAAGTTTTCTATCTACACAGAGGTAAGACAGAGACGTCCAATCCACATGATAAAAACAGAAAGAAAGAAGGAGGGTGAACAATGAAGAGGTCACTTAAGGGTCAGTGGTTTGGATAACAGCAGGAGAAAAGTGTAAAGCAGGAGCCTCAGAGAAAGCAATCACTTCTCATGCTGTGTTACATAATAAAGGATAGCGCCCTCAATCTGGAGAACACACTCACACAAGCCTTTAAGGACAAGGATTTTTGCCTAGTCCTGTCCTCGAAGTATTACTGAAAGTAAATTTAATCCATGAGTATGGATGTGGTGAAGGCGGACATGAAGGTAGATGAAGAGTAGAAGATACAGAGGATAGGGTGAGATGGAGGCGGATGGTTTGCTGTGGCGACCCCTGAAGGGAAAAGCCGAAAGGAAAAGAAGAAGACAGTTATGATGTGTAGATCAGTGATGTAAATTTTATGTATTGCTTGTTTCTGTGAAAATTGAATGGGTTTCATCAAAACAAGTACACTAACTTTTTTAATGAGAAACAACAAACAATGAATACAGTAAATGCAAGGTTTGTTGGCTGACAGAGCCCCTTAGTGGCCAAAAAATGTAAGCTAATATTTCCAAAGTAAATAACAGCCAGCCTGTAGCTTGAAGGGGTGGCATAGGAGTAGCAACAAGGTTAGTAAAATTGAGTCAAGGTTGGTGTGAAATAGTTTGAGGTGCCTTCACCCGACATAACACCTTTACAAAGAAATGAAATGCCAAACAATCCCCAGGCCTTCTCACAGAACACCAGTGCCTGACGATGTTGTTCTTGCTGTTAAAATTAACAGTAATACTGTACTCTCAGCAATGCAGCAATGCAGCCATGAGGGTTCTGCCACATTAAAAATGCAAATGGTCAAAACAAAATTCATACCGGATTGGTCGAGGCCTGGGTTAACAACGACCGCCATCAGTGCTGTCAACCAACAGGGTGCTGATGGAAATTGGACTACTGTTGGTCGAAGACATTGAAGAAGGAGAGGCGGGAGGCGTGTCCATAGGCAGAGAGAGAAGAGGAAAGGCATGAGCCTAGGACTGAGAGTAGGGACTTTGAATGTTGGAACTATGCAAGGAAAAGGCAGAGAGCTGGCTGACATGATGCAGAGGAGGAAGGTAGACATACTGTGTGTTCAGGAGACCAGGTGGAATGGTAGCAAAGCTAAAAGCTTAGGAGCAGGGTTTAAGCTGTTTTATCATGGTGTGGATGGGAAGAGAAATGGAGTAGGAGTCATCTTGAAGGAGGGGTTTGTCAGGAATGTTCTAGAAGTGAAAAGAGTGTCAGACAGCGTGATGAGTCTCAAGTTAGAAATTGAAGGCGTGATGGTCAATGTTGTTAGTGCTTATGCCCCACAGGCAGGATGAGAGCTAGAAGAGAAGGAGAGATTCTGGAGTGAGTGAGATGAAGTGATGCAGAGTACCCCCAGAGGTGAAAGAGTGGTCATTGGGGCAGACTTCAATGGACATGTTGGTGCAGGCAACAGAGGGGACGAGGAAGTGATGGGCAGGTTTGGTATCCAGGACAGGAACACAGAAGGACAGATGTTGATCGATTTTTGCAAAAAAGATGGAAATGGCTGTGGTGAATACTTTCCTCCAGAAGAAACAGGAGCATAGGGTGACTTATGAAAGCGGAGGTAAGAGCACACAGGTAGACAACATCTTGTGTTGGCGATGTAATTTGAAGGAAGTCAGTGACTGCAAAGTAGTAGTGGGTGAGAGTGTTGCCAAACAGCATAGGATGGTGGTGTGCAGGATGACACTGATGGTGAGAAAGGTGAAAAAGGCAAAGGCAGAGCAGAAGACAAAGTGGTGGAAGCTGAAAAAGGAAGAGTGTCGTGTTGTCTTCAATGAGGAGTTGAATAAAGGCTTTGGGTACTCAGGAAGTGCTTCCAGATGACTGGACAACCACTGCCAATGTGATCAGGGAGACCGGTAGGAGAGTACTTGGTGTGTCCTCTGGAAGGAAAGTAGATAAGGAAACTTGGTGGTGGAATGAGGAAGTGCAGGAGTGTGTACAAAAGAAGAGGTTAGCCAAGAAGAAGTGGGACACAGAGAGGACCGAAGAGAGTAAACAGGAGTACAGGGAGACACAGCGTAAGGCGAAGGTAGCGGTGTCAAAGGCCAAACAGAGGGCGTATGATGACTTGTATGCTAGGTTGGACAGTAAGGAGGGAGAAAATGATTTATACAGGTTAGCACAGCAGCGAAATAGAGATGGGAAGGACATGCAGCAAGTTAGAGTGATAAAGGACAGAGAGGGAAATGTATTGACTGATGACAGAAGTGTGCTGGGAAGATGGAAAGAGTACTTTGAAGAGCTGATGAATGAGGAAAATGAGAGAGAAAAAAAGAGTAGATGGGGTGACCGTTGAGAACCAGGAAGTAGCAAAGATTAGTAAGGGAGAAGTGAGGAGGGCATTGAAGAGGATGAAGAGTGGAAAGGCAGTTGGCCCTGATGACATACCTGTTGAGGTATGGAAGTGTCTAGGAGAGGTAGCAGTAGATTTTCTGACAAGAACATTCAACAATGTCCTAGAGAGTGAGCAGATGCCGGAGGAATGGAGGAGAAGTGTGCTGGTTCCCATTTTTAAGAACAAGGGAGATGTGCAGAGTTGTGGCAACTACAGAGGGATAAAGTTGATGAGCCATACAATGAAGTTATGGGAAAGAATAGTGGAAGCTAGACTAAGGGCAGAGGTCAGCATTTGTGAACAACAGCTTGGTTTCATGCCAAGAAAGAGCACCACAGATGCAGTGTTTGCCTTGAGGATGTTAATAGAGAAGTACAGAGAAGGTCAGAAGGAGCTGCATTGTGCCTTCATGGATCTGGAGAAAGGATATGACAGGGTGCCGACAGAAGAACTGTGGTATTACATGAGGAAGTCTGGAGTGGCAGAGAAGTATGTTAGAGTGGTGCAGGACATGTATGAGAGATGTAAGACAGTGGTGAGGTGTGCTGTCATTGAATTTAGACAAACGTCATGGAGCTTGTGATGGAAATCTTCAACTACATCCACACATATGCGCTTCACCACCAGCAATTTCAGAATCTCATTGCTGAGCTGGACCAAAGGCTTCCACGTGATCTGCCGCTGGACTGCACTGTGAGGTGGCTGTGAGGTGGCTGTCAAAAGGCCAGGTTTTCTCTCGCTTCTTCCAGCTTTTGGATGCCGTGAAACTGTTTATGAAACAGAAGAATAAGGCCTATCCCGAGCTCTCGGACATCGAGTGGATTATGCATCTGGCTTTTTTGGTCGACATGCTGTGTTACTTGGACAGACTGGACCTGACCTTGCAGGGTAAGTTAAAAATTCTGCCTGACCTGGTGCAAAGTGTGTTTGCATTTGTCAACAAACTGAAGTTGTTCAAGGCGCATATTCAAAAGGGAGATTTAACACATTTTCCCACTCTGCTAAAAGCCAGTGGGCAAGTCACCAGCGCTGGTCTAAATAAGCAAAGAGCCAGATATGCAACACTGGTTGAAAACTTGCACGAAAGCTTTATGGACAGTTTCTGTGATCTACAATTGAAAAGGCCACAGATCACATTTCTTGTCGATTCATTTAATGCTGAGATGGACTGTTTGAAAGCCCCGCTAGTCACAGATAGGGCTACGGCTGAGTTGGAGATGATTGCGCTTCGTGAGGAAGATCAACTGAAACCTGCTTTAAAGGAAGGGATCATGGAGTTCTGGAAAATTGTGCCAACAGAAAAATATCCCAATGTCAACAAGCTGCGCTCAAAATACTGTCAATGTTTGGGTCAACATACGTTTGCGAGTCTGTTTTCTCTAAACTGCAACATGTAAAATCAAAGCATCAATCTGTTCTAACCGACACCCATGTGAAAGAATTGATTCGAGTGGCAACAATGGCATACAAGCCAGATTTGAAGAGGACTGCTCAAGGAAAGGAATGCCAGACGTCCCACTAAGCAACATGTATGGGAAAAGTAAAACCGTATTGTTAATTATTTTATTTTTGCTGGTAGACTTGGTTAAACTGAGTTTGTCTGCGTGAGATTATGTGCACACAATGTTCATTGTTAAAAATGACTGACCTGTGGTCTTTGTAGTGTAGGAGTCAATTTCTCTCATTATTATGTTGGTGTGTGACATTTACAATAAATCTGGCTGAGCAAAGGTATGTTTGTGTGAGAAGAGATGGGGTAATGTTCATGTGCGCCCATGTGTATGATGTGGTTCTTTGCGCTAAGAAAGTAAAAAATGTGGCTCTTGGTCTCTGCCTGGTTGGCCACCCCAGTATAGTGTGTGTGTATATCTTCTTTTCCTTTCAGCTTCTTTCCCTTTTTCAGGGGTTTCTACAACGGAACATCTGATTCACATGTTTGGTTTGGCATAAGTTTTTATGTTGGATGCCCTTCCTGACACAACCCTTTTAACATGGGGCAGAAACATGCTGATGACTATGCAGCTACTCTTTACGAAAGCAGCAATGGTTCTTTTACATGAACCTCTCACCATAGACAGTGAGAAACATGGCTAGTCTTTGATAACCCAGTTCGCTGCACTGGGGAGGACGGGGGGCAGGGACAACCTTGTGGAGAGTGGGACTCGAACCCCCAACCTTAGGATCAGCGATCCAGTGCTCTTTACTACCAGGCCACCACTGCCCGGTATATATACACACATCTCTAATAGGCAAGTCAGATGCAATGGCCAAGAAAAACTCCATGAAAAGAAGGATGGGAGTATAGAGCTGGAGAAGAGTAAAGGCTAACAGTAAGAAATACTGAAAGCACCTTATTCATGAGCATGATGAGTAAAGAGTGGCCTCAAACAGAACAAGAGGCTGCCATACTTTTAGAACACCAAAAGAATAAAAGCTCTGGAAATGATAAATATTGAAAGACAGCTCATGTTCAGTCATTCCTTACTCGAAAACAACATTTCAGAGAGATGGTGTGATACAGCACACAACAAAGCTCATCATTTTCCCAATACCATGCTGCAAAGTCTTTAATTTCTACAGCAGTAATTACATATTAACCCCGTAGAGCCCAGGCATCGAAAACACCATGAGATTTCTAATTAGAATTTGTTGCACATA
Organism: Plotosus lineatus; assembly: GCA_024760905.1. Classification (NCBI taxonomy): domain Eukaryota; kingdom Metazoa; phylum Chordata; class Actinopteri; order Siluriformes; family Plotosidae; genus Plotosus; species Plotosus lineatus. The sequence continues at coordinate 49,592,390 of CM045729.1, read as the reverse complement.
TGCAACATGGGGTGCTACAGAGTTAAAATACTCAAATGTGGAGTTGTTCTTCCCAGGCTTGCATAGGTTTACTCTGGGTGCTCCAATTTCCTTCCACAGACCAAAGACATGCCCACTAGGCTAACAGGCTATTCTGAATTGCTCCTAGGTGTGAATGTGAGAGAGACGGACTGTGTGTGTTAGCCCTGCAATAGACTGCCAACCTGTTCAGTGTTCCCCACTTCTCACATTTAATGTGACCTACAACCTACACTCTTCAACTGAAAAAAACAAAAACATGTTTACTTCGAGCTGCACAGTGGTGTCGTGGTTAGCATGTCCACCTCACAGCAAGCAGTTCCTAACTAAGTCCCGGGTTGGGTGAGGACATTTCTGTATGGAGTTTGCATCTTCTCTCCATGCTTGCATGGGTTTTCTTTTGGTATTCCTGTTTCCTCCCACAGTCCTAAGACATGAACTAATGCCGTAAAACAGTCAGGCTTTCAAACAGTCCCTAGGTATGAGTGTGAACGGTTGTGTATGTATTGCGCTAGCAATGGAATAGTGAGCTGTTCAGGTTGTATAGTGCCTTTGGCTGGAGAAGGATAAGATAGGATCTAGCCTAAAATTCGAATGATTAAGTGGTTAAGCATTATATATACAGAGATTCCTCACTTTCCGCAGTTAATTGGGACCGAGATCCCCTCGTGACCGTTGAATTCTGTGAAGTAGGATCGACCCCCCTGACTAATTAACACACACACACACACACACACCCCCCCGTTGGGCAGTGGTGGTCTAGTGGTATAGGGTGTTGGATCACTGATCGAAAGGTCACCCCCCCCCCCGTGCAGCTAACTGGGTTATCAAAGGCCAGCCATGTCTCTCACTGTCTATGGTGTGAGGCACGTAAAAACACCATTGCTGACTTCCGACAAGAGTAGCTGCAAAGCCGTCGACGTGTTTACACCCTGCAATGGCCTGGTGAGCTGTACAGGGTGTACACTGCCCTCGCCCGGACTTGGCTGGGCATAATTGGCCTTATTTTGTGCCATTTTCCTCAACTTTCCCCTATTCTTCCTTAATTTCCTTATTTTTTAATTCGATGAATATTAAAAAAAAAAAAAAAAAAAAAAAAAAACATGATGCACTGAAGCTGCATGAATTGAAGTGCGAAGTAGCGAGGGATCCCTGTATTGGAGGATTTAACATTGTGTCAGCACCCTCATGTTAAATGTTCACGTCAGAGATTTTATCCATCACGTATCTGCACTTACACTGGACTAAAATATTACAGATGCACTTTACTTTTGTGTTTTGCACCACCCTGACTACCTCATTTATCTTTCACCCATAATCTTTACTTCCGCTGCTCTACACAGTTCATCTTGCACTAGTTTTTTTTTTTTTTTGCCTTAGAATTGTTTAGTTTAGTGTTTATTGCTACTGTCAGTTAGTTACTTTCTGCAGCACCCGGAGTTTACACAGTTCCACATGTCAGTTTTCTACATGCCCTGTACGTGGATGAGTTATAGCCATGTTCAAAAGTTCCCTGAACCTACCTGTTATATTAAAAAAAGTGACAAGCCCAAAACCCAGTGATAAGCCCAAATCAAGTTGAGTTGCTTGAGTAAGATTTTGACAAAAAGTGTTATCCATTTCCAAAACATTGTAAAGCATATTTCTTCACCCAGGCCTTTAGGACCGCCTGAGGGTGATATCTATTTTTTTCCTGGTTTTTTATTTGTGCAGTTATGTATTTATTGTTTATGCTTTAGGCCTGTGTACAGCAGTTTTTTTTCAAGTGGTGGTGGTTTTTAAGATAAAATAAAAGTGGATTGGATCAGGTTAACGCAGTTGTCTTTTACATCAAAAGCTATGCACCAAAAAGAGCTTTTACAAAGCATCAAAAGTATCTTATCGATTGATAGAATGGCACAAAAACGTTAGAATTCCAAGTACAACGTATAGTAAAGCAAGGAACATAATGAGGACACTAATCAACAGTAGAGAAAATATTGCACAATGTAGTAAGCTGGGTGCCCTTCTATAACTGATGTGGGGGGAAATACAGGAAAAATCTGGTCCAGGATCCTGCTGAAATTTCAGGAAAGTACCAATTGTGTTCTACATATAAAGACAATCCACAGGAAAACATCCAAGCTCCACTAAAATTTTCAAAACCCCCAGTGCAGCTAACTGGGTTATCAAAGGCCGGCCATATCTCTGTCTATGGTGTGAGGCATGTAAATGAACCATTGCTGACTTTCAAAAAGAGCAGCTGCATAGCCGCCAGCTTGTTTCTGCTCCTGCCTTCCCCACAAGGCAATCAAGTCTTGTCACCTGGCTTTCTGAAATGTATGAGCACATGCGTGCCCACACACACACACACACACACACACACACACACACACTCACACACTCACACACACACACACACTCACACACACACACACACTTTGGAGGTGTGCAACTTCTTTTCCTTTCGGCTTTTCCCTTCAGGGGTCGCCACAGCGAATCATCTGCCTCCATCTCACCCTATCCTTTGCATCTTCTTCTCTTACACCAACGACCTTCATGTCCTCCTTCACCACATCCATGAATCGTCTCTTTGGTCTTCCTCTAGGCCTTCTGCCTGGTAGTTCCAGCCTCAGCATCCTATTACCAATATACTCACTATCCCTCCTCTGTACATGTCCAAACCATCTCAATCTAGCCTCTCTGACTTTGTCTCCAAAACGTCTTACATGTGCTGTCCCTCTGATGTGCTCATTCCTGATCCTATCCATCCTCGTTACTCCCAAAGAGAACCTCAACATTTTCATCTCTGCTACCGCCAGCTCTGCCTCCTGTCTTTTCCCCAGGGCCACTGTTTCTAAACCATACAACATCGTTGGCCTCAACACCGTCTTGTACACTTTTCCTTTCATTCTTGCCGATACCTTCCTATCACACATCACACCGGACACTTTTCTCCAACCATTCCAACCTGCCTGCACACGCTTCTTCACCTCTTCTCCACACTCTCCATTGCTCTGGATTGTTGAGCCTAAGTACTTAAAATCCTCCACCTTTCTTAACTCTGCTCCCTGTAACCTCACCGTTCCTCTTGGGTCCTTGTCATTCATGCACATGTGTTCTGTCTTACTGAGGCTAATCTTCATTCCCCTCCTTTCCAGGCCATACCTCCACCTCTCTAGATTTTCCTGCACACTCATACTTCTCTGCCACTCCAGACTTCCTCATGCAATACCACAGTTCTTCTCTCGGCACCCTGTCATATGCTTTCTCCAGATCCACAAAGGCACAATGCAGCTCCGTCTGACCTTCTCTGTACTTCTCTATTAACATCCTCAAGGCAAACACTGCATCTGTGGTGCTCTGTCTTGGCATGAAACCAAACTGTTGTTCACAAATGCTGACCTCTGCCTTTAGTCTAGCTTCCACTATTCTTTCCCATAACTTCATCGTATGGCTCATCAACTTTATCCCTCTGTAGTTGCCACAACTCTGCACGTCTCCCTTGTTCTTAAAAATGAGCACTCTCTAATACCTTGTTGAATGTTCTTGTCAGAAAATCTACTGCTACCTCTCCTAGACACTTCCATACCTCCACCGGTATGTCATCAGGACCAACTGCCTTTCCATTCTTCATCCTCTTCAATGCCCTCCTCACTTCACCCTGACTAATCTTTGCTACTTCCTGGTCCTCAACAGTCACCTCTTCTACTCTTTTTTCTCTCTCATTTTCCTCATTCATCAGCTCTTCAAAGTACTCTTTCCATCTTCCCAGTACATTTCTGTCATCAGTCAATACATTTCCCTCTCTGTCCTTTATCAATCTAACTTGCTGCACGTCCTCCCCATCTCTATTTCTCTGCTGTGCCAACCTGTATAAATCATTTTCTCCCTCTTTACTTTCCAACCGAGCATACAAGTCATCATACGCGCTCTGTTTGGCCTTTGACACTGCTACCTTTGCCTTACGCAGTCACTGACTTCTTTTAAATTACATCGCCTGCACAAGATGTAGTCTACCTGTGTGCTCCTACCTCCACTTTAATAAGTCACTTCTATGCTCCTGTCTCTTCTGGAAGAAAGTATTCACCACAGCCATTTCCATCCTTTTTGCAAAATCTACCAACACCTGTCCTGCGTTCCTGTCCTGGATACCAAACCTACCCATCACTTCCTCGTCCCCTCTGTTTCCTGCACCAACATGTCCATTGAAGTCTGCCCCAATGACCACTCTTTCACCTCTGGGGGTACTCTGCATCACTTCATCTAACTCACTCCAGAATCTCTCCTTCTCTTCTCGCTCACATCCTGTCTGTGGGGCACAAGGGCTAACCACATTGAACATCACACCTTCAATTTCTAACTTGAGACTCATCACTCTGTCTGACACTCTTTGCACTTCTAGAACATTCCTGACAAACTCCTCCTTCAAGATGACTCCTACTCCATTTCTCTTCCCATCCACACCATGAAAAAACAGCTTAAACCCTGTTCCTAAGCTTCTAGCCTTGCGACCTTTCCACCTGGTCTCCTGGACACACAGTATGTCCACCTTCCTCCTCTGCATCATGTCAGCCAGCTCTGTACCTTTTCCTACCATAGTTCCAACATTCAAAGTCCCTACTTTCAGTCCTAGACTCATGCCTTTCCTCTTCTCTCTCTGGCAACGGACACGCCTCCCGCCTCTCCTTCTTTGACCAACAGTAGTCCAATTTCCATCAGCATCCTGTTGGTTGACGGCACTGATGGCGGTCGTTGTTAACCCGGGCCTCGACCGATCCGGTATGTCATTCTTTCTTGTGAGTCGCATATTTTATTTGGCATTTGTTTTACGCCGGATACCCTTCCTGACGCAACCCTCTGCATTTATCCAGGCTTGGGACCGGCGTGAGGGAGAGACACTGGTTTGTGCCCCCCCCCCCCCCCCCGGCTGCATTAGGCAGGTGTGCAACAGATGTGCATTAGGAGGTGTGCAACAGCTCTCAAATTTTAAATTGATATACTAATTATACAGTATACTATATATAAATAATTACACTGCAGTATTTTTAAAACCCTGACCTTATTTCTAGATCCCCCCAGTGCAGCTAACTGGGTTATCAAAGGCGGGCCATGTCTCTCACTGTCTATGGTGAGAGGCATGTAAAAGAACCATTGCTGACTTTCGTAAAGAGTAGCTGCAAAGTCGTCAGCGTGTTTCTGTCCCTTGCTAAAAAGGGTTGTGACAGGAAGGGCATCCGACGTAAAAACCTCTGCCAAATCAAACGTGCGAATCAGATGATTCGCTGTGGCGACTTCCGAGTAAAAGGGAAAAGCCGAAAGGAAGACAGACGGACAGACCTTATTTCTAGATACACCATTTAAAACAACAAAAAACTGAAAAAGTGAGTTTAAAAGATTTCAGCTCAAGTTAATTATGTATAAACATTTGTCCTTCACATTATATTAAATTAAGCCTACCACTGCAGAAAAAAATCCCAAGGGTCCAATTTTCATTTCAGGTGTTGGCGATGTTTGGTTATTTAATCCACTGTTTACTTTCAGCCATACAATTAGGGGCCACCTTTGCACATTTGATAACATGATAACCAGTAATGTACATCAATAGTATAGTCTTTAGTTACAGCTCAGCTGATTTAGGACCAGGAAACAGCACAACACAGAAAAACATAGTAACCCAAATGGCAAATATTTTAACAAAGATGGTTTATGGTTAATGTGATGGGTTAATGTTCTCAGTGAAGACATCCCTATTTAGGGTTTGCATGTTCTACCTTTGCTTGCATGGGTTCACCTGCTCTTGTTTCCTCTCAATGTCCAAAGGCAAGCACATTAAGCTAACTGGCTGTTTCAGATTGCCCCTAGGTCAGTGGCTCTCAAATAGTAGGGTGCGCCCCCCTGGGTGGGGGTGGGTGACCCCAGGGAACATGCTTTTTTTTTGCCTTACTGTATTAGGATAAAGTGTAATTCTACATCCACTACAGCAGGTGGCAGTGGCTTCCTCACTGTCAGTGTACCCAGAGGTAAAATAAGAAATGAAGTTAATAAACCCACCATGGAAATTTTTAACAGGGACGGAAGAGAGGCGGCGAGAGACGGAGATGGTGAGAGAAACGAGTCTCCAGAAAGTTAAGTGGAGGAGGTATGTTGAAGCAGATGTAGCACTCGGCTTCACTGTGCTGCGGTGAGAAATGAGGAAAGACCGTTGTGTTTACTGTGTCTGAAAACATTGGCAGCAGACAGTATGAACCCCAATAAATTCAGGCGTCACTTAAAGAGGTGAAGCTCTCAATTTAACAGTTGATCTACATTCCGACCCTCACCTATGGTCACGAGCTTTGGGTAGTGACCGAAAGAACAAGATCAAGAATACAAGCGGCTGAAATGAGCTTCCTTCGTCAGGTGACGGGGTTCTCCCTTAGAGATAAGGTGAGAAGCTCTACCATCCTGGGAGAGCTCGGAATAGATCCGCTGCTCCTCCGCATTGAGAGGGGCCATTTGAGGTGGCTCAGGCATCTAGTCAGAATGCCTCCCGGACGCCTCCCTGGTGTGGTGTTTCGGGCATGTCCAACCGGGAAGAGACCCCGGGGTCGACCTAGAACACGCTGGAGGGACTATGTCTCTCGGCTTGTCTGGAACTGCCTCGGTGTCCCCCCGGGAGAGCTGGAGGAAGTGGCTGGGGAGAGGGATGTCTGGAGCTCTTTGCTTAGGCTGTTGCCCCCACGACCCGGCTCTGGACTTAGCGGAAGATGATGATAATGATGTGTTTTATATATTGTGCTCTTGAGTTAATATTGCTGATCAATTTGCATTTATTATTATTTATTGATTTTACTTAATTTTATTTTTCAGTATAAAATGGTTCAAATTGTTGGTCAAAAAAATGTTGACAGTTTAAATAAGGATACTTTTTTCCTTCAGACAAATTGGTGCACTTTAAATCTTGTTCTTTAAATACAGTACTAAAAAAACGTTAATAAAGTTATTCTTTGTTGGAACTTGATCTATATTTCTTCATTTTTTTGTATTCCATAATGATAATAAGGATTTATTATGTTAATAAGGATACAGTGTATACAGAGAATTACTTATAACAATTTTTAGACAAATAATATTTATATGGGGGGGGGGGGGGGGCAAAATGCTTTCCTTTTCCTTGGGGGGGGGGGTGACAGAAAATAATTGAGTACTGCCCTAGGTGTATGGATGCTTGTGTGTGTTGAAGCAAAGGACGAGCTTGCTGTTCAGGGTGTATGCCGCCTTTGCCCCAAGTCAGCTGTGATCCCAGTCTTCGTAATAGCATTAAGTGGGACAGAAAATGGATTGATAAACCATAAGGTCATTGTTATGATGGTGAAAAAATGCTGAGGTAAATAGTATACCTATAAGTATTATAATTCACTCACTTATAGAACTAACAGTGGCAGAGATACTGTAGTGCAAAATACCATGATAAATTATGTAAATTTCATAAAAGTATCAAAGTACACTGCTTGAATTTTTCTGGATTGCAAATGGCTACAAATTGGAATAAAGAAAAATCCCTCAGCATTAAAAATGCTTGCACTTTTCAGCACTGCAATTTCCCTGATGAAATTACAAAATAATAACTGTAATAATGTTTGAAAGTTCCTACACTGCAACTTATCGGGTTGTATATATTTAATTGGGGTGTCTGGGGTGTCAGGGAGGAGTAGTAAATTTGTTGGGGGGGCAGGCATGTGGTGCTCCTTGGAGTAGCTTGTCCACTTTAGTCTCCACCTGGCACTCAACTCTCACCAGTGGCTCCCCGCAGTTGTTTGTATGCAACAATGGCCACAACCTGGGCAACGGCTTCCACTAGCCGGCTAAACCTGGGGAGGGTTGCTGACTAGTCTCAAACCTTTGGTGTCTACCTGTGCATGTGAAGACTGGATCCGGCGGACTGCACAGAGGAAACAAACCAGAATGGTTCAATGGGCAGGAAGGCAGACACAGCAAAGCGTCGTGGAGTGCGAACAGGGAATGGTACGACACTTAGGACACCACTGCTGGCCATCCACTGCATCCCGTCCTATCTCTAGTCGTCTTGACTTTGTCCTGCCACTGGGTCCAGATAGGAAGGGATGAGAGAATGAGGCTGAAGACCTGCGCAACTCTCCCTCACTCAAATCCATTTCATGCGCAAGTCATGACTTCATCCATTTTCACTTCATCATGTCATCTTTCATCATCTTCAAGTCCACTCGGATGGAGGCGTGGTGAAGTGACAGGTGTGGATACGCTGGCATAGTCACAAATCTACACGCAGGCAACTAAGGTCATAGGGCCGCTTTCCAACAATGAGCAGCCGCCTGAGTGACAGAGCAGCCCTCTTTAGGAATCCACGACCCCCCCCCCCTCCCATGAGATCAAGGAGAAATGAGGATCCTCATTGCAGCCATCTCTGCAGTGCCTTCGGCAGATAAACTCATTATTCTTGGTGATTTCAACACCAGAGTTGGTGCTGACCACGCTACTTGGGAAGGAATCCTGGGTACCAACGGTATAGATAGCTGCAACAGCAATGGCCTCTTGCTTCTGGAGACCTGCACTGCACACAGGTTTCTCATCACGAACTCCGTCTTTCGTCTCCCCAACTGTAACAAGATGTCATGGATGAATCCTCGCTCCAAGCATTGGCATCTTCTGGACTATGTCATCGTTAGGCGAAGGGCTAGACAGGACGTCAGAATCACTAAGGCCATGTGAGGTGCAGAGAGTTGGACAGCCTGCTGATTTCCAAGCTCAGCATCAGGATCTAGCCCCAAAGAAGGCCGCAGGGAAAGAAAGCACCAAGACATCTGAACGTCTCCAAACTAAAGCGTCCACATGTGAAACAGTCCATGGTGGAGGAAATAGACAGCTCACTGGAACCCCTTAATCTTGACTTTGATGATGTGGAGTCGAACAGAGCGCGCTTCCGAAACAGTGTCTACAATGCTGCTTCGGCACTATTTGGCCTAACCACATGAAAACACCAGGACTGGTTTGATGACAATTATGACCACATCAGTGCACTGCTGGAGGAGAAACACCACCTTCACAAAGCACTCCTCAGTGATCCCTCTTCAGCCTCAAAGAAAGCTGCCTTCGCTAGCTGCAAAAGAACAGTTCAACACAAGCTATGCCTTATGCAGGACTCGTGGCTGAGCATGAAGGCCGATGAGATCCAGTCATTCGCCGATCGGAATGACTCCAAGAACTTTCACAGTGCACTCAAGGTTGTTTACGGACCCAGTCAGGATCAACCCTGCTCTTTCGTACTGATGGGAACAGTCTGATCACTGACATGGAGAAGATTCTTGAACGGTGAGCCGGACACTTTGACGGTGTGCTAAATCCTTCTTCATCCATCAACAACAAAATGATTGCGCGTCTGCCACAAGTACCCGTTGATCACATCCTTACCGATTCCCCAGTTGAAGCTGAAATGGAGAAGGCTGTGAAGCTGCTCTCCAGCAGCAAGGCACCTGGTGCAATTCCTGCCAAGATCTATGCATCTGGCGGACCACAACTACGTATGAAGTTCACTGAGCTGTTCCAGTCCATGTGGCGCCAGGAGAAACTTCCTCAGGAGTTCAAAGACACCTCCATCGTCCATCTGTACAAGCAAAAGGGGAACCAACAGGCCTGCGACAACCACAGCGGCATCTCGTTACTCTCCATTGCTGGGAAGTTCTTAGCCAGAATCCTGTTAAACCGTCTGAATCAGCATCTTGAGAACTTGCTACAGGAGAACCAGTGTGGCTTTAGGAAAGGCCACAGTACGGACGACATGATTTTTGCTGCGCGCCAATTGCAGGAGAAAATGTCGCGAACAGAACGTCAGCCTTTACACCACCTTCGTGGATCTGACGAAAGCATTCGGCATGGTCTGCAGGGAGGAGCTCTGGAAGATCATGGCCAAGCACGGGTGCCCTGACAAGCTCATATCGCTGGTCAGACAGTTCCACAACGGCATGCAGGCTAGTGTGCTGGACGATGGGGAATACTCCCAACCGTTCCCTGTGACGAACGGCATCAAGCAGGGCTGGGTGCTCGCCCAAACCCTCTTCAGCATGATGTTCTTGTTATCTGATGCTTTTCGAGACAGTGACATTGGAGTCTGCTTCAGATACCGCACGGATGTCAAGCTATTCAACTTACAAAGACTGCAGGCTAAAACCAAAGTCCAGGAAGACACAGCCCGTGACTTTCTCTTTGCTGATGACTGTGCATTGAATGTTGGTACTCAGTCTGATATGCAGGAAAGCATGGATTTATTCTCCAAGGCCTGTGATGACTTCGGTCTTACAATAATTACAAAGGCCAAGGTTATGCACCAGCAAGGCCCCGCAGAGCAGTACACAGCACCCACTAGAAGAGTCAACGGCCAGAAGCTCATGGCAGAGGACAAGTTCGTCTACCTTGGTAGCACCTTGTCGCGCTCCACCAACGTCGATGAGGAGGTCTCCTACAGGTTGGCTAGAGCAACTGCTGCCTTCGGCAAGCTACAGCACAATGTGTGGGACAGGAGAGGCATCAGTTTGTGGATGAAGCTGAAAGTGTATTGAGCAGTAATCTTACCTTCTCTGCTATATGCATGCAAGACCTGGACGGTATACCGTCGTCACGCCAAACTGCTGAACTCATTCCACATGCGAAGTCTGAGGAAGCTGCTACACATCAAATGGCGGGACAAAGACCTGACAGTGAAGTCCTTCAGAGGGCTGACATGGAGAGTGCTCACGCCATGCTGAAGCAGGCCCAACTGAGATGGGCTAGACATGTGTGCCGTATGGAGGATGATTACCTTCCTAAACGTCTGCTCCATGGTTAGCTGTGTGAGGGCGAACATTCACTGGGCGCACCGAAGAAACGCTTCAAGGACACCGTGAAAACCATCCTGAAGTCGTGCAATATCAGCCCTGACTCCTGGGAGTCAGTTGCACTTGACTGTACTGCCTGGCGCACCTCTTGTGGTGTGTCTGCATTCAAGGAAACCCGGATCGAGCAGCAGCAGCAGAAACACCAGCAGTGAAAGAGCAGAGCCAGCGTCAGATCTCAACCTGGTTCGCCCAGTGCCATCCCATGCCCCCACTGCAACAGAGTTTCGAGCGAGGATTAGACTTTTTAGCCATCTTCGTACTCACAACCCTTAGTGACTTTAGTCTTGGTTGTCTTTGCCAGCAAAGAACGAACATCATCATATATTTAATTAAAAAGACTGGCATTCAAAATTCAAATACAGTGGTACCTTGGTTCTCGAACTTAATCTGTTCCAGAAGGCTGTTCGAATTCCAATTTGTTTGAATTCCAAATCTGCTTTTCGCATTACAAATAATGTAAACATTTTAATCTGTTCCAAGACGCTAGAAAACTACCTTTTTTAAACATGTTATTTCATAATGTTGTTTATATATCAAATAGTATATTAAATGTGAAAAAATAGGACAAACACACAAAATTCTTAATAGATTAATATATTTTGTATCTTTTTTTTGTTTGTTTTTTGTTTATTTTCGAACCAGCCTCGATTTGCTTTAAAGTGGAACTCTTCAGGATTCGAGCTAGGGACTTTTTTCACGAAATCATCGTAGATTTCACGAGCTTTGTAGCAGATCACATCCTCGCTAACACTATCTCCTGCTAACTACTGCTCGTTTATGTATAGGAACAATAATTTTTCCACCTCCTCCAGCACTTGCTGTCTTTGTTTCCTGATAACCGTCGAGCCTTTTGCCACATCACTGGCTTTAATACTGTTCTTCAGGATCGTGCATATCCTTGATTTAGCTATGCCATATTCCTTAGCAAGATCAGTAACACGCACGCCTGATTCATGCTTAGCTATCAGTTGTTTCTTAAATGCAACAGTTTTCTGCACAACTGACCTTTTCTCAGTAGCTTTCTTTGGAGACATGTTTATTAGATAATCTAATCGAGTAAACAAAAAACACAGTATACTGTACTTTGTAGAACAGGAGCAAGCACATCCACACGCACACAGTGGTCAAGTTGAGTCAAAAGACACCAATTTCCGGAAGTCGAGCACTTTTCCTCACTCTCGGTCTCTTTTTTTCTCGCGCATTTTTCGAGTTCAACATTCGAATTTTGTTTGACTTCCAAGACAAAAAAAATCCCGGATTTTTTGTTCAAATTACGATTTGTTCAACCTCCAAAGCATTCGAGAACCGAGGTACCACTGTACATAAAATACACAGTATTTTAACGACAATTGCAGTCTTCATAGACAAAACCCAGGAGTCAAACCAAAAGTTGGACTACAGCACTGTGAAACATTTCAATCAATTAAAGCTAAAGGGCACATCTGGGGAACAAGTGTCCCATCATTCACATGCTCCAATATTTTAGATCACTAATAAGATGATGGGTGGTTTCAAATAAACCAAGCTATGATACAAGGCATTTTGATTTATTCTCATCTTTTTTGAACTCGAAGGTCTTCAGTCAACAGCAAAATAACAGTAGGTCCCATTTGTGATTTATTAAGTTTAGTTCTGAGGTATGACTCGACCACATTAAGAATCGGAATGACTAATGAATGTGGCTAAACTGGGATAATGCAGAAGATTAATGAATGATGTGTGTAGACATCAGACTTATGTGGAATCAAATTTATCAATATTTTAAGAACAAATAATACACAATCCTAATGCATCCCAAAGCTTTTTGCCTCTTTTTCAGCTTCTACAAGACCTATTATTTTTTTGTTTTGTTGATCCAGTGAAAGGCAGTGAAAAGATATGTTGATCTGCGCTTGGCAAATTATCACATGCATAATCCCAACAAGTGAAAAAAAAATTCAAGGATCGTGCTTCCCTCCTTGAATCACCACCTTATCGTGGTGGAGGGGTTTGCATGTCCTAATGATTTAGGAGCTATGTTGTTAGTGGCATTATGCCCCCTGATAGAGTCCCCCAAGGCAAACAAGGCCTAGGTGAAGGTCCTGACGAAGTGCGTTTCAAAAGACCCCAGTATGGAGAAACATATAAGGTCCCTTGCCCAAATGTTGGTCACCGGGGTCCCCCCCGGAGTCAGGCCTGGGGGTGGGGTTTGAAGGAGAGATCCTGGTGGTCGGGCTTCTTCCCATGGAACAGGCCAGGCCCAGCCCGAAAAGGAGACCCACCCCCTGTGCGAGGGGCTATATGGGTTGAGTGCATTGTGAGTTGGGTGGCAGCCGAAGTCATGGGCTCTGTTGTCTACTGACTCGGACACTTGGGACATGAAATGTTGGTGAAGGAGCCTGAGCTGGTGTTAACCCACAAGAAGCCAGCCAAACTTCTGGTCATGCAACATTACTGAACAGAAGAACAGAGCTGGAAACACTAGTAGCAATAGCCTGTGTTCAAGAGTGAAAGAAAAAACAGCTTTTCCAGCCAAACAGTAAAAAATAGTAACAGTCAAACTCCTGGCTACAGACTGGTTGTTGTGGTTGACAACTGGTAACTGAGTAACTTTGCTGAACATGTATATAAAAATGGCATGAAATTAGTGCCAGCCCACCGGCATTTTTTGTGGAAGGTCCGGAAAAATCCAACCCAATACCGGGCCCGTGTCAGGGAGAAGGCCTTTTCAGTAAAATAAACAATCTGCCGTCACCTAAGACATGACACTTCAATGAAAGCTCCTTACCAGAAGCTAGAGAAGATGCAGGGCATTTGAGTGACATCATAGGGCTTAAATAATCATTAAAATGCACACACAAAAAACCCTGAATTAACAATTCAAGCTATCACGTTGATGACGTGTGCTAGGGAGGAAAAAAAAAAGAGGTGTACACATCATCTGCAACCAATCAGCAAGAGGGAGAAACAAAAGCTCTCAGCCACTGGCTAAATTTGAATCACATGGCAGTTATGTCGTGATCGTGCATATGTACTATATATATATATCTGTCTTCCTTTCGGCTTTTTCCTTTTTACCCGGGAGTTGCCACAGCGAATCATCTGATTTGCATGTTTGATTTGGCAGAGGTTTTTACGTCGGATGCCCTTCCTGTCACAACCCTTTTTAGCAAAAGACAAAAACACGCTGACGGCTTTACAGCCTACTCTTTACGAAAGTCAGCAATGGTTCTTTTACATGCCTCTCACCATGGCCTTTGATAACCCAGTTCGCTGCACTGGGGAGGACAGTGACAACCTTGTTGAGAATGGGACTTGAACTCCCAACCTTTGGATCAGCGATCCAGCGCCCTATACCACGAGACCACCACTGCCCCACATACATATACACATATACACACACACACATATATATATATATATAATAAATACTGTATCTATATCTTCTTTTCCTTTCGGCTTTTCCCTTCAGGGGTCGCCACACCAAACCATCCGCCTCCATCTCACCCTATCCTCTGCATCTTCTACTCTTACTCCAACTACCTTCATGTCCTCCTTCACCACATCCATAAATCTTCTCTTTGGTCTTCCTCTCGGCCTTCTGCCTGGTCGTTCCAACCTCAGCATCCTACTACCAATATACTCACTATTCTTCCTCTGTACATGTCCAAACCATCTCAATCTAGCCTCTCTGACTTTGTCTCCAAAACCTCTAACATGTGCTATCCCTCTGATGTACTAATTCCTGATCCTATCCATCCTCGTTCCTCCCAAAGAGAACCTCAACATTTTCATCTCTGCTACCTCCAGCTCAGCCTCCTGTCTTTTCCCCAGGGCCACTGTTTCTAAACCATACAACATCGCTGGCCTCATCATCATCTTGTACACTTTTCCTTTCATTCTTGCCGATACCTTCCTATCACACATGACACCGGATACTTTTCTCCATCCATTCCAACCTGCCTGCACACGCTTCTTCACCTCTTTTCCACACTCTCCATTGCTCTGGATTGTTGAGCCCAAGTACTTGAAATCCTCACCTTCTTTATCTCTTCTCCCTGTAACCTCACCGTTCCTCTTGGGTCCTTTTCATTCACACACATGTATTCTGTTTTACTGAGGCTAACCTTCATTCCCCTCCTTTCCAAGGCATACCTCCACCTCTAGATTTTCCTGCACTTGTTCTCTGCTCTCACTGCAGATCACAATGTCATCTGCAAACATCATAGTCCATGGAGATTCTTATCTAACACCGTCTGTCAGCCTGTCCATCACCATCGCAAACAAGAAGGGGCTCAGAGCTGACCCTTGATGCAGTCCCACCTCCACCTTGAACTCTTCTGTCACACCGACAGCACACCTCACCACTGTCTTACATCTCTCATATATGTCCTGCACCACTCTAACATACTTCTCTGCCACTTCAGACTTCCTCATACAATACCACAGTCCCTCTCTCGGCACCCTGTCATATGCTTTCTCCAGATCCACAAGGGCACAATGCAGCTCCTTCTGACCTTCTCTGTACTTCTCGAATAACATCCTCAAAGCAAACACTGCGACTGTGGTGCTCTTTCTTGGCATGAAACCAAACTGTTGTTCACAAATGCTGACCTCTGCCCTTAGTCAAGCTTCCATTATTCTTTCCCATAACTTCATCGTATGGCTCATCAACTTTATCTCTCTGTAGTTGCCACAACTCTGCACGTCTACCTTGTTCTTAAAAATGGGCACAATCACACTTCTCCTCCATTCCTCCGGCATCCTCTCACTCTCTGAGACATTGTTGAATGTTCTTGTCAGAAAATCTACTGCTACCTCTCCTAGACCCTTCCGTACCTCCACTGGTATGTCATCAGGACCAACTGCCATTCCATTCTTCATCCTCTTCAAATGCCCTCCTCACTTCAACCTTACTAATCTTTGCTAATTCCTGGTCCTCAACAGTAACCTCTTCTACTCTTTTTTCTTTTAAATTTCCTCATTAATCAGCTGTTCAAAGTACTCTTTCCATCTTCCCAGCACACTTGTGTCATCAGTCAACATTTCCCACTCTGTCCTTAATCATTCTAACTTGCTGCACGCCCTTTCCATCTCTATTTCGCTGCTGTGCCAATCTGTATAAATCATTTTCCCCCTCTTTACTGTCCAACCTAGCATACAAGTCATCATACGCCCTCTGTTTGGCCTTTGATACCGCTACCTTCGCCTTATGCCGTGTCTCACTGTATGCCTGTTTACTCTCTTCAGTCCTCCTTATGTCCCATTTCTTCTTTGCTAACCTCTTCTTTTGTACACACTCCTGCACTTCCTCATTCCACCATCAAGTCTCCTTATCTACCATCCTTCCAGAGGACATGCCAAGTACTCTCCTACCTGTCTCTTTGATCACATTAGCTGTAGTTGTCCAGTCATCTGGAAGCACTTCCTGACCACCCAAAACCTGTTTCAGCTCCTCCTTGAAGACAACACGACACTCTTCCTTTTTCAGCTTCCAGCATTTTGTCTTCTGCTCTGCCTTTGCCTTTTTCACCTTTCTTACCATCAGCATCATCCTGCACACCACCATCTTATGCCGTTTGGCAACACTCTCACCCGCTACTACTTTGCAGTTACTGACTTCCTTCAAATTCCATCGCCTACACAAGATGTGGTCTACATGTGTGCTCCTACCTCCACTTTTATGTCACTCTATGCTCCTGTCTCTTCTTGAAGAAAGTATTCATCACAGCCATTTCCATCCTTTTTGCAGTCTATGAACATCTGTCCTGCGTTCCTGTCCTGGATACCAAACCTGCCCATCACTTCCTCGTCCCCTCTATTGCCTGCACCAACATGTCCATTGAAGTCTACACCAATGACCACTCTTTCACCTCTGGGGGTACTCTGCATCACTTCATGTAAAGCCCCAGTCACACAGCGTTTTACGACTTAATAATTTACGCCCAAAACTCATCCAAAAATGTTTTCCCGTGAAGCAGACGGTGTTGTTCGTGTTGATGTCGAGTTTAAGACGTGCTACGGTCGATTTTTAGACGTGGCAGGACGTGGAAAAAATTTTGAACTGCTCAAAATTTTAGACCGCGGACAACCACGTGCTAAAGACGTGCAACAAACATAATCATCCGTCTTCGGCAGTGATAAAAACTTGGGGAGACGTGATAAGACGCCAAAGTTTAGGGGTCTGTCACGGCCATTGGGCGGGTGTTACACGTTGGTATCATGAGAAATAGCGGCTTATCACTGACAAATGGATTTTTCCATGTACATAGCACGTACATAGCACCACCTAAACCAGTCTTGATCATGTTCTAAATACGACTAATCACTGCCGAATCACTTCTCGATCACGGCATATAAAATACAGTGATTTTCTGAGAGCACGGCACTTGCCGTCTGGCTGTCAAGGGGTGAACATGAACCCTCAATGCCGGGATGTCATCTTCATGCTCCAACACCAACAGAACCAACGGAGTGGACGTTATTCCCTCTCTCTCTCTCTCTCTCTCTCTCTCTGTCTGTCCGTCTGTCTGTCTGTCACGCGCTGCGGGCCACGCCCACAAGACGTGAATTGAAAGCCCATTCCCTGCTTGACAAACTCAACTTTAATTTGATTCCTTGAGGGATCGGAATTCCAGATGAGCAGCGTAACGAAGATCCAAGAGCCTTTCAGAACTTTATGAGGACGCCTCCTGCGATTTAGGCAGTAGTAGGGCAGTGGTAGAACAGTAGTAGGGTAGTAGTAGACCAAAAGTTATCAATTACGACCACGTCCACCAGATTTTCAGAGCTTTTTGTACGTGATTCAGCCGTAAAACGCTGTGTGGTTGGAGCTTGACTCCCTCCAGAATCTCTCCTTCTCTTCTCGCTCACATCCTGCCTGTGGGGCATAAGCACTAACATTGCACATCACACCTTCAATTTCTAATTTGAGACTCATCACTCTGTCTGACACTGCACTTCTAGAACATTCCTGACAAACTCCTCCTTCAAGATGACTCCGACTCCATTTCTCCTTCCATCCACACCAATGATAAAACAGCTTCAACTCTGCTCCTAAGCTTCTAGCCTTGCTACCTTTCCACCTGGTCTCCTGAACACACAGTATGTCCACCTTCCTCCTCTGCATCATGTCAGACAGCTCTCTACCTTTTCCTGCCATAGTTCCAACATTCAAAGTGCCTACTCTCAGTCCTAGACTTATGCCTTTCCTCTTCTCGCTCTGCCTACGGACACGCCTCCCACCTCTCCTTCTTCGACCAGCAGTAGTCCAATTTCCACCAGCACCCTGTTGGTTAACAGCACTGATGGCGGTCGTTGTTAACCCGGGCCTCGACCGATCTGGTATGAAATTTGTCTTTACGGTTTGCCTTTTGTATTCTGGCAAAAGTTTTACACCGGATGCCCTTCCTGTCTCAACCCTCTACATTTTTCCGAGCTTGGGACCGGTGTGAGGGTGGGCACTTGTTTGCTCTTGAAGCTCACTGGATCAGGGCATGATGATATGTGTTCAGTATGGCCTACCTCACCTTGTCAGACAGGTTCTGTTAGGGATCTCCTGAATGGCAATGTCTGGCAGCAATCAGGCCTGGGTGTGGCCAAGAAATGGAACTAAGTTTTCCCCAATAATAGGATTAATCACAATGACCTCACCTTTTAACGGGGGGGGGGGGGGGGGGGGGTTTACTTTTTCACAGAGGATCATGTAGGTTTGGATAGGATTTTTCTCTTAATAAATAAAATCACACCAGGAAAACTGCATTTTAAAGTACTTGGGTTATCTCAGTGTAATGTTTTCATTTGTTTGATGATCTCAAAATGTTAAGTGTGAAAAACATGGAAAAAAGTAAAAAAAAATAGTAAGGGGCAAAAACTTTTGCAGTGCTGTACGTGTGTATATGAATATATAGTGAGTATATACATGCACACAGAATCATGGTTAGCACATTTACTTCACAGCAAGAAGGTTTTAGGGTCATGCCCTGTGCCTGTGTGGAGTTCCATGTACCCCCAGTGTTTAGAAGGGTTTCATTTGGGTGCACCGGTTTCCTCCCACAGTCCAAACACATACACATCAGGCTAATTAAATATTGTCAATTACCAGTACGTGTAAATATGAAGGGCTTAAAAATGAAAAAGAAAACTAAAGTAATTTTTTTTTTTTGTATTTTCAATAGTAAAACTGCTATTGAGTGTAAAACGCATCTTTAAAGCTGCATGTATCTCTTCCCCCATAATTTATTCATATCTGATTCTCACCTGTCAAATGTTGCCTCCCATCACACATGACCATTACCAACCAGGGAGGGGCGTAAGCATGCACATGTCCCATCTGTGATGTGATGCTGCCACCCGAACCACCACGCATATGCAACACAGGGCAACATTTCAACATATGGAAACAATTTATTTGTCTTTTGTACAAATGAGCTCACAGATAGTCACGGGTGAGCTGCTGATTGCTGTGTGTGATGGGGTGAAACAAGTGTCCTGGTAGTCTCAGCAGAAAGTAAACTAGATGTCCATCATAGCAGCCATGACTGTTACCAAGGTAACAGAAAGGCAGGCCAGAGAATGACCTACATGGAAAAGATCCAGAATGAACAGGAATACATGTATAACAGCATGGATGCTCAATTAAACAAATATTAATAAATAAAAGCACTATACTTCAGCCCACTAATTTGCTTTCACTGTATCTCCTTCTACAATACTATGGTCTAGTGTTTAAAGCTTCAATACAGAGTTAGAAGATTCCAACGCCTCTAATAATGCCTCTTTCTAGCACTATGTCAATCCCATTCAAAAAACATGGGCATTAACATGGAGTTTAAAATAAAGAAGTATAAAATAATATAAAAATGAGGGGTAGAGTAAATCAGTCAAAATTACATTGGACATTTTTTTATGCTCAGGAGAGGAAAAAATATTTTTGTTGCGTCTTTTTAAAAACAAACAAACCAAAAAATCCATACTACTTGTCTGTCAGGGTTACAGCAAAGCTACCGTTTGTCCCAGCAGAGTTTGGGAGACAGGATTATCATTAGATGTCAGTCTGCTACACAGGTGTCAGACTCCAGCCTGCCAACTCATTTCACGAGTCCCACGAGAGCTTTCACACATTGTGATTACTGAACATTCTCTGCATCAACAATTACCATGAAACATACTGTAATTCATCATCCTTCCATTAGGTGGCCACCTATTTCAAGTAAACAGCGAGTCATTTATGAGTTAAAAAGCTATCACTTTGGCCCTGCAGATTTCGTGGCTGCCCGTTCTGAAAAGATGTGCCTTCGATGATGAAATTTAATGACGTGACCCTCAGTGAAAAGGAGTTTGACACCCTTAATCTACTGCAAGGCGAACAAACAAATATCTATTCACACCTACTGCATGGGCAATTACAAGCAGCTAAATGGACTGTTGTGTATATCTTCGGTCTGTGGGAGGAAACCAGAAGTGACCTGAGAAAACCTACATACCTGGGGTAATCATGCAAACTCCACTGAAATGGTACGGTGTCTAACCCCAAAAGTGCCTATATGAAAATACATAGGATTTGCCAGTAAATGTTGCATTTACTACTTAACCCTAGAAGTGCCCAATGTTAAAAGCTCAAAATGCCATGCATTATTTTTTTGTGAAATTACCTTCCTAATTGATATTGAATGCAGAAACTACCAAATAAATAGTATTATATAACCTTATATGTTATGTGAATATTATATAGAGACCATTCCCAAAAAAAAGAATTAAAGAAAAAAGTAAAGCCGTTTTTTTTTTTTTTCAGCTTTGCTACTGCGTTAAGGTTTAAAAATACAATTTTTATCCCCTTTAAAATAAACAAATGAAACAATCCATCCCAAACATGTGTCCAGTGCTTTGACACTACTCTCACCCAAGCAAGTTAACCACATGCTCACATTTATTTGAGTTTCAGTGCTGTATTTCCCATGTTTTAGTTCTATTCTTGAAGTGTAGTTTGTACAGAACTTTTTACACGATAATTCTGTTTCCTGAGTGATTTTCATTTTCCCCCCTCATCTTCCACATCAATTTCACAACATTTTAGATACACCAAGAGACATTTTCCATTATCTTTACATGAAATGCTTTTTAGGCCAAAAATCCTTCAGTATTTTAAAATGGGAGGGGGAAGGAAAAAAAAAAAAAAAATCAACATTACTCAGGGTGTTGAATGAGCTCAATTATTGTCTCATTAACCATAAACACTTGCCAGAGCATATTTAATCTTTAGTGGTGTACACACCATGCAGTTGCATGAATCATGATGACAGAAGCATTGATTGAGATGAGGAAGTTTTTGGTTCCTTGTTTTTTCTTATGAACTAAACACAAGTAGAATCCAACCCGTGAAAGCGGAACCTGTTGAGTTTTTCACCATCTGTTCTTTTTTAAATGATGTTTATCAGGTTTGCCTCACAACATATTACTCTCAACAGAAGACAGCAAAAATAATTAGACATTTTTATTCAGTAAAATAGAAAAAGGGCCAGAGACTTTGAAACACTGATATCACCCATCTGTAGAGGAGATTATATACGTATACAAACATTCATTTTTCCAATTATACAGGTCCAGGCTCCCAGTATCAATCCCAGCAACTGTCTGCATGGAATTTCACATTGTTCTCGTGGTTGTGGGGGTGGGGGTTCCCCTCTGCGTTCTCAGGTTCCCTCTATTTCCTAAAAGCATGCCAGAAGGTGGATGGAGTATAATAAATTGTCCCTCAATGTAAATGAGGTGTTTACATGATACACTGCCGTCAAAATCCATGTGGATTCCAACCACACATGCAGCAATAGAGGAAAAGTGATAACCTTGATGTCTAAGCTGTTGCTCCAGCTCTCATGTACTCATCAGACTCGATTTATGGCTTGGTTTGTTGTGGAGGTCTCAACATATCCGTGGATTTGAGGTTATTTTAGTGTTATCGAGTGACTTTTTATTCACACTGGCATTCCTAAGCCTACAGGAGTCCCTACTTGGACAGTGACAACACGGGGGCATTCATGGTCCCAATACTGTAAATCTTTGTTATTGTAAAAGACATTTTGTATTATTATTATTATTAGTAGTAGTAGTAGTAGTAGTAGTAGTATTATTGTATACAGTTCCAATCTCCCGAATAGCTGCTGCAGTGGAGTCACCTAACTTCTTCCCAGATGCAGACCATCCATAATCCTCCTGCCATGACCTGTATTATATTCTTATCAAGAGCCATATTAACACAATCAATCAGATATTTGTACTTGTATTTTCTCTTCTCAAATGTTGGTCGGAAGAGGATTTTTTTTTTTAACTCAAGGTCGTGAAATGATTCCCCATCCTACTGTCCCACTACCTAATAGTTCAGAGCTGCCGGATGTATTCCTGGATTTCTATAAGGCGGTTCTGTAACAGTGTCTATTATTAAGAGCTACATCTTGCGTGTTAACATTATGCACTGATTTCAAATGAGCTAAAACTGACTGCTGCGCTTTAACTCTGTCATGATATTCCTTAAATGCTACTCTCACTCTATGCACCATGCCTAAATGACAACGAGTCTTTACAACCTCACAACACAACACTAAAGCTAAACACCATGCACAATGCATGTTTCAACTCTTTTGAAAACATTTTCATGTGAGCATACTTTGGCTTTTTGATTTTTCCCAGTATGGTTTTCTTCTTTATTTTCTTGAAGAACTTAACACTTTAAACTACTGAAAGATGACAAAAACATTTTGCAAAAGTACCATTAGACATGTAAGCCCTATGTACACACACACGTCTATATTCTTAAATGGAACAAAGGTTTTTTTTTTTGTTTGTTTGTTTTTTTTTGTGCCAATTCAGTTTTACAGCAATACTGTAATGTGTTTCCTGGCACCACTACAGCACCGGACAGTGTAAACATTTTTAAATATATGTGTATGTATATATATATATATATATATATATATATATATATATATATATATATATATATATATATATATATTTCAGTAAAAATGCTTTAATGCATTTTTAAATACTTTTTTCTTTTCATAGAAAAAGAATACCAAATTAAATATAAATAAAAATAAGAATAATAATAAATAGAATACATTCACTATAATAGTAAAGTTCATATTAAAAAAAAAAGAGAGAGCGAGAGAGAGAGAGAGAGAGAGAGAGAGAGAGAGAGAGAGAGAGACGTCAAGTATATTTTTACAGAATGAAAAGCTCTCCTCA
This sequence comes from Plotosus lineatus, assembly GCA_024760905.1. NCBI lineage: Eukaryota > Metazoa > Chordata > Actinopteri > Siluriformes > Plotosidae > Plotosus > Plotosus lineatus. Next base: position 49,569,282 of record CM045729.1, on the reverse strand, counting down.
GTCCCAGCTGCAATGTTCTGTAAAGAAAATTAATTTGTATTGCACAAATGTTCTAGAATATACCAAATGCTCAGGATTAATAGTCTCATATGAGACAGAATCAACACGAGGGCCTGCTGACCTGCTCATATTTGGTTGATGATAAAACCCAGTGAAGTGAGGGGTAAAGGATATGTTTGAAGACGAGTGCTTGCTTGTTCAGATTGAAAGCAGCAGTAATCAATCTTGTTACTCAGAGGATTTTCAGTTTACTTGTTTCAAGAGCTCCGTCCATCTCCGCTGGAAAAATCTCCGCATACTGTGTCCTGCACGTCCAATATCAGAATCATCCTCATTGAACTTTTCACAGTTCTCAAACACCAGGTTAACATCAATGATAAAGGTCTCCAGATTCAGGTATCTGAAAATAAAAAACAAACATACCCAATTAAAATAAATCACTTTTGCAATTTCTATGAACAGGCCTGGTCACCAGCATCAATTTTCCTTACAAGCTAAATTTTATTTAAAAAAACAAAAACAATAGAAATAGCAGTGAGTGACAAACTGCAGAAGACATCATTCAAAAGGCATTCATGGAGTGTAGAAACCTCCACCATGTATCATGTAGCAAATAGACCCCATATTGGAACTGAATTTTATTTCCCATACGCAAATCTTGTATGTTCTATTGTATTGTTCAAGAATATGAACAAATTAGCAACAAAAAAAATTTTGCCCTGTTCCAGGGATTTTTGGAGTTTTAGCTTCAAGGTCACAGGTAATTTTCTCATTTCATAAAGGATTCCTATTTATGTTCTATAGTAATAGCATGTCTATCAGCAGCCAAAGTGCTCTATCTCCAAACCTTCATGACCTTGCTCTGACCTTCACCATCCCAAAATCAAATCTCTGGGATTCAAGTCGAGTTCCCACCAATTTTATGAAAATCTTTCCATTTCAATGGTCGGAAGTTTGTTCAGAAATAAAGTGATAGACCAATGGCAGTGATTATAATACCAGTTGTGGCCCAAGAAACCAGCTGGATATTGAAGTTCTCAAAATCAGTTCGGTATCCAAAAAACTTCAATCAGGGCCATTACCTGAAACTGGGTCAAATTTAATCATTCATACTTTGCTCTTTTAGTTCTTTATAGGATTGGAAAATATTGAATCCAAATCCTAGCAAATATATACCACATGGACACAAGCAAAGACGGTGAGTAAATTATTTTATCCGGCATGTTGTAACACTGGTTCATGAATTTGTCGTTAACACAGAGGGAAATGAGCTGGACTTTCGGGAATTTCACACTTTATGGTACCAGTTTTAGAAAATGACCCAATGACACTTCAGCATTCAACAAACCACATAAGTGCTTTAAAACATCACGCTTGGCCATCATCTCGCACACACACACGCACACACAAGCCTAAGCAATTGCGACAAAAAATATATATGCAGTTAAATATTCTTTTTCATAAAGTGATAAAACTTATAACATGAAGGATGTTTCCATGCCACCGCACATGTATTACTTTTACACACGACTCTTTTTCACATTAACATTTATAGCATTTTGCAGCTGCTCTTATCCGGAGCGACTTAAACAACTGTGTTGAAGTCAGTGAACGACTTCTGATCAGCCAGAACTCTGCTGGTAGTATTTTATTTTTAATAAGTATAAATTATGACATTTAATAAAGCTCGAGTTTGTGCAGCGATACATACTGACTGTTGGAAAGTTTCTCCTGAATGGTGGAGAAGTCCATGGGTTTCTTGATGATTTTGCGATATCCAGGGACTGATTTTGGATTGACAGGTGTCATAAATGGCCAGGCATCCTGATGATTTTGTAGTTCTGCCAAAAGCAATCTGTACAATAATATATAAAGATGTATTTTAGATTAACAACAACAAAAAATCCTACCAGGATACCTTTGCAAACATGCTAATTATATGGTAACGCTGGGCTTACACTGGGGCATGATGTTCGCAATCTCAACAGTTCGTGAGAATTGTGGTGTGCGTGTGTGTGTGTGTGTGTGGGGGGCAGGGTTATCGTGGGATCGAATCATGTTGATCTTGAGGTAACTTGGTGGAATTGTGATCATCGCAATGATATTTGTGAAATTTTGCCACAACTATTACAATGTATTATGAGTTGCCCCCAATTTTTTGAATGTGGGAATCATACTAGCAAAGCAGAACAGACCTTATTAGAGTGTAACAGCCATTGGGAATATCTTGATGAACTTTGCAACTAAATTCTTTAAGTTGCATCTCTTGAATGCATCCTGCCTCCTTTTAATACTGCTCTGAGCCTGCTAATAAATCATGGAACTCATTTTTTTTTTAATCGCCTAGATCAGACATTGTGCCACAGTGGAAACCCAGGGTAAGAAATTTTGGCTTATACAGCAATGTCTTTACTATCAGAAATACTACACATGTGTATTCACTTTGAGTGAAATGTTTGTTACCTGCAGAGCTCCAGGTCTTTGTTATTGTCTCGAGTTGTCTGAGAATTTTTAATCGCCTGTGTTGCACTCTCCTGCTTGGTAGTGTTGCTACAAAAGCTGTCTTCCAATTTTCTCTTTTTTGTTTCTTTTCCACATTTCTTAGGTGTGCTGGTGGCACTGGTGCTGGCTGTGTCATTCTCCGAACCATCTCCTTTTTTGCTGCGTTTGGTTCCAGACATTCTTTCTCCCCCTCCATTGTTCCGACTGGCCTGCTTCTTCGTCTTCAGAGGTGAGTCACTTGTCTGGAGAGAAAAAAAGGAGAAATGTGAGAATAGATTATTATTTAAAGGAAAAAACAAGGTACCCAGATGTCTTTGGGAAAGGATACGTTAATAAAAACAGAACATTTGTGTTTCAAGTGAGCGGTACTGAACAGGTTGTTTAACTCCGTGTTAAAAGTAAATATCTTGATCTACATCCAATTATCAAAATATATTGAATTTTTCCCACTGTATATCAGCTTTTTTTTTTTTGTTTTGTCATTTTAACTCAAAGAATTTCCCTAATCTTACTTATGCAGTCAGGGCAGAACCGATCTCCCGCAGGGATGGTAGTGATTTGGGGGTTATGGCAGTCCGTGTGGCATCCTTTATCACAACCATCACTTAAGAGCAGCAGCCCTTCATCCCCCCACCCCACCCCAGGTAAAACTAGCAGTACTGAGAGCAACACAACACAGCACTGACACTCAGCATTTCCAGGGAACAAAGCACAATTTCTCCTGCCTTTTATAAGTCTTCATTATGCCTGCAACAACTGCTCTTATCTACTGTTTACAAACAAATAATTGCCAATTACACACACACGCACATATATGCATATATGTATGCACATACGCACGCGCGCGCGCACATACATACATACGCACGCACGCGCGCACATACATACGCACGCGCGCGCGCACATACATACATACGCACGCGCGCGCGCACATACATACATACGCACGCGCGCGCGCACATACATACATACGCACGCGCGCGCGCACATACATACATACATACGCGCTACACATACATACATACGCACGCTTAGACATACATATACATACGCACGCTGCAAGCACATACATATACATACGCACGCTACAAGACATACATATATACGCACGCTACAAGACATACATACATACATACGCACGCTGCTACAAGACATACATACATACGCACGCTGCCAAGACATACATACATACGCACGCTGCCAAGACATACATATATACGCGCCGCTACAAGACATACATACATACGCACGCCAAGACATACATACATACGCACGCGCGCACATACATACATACATACACACACACGCACATACATACACACACATACACACACACACACACACACACACACACACACACATACATACACACACACACACATACACACACACACATACATTCACACACACACACACACATACATACACACACACACACACACACACACACACACACATACATACACACACACACACACACACACACACACATACATACACACACACACACACACACACACACATACATACACACACACACACACACACACATACATACACACACACATGTGTGTGTTTGTGTGTGTGTGTGTGTATAGTTATTATTTATTCATAACTACTTTGGATGGAGTGTTCCTGTGTATGCATTTCCTCACCACTTTCATGATGGATCTCTCCCATGCAATCAAGCGCTGTAACTGTTGCAGGCAAAGTGAAAGCTGGGCACCACTACGCACTCCGTGCAACGCCTTCCTCCACAGCTTCAACCCTGGAGCCACGTCTTCTCCACCTCTGCAAAAGACAAAGAGTTTAAGGCATCCATACTCATGTGGGTTTGTATTTTACTGTCCCTAGAAAGATTCCCAAAAGTGAAAGTGGTGTATCTACTTAAGCAAAACATTATCACTGGTACACACATTCAGTTAAGGCTGAAACGGTCAAAAACAAAACAGCACCAATGAATTATGCCTTTTTAACATATTTGTGTCAATTTTCTGAACTGAAATTTTTATCCTTTTATTTGGGTAGCAGGGAGGCTTGGTAAAGGCGTAGTACGCAATGAACAAACTGCCAGGCTACACCAGTTTTTACACAGACACACCTAGGGACAACACCGAATTCCAAATTAGTCAGTCTTTGGATTGTGAAAGGAAACAAGAGCACCTGATGGAGACCTATGCAAGCATGAGGAAAACATGAAAACTACACACAAGGTTCTGGGTTTTAGCCCTGTGCCCAGTGAGAACATTTTTTGTGTTTGATATGTGCTAACCACCAAGCATTACTAATGACATCATATTGATGTCTTGGATATATCTCACTTCCCTGTCTTCTATCAGGAATCATTTCTATTGTTTGGAACAGCAAACAGAATGATGACAGCTTGACTTTCTAAAGCACCACCAAAGATATAAAAGATGCACAAGTTTACAATTGTGTAATCAGATCCTGATAAAAGAACTTAATTTCAGGGCAGAGAGTGTTTTGAAAGCCTAAGCTTTCAAAGATGGTTTATTTATTGTAGCCAAGGACCATGCATTTTTGAGGCCCTTTGACTGATAAAAGATTGACAACAGGCAGTACATGAGCTTCATATTGTAAAGTTTTATCTCCCATACAATATCAGTATATATCCAATGCTCTTCGAAAGGAGGAACACCCAAAATCCCAATATTTTAGATTTTTTTAAAAAAATAAAGGCCTCCAATGAGTATTATCCTACTCTGAATAGATTGCTCAATGCTGTAGATAAAGTATTTTTAAAAATGTTGTTTTCCTGTCGAAAAAGTGGCACACAAGACACGTAGCATATCCTATACCAATGATGCAAGCAAATATAATACATAAGTCATTCATGGTGTAACTGCAAGCCAGATATACAGAGTTGTAAGAGGAGAGAAGATGACAAGTGACAGGTAGTAAGAACAACCAGGATGAGTGACAGGGCCTTCAGAGAGAGGAGAATATGGTGGAGCGGTAGAATGATTGAGGCAACCAAAATGATGGATGACCTACCTATCACCCTCAGCATTAGCTGTTGTTGCAGGAGCTGGTATGCTAACCATACCTCGGTTATCCAGAGTGATTTGGATGGTGGTGCCTAAGGGACTCTTCAGGTACTGCCTCTCGATATTACGCTCCAGTTCAAACAGATGTGCCACTGCAATGTCCAGTGGATTATTGGCGTGTCGCACAATGTCTGTGCTGTTATTCATGCCCAGAGGGTTGTGCTCATAATAAAGCAGATCTTCCCTCTCCGACTGTGGCTCTGAAGGCATCCAGCCCTGATTAACAGTAAAGACAGGAAATTGTACCAAGCTTTCATTTAAAAAGACAAAAAAAAAAAAAAACTGTACACAGCAGGACTTGCTTTGACATGTAGGCTGGAGGAGACAACTCTGCGCTCCAATTCTTCCACCTGTTGCAGCACACCAATGTCCATATCCAGGGCGTGCTTCTCAACACTCCATCTCTGCACTGTCTCCTCACATACCTGGTTATACTCCAGCTCACTTACATCAATCACTGCAGCTACACAGAGAAACACTAAAGTTAGTCTACAATCTCTTTAAAAATGGATCGGTTTCATATAGAAAGAGGATAAAATATTGCTGTGGTCATTTTATACAGCTGTTGAGTTGCTGTTCAAGAAAAAAGGCTAATTTAAATGACAATATAAATCGAATAAATAAATATATAAATTTAAATTCTATTAATAAAAAACAAATAAACATACCGTATGTTTCGGACTATACATCGATCTGCAGTACAAGTTGCATTGGCCAAAAAATGTATAATAAAGAAGAAAAATACATATATAAGTCACACTGGACTATAAGTCACAAACTCATAGAAACTGTCTACCTTGGCTTGAAAATCTGCTGGTAGTTTTTGTGACGTGGTCCACACTCTGATAAAGGCGATTGCATTGCATGAAGCAGTATCACCAAGAAAGTTCTCAAGCAAAGTAATTTCTATTCATCTCCTCGACAACTACCTGGACGTGGAGACGCAACTGCACTGTTGACAAGGATCTCCCTAATGCACGTTGCTAAAGCCCCCCCATGTGCGAACTGGTTCCTCTAGCTGTGACCATCTAACTTTTAGCCCATGGTTAGCTTTTTTGTTTTTTTATTTATTGTAGTAATAGTAATCTTTGCTTTTCTCCAGTCCCTCTCAAGTTACTCATTCACTCCAAACTTTCTTTCTGCTGCTCGATTACATTTTCTGCTGCATATTTCAGTACTTGCAGCTTGTAATCCACAGAATAGGATGTTCTTTTTGGGGCCATCTCTTTAGTGGTGGCTGAGTAGGTACTGGTACCCAAGCTTAGAGTGCCCTCTTGTGGTTGTGAGTGTAAAAATAACAAACATGTGAAATTACCGTGTTCGAAGTGATAAGCACTCAGGGTGCTTAAAAAATTGGAGGGGGGGGTATTAAAATGTTACCAGTGGAGTGGAATGGTAATTGGGGGGGGGATTATTAAAATGTTACCAGCAGGGGGGAACGGTAAGTGCTTATTACCATCACGGTGGAAAACATGAATAATAACAGAACAATAAAAAAGTTTTAATGGTATTTGTGTTATTCATTTTTCGGTATCAACCAAACTACATACATGAAAGCTGAAAATGAACAGAAAACAGTATAATTTAAAAAAAAAAGACCCTTACTTTTTCCTCCCTTTAAACATTTCCCAGGAAATAAACTCGAGCCAATCAACACTGTCACTTTAGCACATAGCACATTGAACCAATCAACATGAACATAAACAAAAGCACACGGCCAGGAACATCTTTAAATTTATGAAGTTAGTAAGCAGGATAATCGGGTGAAAAATACTCCTCATGACTTTCTGATAGGTCCACATCTGGCTCATCGCTCCATTCATTCAGAGCATCCAATAGGTGGCAGATTCTAATGGTTCATCGGTTGTTGGACATTTACCAAGAAAACAGCAAAATATTTTCCCGTTTTTTAAAGCACGACAGAATGAGGCATTCCCCAGTGACAGGGGGTCTTGAAATACGATGGAAATTCACTTTTACATCCAGTGAATGCCTCATTTTACTGTTACACAGACTGATCGAATAAAATTGGTAAGTTTGATCTACCATTTTGCTCCCAATACACATGGGCGGTTATTAGACCTAAGATTAAAAAAACACTGGGGGGGGGGGTGGGGCTTATTGGAGCAGGACGCTTATTACGTCGAATACGGCATGTCTTCTTATTATGATGAACAGAATTATATGTAATAATCTCACATACAAGTCGCTCTGGAGTATAAGCCAAAGTATGAAAAAAGTGCGATTTATAGTCCGGAAAATACGGTAATCAAATGTGCCAGATCAAGTAGCAAGGCAATGCTGCAAATTAGAGTTGTAGGTGCCTCAAAAATTACACCGTCATTCTAGCACGTCTAGAAACTCTTTTAAACATCACAGTCTGCATCTCGTATTATCATAAGGTACAAGGTTTACCATCTTTGTTCTTGGCACAGACTTGAGTGAGGTACTCCATGTGTTTCTGGAGCTGTTTCTGTAGGATTCTCTCTCTGATCCCACGAGGGTGACAGGCACTCACTATACGATTCAACTCCTCAGAGCTGGACACCTTCCACCACCCTGTGGCCATCTCTGTGACATGCATAATAGCATGTGTAAGCTAGCATTCAATGTGTAGAAACATGCGTTTCAGATGTCAAAAAACATATATGAATGTTGTAGTCATAGGTGATCTCCTACCTTGTGGAATTGTCTGTGGATGGGGGAAATCCTGACTTTTGGCCATTTCTAGAGATGGTGCTGGAGACTCACTCTTACTGGTGGCTGCACTATGGGACAGCAGGGCGTCCCCTTTTGCAGGGGCCAAGGACATTCCCTTAAAAGTCATGCTTGAGCTGTTCTTTTCAGACTGCCAAAGAGGCAATGGCAGAGCCATCATGTGCTTTATCTGCAATTTAAAAGACCCAGAATTTCCTTATCTATAATTCCATGATGTGGTGATTAAATAAATAAAAAAAATCATAAAACACATTTCTACACACAACTAATTTGAAAAGAATTGAAAATTTTGTGCAATTCTCTTCCTGTCTCCTTTTGTTTCTTTCACTTGTTTTGTCACTTGCTTGACTGAATGAAGGATAAGTAGCACACATACCTGAATTCCTTCTATTAAAAAGTTTGTGACTGGTGCAGTAGAAGAGCTGAAGTTCTGGCTGTTGCCAGAGGACAGAGCGGAGGTGGACTGGGTCACGTTGTTGTTGCTGACAGGTGACGAAGCTTCAGCATTGTAGGATGATTGATTTGTAGGACTAGTTGTTAAAGAAAACTCATCACATGGTGAACGTGGCAGCACACTAAACCAATGAGCCTGTTTCTCTGCCATAGTCCTATAGAGTTGGTCACTATATAGGTGATGCTGTAAATTGCCAATGTCTTCGGGGTTGGTGTGAAGAGTGCTGACCTCAGATTTAACTTCATGGTTTAGGCTAGTAGCAAGTTTGTGGGGCAACACTGTTGGGGCATTTGTAGCTAAGTAGGGAACAGTAGAAATGATGCCTTGATGATCACTGGTAGATTTCTTTGCTACCTCCAACAGTTTGCTGAGTTTAGAAAAAGAACTTGGCTTCTGCAGGAACAGATTGAAAGAGCCATTCTCTTGCTGTACATCCAGACAGGAATGTTCATGCTTTTGCTGTGGGTTGTCAAAAGGTCTCTTGGCTGGTACCTCTGTGGATTCCTTCTTCACTGAAATCCACTGAGCATTCTGTAACCTCTCAGACTCTTGGACCTCTTCTGTAAATAAATAAATAAATAATTTTTTTAGAAAATTATATCACTTAATACAAATGGAGCCTCAATCACAGTTTTAGCACAGATTACAATTTCTATATTTAATCCGCCAATGATATGTAACGACAAAGAAGTTTTCTTCTTACCCTCTCTGCTGATTGTACTCTCAACAAACACCCCTCCGCATTGAGGAAGACCCCAGTACCGCCTCTTATAGCGATCCTGCCCTAACATTATCGAATGTAGTGACTGTGAGGACTCGAATATCTTGCGGCGTATTAGAAGCTGTTGCTACAAAGGACAAGTGTTCAATTAATAATGAGCAAATCTGATCCGTCATCACCCACAACAATTATAATTATGCTGTTATCAGTATTAACAGCCAACAATACTTTTATTTATTTCCACATGTTTACCTTGGTTAATCTCTCTATCTGTTTCTCTATCTCCTCCACACTGGCCACTTGATCCTCATCCTCCTAAAAGAAACAAGCAGATATCCATATGCAACAGATGGCAATGTAACATTTACATAAAGCCAACAATAAGAAGTGCTTGTAAAGAAATCGTATATCAGGATGTCCTTTTATCCCAATTTATATTCACAGCCACTTGACGACTAAACTAATGCATACCTCTTCCTCACAAGTCTCAGTTTTCTTGCGTTTCTTCAAGCCATCTTCCTCTTCATCCTCATCCTCCTCTCCTTGTTCATTACTATCATCATCCTCATCGTCTTCTTCCTCGATGCTGTCCACTTTTTTCTTGCGCTTGTGACCAGAGATGGGCGTTCCCAAAACCTGGCTCTCTTCACCTCCTACACTGCTATCACGCTTCCCAGTCCGCTTAGCATAGGTACTTCTCAGCCTACATGTACAATTATATCAGTGATTTACATGTGAGCTCATAACTATGTTGCACTATATTTATAAACAGCTAGTTACTACAATTTGTATAATTTGTGCATTACTTACTTGCGAAGGCTACTCTCATTAAGGCATTTTTCTCTCCGTAGGTTTGTCATATTGTCAATATTTTTATCAATTTCCCTGCAAACCAAAAGAAAAATATACACATCATAACAGTAATTGTATAAATAATGTTTTCTCCCCCTGGCATAGATGAAGCACTTACGCAACCACACTCTTGTTGCTGGACAGCTCATTGACCAAGAACGCCATCATGGAGGCTTTCTGTGTGGGGGTGTGAGCCTGAAATCCTTTGGTCTTTAAACTGTCTACCAAGGGTGAGAGCTCTGTATGACTGCAGTGAGCCGCCATGTAGATCCGCAGAATCTCGGACATGTTCTCCCGGTTTATTTCCACACTGGAAACATGCTCACCTAGAGCTGTTTTAACCTACGAGACAACATACAGAAAGCAATCAAGTGATTTAAATTATACAAAACAAAACTTACAATAGGTAATATACTTTCTCAAACTGGTTATTAAAGTTTAGAACATTAACACCCAAAATTGTTCCTGTCAGAGTTCATATTGAGGAAGTGTCTTCTAAAAGTGTTTAAGAGAGTAAAAAACAACAAGAAATACTGTTTGACTTTCGAAGCGTGAAATAATAATTTTAATATAGTGGAAATTAATATATATAAGAATACAAACATTCTTAAAATGTCTAGTACATGTTCAATGTAATAACTAAATAAAAGTAATTTCAATAATTCATTGTTTTGCTGGAAAATATGCAATAATTTTAATAAACTGTAACAAGACAACATACAGGAGCCCCTGTTGCGTTCCGCCCCTTCCCGCAGATCCTGAAAAGCCATGAATTATTGACGCGGTTTTAAAGCCCTATGTATAGTGCATGCACTAAAATATGTGTCTTCGACACATTATATATACAGTGGAGCCTCGGTACTTGAACTTAATCTGTTTCAGACAGCTGTTCCGATTCAGCTTTGTTTGGATTTCGAATCCGCTTTTCCCTAATACAAATAATGTAAATGGTCTTATTTTGTTCCGTCGTCTTTTGAACAGACGTTAACAGTACCGTAACTCATACCATAGGTCGGCAAATTAAGTGAAAAAATTATTGAATACAGTACACTATGTTATAGTCTGTGTTGTGAGAGACTCTTTAACTGCACTGTGGTTCTTAGTTTAGTGTGTTATGGTCTCTCACAAAAGAGTTGCGTGTTGAAATTCGCATTGGAGGGGCATGGCTGTCACACGCGGGGTGGAGTGCTAAACAAACACACATGATTCAATTTAATAATGGGCTATAAAAACTAGCAGCGCTCTTCCCGGCGCTAGAAGATTGTCCCTCTTCCCCATGATCTCTTTGGCTCTCAGCTCCGTGCTCCACCAGTTCCCGCTTTAATTTGATTTCCATGTTTCTCTGCATCTCTATTAGAGTGACTATGATTTATTGTTCACAGAAAAGGCACTAGAACATGGGCACTAGAGCACTAGAAACACGGAAGCCACGTCCCTTTCCAATACGTATTTCAACACGCAAACCTTTTGTGAGAGAGACCATAACACACTAAAATAAATACCCCAGGAAAGTTAAAGAGCCTCCCACAACACAGACCATAACAGTGTACTGTATTCAATAATTCTTTCATTTAATTTGCGGACCTATGCTATGAGTTACGGTACTGTTAATTTCTGTTCAAAAGATGACAGAACGGATTAAGACTATTTACATTATTTGTAATGGGAAAAGCGGATTGGTAATCCGAACAAATTGAAATCTGAACAGCCGTCTGGAACAGATTAAGTTCGAGTACCGAGGCTCCACTCTACTAAATTTTATTATATTGTAGTATTAATGTTTGACACTGTGCGAGTTTTATAAAAATTATATATATATACACACACACACACACACACACACACTAGTCCTTCTCAAAAAATTAGCATATTGTGTGATAAAGTTCATTATTTTCTGTAATGTACTGATAAAAATTATATTTACATATATTTTAGATTCATTACACACCAACTGAAATATTTCAGGTCTTTTATTGTTTTAATACTGATGATTTTGGCATACAGCTCATGAAAACCCAAAATTCCTATCTCAAAAAATTTGCATATTTTATCCGACCCAAAAAAAAAAAAAAAAAAAAAAAAAAAAAAGTGTTTTTATTACAAAAAAAGTCAACCTTCAAATAATTATGTTCAGTTATGCACTCAATACTTGGTCGGGAATCCTTTTGCAGAACTGAGTGCTTCAATGTGGTGCGGCATGAGGCAATCACCCTGTGGCACCGCTGAGGTGTTATGGAGGCCCAGGATGCTTCGATAGTGGCCTTAAGCTCATCCACAGTGTTGGGTCTGGTGCCTCTCAACTTTCTCTTCACAATATCCCACAGATTCTCTATGGGGTTCAGCTCAGGAGAGTTGGCAGGCCAATTGAGCACAGTAATACCATGGTCAGTAAACCATTTACCAGTGGTTTTGGCACTGTGAGTAGGTGGCAGGTCGTGCTGAAAAATGAAATCTTCATCTCCATAAAGCTTTTCAGCAGATGGAAGCATGAAGTGCTCCAAAATCTGATAGCTACCTGATACCCGCCCTTGATAAAACACAGTGGACCAACACCAGCAGCTGACATGGCACCCCAGACCATCACTGACTGTGGGTACTTGACACTGGACTTCAGGCATTTTGGCATTTCCTTCTCCCCAGTCTTCCTCCAGACTCTGGCACCTTGAGTTCCGAATAACATGCAAAATTTGCTTTCATCCGAAAAAAGTACTCTGGACCACTGAGCAACAGTCCAGTGCTGCTTCTCTGTAGCCCAGGTCAGGCACTTCTGCCACTGTTTCTGGTTCAAAAGTGGCTTGACCTGAAAGCCAAGTCCACTGCTTCCACAGGTACCCCAAGGTCTGGAATCGGCCCTTCTCCACAATCTTCCTCAGTGTCCGGTCACCTCT